>BSBN01001616.1:0-1200000 GCA_027924645.1 Cunninghamia lanceolata | reverse complement strand
TTTCAGCTGAATTGTGACTGTCCTAACTCATTTCCAGAGGTGCAACAAGAACATGATGGATTGTTTACTGATATCATGGAGAAAGGAGTGGGAAGACATTGGCCCAGGTTATTGCAATATGAGATTCATGCTGATGGCATGTTGGTTTCATAGGGTGTTTTTGGACAAAAGGTATTCCATTGGATAGGTGCGAGACCCAGGATCAATGAGCATCACTCCACGATACGTTACTTTGGCATGAAGTGGGTAGTGTCCCTTGAGTTATCATTGCTTGTGGGCAAGCAATTTGGGTAAGGGAAGACTGCAATGTCCCTTTTTTCCAAATATAATTAATAATTAATATTATTAAAATAAAAAGTGTTTTTAAACACAGAAAAAATTAATATAAAATATAAAAGTTAAAATAAAAGTGATTTGAAATTTTGGCGGCAAAATAGGGCCCATGGGTCCCAATTGAGGAAGGTATATTTACAAGCTTCAATGGTCATTTTGAGCATTTGATTTTCATTTTCTGCACTTGCCAATTGAATTCAAGTATTCATGGCTATGAGGACGAAAACCCTTGAAGGCAGTCTCAAAGGTTAGGATGGAAACCCTACCCTTTGCTAAGCAATCCTACATCAGGGGTTGCAAGTGAGCTAATATTGATCATCTTGTCAATTTTCAGGTTAAGGCATTGGTGTCTCTCAAGCAGGTCCGCCATTTTTCAGTTTTAGGGTTAGTTTTTGGTGTGCCATCTGTGAAGGGAGTCCCTAGCACTCAACATTCTTCAGCAACCCCAGTGAATACCCAACCACCAAGGGAAGCATTACTATCAATTCGCTGGAAGGGGACTAACATTGGTTGCTACAGTATGTCATTCATCATGGCAGGAAGTAGTAGTTGGTGATCCACAGTGAGTCAACACACCATAGCACGCCATGTTTGCACAAGCAAATCTTTATTGCCACTCGATATACATCCAAGAACCTTGCTGGGCTGTGCCAGGATTTAAAGGGAATTCTGACTGATTTTCATCAGCAAACAACAATCCCTTCAATTCGTGCTCTTGTTACTGCTAACTGTGGCTGGTTGTGCCTAATCTACATTGACATATCCTTCGATTAAGGGTCACTGCTAAAAATTATTGCATCCAGCAAGGGAAGAACAAACACAATATCTAGTTGGCAACAGTGGGCAAGACACTCAGCAATCTCGGACCAGAGATAGATAGAAGCATCAAGGAAGGTTGCCTCACACTACACACCTGAATCGCACCAGGACAGGCCACCGAAAGCAATATTAGAAGGATTACCTGCCAGATTTGACCCCAGATCTGATCCAGGTCCGCCTCAGGCAGCAGCAGGGACACCTATTACACCATCACAGCAGGGCGATCAGGTTCCTCTGAAACTAATCAAATTTCAGTCTGGAATAAAGATAGACTGTATTTTCATGTGCTAACAGGAGGTGCTGATTTTCAGTCTACCTCAATAATTGTAATTCATTTTTTGAGTCCACTGATGAATCAAATAAATTGCGCATTTGCAAATTCTTGACTGTTTTGAGAATTGTGACTGAAATCTAAATAATTTACTGATAATCAAGTTCAGAAAACAAACTCAGCTCCCCCAGATTGGAAGGGACATTACATTAATGCACTCAAAAGCTCAGAGATAACAATAGCTGGAATAGCCAAAGAGGTTAAGGAAAACAAGCGCATCACCCCTATGCAACAAAACTGTATGATGCATCTGCTTGCAAAAGAAATGAATTTCTTGTTTTTTGCACTCAACACTAGTAGAACTGTATGAGTGATCGAAGATGTTCTGTACAGAGTGTAAGAACCCCTTCTTATTCTGTCCTGTTTTTCTGATTGCTGTTCTGATTTTCTGATTTAGTTTTTGTTTAATTTTTGATTGGTTTTTGAGTGTTTAAATGCATAAAGGTTTTTCTCTATAATGTGATAACAATATAGAAACATGTTTGCATAAAAACCACAACAAAATTGATGACTGAAAATGAAATCAGACTGCTGATATTGATAGGAACAGCCAATAGATAGTTTCAAATTGAAGATTTGAAAAATATTACATCATAACAACATGCCCGGATGATCAAAGGATGATATCATGTCAATCATACACATGAATGGAGGCTGATTACAAATAGATATGTCTGATTACAAATCAGATCTGAGAATGAATGTAGATGTGGTCTTCAATGCCAAATAAACTCCCTCCAAAGTCAAGCGATGCATCCCAATGGTAGCTGCCTATGTTAGAATGATGTCCAATGATGATAGAATGATGCCAAGCTGTTCTTAACCCTGATTTATGATCTGAGATGACTGCAGCAGCTGATACAAACCCTTAAGTGTCTGAAATACATATTTCCACGCCACAAAATATCTCCGAAGGGCATCGATCATGCCTATGGTGGAGTGATGAAATCCTAGGTAGAAAATATGCTAATATAATATGGAATTATGCGTCAAAACCCTCCGATCTGCAATCTGATATGAACATGCTCAGGTCTGAAACACAAATCTGCATACAAATGAATGACAACTAACACCAAAAATCCCTCCAAAACATGGCACTTCACCTCCAAACCCTAGCCATGCATGTTATGATGAAAATACACCAAAATAACCTTCAGATCTGTATCATATAGTCCTTAACCTGCAAGAAAAGCTTCAAACCCTAGCTGATATGAAGCTCCAACATGAAGTAAACCTGCAATTATGCCCAATAATAAACCTTGGGTGGATTCATCTCACCAAGTGGAATGGGTTTTTGTCCAAACCATGAATTCTAAGGGTTTTCGTCCTTAAAAGCTTGCTGAAACAGAGTTACAGCCAAGAGAAAATCTCCAAAGTTTCAAATGACAAATATCCAATATGATGAAAATGACTCCCAAATGCAATTTGATTTATTCTATTTTTAAGTCCACCTCCATAATTTATTTTAATTTTCTTTATTTTTCCTCAAGTTGGGCGGCCCATATGGAGAATTAAAATAATAATATTTTATTATTTTTCCCACTAGTGTCATGTCCCTATAATCATTTATAATTGAATTGTTTATTTAAATAATAAATTAGCCTTATATAAACTAAATATATAATATATTTATTTAAAATATATATATATTTTTTTGATGCATAATAACAGTATTATATTAAAAGATGTCAAAAGAGAATACAAAACATCAGCCTTCCCATGGCTGGTCTGAGACTAACAGTCTGCCTATAAGAATTGAGAAACCAGGAACTAGACCATGCAGGGTCATATTACTATGCGACAGAGGAAACTTACTAAAACCTATACTAACAATTCGAAGCTCCAGCTGAACAAAATGGAGCATTAGAAGTAGACAGAACTAGATATTTACAGATGTAAGGAGCCTACGGAAGTCTTCCACCCATCCGAGACCGTCAACCACCTCTAGACCCAGAGCCTTTTTGAAGTAGCTTACTGCCAATGTCGCTTGATCTTTCAGCAATATCAGATCAAAGCCTCGGACATCCAATATGAAGGGATAAATCTTGATAACAGCGCCAGGGTCTTCAAACAAATACCAATCCTTCGGACGCGGGATGCCAACCCCAGGCCTGGCCATTTGCAGTAAAGCCTCTAGATCCCCCAGATGCTCTGCATTGAAGACACCCTGCATAATGGATTTCGCCACTTGTTTGTCCGTTCCCAACTCGAGCAGCATCGCCAAAACCCGAGAAGAAATATCTGTATCGACCCGGTAACATTCTCCATTCTCCAAGAACACCCTGCCCAACACCATCTTCACCACCCCAACCATCAGTGCGTTGGACCTGCGCAACATTCTCTGTAGCCGAAGATCAGTGATGGCTCCAAGGAAGGCCATCTGTTGTTTGCGATTGGTTAAACAAACTGGCATGTCCATTCCGCCACACCTAATAGCATCCGCAGAGATAATGGCGACGAAGTATGAAGGCATCACTCTGAAACCAGGGGGGAGAATGTTGTGAAAAAACTATAGCCAGCCCTAAAAACATGCTACCGGAAACTTTTCGAAACCCTTTTGTGATATGAAAGCCAGCATCCGGCTCTCGAGGACACTACAAGGAATGAATGCAGGAGTTTAATCGGCTCGTGCCACCACTCGCCCTTCCAACTCATAATTGCCTAATCCCCTGGCTCGGCCTTGCCACCTCATGCTGAGGTGGCAAGGCTCCCACCCATCCACCCACTATTTAAAATATATTATTAATATGTATTATTTAATAAATAATATTATTAATTTAATATAATTTAAATATTATAAAATATATGAAATATATATTTCATTAACTAGCTATATTATAAATATAAATATTTTAATATAATATTTATGTGAATAATTAATAAGATTTATTATATATAAAAATAAATATTACGAAGTCTTACCCATTAAAGCTAGAAAGTAAAGTAATTTGGAATAAGGCAAAGTAATATGGTTAAAAGATCAAATTCAAAAAATAAAATCATATAAAGATAAAAGTCTAATAAGACAAAAATATTATCCCACGATATATGCTTGTGAATAAAATAAGATAAAAGAGCTCCCAATACTTAATAACAAATGTATTTATTTATACTATATATATTATATAAATAATATACTTTAATATATATTTATAATATACTTTAATTAATATACTATATAATATATAGTATATTATATAAATAATATCACTCCTTAATATGTAAGGAAGGAGGATATTTATAAGTGTAGCGATTAAGTTGGTTGACACCAGCAATCGCCTTAATAAATAATAAATAAAAAAGACAAACATTATTAATATGTATCCTTGTTAATTAAATTAAAGCCGCAACCATTGGAAAAGGTATATCCTTTTACCCACGATAAACCCTTGGAAATATATAAAAGGGCATAAGGGAGTATGATGGGAAAAAGGGGGTGAACTATATATTATAAAATATATAAATGCAACAGCAATACAAAAAAAAATTATATTACGGCAGCATAGGTAAGGAATCCTAGGTAAAGCTACAGCAGGTAAGTAAGTATTTATATTTACTTATTCAATTTATGATTTGTAAGAATTTATATTTACTTGTTCAATTTATAACTTGTAAGATATAAATGATAAGGTTATTAAGTAAGAATTGATAAATGTGTTTATGTATGAAATTTATATTTTAAATATGTATCTTTGCTGAATTATGTAATTGTCCAATGTTTAACCCGATAATATGCTGAGCATTAAGTAGCGAAATTTTAATAATGAAAATGTTAGTTATTACATGAGATAGGACTTAATAATTGTGAAACATATGAGCAATGAAATTAATCCATTAACTCTATCTGAGAGGTGTGATGCATGGGAATGAACAATTAGCCAACATGGGTATATAGTGGCCCTTGTCTTAGTTGGTACAAAAGGTACCCCTTGGACAAGTGGAAGTGGCCCTTGTCTCAGTTGGTACAAAAGGTACCCCTTGGACAAGTGGAAGTGGCCCTTGTCTCAGTAGATGCAATGGCACCCCTTGGACAAGTGGATTTGGCCTTTGGCTAAAGTAGGTGAGTTATTCACCCCTCGAGCCAAAGGATTGTAATCATTGGCCTTTGACTAAAGTTGGTGAGTTATTCGCCCCTCGAGCCAAAGGATTATCATAATTGGCCTTTGACTAAAGTTGGTGAGTTATTCGCCCCTCGAGCCAAAGGATTATCATAATTGGCCTTTGACTAAAGTTGGTGAGTATTCACCCCTCGAGTCAAAGGATGAAAATAATGGACCCATGATAATTGACATATGGCATCCTATCACATCCTCTCACATGGAATTAATGATTTGATTAATGCATAGATCCAAATATAATGGATAATGATGGTAAGTGTGAAAAGCATATTGATGTTGATCATGAGAGTATAACCCTATAAGGGTAATGTGATTATGTAATTTGAATATTTCTTGCATATATTATTATAAGTGGAAATCCAAAGAGAGACTAGTGTACTAATGTTCTCTTTTTGTGAGTTGAAATTGTGTGCAAGGTTGAGAAAATTTTGGCTTGCTAGAAGGGGACATTACAAGTGGTATCAGAGCAGTCACCCTGCCATCCTATGAATAATAGTTAAAAAATAAAAATAAAAAAAAATAAAAATTAAAAAAATTAAAAAAAATAAAAAAATAAAAAAATAAGAATCAATGAAAATTGTAAGTATGAATTTCATGAATTGCTGGAATAATGGTGTTTAATACATTACTAAATGCAACAAAAATAAAAATAAAAAAATCTACTAAATATGTTATGATGCAACATGAAAAAAATTAAAATTTATTACAAATATGTAATAAATAATGAGTAAATAAGGTAAAAAAATAAATAAAAATAAAACAACTCTTAATAACAATAAAATTATACTAAATGAAATAGTAAAATAAAATAATTAAAATATAATTTATAAATAAATATATATTAAGACATCTCTATTGAGTTCTTATAAGTAATATATTTCATGAAGTTATTTTCATCTATGGGTAACTTACGACCGGGTGAAATGGGTGAAAAAACAAATTAAAATATACGTAAACAACTAACCCAAAGTATTTATCGTGTACATAAACCTTAATAAAATATAGTTATTAAATAAATTATTTATAAAATTTAGTGCTGAAAATTTAAAAGGGTAAACTGAAATTTATAAATTATTATTTTAGGGCACTATATTATTTATGGCACTATAATTTATTAGCTATATTAATTTGTTACATTTTATAGAGGTTATTTTATATTATTGGTGAGTGTAATGTTATTTTATATAAGGAAACCTAATAAAATATAATGTTATTAAAAATTACTTTATGATACCTAATTATAGTTGCTTGAGGACAAGCAATCTTGAGTGGGGAGGGTTGTCATGTCCCTATAATGATTTATAATTGAATTGTTTATTTAAATAATAAATTAACCTTATATAAACTAAATATATAATATATTTATTTAAAATATATTATTAATATGTATTATTTAATAAATAATATTATTAATTTAATATAATTTAAATATTATAAAATATATGAAATATATATTTAATTAACTAGATATATTATAAATATAAATATTTTAATATAATATTTATGTGAATAATTAATAAGATATATTATTATATATAAAAATAAATATTACGAAGAGTCTTACCTATTAAAGTTAGAAAGTAAAGTAATTTGGAATAAGGCAAAGTAATACGGTTAAAAGGTCAAATTCAAAAATAAAATCATATAAAGATAAAAGTTTAATAAGACAAAAATATTATCCCACAATATATGCTTGTGAATAAAATAAGATAAAAGAGCTCCTAATACTTAATAACAAATGTATTTATTTATACTATATATATTATATAAATAATATACTTTAATATATATTTATAATATACTTTAAATAATATATTATATAATATAATATATAGTATATTATATAAATAATATACTATATATATAATATAATATATTATTCAAAATAATATCACTCCTTAATATGTAAGGAAGGAGGATATTTATAAGTGCAGCGATTAAGTTGGTTGACACCAGCAATCACCTTAATAAATAATAAATAAAAAAGACAAACATTATTAATATGTATCCTTGTTAATTAAATTAAAGTCACAACTGTTGGAAAGGGTATATCTTTTTACCCATGGTAAACCCTTGGAAATATATAAAAGGGCATAAGGGAGTATGATGGGAAAAAGGGGGTGAACTATATATTATAAAATATATAAACGCAATAGCAATACAATAAAAATTATGTTACGGTAGCATAGGTAAGGAATCCTAGGTAAAGGTACAGCAGGTAAGTAAGTATTTATATTTACTTATTCAATTTATGATTTGTAAGAATTTATATTTACTTGTTCAATTTATAACTTGTAAGATATAAATGATAAGGTTATTAAGTAAGAACTGATAAATGTGTTTATGTATGAAATTTATATTTTAAATATGTATCTTTGTTGAATTATGTAATTGTCCAATGTTTAACCCGATAATATGCTGAGCATTAAGTAGTGAAATTCTAATAATGAAAATGTTAGTTATTACATGAGATAGGACTTAATAATTGTGAAACATATGAGCAATGAAATTAATCCATGAACTCTATCTGAGAGGTGTGATGCATGGGAATGAACAATTAGCTAACATGGGTATATAGTGGCCCTTGTCTTAGTTGGTAGAAAAGGTACCCCCTGGACAAGTGGAAGTGGCCCTTGTCTCAGTTGGTACAAAAGGTACCCCTTGGACAAGTGGATTTGGCCTTTGGCTAAAGTAGATGAGTTATTCACCCCTCGAACCAAAGGATTGTAATCATTGGCCTTTGGCTAAAGTTGGTAAGTTATTCACCCCTCGAGCCAAAGGATTATCATAATTGGCCTTTGACTAAAGTTGGTGAGTATTCACCCCTCGAGTCAAAGGATGGAAATAATGGACCCATGATAATTGACATATGGCATCCTATCACATCCTCTCACATGGAATTAATGATTTGATTAATGCATAGATCCAAATATAATGGATAATGATGGAAAGTGTGAAAGGCATATTGATGTTGATCATAAGAGTATAACCCTATAAGGGTAATGTGATTATATAATTTGAATATTTCTTGCATATATTATTATAAGTGGGAATCCAAAGAGAGACTAGTGTACTAATGTTCTCTTTTTGTGAGTTGAAATTGTGTGCAAGGTTGAAAATTTTTTGGCTTGCCAGAAGGGGACATTACAACTAGACGTGGGCGGTCACTTTATGGGCAAATATAATAATATTTTAATAAATAAAATATTTTTTTTAATTGTCATTGGCTTATTTCCACTTTTTCTTCTTTTTTCTTACTTGTCCACTCTCCAAGTGGTTCGCTCCTATCCTTAGCAAATTATTTCAATATTTTTGACTTATCCAAAAATAACACAAAAGTACTCTAAGTCATATTCCACTTTCGTTTTGCCAAGGAAAATTAGTTGAGGCTATTAAGAAACGACTTTCCATTCTCCAAACTTCAAGTTATTTGCCAACTTTCCTTTCTCCAAGCTTTAAGTCACTTAGCTGAAAAAGAGGACATTACACAGAGGCCCAGCAAAGCACCACTAGTGTTCAAGAACGTAGATATTATGCACCACTAAACAATGTCAAGCATGCTCAATCCTTGAACCAAATTATGGTCAGTGCCCTGCATTGGATTCCATCGTCCTTAGCTGGAATTTCCTGCCTTTTGACTGGATGCATATATTCAGGAAAGAAACTGCTGCTGGCTCCTGCAGTAGCTCCAGGGATCCCCTGTCTCTGTCTGATCATTAAATATAGAACGTTGATGTTCTCTAAGCTCATATTGTGTCTTGTTTTTTACTGTTATCTTTGTTTGACTCTGGTATTCTCTCTCTCTCTCTCTCTCTCTCTCTCTCTCTCTCTCTCTCTATACTGAAACAATTAGGAGTCTAGGACAAATTACTATGCTGTATTTCAGATCTTATTCTTGTCCCTCCAAGTATCTATGTAATATCCTCATGCCTAGCTCTTGTTGGTTGTGTCTTGAGCAGATTTGTAAATTTTTCTTTTTATAAAATATTTTTCGCCTTCTTTAAAAAAATACTTAATTGGTCTTAAGCTATAAACTTTGTGAGAACTGAATATGGCAATGTGGGCATCATTTTCCAGCACATCGTGTTTATTTACAATTTTTTTTTTTTATGCAGGCAGAAGCTCCACAAATCATGGTTGCAACATTAGGTTGCTTATGTCAATTGCTTGAGAAAGAAATCTTGAAGCTGAGTGCAGTCAAGGTTCTTGTTACTGACGAGGTATTTGAGCATTAGATAATAAGCTCAGTTTTGAGATGTTTTTTCTAAAAACATTCTAAATTATGTTGTCTCAAATACTGTATTTTTCATCATCAAACCGGGAGGTATATTCATCTCAAAATACAGGCTTTTTGTCAACTGGATGAAATTTTGAAGGTTGTTGCAGTAAGGTTCTTGTTATTGAGGATTATAAAATATTTAGTTTCTGAAAAAAATGTTTTCAAAATGCTGTTTGTTGTTGCTGCCTAACTTGAACTTCCTGATAAATATAGGCTTCCATGCCGAGATATTCTTAAGTATACAACTTCCTTGTTTGGGGGTTTTCTTATAATGTCATCGAATACACAACATAAAAGGGAAGTGTATACAGAACCATGGCATTCAGAACGGCACATGAAAAATAATTGGAGGGTCTGACTGTTACAGAAAGCATGGAATTTTGGCAACATAATTTCAAGAAAGTGATTAATAAACTGTAGATAGATGAGCAAATAATGAACACAAACAATTTACAAATTTCAAATATATATAAGGAACTTGCTTACTAGGTCCACATGGTCTTTTAGAATGTAACAATGGCTCATGATTTAGCTTGCTCATTGTATCCTAGCATCATGTTATAACAAATACTTGGAACTCGCCCCAATGTTGATGTGAAATTGCCCACAAGAGTGATTTAAATTTGAACCAGGAGGGTGCAATAAAAGTTATCAATGAGTGTCAATATTCATCCCATTTAAGCGACAATCCACTAAGCTACATTGACTGTTTTAGTGCAAAAAATATGTGAAAAAAGAATTGTGCTTTCATTACTGCAAAGATTTTGTCTAGGATTGAATGTTAACATTCAGGGAGATTGTCTGGTTGTGACAAATATTGATATGCATTGACAATAACTGTTTGTATTTTTGTTTGTTTGTTGGGTTCTAGGTATAATTATAGATGCTAAAATTACTTATTTAATGCTAAGATATTTCATTGAATAATTAATAATAAAATATATGGAGTATTACTTTTTTAACCTCTTTTAATTCCTGCCATCAATTGCAAAATTCAAGTTCATTCTTTTCATTGTTTAAGATAGGAACAATCAGGGACTGAACACATAATTTTCAGCAATCTTCTACTAATATATGGAGTATTACTTTTTTTAACCTCTTTTAATTCCTGCCATCAATTGCAAAATTCAAGTTCATTCTTTTCATTGTTTAAGATAGGAACAATCAGGGACTGAACACATAATTTTCAGCAATCTTCTACTCTATGTTAAAAATCTTTGTTCCAAAACAGATAAGTGCCTTACATTGATCCATAAAGGTTCAGAGGACAAACATCCTATCAAACAACTTAAAGTTCTACATAATTAGAAAAGAAAAACTATTTTAATGTCCACTAGTGACCAAGAATAGGTCAATGGGACTGGAGCATACAACTGTTACAATAACAAAGTTCTAGGGCAAAAAGGGACCTAGATGCAAAGCTAAGAAGAACCAGTGGTAATGGTTATATTTGTTGCAGAGGTGGTCCTGCAGCTAGCAGCACTCATGGAAGTTTATGGCAATTGCATTTGTGTCACTGGTGGTTGTGCTTGTGTCACCAGTAGTCCTGACCTTCAAACTGGTGTTCTTCTCTGAAAGTAACAAGAAGTTCAGAAAGCGACCAAGAAACTGTTGCAATCATTTCCATACAAAAGAACTCCTCCAACATTTGTATAAGAAACAAACTGTAATTGTAGAGGCATGATAATTGGAAGCGAGTGAATTCAATTGTTTGTAATGTGATGAGTCTATGAGGTAACAGAAAATGGAGAGGAAGTTTAGCAGTAGTGAATCACTATAAGAACAATCTAATTGCACTCTTTGTAATTGCCTGATGTGAAGGATGGTAGCAATTTGTTGACACTTCCAAGCTAGCTTTCCCTGCACTGAGGTTTCCTGAGTAAAATTCCTTGTGTCTTCGGTGTTGTTTTTTAATTGAATTCTGATGTTTCATTCATGTTTCATTTCCGACAACAAATTCACTTTAATCACAGCATAAGCTACGTTCTAGCACTATCATTTGAAGTACATTTGAAGTAGGAACAGTACTTTATCTGCATATAATTTTCAGCAAGTAGGAACTCGAGAAATTATGTATCAGACATGATCATTGTCCCCTGGCAATGATTCTTGACTGATATTCTCATTAATTTGATTAAAATCTTTGCCATTTTTTTTCTTTATGTAATTTGCTTTCTTCATCTTCTAACTGCTCGACTGAATATTCCTATTATAATTGCAAAATCCTACATATAAGAAGCCAGGAAGCATAGAATTGAACCTTTTGGCTCAAAACTCCACAACAGCTTGACTTCAGTTAACTTTATGAGCAGTCTGGCTTGTCTCCTGGACTTCGTACTTCTTGTCGTTTTGATCAGTTGCTCCTGCCGTGAGGTGGAACCTGTATCTGGTGCCTTCTTCTTGTCAGCATTAGTTTCCTTTCTAACCAACTTTCTTCATATTGAAGAGGAATTCTTTTAAATCCATTTTGTCACCTGCAGCTGTAACTTTTCATTGATGAGAGGAATGACTTTTTGGAAATTTTCTAGGACAGTTTGAGACAACTTATTCTGGTTGTTAACTGCTGGCTGCTGATGTCTTTCTCAAATAGCTGGGAACAGTGCCAAAAATGTAGAGGCTGTCACATAGTTTGTATTACAGCTTAGAACAGCATATTGAGTTGAAGGGAAATGGCATGATTACCATAACATATCTATTACACCATCAAAACAGATAACACATTCTACCTATCTGCAGATGCATTATTGTTATGTACCTAGGCATATGGTATTATGATGGAAATTGGGTTATGAGGTAGCTGATTCATGGAGCAAATAACCTATAGTAGTTATATTGGGAAAATTGCAGCTTGTGGTGTGGGTTATAATTGGTAATTAGTTAGTCTAATGTTTAATGTTTGGGTTAAGGATTTATTTTAATCCTGGGTTATTAGATGAGATTCGAGAAGATACATATAGAGGCTCATATCATTCGAAAGAATCATGTAAATATATAGTATTTGAGTTGGATTCTCATAACAAAGATAATTGGAATAATTCCTTCCACAAGGAGTGTTGTAAATTAAAATCATAAATTTAAGGGAATTCTTCTATTATGGGTATATTGAATGTTAGGGTCCTTTCATACCCACCATATCTTCTTGTGTTGTGTGATCTTTGATTATATATCTACACGTTCTCTTTTATTCGATGTTTGGATCTTAACAATCATGCACCTATTAAAATAGAAATTATTTCATCTTCCATGAAATGAAATGTACATATGGATAATTTGCTGTCAATATGAAATGAACCCATGACAAGTATGGAACAACCCCTTGCAATATTGTAGCATAGAAATGTATATGGGGCTTGTGTGAAGGTAGTAATGGTTGATAGCAACTGTCTCCACCCTAGCCATAATAGCTAAGTAGCAAACGATCATAAAAGTAGAAAGGCCGCCCTCAAGTCTTGTACATTGTTTAACTTTTATTAATGATGTGTGACAGATTATTAGTCAAATTATATATATTGCAAATGTATAAAAAACTAGCAGTGAATGACAGAGGTCAAAAGTAAGTTTTAGATCCTTGTGTCATCCTCTTCAGAACTGTTTCAAGTTTCAACCAGGTTCTTATATATTAAAAAGCAATAACACACAATATCACTCACAATCAAGTAAGTTTGTGTACAATGCAATTTAAAGCAGACCTAGAAGATGCAATCTGTAAACTAACATGCATGCTTAATCACCCTGGCAAGGAAAGAGCTATGAGCATGACAAGCTTTCTAAAGAAGCTCTACTCTTAAAGTCGGCACCACTTATGTTCCTTTTTCATTGCATATCTGACGATGGCTTTGTCAGGGTTTCATCTCTACATCATAAATCTATAGGTGCAGCAGGATTTTCATTGGTGGCTCAAAGCCCCTTACACATAGGAAAGAAAAGTTAAAACATCCATCCTAGACATGACGAGGTATATACCAACACAGCAATTAGTCTTATTCCTCTGCCTCTAGATGGATTTCCACTACCTATGTAAAATAGATCCTGATACGTATTGCAAATTTCAGAAGACATAACATTTAGCATAACAACCATGTTCTGACCCATCGGTAGTAATTTAGTGAGTCAAGTGCAATGCTATATGCATTTTGGCCAATCTCTGATCATATAATGTACAAATGTTGCAAGAGGTGCCTATATCAATGAGAGGCAGAGGGCTGGAACCAGGCTAGAAGGCACTTCAATTTTTAAAAAACATGGGTGTCAAACATTTTAATATAAAGATTATTTAATGTCCATAATAGTTTAGCTGTGACCTAGGCAGCCTTGATACAGGCTTTGTTACGATATATGCTAGTCTCAATATGGTCTTCAAAGGGGCTTGATTGTCACAGTGGCTTTGTTGTGATCTTAATAGCTTTATTGTGATCTTAGTGGTCTTATGATACCCTTTGTGGACAAGACTCTTGTAGTCTTGTTGGGACATTATGGCCTTCATAGTTTTATTGTTGTTTGTGTGGTCTTTTGTTGGCCCTCATTGGGAGTTTATGGTCATTTATGGCGCTAACACGACCTTTCCATTGGTTCTCTAAATGTGAAGAGTTGGCAAAGATAACTTAGATGATCATATTCTCTCATGATATGAAGTATAGTCCCTTGTCTCTTTTAACTTATTCCATCAAGTTATTAAGAGGCTTGCTCTCAAGGGTTGGGTGTGCCTAATTTCTTAAGCACAACACCTTTCTTGTTTGGTAGATGAATTGGTAAAATTGTGTGAGAGAGATATTAACCTTGAGATTGCATGAAATAAGTTGTTAAAACCCTTATGAGTTGTTATTGGTTCAAGTTGTCCTATGTTATTCCTCATTTCCCTCATGGAACCATGTTAATGCCCATGCATTGTTGTAAAAGGAAACATGCACAAATAAGAAAGAAAGAGAAAGGGAGAGAATGTGAAGAAAAAATAAATTGTGAAAGAGTCACAATAACCATTATGGGGGTGTTTGATCACTTTGAAGTTAATGTTTGTTTGGGTAGATTTATATTCTAATCCTAAGTTATAAATTAGGAAGGTAGACATAACTATCAAAGACTCACTTGAAATGTAGGGCTTAGAGAAACAATATTGAAAGGCTGAAATTAAATATGTGAAATATAAAAATTGAGGTGCAACCCCAAAAATAAAATATATCTAGGAGGTTCTTGATATTATTTAGTATTGGATCATTAAGGCATTAGGGGATCATTAAGGCTGTGGAGAGTTATTGAGGAGCCGTTGAAGAGACACGGAAGACCCTTTGTAAAGAAGTTAGAAGTTAGAACCCTTATAGAGGTGACTATAACTACTATTATTAAGCGAACTGTCTTCACTCAAAGTGGGACTGTACCTATTTTATTTGGGGGTTGTCCTCTATAAATCTTACATTCTCTTTTTTACATGGTATACATGTTTGCTTTTTTTATTTACTTTCCTGAATATTGGCACGAATGGTTAAATTCACATATATTTTTATTCCTTTAAGCATTCGATACTAAATTCTAAGGGAGTTGTGCCCATAAGAGAGTTGTGCCTATTGAAGCATGACTCGCTTTTGATTGTCAAAGCTAATCCAATGTTTCTGTAAAGATGTGGAATTGTTCTTTCTTGGGGTGCAGACTTAGATGTCACCTCTAGGGGGAGGCTTTCCTTGTAACAATGTTGTAAGATTGATACAACGCTTTGTTCTCTTCAGTAATATAATGTTCATTTCCAAGGAAAAAAACAAATCCAACAGCCTCGTGGCATGTCATGGTCACTACTACCTTGAGAGGTTTGTTCTGCAAAATTTTCATTTTTTTCCATTTCATGTTGTCCTAGGCAAATTGTAGAGTTATTTTTTTTTCTTCTTTAACATCATCACAATCTCCAACCTGTATTTTCTACCTCTGGCAATTCTAGATCCTGTTAAATTTTGACAATGAGAGGGTAGGATCTATTTTTAAACCTTATTCATTTTAATTATATTGGTTGGAAGAGCTTTGAGAAATTTTTCATTTAGTGGCATTTCCCCTATCATATTAGGGCTCAGTCTCATAGTGGCTTATTCTCGGAAATTATCTTGAACAATTTCTACCATTTCCATTGGATTAGAAAGTTATCTTTCCATCTAAGATGGATATAAAATGGGGAATTATAATAATTTTAATGGGACAAGATGGTACCTCATGTGAATTTGAAGAGATGCCTTTACTTTTTTTGTGATGGATATAAATTGGGGAATTCTATTAATTTTCATGAGACAAGATGATACCTCTTGTGAATTTGAAGAGATACTTTTCTTTTTTTTGTATTTACTTCTTTTGAAATTTGTATATTTCTTGAATCCATCTTCTAAGTCTTCATTGGTGGGCAAAGTCTAAATTTGACTTATATCTTTGGATAAAATGTCATCTAGAATCATAGATCTCAAAAAAGTCAAGCATATTAGTGTTGAGTTTTAGAATTTTCAAATGACATATCTATACACACCAAGATGGAGGAAAATGTAGAATAGAGGCTGGTGATGTTGCTTCCTAAACAATTAAGTATGAAAAGGAAACATCTTGCTTGCCATCTCATAAAGGAATATTTTATAAAAAATGTCCAACAACTGATGGAGATGACATTTGAAACCATATTGCCTAATGTATGTATGGCCCTTTTTAAAATACCAATCTCCCTATTCTTTAGTGGTTTCTTCAACAACCTTTGCAATCCGTGGGGGTCATATTGTTCCTTGTGATGAAAATACATTTTATACATGATGTTATGATTTACGATGAGAAAATATCTTCAAGAGAATATTTCTAAATAATAGGATATTGAAATTGGACCAGAGAACTATTGACTTCTCTTTTTCAACAATAAAAATCTAAGAGAGAACATAATAAACCAATAATTTATGAAGAAACTTAGATATTTGGGAGTTTCTAGAGTTGGGTCACTGATAGCATGATGAGCTAGGTTTGATCATTGACCACTTCAACAACATAGGCTAAATAACTTCAGTGTGCTACATGATTCCTTATTATAAGCCTTAAGGTCGTAAAGGCTGCATTTAGACCACTTGAGGCTGCTAAGGTGGAAACCACTAAGGGTAAAAGGTCCCTATTAAGGGCACTAAGGCCACATCAAGACTATTGAAGGTCACAACAAAGCCCCTATCAAATGTCACCAAACGTACAAGAAGATGACTATGGCCAATAAATAATCTTTGAACAAGACTTTTTCACTCCAATGCTTCTTTAGACAAATAGTCACAAGAGTAAGTGGCTTCTAGTCATTGCTCTATCCAGAGCAAGGATGGACATGTCCTTTATAGTGCATATGTGTTTCATTCGAGCCTATAACCTAGGGGGTCTTCCAAATTTGGTATTCTCATGGAAAACCTTTGGTGCAAGTGTGGATTTTAACTCTTGCCTTGCTTGCTAGATCATCGATTCACACCTTAAAGGTGTAGGATTTAATCCTGGCTGTTGATCATAGCTTAAACTCTAAGTTACCAGGTTCTTCAGTTTTGGGGGTGGGTATCGGACCGGACCAGAGCGGGAGCAGGAGCGGACAGGGACCGCCTCGCCCGCCCCGGGTTCTCTGTGGGTTCGCTTACCGAGTTCTTCAGTTTTGGGGGCGGGTACCGGACTGGACGGGAGCAGGAGCGGGAGAGGCGACGGGAGCGGATAGGGAGTGCCCTGCCCGCCTCGGGTTCTCTGTGGGTTCGCGATACGTGAACCCACAGAGAACTCGGGGCGGGCGGGGCGCTCCCTGTCCGCTCTCGGCTGCTCCCGTCCGCTCCCGCGAGCAAAAACACTTTTTTTTAGTGTTAAAAAACAAAAAAAACATTTTTTAAAGTCATTTAACACTGAAAAAAAAAAACGAAACCCTAAAAGGGTCCATATAACAAAAACGCCCCCATTCACTTCTTATTTTTGCAACAACTCCTCCATTTCACAAGAGTTTTTCATATTTTGTTCATTTTTGCATTGTGGAGGGAATCGATTGCAAAGCACCAAGGAAGGATTGTAGCTTGCACAAAGGTCATCTATTGATCTAAGGTAAGTAGTTTAGCCTATTCTTTCTAGTTTTTGTTGAATTTTTTCAAGTTTTTTATGGATTTTTAAATTTTTTCAATTTTTTTCAAAAAATTGCAACTTTTTTTCAAAAAATTGCAACTTTTTTTTTGAAAAAAAAAAAAAAACAAGTTTTAACATTTTTTAAACCTATTTTATTGTTTCTCTTGAATGTTTAGGTGTTTTATTAGTGTGTAGGGTTGGAATATTTTTATTATATTTTATTATTTTAATTTAAATTTTGTAATTTCTTAAGCAGCAATCTATTTGAAAGTGAAATGGCTACGCCTACTAGTTCAAGTTCGGTGGGTCTTGAGAAGAGTAAACAATTTAAATATGATCAAGGATCTCCTCTTTGGAGACATGTCAACATGATTGAACAACTAGCAGGAGGTGGGGCTTTTGTTTGGGTTTGTAATGAGTGCAAGGTCACATTTAAGAGCTCATATACTCGATTGAAAGCTCACTTATGTGCCATAAGTGGAAAAGGAATAAAAATATGTGAAGGGCCAAACAAGAAGGGGTTGCCAAAAGCACAAATTATGGCATACATTAAAGAACAAGAAGAAGCTGATGAAAAGAGTGCAAGAGCAAAATCAAGAGCTCATCCTTTAACAAAGAAAACATCAATGAATCCACCTACAGAAGCTCCTTTTTCCAGGCCACAACATCCTTTCTTGGACTTGGAGATAATCCAAGATGATGAACCCTCTTCTTCCCGCAAAAGAGGTACATTGGCAAAGGCATTTCAAAATGAAACGAGAGATATTGCAGATGAAAAAATTGCACGTTGCATTTATGCCAATGGTCTTCCTTTCAACTTGCTGAGATCACCATATTGGCGGGAAATGGTGGTAGCAATTAGTAATGCACCTTCTGATTACACAGGTCCTGGTTATGAAAAGGTGCGAACCACCTTATTGGCAAAAGAAAAAAATTATGTAGAGAAATCACTAAAAACAATTAGAGATTCATGGATTGAAACAAGAGTGTCCACTGTTTCTGATGGATGGAAAGATTGCAAAAACCGACCTTTAATAAATGTTATTGCTGTGTCCCCCAAAGGGGCAATGTTTTTGAAGTCGGTTGATTGTGAGGGGGAAATCAAGGATGCACAATTTGTTTCCAAAATCCTCATTGAGTCCATAGAGATGGTGGGTGTTGATAATGTTGTCCAAGTCATTACAGACAATGCAAAAAATTGTAGGGCAGCAGGTGCTTTGGTTGAGGAAAGATACTCACACATATTTTGGACACCATGTACCGTACACTCCCTTAACTTGGTGATGCAAGCAATTGGCACTCAAGTAGATTGGGTGAAAAATACATACAATGAGGGTGAGGAGATTCAAATATTTGTGACAAACCATCATATGTCACAAGGCATCTTCAAGGCTTTCTCGCATTTGGAGTTGTTGAAGGTAAATTTAGTTTATTTTAATTTTAATTTATGCCATATTTTTATTTACTTGCGTGATTCATTGATTTAGATTTTAATTTTTAATATGTTATTAACTTGTTTTTTTACATAACATTAGGTTGCTGAGACCCGATTTGCATCACACACAATCGTTTTGAGACGACTTGTGAAGGTGAAAGAGGCATTAGGCTCCATGGTCACTAGCCACCAATGGAGTATATGGAAGACAGCTAATTCAGAGGGGGCTCAAAAGGTGAAGTCATTGATCCTAGCTGATGAGTTCTGGGAACGTGTGCAATATGTTTTGAGTTTCACGGAGCCTATCATGAGTATGCTTAGGTTTGCTGATACAGATTAGCCATGTTTGGGGGAAATCTATGATGGCATTGACTCCATGGTAGAAAAAATAAAGAGCATAATAACACAAACGGACAATGACCCCAACGAAACATTTTTCCTAAGTGTCAAACAAATCATTGATGGCCGTTGGGACAAGATGAACACACCCTTGCACCTCCTTGCATATGCCTTGTCTCCCAAATATTATAGTACTGAGATACTTGCTTTGCTGGGGAGAACCTCACCATATAGAGAT
The DNA here is from genome assembly GCA_027924645.1 of Cunninghamia lanceolata. NCBI lineage: Eukaryota > Viridiplantae > Streptophyta > Pinopsida > Cupressales > Cupressaceae > Cunninghamia > Cunninghamia lanceolata. The sequence continues at coordinate 1,180,035 of BSBN01001616.1, read as the reverse complement.
AGAGAAGTTGCTTCTGGCTACATGAAAGCATTTTGAAGAATCTACTCCGATCCAGAAAAGGTGAATGGTGTTAGGAAAGAGTTTGGCAGGTTCATACAAGGACGAGAGCATAGTTTGTTTGCTATTGGAGACATGTACAAGGAAGATGCCCATACATGGTGGTACCTCCATGGGCAAGATTATGTTTTGCTCCAGCCTCTTGCAATCAAAATTCTATCACAAGTAAGCATATTTTATTTTAACATTCTTAGTACTTACCATTTTTTGCATTTTAAAGTTGTATTGACTAGAGCTCTAATTTGGAATTTGAATAGGTTGCAAGTTCTTCTTCAATTGAACGGAGTTGGAGTACATACTCCTATATCCACTCAGTGAAGCGTAATCGATTGGCTGCTAAAAAAGTAGAAGACTTGGTCTATGTCCACTCCAACTTGTGTCTTCTATCACATAAGCAAGTTGAGTACAAGGACGGGGCAGCGAAGAATTGGGATATAGCCCCTGAGTGTGCCAACTTAGATGCATCTATTACAGAGCTTGCTACAATCACTGTAGATGATGAGGAGAATTTTCTACATGATGTACATAGTGGGAGTGGCACTCCATATGTTTGTGTTTCAAACGATTTGCAACCAATCGATGATGATGACTTAGATCTAGATCCTTTTGATGAAGATTGAAGAGCGAAAGATTGACTTTTGAATCTTGATTATAGACTTATAGACTTATAGTATTTTACTATTTTGAAGTTTCAAATTTTGTAATACAGTACTGACTATTGAGTATTTGTAATGATTTTCATTGTTCATTGGTCATCTAAATTATCAATCCAGATTCAAATGTATTATGTATGTTCAATTCTGTATATTTTTAAATTTTTTTGGTATATACAGTTATACTATATAAATAAATAAATAAATATATATATATATATATAGTACAACCGTACCCACAGAATTTTTTTTGCCGTACCGGCGTACCAGAACCCCTCTCTCGAACCCGTTCCCGTACCAGAACCGACAACTTAGCTTAAACTATTAGAGGTTCACCAATATAAAAGCAAGAGCACTAGCACAAGTGAGTGTCCACCAATATAATAGAGGATCCAATAACCTAAATTACCCATACATTGACTTAAAATAAACAATAAAGTTTAACATAATGACCATTAGCCTTGACAAAGCAAGTGTTTTGAAATACTCTTGGCGATTTGTAGATGGTAACTTGTATAATACTTTTTCCCCAATGCTTGGCTAGGATTTCATAGTGTTGGTTTCATCTTGTCTAGACCGTGTCCTTGTTGGATTTGTTGAATCAGTACTATTGAATGTAGAGTGTTTGGTATTAAGTCTAGGATTAGACTAGGAAAGTAAATTCTTCTTTGCCATTCTCTCTCTTTAGAATGTCACTCCACAAGCAAGGAGTGCTATGATTGGAGGAACGAAGCAAAGGTATCTTGAATTACATCAGTGTCTAGTACTGACTGTGTGGAATGCATATATCATTCGGAATGCTTGGCTAGGATTTCATAGTGTTGGTTTCATCTTGTCTAGACCGTGTCCTTGTTGGATTTGTTGAATCAGTACTATTGAATGTAGAGTGTTTGGTATTAAGTCTAGGATTAGACTAGGAAAGTAAATTCTTCTTTGCCATTCTCTCTCTTTAGAATGTCACTCCACAAGCAAGGAGTGCTATGATTGGAGGAACGAAGCAAAGGTATCTTGAATTACATCAGTGTCTAGTACTGACTGTGTGGAATGCATATATCATTCGGATTTAATGTATAAATTTATATTTACGAAAACCAAATAGTGTTTAATTCTTGTTGAAAATTTTCTTTTCATTTGTTTTTAGCTATGTTCCACGGGGATGCGTCCTTGGCTCCGAAATTAGTGTCGCCGTCCCCAATGGCATTTCCAAGATGGCGGGATGGCAAGGGACATCCCCTAGCCATCCCTAGTTTTTTTCAAAACCTTAGAATGTCCCCAAAATGGCATGAAACATCATGGATTATTTGTGAGACATTTGGCCATCCTTGGGACGACCAAGGATGTCTAGGTGTCCCAGATGGAAAAAAGAACATTTTTGTCTGTTTTTACTATGAAAAAGGACCTCTCTTTTAAATCTTAGGGTTTAGTTATCCCAACCAACAAACTTAATTAGAGAGGTCTGTAATGTCCCGATTTTCAGATTCTCTTGCAGATCAGTCAGAGCTGACTTTCTGGGTTGGTGACAGCATAATCAAAGAAGTATTTCTATGTCACCAGGGTGTTCCGGTGATCCAGAGGAGCTGGTTGACACTTTCCGGAGGGTTTTCGGACAACTTGTCCGTACTTACTATTTATAGTAAGTGCTTGCATGTCGTTAATCTTTCTGGGTTTTTCTAGGTTTGTTCTTGTTGGTCCCCGGTGGTCACTGCTATTTTTAGTAAGTGGCAGTTTGGCGCTATTTGGGCGACTTGGCAGTCAGCTGTTGGCTCTCATAGACATTGCACTGAGCTCGGAATTATCAGATGGTTTGTGGGTCCAGTTGGCACCCTCTGTGTTGGCTCAATTTGCTCTTGGCCGTTACTATTTTTAGTAAGTTCAGGTTCGGTGTCAGATCAGGATTTTCAGAGTGGGGATGTGTTCTTCTCGTCGAGACCTTTCTGGCGAGCTTTTGTTCATGGCATTCCGACATCGTCTTGATGGTTATTTTAATGGCCGAAGTTATATTTTATTATTTCACGGCATATTCTAATGTTAACGGCAATTGTGACTTTATGAAAGGGAATTATTTAAAAGGATCACTTAATGTCTTGAGCGCACATCTCAAGGGAATAATAAAGTGTTTTAAAATGTTGCCCGCTCATGTTTTATCCCATATGCAAGAGGATTTTAGAGACTTCCAATTGAAAAAGTATAAAAGAAGGAAAAGAGCTCTCATTTGGATATGCTTGGTTTATTATTTGCTTCTCTCTTTGAGATTTCCCTTGCTAGGGTTTTGGAGCTTGGCTCTAAGGTTTGAGGATTCAAACCAGAGGCTCTTGGGGACGAAAACCTCCCTGAGTAGCGGTATTCCACAGGTGTGAAAGATCACCCAACGGTGCCAGTGTTGGTGGATATATCCAGTATTCACATTGTGCTTGCAATGGAGACATTCGGAGTAGTTTCTTGAGCTGATATGGTATATCATTCATCCATTATTGTTGAGTTCTGATTTCAGAGGGATTGGAGGCGATTTCTTGTGTGTTTGGGAATAGTTTATTGCTGCTGTGTTAATCTTATTGCTGGCCGTACATTGCAGCAGCAGGCCGTACCATCTTGGAGGGTTGTTTGTGGTGGTTTCTTGTGGATTTCTCCTCCCACCAGGGTCGTTCAGCCTTAGAGACCAGTGCAGACCAGTTTACCAGCAAATATAAGGTGTTTTTAGCAGTGTTTGATGCATATTCTCCTTCAGCCGGCCATACAACTTCATATGGAGGACGTGGGTCTTGAAAAGGTCTATTCTACTTCATTTGCAGCTCTTATCTAGTATTCTATGAGGCGTCTAGAGCCTTATTTATTGCTGTTATCATTTGTCTGTTCATCTTTGTATTCTTTGGAGTTTGGAGTGATTTCTGGCTATGCCCATTTGCTGGTCCGGCAACAACTAAAATATGAAGTTGCAAATCTGAACATGGGTATGTCACAGTAATTCATTATTGGTCATTTTACTATCTGGGTAGTTGATAGTTTCTTTATATCTGTTATATATTTTCTGGGTTTGGGTTATATGCTCTGTATTGTACGCTCCGGCATCACACATTTGTAGGAAAACATAAAACCCCTTCTGCATCTTCTATCTATCTGAAAGACCACACAAAATAATAATAAAATATCACACAAAAGATTCATAAAATATACAAACAGGTACGGCACATTACAAGGTCCTCTTTCATAGTTAGAAGTTAGTGTAGTAAAAACACCCTAAGATCGTTCAGTGTGACCACCCAAACCCAAGCCAATTACTTGATCACATTCTTAGACTTTGTATTGCCCTTCTCATGATGCCCAAAAAAGATGATGGTTCTGTTCGGTCCCAAAACCATAGCTCCAATTCCTAGGACAAAATCACACTCACAAGGCCAGAGCTGTTGTCATGCAAGCATAATCGGTCCATTAACAGAACGTGGAGGGTTGAAGGTCAACTCTACGGGAGTGGGTTTCATCCCTTGCACTTCGAGCTCAACTAAACTTTGGAGGGATATTCCAAGGGGTATACCTTAACAGGTATTGGATTCAAACCAAATGAACGACCAAAACTACAACCAAACCCAACTTGTTCACTTGATCCGAAAAAGTTGTCACTAGATCAAGAAAAACTAGCCGCAAGACCTCTATATAGCTAATCTGATTGTGCATGCATGACCCACATGAAATAGATTCATTTCTATATTGACTTGAAATAATTCCTTGTTTATACTGACAGTCAAGGATGCACAAAATCAATGGTTCTTCCCCTAAACCACCGTTTAATGTTTTTGTTTGTTTAAAATGATGTGAGGCTGATAGGAATGGCTCCAGACCAGTGCCTAATCTATGGGCAATAGAGTCATAGTTCATTAAGAAAACAACAAACTGAAATCAAAAGGACAATGAGCTATGTATTTGCATACACCACAGAATATGAGATCTTGAAACAGAACATACTTAATAATCCAAACCGTAGCTGCAGATACCCATATATAACATGAGAGAGATTATTACAAAGCTTGCAATATTTTTAGAATGCTGTCACATTCATCTAACCCAATATTACATTCATGCCATCAAACATGGCAAAGGAAAATACCCAACTGTGACTGAGAAATCTTCTTGGATACATACCTAATGACGTGGAGACATTCTACAACAAAAACCATATACAATATCAACTCCTTTGACTTCACGGGTCTGCACTCCTTAATGAGCTGAATTGGCGTTTCAATGGCTGCCTTGCAACTTTCTGCACCTGTAGTTGTCTTCTGGAGACCACACACAAAAAACCCACCTCTTTTCAAATGAGTTTCAATCCTCTATTTATATCCTTTGTAGCTCCGATCTGATGGAAACATGGGAGGGAAAACCCCACCAACTCCACCTACTGCAATAAAAACATCAAATTCAACCACCCACTTTGTATTAATGGCAATTTAGAGAGTTGGCAGAGTGTTTTCCCGCGTTTTTGGGCCGGGATGGTGGGAGAACTTGGAACTTTTGGAAAAAGTTCCAATGTTTCGACAGGTCCCGAAGTCCCGCCAGAACCAAAAGTGGCGAAAGTCAAAAATGAAAGTTTGACCCGAAACTGCATAAAATACTTAGCCCTTTCCTCAAAAAATTATTTGAAAATTTGACTTTTTACACCTTCAAATTGTACTTGAAAATTCAGGTGGTCTTGAAAGATTTTGAACTTTTTGGCGGGTCGCGTGGTCGCAGAGAAACGAGGAACCTTTGAAAAAATTCGAAAGTTTCAGCGGGTCTCGAAGCCCTGCAGGACCCTGGTGCAAAAGTTCCTGTAGGTTTTTGAAGAAAGAAGTTTAGGACAATATATACATAAAATATAACTTAAAGTATAAGTTTGTATTTACCTTTTATCATTTACCTTTCTTATACTTTAAGTTATATTCTATGTATATACTGTCAGGATGTTTGAGAGTGGTTTCAAATCCATAGGAGTTATAATGCAGATTCTAGAATTTGGAGGATCGGTCAGTTTTCAGACACAACCAAAATTTCAGGGTTTCAGACTTAGCCAAATTCAGGGGTTTAGCAACATGCATCAGGGTAAAGGCATAGGGACCCCTTAGGAAAAATTTGAGGAATTTGACAAGATTTTGCAAATACTTGGCTTGAAAATAGGAATCCCAACAGGTCCCACTCTGCTCCCCGCTCCAAAACAAAATACAGCCTAGTTCTCTATAGGCATTTTCCTCTTACATGGGGCATCCCTTAAACACAAATTTTTTTAATATTTTATTGTATGGCTTTTTATATTCTGACTTGTCTACAATTTAATCGTTGAATTTCTCTCTTTCCATGTGTGTTTATTCTCTATATAGACAAATTAGAGCACAATCTCAAATTCAATGTGACTAGACAATGTTAGCATCCTTCACATAATCTCCGAGTATTGTTGCCTTCATTGAATTGCGATCTCTATTCTTATCCTTGGAGATGGATAAGTTAAATTTAGTCTCAAGAAATAAATGTAACTTGTAGAAAGTTGGTTATCACTTTAATCGTTGAATTTCTCTCTCTTCCCATGTGTGTTTATTCTCTATATAGACAAGTCAGAGCACAATCTCAAATTCAATGTGACTAGACAATGTTAACATCCTTCACAAAATCTCCGAGTATTGTCTCCTTTATTGAATTGTGATTTCTATTCTTATCCTTGGAGATGGATAAGTTAAATTTAGTCTCAAGAAATAAATGTAACTTGTAGAAAGTTGGTTATCCCAATTTCTAAAATTCCTATATATATATATATTGCCATCCTTTCACCGTCCCCCCAAAATGGCACCCAGATTGCCATCCTTGAAACACTTCCCTTGCTGTCCCACTGTCTCAATCCCTGAAATGCCATGGAACATTTGTTTTTAGTGAATGCCACTTCACATATTGATCCACATGTCTCTAGTGGGTCTGTCTTGACAGAAAACATCTTTTATTTGAAAACTTAAAATGTTGGTCTGATAGAAAGAGGGAGAAAGCAGCATTTCTACTTACTAGAGTTATTCTTGAATGCATGGGTGTGTGTTTGGAGGATAGAATTTGATAGTTAAAGTCAATTTAGTTCAAATATAACTGTTGTTCACAGAAGATGTTTATTTGCAAGCCATGATTTTGATATTTGACTGGAGAAATATGTCCTCAATCAAATTTGAGATATGCCATTATTGATTACTTATATATAGCATGAACAAGATTCTTGGCAACAATGCTGATTACTAGTACATGTTTATTATTGTGACTGTCTAGAGGTTAAGAGATCTGATTGAAAACTATCGTATGACTCTTAGGTTGATTAAATAATTGGTTCTGCAAAGCAAATTGTCCTGAAGTAGATATTTATTATTGTAACTATCTAGATTCTAGAGGTTAGGATATCTGATGGAAAACTGGTTTATGATTTGTAGGTTGATTCAATATTTGGCACTGCTAAGCAAACATACTTGCTTCGTAAACTCCTAACATCTTACACGTCTATTAATAATCGCCAAACAATCTTTGCAAGTGCATCAATTCCACAACATAGGCGGTTTATTGACAATTGCATTCAGCAAAAATGGACTAAGGTTTGATTCCTCAATACACATCTTAAATTGTCAACCTTTTATTTAAATCAATGTTCTAGGATTTATTGACATTTTTTGGGCTATGAATGTATCTTGCAGAGAGATGTGGTTCATGTTCATGTCCACCCGATTGAGCCAATGCCTTCACGTCTCTCTCATAGATATGTTGTAAGTGCAGTTTTATTTATAAGACATGCGACATCCTTAACTCTCATCATGACTTTGTTCTAAATTGTTTAAGTTGGCTTATCTCCTTTTCTTCTCTGCATTATATTGTATGTAGGTTAGCAAAGTGTCGACTGATGTATCACCTTTCATTCAACTGTTTAGAAACTTCAACTAGAGAAATAAGAAGTTTAGTTTTTCAAATTTGTTATCAGTGCAGGCATTTCCTTCCACATATAAGCATGTTGTCTTCACAATTTATTGATGAGAAACTGATGTCCTAACTAGGGATTTTATGCAGACATGCCAGAAGGATGAAAAGCTTGATATTCTGGCCTCTTTGCTGCAAGTAGATACACCCAAGTTGGGAATCATATTTGTAAATGAGCAGGTTTCTATTTTTGCATAGCCTTTCAAGAAAATATTGAATTGGAAAATTCATTTTGTTTCTAATCTTTAATATATTTATTTAGGAATTATATTATCTTTCTATAAGTAGGAACTAAGACTGATATGCTATCCCTTCTTGTATATTTGGGAAGATAACTCCACTATAGCTTCTATGTTGTTATTGGTTGCGTCTCATCAAGCACTTATGTTTTTTTGTTTTGGTCTATTATATGATAATACTTTCAAACAAATGGAGGAAAAAAATGAACTAAGCAGAAGGGAAGGAAGTATTGCATTGATAATCAAAGCTGGTCAGAGTAAGACAAAGATCCTTCATCACTAACAATGACTACTAATATGCTATGTTCTAGAGCAGTATTTTGAATCTCAAAATTCTCTAGTTGTTAGTGATGTTATCTCTCAATTGTTGGGAGAAAAATGGATTGTGTTTCCTTGGCAAACATCCCCCTGAACATTATAATAGATGTTGTTTACGTAGTAAAAGTTTAGATGTTTTTAACACTACAGGCACAAATATCAAACATAAATGTCAAATTAGGACCTATTGATCAAAGCCTATGGACAGAAATAGTAAAAGACCTTTGGGTCACATAATCCTATTGGCATAAATATCAAAAGAAGACAAATGGGTCAAATAAGCCTATGAGCACAAACTGTAAGAAGAAGACCTATGGGGCAAATAAGCCAAAGGCCAAAGCAAACATTATCAAAATCCTTTACACATAATTTCTGTTTGTTTGTTGATTGAGCTGGTTGTGTTACAAAAGAATCGATGTTGTTCATTATACAGAGGAGATGAAGGCCCCTTAAATAGAATTACAAAGATAGATGTTTCTAAAAGAAACAATCGTTAACAAGAGACGAAGTTAGAAACTACTGGATGACCATAAATAACATAAATAGAAAGATATAATTCTAATACCCTCCCTTAATGGTCATCATTCTAACTACCCAAAGAGATAACAGAGAAGGCTGCCCCCTTCTTCTCAGAACGCTTCTGCAACAAAAGACAAGAGCCTGCCACTGACTCTGTCACTTGAGATGAGTCTGCCACCAACCCTCCTAGAAACTGCAGAACTTCTGGATAAACCCAAAAAACAACACCAACCGTCCAACCTGATGTTGGAGAATTGTCCCTCCCTATAACCAGAGACACACCGAGAACAACTGCAACGATTTTGAGGAAAAATCGGCAAACCCTCCAAACTTTTGCAAATGAGCACGACTCTCCAGAACAGACTGCTAGAAGTCAGTTGTGCAGATGTTCGCCCCAGCAACTCCAGGTGCGACCAAAATAGATTGCAGTAAAGTACGATTTTTGAGGAAAAAATCGCCAAACCCAGAAATCCAAAGATTACAAATCATCGTTTTTCCGGAAAAAATGGTAAAAACCAAATACCAGAGAGCCCTCCCGAACGACAGAAACCCTGACTAGGGTATACAGGAGAAAAACCCTTAATTTGTGAGGAGAAAATTATAAACCCTATTACAAAACGATTTTTAAGGCAAAAATCGCACAAAACCCACAACCAGAATTTTTAAGGAAAAAAATTAATGAAAACTCAGAACATCGATTTTTCAAGATTGAAAACAGCACCCAAAGAAAATAGAGGATTTATTAAAACCCTAGCCGCCAAAATTTATCAGAAACCTTTTAGGTAGATGGGAACCAAAAATCCTTAGACCAGAACAAATTCGAGGCAAAAATCCGCCCAGAACAAAAGCACAAATTTCTGGAAAAATAGGGAACACCCAGAAAACGCAGCAAATAAGGATGAGAAGAAAAAACGCGCCCTGATCCATAGAAAAAATCCATGCCAAAAAGATTGAAGGACATGCGCCTTAGAGACACGGGATTATCAGAGAAAGAGACGAATTTTTCAGACGAAAAATGCAGGTTATAGAAAACCCGCGATTTTAAAATCGCATCTCTTCCTTCGACAATTTTTTTTAAATCTCCAACCCTTCGATTTCTCCAGCAAACAGGACCCACGTGCAGCAAACCCTCAGATTTTAGAACAAAAAATGCCCCACGAATTTTTTTTTTTTTTAAATTACTAAAAAGCAAGAGGCCATGAATTTAAAAAAAAAAAATCGCCAAATTCTAAAAAACAAAGAGCCCTCCCAAGATCTTGAGCCCTCCCGTGAGGGAGTCCGACTCAGATTGGCTCTGATACCATGTAAAAATAATCAGGATGATACATAAAAATGATATTATTCTAATAGGTTGAAGTCCTGAAATGGAGAGCCTGAGTCATAGAATGTCAAGATTGATGAAGCGTTCCAAACTATATCCATGTATGGACATGGTTTGCTGAAGGTCACTAGTTGTACTAAGTCTCTGCATTTCATCTCATAATGATAAGACTTACCAACTCTTTTCACCTGCCTTTGTATTTTGTCAGTTTGTAGGTATTGGAAAGTGAGGATTTGTTACACCAAAAGGGAGTAGCCCTTGAATGGAATAATAATATTCAGACCAAGGTAGAAATTAGTAAGAAACTTGTAGATGCTCGGATCAAACTCAAAGATACTATGCCTGTTGACCATCATTAACAACTTAATCTTTATTTAATTCAATTTTGTGTAATATTAATTATCTCTTTTGGGCGTTGCCTTCATAACCCTTGGCGGCTTGTGACTTTAATTAATTTGTCTACTAGCGATTTCCCTTGTCTTGCGATTTGTTCCTTTTGTCTTGAAATTAATTTATGTTGATAGAGGTGGCTTCTGCGATCTGCTATTTGGGCGATTAGAATCGTGATTCATGTTTCTTTATCTAAGGTGGGGGCATTACAGTCCGCCCTTCCCAAGATTGCTTGTCCTCAAGCAATTGTAAATTTGGATGTTGAAGGATTTTCTCACCTTCCCATGTTGCATTGATATGATCATGGAGAAAGCGATCAAGATGACACTCAATCGAAAATGGTTTACATTAGAACTTCTTACTTGTAGTAGTTGCAAAACATTGTGCGGCCGATGCTACTTGTATGTTCTTACAACACCTTTCCATTCTTTTTGCCGATACAATTCTAGGCGCTCCACTAGAAATGCCTTGTAATACTATGTCTTTACCTTCTAATTTGAACTTTAGTTCTATAGTTTGATAATTTTGTTTAAATTCTCCCAAAGAGTGTAGCCATGTTGGATTGTTGTCATTGATGTCAAATAATGGTGAGAAGAAAACGCTATGGCCAAAGGCCACTATATCATTATCATCTAATTACACACTGTGGTTGTTGTGAATAGCAAAGGCAGATTTAAGACAGGTTGACAAGGCCGACTCAATACGGTATGGTGGCGATTTTTGATGAAAGATAAAAACATACTAAACAGGCGACCTCCCTCCTAGAGTTGTTTTTGAAAATAAATACTATAAAAAGGCCGACTCTCCTTCATATGGGCGACCATATACTAAGTGCCAAAACGAAGTTTAAATAAAAGATTTAAACTTGGTTAAATGGGCTGACACATGCTGGCCGACTTGCTTTTAGCACCAAAACTAGAAAATTAAAATCAAAACTAAAACATAAACTAGTTTGCATAGCCGACTAAGATATGGTAGAGCTCCCTATAAAAAGACAAAAAATTCTAAGGGTACGTGTGAAGTGGTGTGTTGAGATAGAGTTGCATCTTTTTGAAAAGACACATCATTACATGAAATCGCCTCCCTTGAGAAAGAATAAAAGGAGAAAGAAGTTGTAGATGAGCAAGGCAATGAATATTATTTAAGTATTGGGCAAATTTAGAGTAGACTAAGGGTAGACAATTATGAAGAGTTTTTCAGATCTATATTGAAGAATATATGCAGCCCTTGTATGAAGGATAAGTGCAGATATATATGAAGAACACGTGAAGTTTAAGAGCAGATTTTGAAGGAAGACATTGAAATATTTGTTTTCAGATTTGTGGAAGAAGAAAGTACATTATTTGTATCAGATTTGTGTGTAAAGGAGAACGATATCATTCATTGAGGAATTTGAAGGTTGGTGCCTATCAAAATAAGAGATTGGTGTCTCTTGCTGAGTTGGTGCTCAGTTGTGGGGATTGGTGTCTCTAGTGGGTTGGTGCCTACAAATTTTGTAAGTGGGGATTGGTGTCTCCAATAGGTTGGTGCCTACATAAGAAGACTTGTAAAGAAGTAGGTTGGTGCCTACGAAGAAGATCAATATATATATATATATATATAAGCAACACTTTGCCTTGGTTTTCTCCCGCAAGGGTTTCCACGTAAATCGTGTGTTGTTCTTGTTTGTTAAATTGTTAGATCTTACATGTGTAATATTGTTGTGGTTAATCAAGTTTTGAAAAAGTAAAAGATTGTCCTATGTTGATTCACCCCCCCTCTTAGTATAATCGTGTGCTCATCAATTGGTATCAGAGCAGGTTCCTTCAAATATAGTTTAACCGCTAGAAGGAAGATCTAAAGAGCACATATGGCCGGTCAAGAAGGATATGGATTCTCATCCAACTGGGTACCACTGTTTGATGGAACAAATATGCTTTTTGGAGCATAAAGATGCACACCTAGTTAAATGCCCTAGGGTTTGATATTTGACAATCTATTGGGAATGGTTATACTGCTCCATCAACTCCACCAACAGATCAAGCAGGAAAGAGGGCAAGTGAAAACAATGCTAAAGCGATGAATGCCATCTTATGTGGATTATCCAAATTGGAGTTTATAAAAGTAACGCAGTGCAAATCAGCCAAAGAGATTTGGGATAAGCTGAGGAATATTTATGAAGGAGATGATAAAGTAAAGAAGGCAAAGCTTCAAACCCATAGGGGACAATTTGAAAGCCTTAAAATGAAAGAAGAAGAAAACATAGCCTTCTATTTGCTTCGTGTTGATGAGATTGTGAACACAATAAAGGGTCTTGGTGAAACAGTTGAAGTTGTGATTTTGCAAAAGGTATTAAGGTCTCTACCTCTAAGATTTGATGCCAAGGTTTCGTCGATTGAAGAAATGAGAGATTTAGATAAGCTAACAATGTATGAGTTGCATGGGATCCTTACTGCCTATGAAATGAGGATCGAAGAGAAACCATCAAAAAAGGAGGCAGCTTTCAAAGCATCAAAGAAGGGTAAGAATAAAGAGCTTGAACTAAGTGATAGCTCAAACAATGAAACGGATGAAGAATAAGCCCAGTTCTTGAGAAAGCTAAAGAAAGGATCAGGTAAGTACCAAGGTAAGTTACCATTTAAATGTTTTAATTGTGGTAGAATAAGTCATTTTTCTTCTAAGTGTCTGCAGGTTAAAAGTGAAAGCAATGATGACGAAGAGGATTACAACATGAAAAAAGGAAGAAGATATCAACAATACAAAAAGGGTTACAACAAGGTCAATATGAGAAGAACTTCCGGAAGTACAAGAGGAGCCTTTATTCCAAAGAAGACAATTACTCATCGGCCGAAAGCGACGAAGAAATCTCTAATAGTGATAGAGAAGAAATACTCTTCATGGTGATAGAAGAAAAGGGTGATGAAGATGAAAGAAAAGAAGAAATAAATTTAGAAGAATACAGCGAAGACGAAGGAGAGGTAGTGTCATGTCCCTATACAAATTGAATCAATTATGTTTGATTCATAAATCGATATAGAAATTAAGTATTACATACTAAAGCAGTATTACAAATAATATATTATTAAATATAAATAACAATTATAGTAAAAAATATAAATATAAATATTAATAATTAAATATCATTGTAATTATAAATATGTATCAATAAATATATAAAAAAAAATTTATTAATTTAGTTATTATTATAGTCATAATAGTAACTTATTAAATATAATATATAATATATATTATATAAATATAAATATATCTATAAGTATAATTATTATTAATTTAGATATAAAGTAAATACTAAATGAAATATTATATAATAATATAAATATCTTATATAATATATTTAAATTAATAAGAAGGCAGCAACGACACAACAAAGGAAGGCAGAGTTTAAATAAGACAATCTTATTCAAATAAGACAAGTCTTATACAAGACATAAGTCTTATTTAAAAATGGAAGTAACTCATACGTTTTAAATTAAGGAAGTGATACGATTTTAATAAAGAAAGTGACTTATTCATATTAAAGGAAGTCCCGATTCATGTATTATGAAGAGCAGCGGTTATGAAAATAAATGGGAAGCGCATACATTATCAAGGGTCGCTTCCTTTCGGAAGTATATGATCTTTTATAAAGTCGCCCTTTTCAAGAGTCATGTTCATTCACATAAGCATACGATGGGATATAACTTTGTGGTTATGAAGGGGGGTAGGGAATGAAGATTTTCTAAGTACAAAGAAGAGGATGGAACAGATTTAAAAGAGCAAAAGTACATATGAAAAGAAGAACCAGGCAGATCTAAATAGAAGAATAGATGCAAATGTGTAAAGGAGAAAGTATAAGAGTCACAAGCAGATTCAAAGGCAGATTTCTGAGTTTATAACAACACTTATATAAAGAGATAGCAATCAGATCTATATCAATCAGACAGAATTAGATACAGCAGACATCGATCATAAATAAGAGATCAGCAGAGCCACGATCAGGAAAAAAGGAACAAAAAGTAATTCATAGGGAAGTAAAGAGCAGTCAACAGCAAAAGGTAAGTATGTATATTTAACTTGTTCAATTTATATAAAAATGTTAATATGAAATGTATATGGGATAGAATGAATGTACATACGAACCAACAAATCTTAGCATAGGATAAGAATGCTATAAAGTAAATATGCACATCATAGAATAAATGATCATTACAAAATAAGAATGTTATCATAAAGATGCATACAATACAAGAATGTTTATCTGATGAGAATGATATGTTGCTTAGTAAATGGCAAGCAATGAGATAGTTAAAGATGACTTAACAAGAACATTACTTAACCATGAAAGATGTGGGATGAGAGATGGTGGCTCATGGTTTATCCACCAAACCCATAGATCGAAGTGAAGGGGTAAGGGTAAGCAATGGGGCATAATAATGGTTGATGCCGAAGTTGGTCAAGAGTACCATCTGGCTAAAGACCGATATCATGGTTGATGTCGTAGTTGGTCAAGAGTACCATCCAGCTAAAGACTGACATCATGGTTGATGCCTAAGTTGGTCAAGAGTACCATCTGGCTAAAGACCGATACATTCCCATTATCTTGTGTTGGTCAAGAGAACCATCAAGTAATGGATAGGCTCTCATTTCACGCAGAAGGATGTGAATTAAGCAAAGCAAGAAAACGAGTTGCAGAAGCCAGTAGAGCAGCCAACAATGTCTATGTTCTTAGTGAAATCAGAGGTGAAACATGTTGTATGAGTCAAGAAGATGAGAGTTGGTTATGGCACAGGAGAATGGGGCACTTAAACTTTGATAACCTTGTCAAAGTCAGCCGTAAGGAAGCAATCAAATTTCAAAGCAATGTCACCTTGGGAAGCAGACTAGAGGAAGTTTCAAATCAAAGGAATATTCTACATTGAAACCTTTGGAGCTAGCACATATAGCTCTTTGTGGACCAACTAGAACAAAAGGTATGTAAGGAGAAAGGTACTTCATGTTGTTAATTGATGACTATTCTAGAATGACTTGGGTCACATTTTTGAAAGAAAAATCTAAAGCTTTTGACAAGTTTAAGGCATTCAAAGCCTTAGTGGAGAATGAAACAAGTCTAAAGATCAAATGTCTTAGATCAGATAGAGGAGGAGAATTCACTTTAAATGAGTTTGAAGATTTATGTGAAAAACACAGGATAAGGAGACATTATTATGCTACAAGAACTCCACAAAAAATCGGAGTTGTGGAAAGAAAGACTAGAACAGTCCAAGAAATGGCTAGGGCTATGCTAAATGAGTCCAAGTTACTTGACACATTTTGGAGAGATGCAGTTCATATGGCTGTCTACATTCTAAACCGTGGACAAATCAGAGTAAACGATAGCAAGACACCATATGAGTTATGGAAAGGAAGGCCTACAACAGTGAAGCATTTCAAAATGTTTGGAAGCACATGTTATATAAGGAGAGATGAAGAAGATTTGGGAAAGTTTGATTCTAGGGCCGATGAAGGAATACTCCTTGGTTATTTTTCAAGGAGTAAAGCATACATATGTTACAATAAGAGGTTGCATAAGATTGTTGAGAGTGCAAATGTGAAAGTACATGAGGAAATATACTACAAAGAAAAGGCACAAGAAGTTGATCCTCAAATTGAAGAAAAGGAAACAGAGAAAGAAAGTGAAGATGAGGAAGTTGAGCAACGAGACCCAAAGACACCATCAAAAATATCATCTGACACCCTCTAGATTTGTTCAAAGAAATCATCCAGAAGATTTGATTCTAGGCGACAAAGATGGATAGATAAAGACACGAAGGAGATTGGTTAATGAAAATTTGTGTTTGCTTTCCAAAATAGAACCTAAGAACTTCAAAGAAGCAAGTGAAGACAAACATTGGATAAAGGCCATGGAAGAGAAGTTGGATCAAATAGAAAAGAACGAAACATGTGAACTTGTTCCACGACCTAAAGACAAAAATGTGATTGGCACTAAGTGGGTCTTCAGAAATAAGCTGAATGAAGATGGCCAAGTTGTGAGGAACAAGGGAAGGTTGGTATGCAAGGGGTATGCACAAGTAGAAGGTATCGACTTTGAAGAAACCTTTGCGAATGTTGCTAGATTGGAAGCTATCAAGATGTTTTTAGCATTTGCCAGTTTCAAAAACTTCAAGGTTTATCAAATGGATGTTAAGTCTGCCTTAATGGAAATCTAGAAGAAGAGGTATATATTAAACGACTAGAATGGTTCTTGTTGTCAGAAAATAGGGACTATGTATGCAGATTGAAGAAAGCACTTTATGGACTAAAACATGCCTCCAGAGCATGGTATGCAAGACTTGATAAGTACCTACAATAACAAGGATTCAAGAAGGGAATTGCTGATAGCAACCTTTATATCAAGACTGTGGGTGATGACCAGTTGATAGTTGTGGTATATGTCGAGGATATTATATTTGGAGGAAGTAGTGACAATATGTGTCAAGAGTTTGCCATAGAGATGTAGAAAGAATTTGAAATGTCTATGCTTGGTGAGTTATCTTTCTTCCTTGGGCTATAGATTTCTCAATCAGATAAAGGGATATTTATTTCACAAACTGTCAAAGAAATGTTGAAGTTCAGAATGGAGGATTGTAATTGAGTGACTACACCCATGGTAATAGGATGTAAGTTGAGTAAGGATGATGAATCACTCGAGGCAATTTAGACACTCTATAGGTCAATGATTGGAAGCTTATTATATGTGACAGCTTCAAGGCCTGACATTAAGCAGGTAGTTGGTATGGTGGCAAGGTTTTAGGATGCACCTAAAGAAACTCACGGTCAAGCAATAAAAAGGATATTCAAGTATTTAAATTGGATTTTGGTTTGTGGTATCCAAGAGGTGAAGATTTTACCTTAATAGCATATACAGATGCAGATTAGGCCGATAGTGTTGATGATAGAAAGAGTACAAGTGGAGGAGCATTCTTTCTAGGAGATAGTCTTGTCTCATGGTGTAGTAAGAAACAAGCGTCAGCCACTCTATCAACTGTAGAGGCAGAGGACATTGCAACAGCATCCTGTTGCACTCAGGTTCTTTGGATGAGGCAAACATTGAAAGATATCAAGGTAGACTATGATCATCCCATATCTATATTCTGTGATAATATGAGTGCACTCAATGTTTCAAAGAATTTGGTAATGCACTCTAGAACAAAGCATATTCCCATCAAGTATCATTTCTTAAGGGAGCAAGTGGCAGATGAGCAAGTGAGGTTGGAGTATATCGCTACACAGGAATAGATTGTAGACATTTTCACCAAACCACTTCCGAAAGAGACTTTTGAGTACTTAAGGCAGAAATTGGGAGTAAAATCACTCTCATCCAGTCATTGAGAAGAAGCATAAATTTAGGGGGAGCTAACCATAGCATTATCTTTTAGCTCCATGAAAGAGAAAAGTCAGAAATAGATAAAAGTTCCTTTTCCATTGATGTCAAAGGGGGAAAAGTGTAGAAAGGGGGAGTATTACAGATAGGGGGAGCAATAAAGACAGGGAGAGAACCATGTGTTGCATCCACAGATAATTTTTTCTATATGAGGTTGCCATCAATGACAAAGGGGGAGATTGTTGGATTGTTGTCATTGATGTCAAATAATGGTGAGAAGAAAATGCTATGGCCAAAGGCCACAATAGCATTATCATCTAATTACACTCTGTGGTTGTTGTGAATAGCAAAGGCAGATTTAAGACAGGTTGACAGGTCGACTCAATATGGTATGGTGGCCATTTTTGATGAACGATAAAAAACGTAGTAAACAAGCCGACCTCCCTCCTAGAGTTGTTTTTGAAAATAAATACTATAAAAAAGGCCGAATCTCCTTCATATGGGTGACCATATACTAAGTGCCAAAATGAAGTTTAAATAAAAGATTTAAACTTGGTTAAATGGGTCAACACATGCTGGACGACTTGCTTTTAGCGCCAAAACTAGAAAATTAAAATTAAAACATAAACTAGTTTGCATAGCCGACTAAGATATGGCAGCGCTCCCTATTAAAAGACAAAAATTCTAAGGGTACGTCTGAAGTGGTGTGTTGAGATAGAGTTACATCTTTTTGAAAAGACACATCTTTACATGAAATCGCCTCCCTTGAGAAAGAACAAAAGGAGAAAGAAGTTGTGAGTTGTAGATGAGCAAGACAATGAATATTATTTGAGTATTGGGCAGATTTAGAGCAAACTAAGGGCAGATAATTATGAAGAGTTTTTCAGATCTATATTGAAGAATACATACAGCCCTTGTATGAAGGATAAGTGTAGATATATATGAAGAACATATGTGAAGATTAAGAGCAGATTTTGATGGAAGACATTGAAATATTTGTATTCAGATTTGTGGAAGAAGAGAGTACATTAATTGGATCAGATTTGTGTGTAAAGGAGAACGATATCATTCATTGAGGAATTTGAAGGTTCGTGCCTATCAAAATAAGTGACTGGTGTCTCTTGCTGAGTTGGTGCTCAGTTGTGGGGATTGGTGTCTACAAATTCTGTAAGTGGGGTTTGGTGTCTCCAGTAGGTTGGTGCCTACATTAGAAGACTTGTAAAGAAGTAGGTTGGTGCCTATGAAGAAGATCAATATATATAAGCAACATTTTTCCGTGGTTTTCTCGCACAAGGGTTTCCACGTAAATCGTGTGTTCTTTCTGTGTGTTAAATTGTTAGATCTTGCATGTGTAATATTGCTATGGTTGATCAAGTTTTGAAAAAGTAAAAGATTGTCTTGTTGTGATGTAATCACACATTGCCCCATTG
Organism: Cunninghamia lanceolata; assembly: GCA_027924645.1. Lineage (NCBI taxonomy): Eukaryota > Viridiplantae > Streptophyta > Pinopsida > Cupressales > Cupressaceae > Cunninghamia > Cunninghamia lanceolata. The sequence goes on along the minus strand of BSBN01001616.1, from coordinate 1,160,809 downwards.
TAAATGGGGACCCCCTCTTTTTTTCTTGCTTTCTGTCTTTGTTTTGCTTTAGGTTTAGTTTTCCTTTGAGCTTGTAGGGTTTTGGTAGTGTTGTTTTGCCCAGGTCTCAACAGTTTATTGCTAAAGGTCTATATGCCTTCATCCTGATGCATGTCCTTGAGACCCTGAAAATGACTAAGTCTGATATCTTGAAAATCCTGAAAAAATGATAGTCTAAAATCTGGTGGATCTTCAAAAATCTAGAATCTGCACGTTAAATCCCATGGACCCAGGACCTATCTCAAACATCTTGGAAGTATATTGAAAAATATTTGAAGTAATACTTAAATATATTTTTCAATATACTTCCATTTAGGAAAATCCAAACTTTGACCAAGGCAAGAAATTCCTCACTCTATATCTAAACCTGCCCAGACTGGGCAACCTTGGCATGAGGTCATGGACTCAGCCTCTTGCACATGCACTTCTCCAAACAGAGCCTCTAGATGCGCCTTAGGGGGAAAGATATCAAGGTTATAAGGTTTTAAGACTAAGAAATGATACTCCAAGGTAAATTCATGCGTTTGAATGACTCTAAGGCATCACAAGGTGGATTCCATGCACTGCTTCCCTGCCCAGCCTGGGTGGCCTCACAAGGTGCTCATGGACAATGTCATCACCAGGAGAGTTTATCCAGACACTCCCTTCAAACCCGCCCAAGGGAGAAAGACATCAAGTTTACAAGGTTTTAAGTTTAAAGCACAAGGATATGATGAAATTCCAATGAAAGTTTATAAGTTTGAAGGAATCAAAGGTTTTTCAAGGAAGAATCCAAGGGTCACCTCCAAACCCGCCCTACCTGGGCGGCTTCAAGAGGGAGTCTTGGACTTTGTCATGTCTCACAATGCACTCTCCACACACTGCTTCCAAAACCGCCCAGGGATGAAGACAATACAATTTGCAAGTAGAATCAATGAGAATGATGAAGATGACACTTGGAAGATGAAATGATTAAGTTTAGAAGAGTGAAGATTTTCTAAGTATAAAATCCAAAGCTCACTCTCAACTCTGCCCTACCTGGGCGGCCTAGAGAGGTGACTCTGGAATTTGGTGTCTAAAGCACTCAAGTCACTCCATTCTGACCTTCCAAGTCCGCTATTTTACCTCCACACCCATGCAGGGTCATTTAAGAGGAAGAAAACATGAAGAAAATCACTAAGTCATGCAAACAGAGGAGAGAAGAGTATCAAGGTCAACTCAGAGAATGTTCACATTGCAAAATCCTTCTGCACCCTCTAAAGCCGCCCTTACTAGGCGGATTTCACTAAGGCATGTGGACAAGGTCATCAAACATCTCAAGTGTGCCTTACAACTTCAGAAACACCTCAAAAAATACTAAGTCTTGATGAAGTTGGAGAAAAGAGTTATCAACAGGAGGAAAGAACATCAAATGAAGTTTAAGTTGCAAATTCCACTCACCACCTCCTAGACCGCCCTTCCTAGGTGGCCTTGACCATTGTGCATGGATTCAATGTCCCTCACATCACACACTCCGCACACACCTTCCAAACCTACCCAACATAGGCGCTCCTAGCATGTGAATGTGGAAAACTTGTTTAAAACATTAAATTCTTCCTCAACTAGGCCGACCTGCTTGAGAAAGTGCAGCGATTGGTATAAAAGAAGGTTCATTCTTGCATTTTTTATCAAATTCAAATCAAATTTCAGTCTGATTTCCAGCAGAGCAGACCTGCAGCAGCAAGGAGGAGCTTCATTCAAGAGGAAAAGTCAAAAAATTGAAGTGTCTTTTAAGAGTCAATTCTTCCAAATTTTGATTTTGTGCATAAAATTTGATATTTTTCTAAGGTATGTTGCTTTAAAATGCATTGATTTTGTCCCACATGCACGAGGAGATGAGTTAAGTGTTAGGAAAGTCTTTTTATCAAGTGTCACATCAACCTTTTAACACGTGTTGTCTTCACTAGCAGGAGGAGGTAGACGATGAACGCCAAGGAAAGACAAGCTTTGATCAAGAGTGACAAGCAAGGAGTCATGCCAAAGACAAAGATCATGTCCAAGTGGAGGAACATAATGTAATGTCCCCTTCTAGCAAGCCAAAAATTTTCGCAACCTTGCACACAATTTCAACGTGTAAAAGAGAACATTAGTATTCAATTCCTCTTTTTTATGTGAATAAATCATAAACTATATGCTCTCTTATTATCATAGATCTATTATGTAAGTCTCATGTCACCATGGAAGAGATATACTTGGGCCTATTGTTAATCAAATCCTCCATCTTATGAGAGTGAATCCGTTAGGGTGCAATGCCAATGGTATAGGTCGTTCTTCCTTCGAGGGGTGCTCTAGACCCAGGCCACTCTAGGACCTTCCTTTGACTTGGGGTTCTCTAGACCACTCAAGTCAAAAGACTACCTCTTGCTCCCTAAGGTACCATCTTGAGACAAGGGCTCGAAGGGGTGCTCTAGACCAATGAACTCGTACCTATCCTTGGTTGATTGCCTGCCCCTAATCTTCCTTACTCCTCATAGTGGTGAGTGGATTAACACTATTGCCCTTATCTATCTTTCATATTTCACATGCTATTCTTATGATCACTATTCATATGCCTTGCATATTCTCTATCATAATATTTCACATGATCTATGATCTTTATCTTTACATATTACATACTTGCTATCTCTCATATGTCATTTATTAACAACTTATGTGAGATGAGATGAGAGCTGTTGTTATCCATTATGGGGCTCTAATGTCTCCCATCCTTACTCAAGAAGTACCTTTGTACTCTTGGAGCTAAGGCCTCTATGAGACTCCTTGGTACTCAAGGTAGCCAATGCCATTAATTCACAATCCTTGCACTATGGGTAATCATACCTCATGTGACAAGGCCTCTGTGATAAATATCCATGAATGGCCTCTTGACACTTTCTACTCTTTTCCACATATGGTGTTAATAAATCACTCATGAATTCAAATCATACATGGTACATTATCATGAGCAATTGAATATGATTGTCTAAACATTATTAGTGATTGACTGTATAAAAATAAATGCTATGGTGGTACATTTATGAATGAAACAGAAATACAAAATCCTTCATACCTGTGCTAGTATGACAGCCAACAGACAAGAGGATAAGAATAATATGAAGATGCTTACTAGCACTTGAATTCTATTGTTATTTTATTATGAAAATAACTATATAATATATTACTTATCCATTATCATTATAATATTACTATATACATATAGATATCATTTAATTATTATATTATATATATTATTATAATATTATTTATTATTGTTATTATAATATCATTATTATTATAGTGTTATCATGAATATAATTTTTAATACTGTTTAATCGTGTCGATCTCTATCAGGACATCACATCCTTTATCTACTATATATATATTATTTATTTTTACTTGAATTATTCCTCCAATTTGCTGCAGATGTACATATCTCTCTATATTAATTTATCGGATACTCTTTTTATATTTTCTTCCCATGATGTTTTCCTTCTATCTCACAACCTTTATTTATTTCCCTTTCAAGGGATATGTTCGAAGAGGCACATCTCTTATTATGCTTGGTGGTAAAAGACATACTTACCCTCTTATAATTTTTATTACTTTATATTAATTCCCTTTTGTGGTAAAACTAGTTCTAACCATACGTAACTCCCTTATCATAAGAGGATAGGTTAAAAGATGTTTATTTATATTATTATTTATTTATATTATATCATTATAATAAATGATATATTAGTTATTTTATATTATTTATATTATATCATTTATATCATAATAAATGATATATGATTTATATTATATTATTTATATTTATATTACAATATAAGATAATAATAATAATATTTGTATTTAAATTATTAGATATATTTATAATATATTATTTATTAAATAATACATATTAATAATATATTTTAAATAAATATATTATATATTTAGTTTATATAAGGCTAACTTATTATTTAAATAAACAATTCAATTATAAATCATTATAGGGACATGACAACCCTCCCCACTCAAGATTGCTTGTCCTCAAGCAACTATAATTAGGTGTTCTAAAGTAATAATTTATAATATTATAATTTGTTAGGTTTCTTTTTATATAAAATAACATTACACTCACCAATAATATAAATTAACCTCTATAGAATGTAACAAATGAATATAGCTAATAAACTATAGTGCCATAAATAATATAGTGACCTAAAATAATAAATTTTTTACCCTTTTAATTTTTCAGCACTAAATTTTATAAATAATCTATTTTATAACTATATTTTATCAAGGTTTATATACACCATAAATACTTTGGATTAGTTGTTTACGTATATTTTAACTCATTTCACCCCAGGGTAGGTTACCCATAGATATATTACTTATAAGAACTAAATAGAGATGTCTTAATATATATTTATTTATAAATTATATTTTAATTATTTTATTTTACTATTTCATTTAGTATAATTCTATTGTTATTAAGAGTTGTTTTATTTTTATTTATTTTTTACCTTATTTACTCATTATTTATTACATATTTGTAAGTAAATTTTAATTTTTTTAATGTTGCATCATAACATATTTAGTAAATTTTAATTTTTTAATGTTGCATCATAAATATATATTTTTTAAAAAATATTTTAGTAATGTATTAAACACCATTATTCCAGCAATTCATGAAATTCATACCTGCGATTTTCATTGATTCTTGTTTTTTTATTTTATTTTATTTTTATTTAACTATTATTCACAAGATGGCAGGATGATGGCTCTGATACCACTGTAATGTCCCCTTCTAGCAAGCCAAAATTTTCGCAACCTTGCAAACAATTTCAACTTGTAAAAGAGTACATTAGTATACAAATCATTTCATCATGTCCTCATAAAGTGCTTAATAATAAACTCTATTTATTTCATATCCTTTCTTGTCATATATCCATGTTCATGATCTATCTTATATCATTAATCACACATGAGTCGTGGACATACCTCGGGGAGGACGTTCGTGATCCTACCCATTAATCAGACCACTCACCTAATATGAGAGGGTGGATTAAGGATTCCAAGACCCACGGCCGTAGGCCCAAGGCTTCACCTCACACCTGGAGGTACTTCACTCTTGGCTCAGAGGGGCTTATAGCCAGCTCGAGGTTCACCTACCGTTAGGCCATTAATATTATCTAGGTCCTACGCAACCATAGGGTCAAGAACTTCATTTTACCCTAGGTCTAAGAGCTTCATGCTACACTCGGCAATACTTCGCTCTTACCTCTGAGGGGCAATGACTTGCCAGCTCGAGTGCTAGACACTAGTTTCCTTCTAACCACCAGTCTCATACTAATAAGGTGTGTAGGTGGATTAAGAGGAAGGCCACTAATCCTAGCCAGGTACTCCATGGTCATGTTGATTGCTTCTTAAGGATGATTTCATAATCAATCTCTTTATAGAACATACTTATTATTCTAGGCATCATGCCTTCTATTTAAAAATTCACTTTCTTGGATATTCAATAATTACTAGTATATTGATATTTCCCTTTGAATGCATATTTCATTAGATGTTTACTCTACTATTATTAACTTTTCCTAATATGAGATTATTAGAGCTTCCTAGCATTCAATGGATTATTCACAACATTCATAACCTTATCATTTATATCTAACAAGTTATAAATTGAACAAGTAAATATAAATTCTTACAAATCATAAATTGAATAAGTAAATATAATTATTTGCTTACCTGTTGTAGCTTTACCTGAGATTCCTTACCTATGCCGCCGTAATATAATTTTTATTGCATTGCTGTTGCCGTTTATATATTTTATAATATATATTTCACATCCCCTTCTCCCATCATACTTCCTTATGCCCTTTTATATATTTCCAAGGGTTTACCATGGGTAAAAGGATATACCCTTTCCAACGGTTGCGGCGTTAATTTAGTTAACAAGGATACATATTAATAATGTTTGTCTTTTTTTATTTATTATTTATTAAGGTGATCACTGGTTTCAACCAACTTAATCGCTGCACTTATAAATATCCTCCTTCCTTACATATTAAGGAGTGATATTATTTTGAATAAAATATATATTATATTATATATATAGTATATTATTTATATAATGTACTATATATTATATTATTTAAAGTATATTATAAATATATATTAAAGTATATTATTTATATAATATATATAGTATAAATAAATACATTTGTTATTAAGTATGGGGAGCTCTTTTATCTTGTTTATTCACAAACATATATCGTGGGATAATGTTTTTGTCTTATTAGACTTTTATCTTTGACCTTTTAACTGTATTACTTTGCCTTATTCCAAATTACTTTACTTTCTAGCTTTAATGGATGACTCTTCATTAATATTTGTAATTATTATTTTTATATATAATAATATATCTTATTAATTATTCATATAAATATTATATTAAAATATTTATATTTATAATATATCTAGTTAATCTATATATTTCATATATTTTATAATATTTAAATAGTTATATTTATAAGATATTAAATTAATAATATTATTTATTAAATAATACATATTAATAATATATTATATATTATATTTTAATTATATTAGTTTATATAAGGCTAACTTATTATTTAAATAAACAATTCAATTATAAATCATTATAGGGACATGACACATAAGCGACACCAACTTGGGCCACATCCACACGGAGGAGCTCCTACATCAAGTTCATCTTACTTTGAAGACTTCGTATGTTTGGATGAGGAAGATATCAACGCCACGCATGAGAGGGAGTCATCTTCCAGTGATTCATTCCACGCGCCAAAAGGACAATCATCATGTAATCTACTCCAAGGACTCGTGCACAACATATCTTCTACTTCATGCAACTATCTAGAGGCATAATCCTGCACAAGCACAAGGATGTCACAAGATGAGAGATGAGCATGATCATCAAAGCGATCCATGAGTTACATCAAGACAACAAGAAGAAAAATATTCTAAGTAAAGTGAACATGAGGTAAGCCAGACTAGTTCGTTTAAAGATGCTGAGGTGGCATGTACACATCATCAAGCCAATCACATTCTGCCATGCCATTCATTCAAATCCAAGTCGTCCATAACAAATAAGTGGATAAAGAGGGCCCACCATAAAGATGCTCCAAAGATGCTTATCACATTGGAAAACGTGCCTTCATTGCCTCTTTCATGTTCTAAAAATAGCAAATTTTGTAACAAACTGCCTTGTCTCAATCTCGGCCGTTGATTGCTAAATCAAGCTTGGCCCTTCATGTAATTTCTGGAGTCTATAAAAGGCTCATTCTTCTCATTTGTAAGATATAATATAGATACATTAGATTAGAAAGGAGTAGAGTAGAGGAGACTCTTCGAAGTCATTGAAGAGATGTTGAGAGATTGTTGTAAAGATACACTTCAAGATTAATGCAAGCTCATTGTTGAATGTTTCATGGTGATCTTGTGATTTTGGAATGTTAGCATGGTCTTCATTGTCTCCAGGATGGTTAAGAATTGTTTCCAAAGTAGATTAGTTGATAGATTAGAAGTTCATTGATATAATGTTTCTTATGTGAAGACATTTGATGAATCCCCTTTGGTTCATACTTTTCGTGGATTGCCGAAGGTAACTCACTTTGCAAAGTTAGCCTGAACTTTGTTTGCATAAGTTCGGTTGTGGATGTTCGTTCAAACTGCGCCAGCTGTGGGTGTTTGGATGGAAGTTCACAACATGAAAATCATATGATTAAGTTAGGAGATTGCACTTACTTCGTGTAATTGTTGGTTCTCATGGTGAAGCGGAGCTAGGTTGTGGAAGGGAATTTGTCTATCATAGTATGTGCATTATATCATTGTCCTTAGATTAGCCCTCTTAACCCTTGCCTTTTGCCTTTTCTTTTTGTAGTTGATTAGAAGAAGTTCCATTTCACAAGGAAAGAGTACATATTTGAATGGAGTGATGAATAAATTCTGCGTAAGTCCCTTTGTGTAAACAACATTATCACATCATACCACCGAGGCTATCCGTTGCAAATCACGTACAAGAAACCTTGGAGCGTTCTTGTTTGATCACGTAGTTTAGCATTCGAGATGCTTTGTTCAAGAGAGGATAGAGCACTTGGTGTTTTATTCTAATGTTGTTGTTGTCAAGAAAACCTCATCAACATGTCCTATACTGATTCACCCCCCCTTCTCAATATAATAGTGTGCTCATCAAGCCATTGCACTCCCAACACTATATCTGTCTCACCGATGCCTACCACATAAAAGTCATCACGAACCTTATGCCTACCCAAGGTGATGTCTAGTTGTCATATCCTTTGTGTGCATGGGAGAGTAAATCCATCAGCCATAACCACATTAAAACCCGCAAAGTTATCTTTCGTCAATTTTAACCTAGTCACTAACCCCTCATCAATGAAATTATGCGTAGCCCCACTATCAATTAAGGTTGTTACCTTATGTCCCTAAAGCATTCCTTTCACACAAAAGGGGAGATATCTAGGTGCTCCTTGTTGTGACGTTTTCACACATTGCCCCATTGAAAATGGGGACCCCCTCTTTTTTTGGCCTGGTTCCAGTTTTGCTTTGATCTTGCAGTTTCTTGCTCGAATCCATGAAGCTAGGGAAGAATTTCCAAGCACTTAGTTCGCAGGGAACATGAAGAATGCTTGAAGTGGTGAAGTAAAAGATTGATTTTCTTGAGGATAATTGAAACCCTAATTATCATTCCTCGATCAAATCTGGCCAATCCATGGCAGAAGTCCATCATTCCATAGGAAAATGTCTAAGTCCCTCACTTTGAGCATAAGAATCCATAATGAATAGGCTATCCTTCTCCAAAATCTAATCCTGAATCCAGGAATCCAAGAGTCCAATCCTGAATCCAAGAATCCAGAAGTTCCAATCCGAGTTCCAATCTAAAAGTCTCTGTCCACAATTCCAATCCAGAAGTCTAATCCGGAAGTTCCTGTCCAGAGTCTCGTTTCAATGTCCATCCCGATTCTTGTTCCAGAGTTCTAAATCCAAAGTCCTGAATGCGCCAAAACTTGCCATTCCTTGCCAAAACTCATCATTACATTGGAAAATCTTGGATTCTTGACTCAGAAACATGGAAAATTCCAAAGCACAACCCTAGGAATTCCTTAGCAAAAATTGGAAAATCCTTATCAAAAGGGTATGAATTCCTATCCTTGAGGCATCAAAATCCACGACTCCGGGATAAGGAATTCCAATCCAAGAAAATCCAAGACAAGGAAAAATCCACAACTAGAGTGCAGGTGCGCCTTGGACAAGAAATTCCAACTCAGGAAAATTCCATGACTGAAGTGCAAGTGCGCCTTGGACAAGGAATTCCGACTCGGGACAGGAAATTCCACAACTCAGGACAAGAAAATCCAGGACAAGAAAAATCCACAACTCAAAAATCCAAGACTATCTAAAGTTTGTGCCAAGGATGAAGGAATTCCAACCCAAGACAAGGAAAATTCCACGACTTCAGGGTGAGGGAATTCCGAACAAGGAAAATCCACGACTTCAGGAGGAATTCCATGCCTCAACTCGGGGAAACCTGCAACTCAAGAAAATCCACGCCTTGGTGAAATATGCACCTAAGGAAATGGAGAGAATTCCAAGGAATTGAGAATCCATGACTCCCTAAAATTCCTGCCCTACCACTATCGGTGCCCTTGGCAAGGATTACTTAACAAAATCCACACCGAACAAAGAAATTCCAAGACTCATCCAAATCCTCGACTTGAGGTAAAATGCGCCGTGGACAAGGAAGTTGAAACGTAGAAAATTTTGTAACCTAGTAAAATCCTCGACTTGAAACTATCCGCGCTGTGGATAAGGAATTCTGTACTTGAAGCAATCCGCGTCGTGGACAAGGAATTCCATGACATGTCCAAATCCTCGACTTGACGAAGGATGCACTCGGGATAAGGACAAAATCCCTCTGGCGGTGGCTGACCTCAAGCAAGACCACCGTTTGGAAATCTCAATAAAAAAAAAACTTAAACATTTCCTTAGTTCCAAGTCGGCCTCACTAGGGAAGAGCTTGGAATTTTCGAATCTTTTTCCCTATATTGGGTAGGTCGGCCAAAGAAATGAAATCCAAGTCGGCCAAAGGCATGAAATCCAAGTCGGCCCTTTAAGGAGGAAGCTCGCTTGCCTATATATATAGGCGTTGGAATCATTATCCCAAAGCAAATTCCAACACAAATGCAGAAGCAAAATTCGTTGGAAAAAGGCAGACCTTTTCATTTAACAGCAGATTTCATCAAAGGAAAGCAGATTTCACCAATTCAAAAGCAAAATTTATCATTCAAGAGCTGAATTAGACCATCCAAAAGGCAAATTTCCTCATAAAGGCAACAATTTTTGAAGGAAGAGTTCTTCATTTATTTTCCTTTTCCAAAGGCGAACTAGGGCTGGGCGAACTGCATAACAGCAGCAAATCCATTGGAAAAGGTCAGAAATTTACTAAATAAAATCAGAAATCCATCAAATCATAGCAGAGATTCTTCCTAAAAAGCAGAATTCTCATTAGAAGAGCAGATTTACTAAAACAAGAGCAGAATTCTTTAGGAGGGAATGAATTTTCCATAGGAAATCTAGGACCACCTAGAATCTGTGCCCAAGAAGAAGAAATCCAACTTAGTGTCTCAAATGCCTTGGAATTTTATCCTGTTCGCTCTGGAGAGTGCCCACTCCCTGTTTGGTAGTCCTAGAATGAAGGGAAAATTAGTCCAAGTGTGAAGAATGCCGAAAAGTGAAGAAAATCCTTTGTTTGTTCAGAAATTTGGAATGAAATTGATCAATCATGCAAGTTTATTTCATGTTTTATCTTAGGATTGCATTGCATTTAAGGATTTCGTTCATCATGACTACTTGAGGTTTTCTTATTTTGCAGGATTCGAGGACAAGGATTACGTTCCATGAAGAGGATGCTTGACGAAAATCCAGATGTTCGAGGTGGATACAAAGAGTTCCAATGCCAGAGAAGGAGACTTCACATGTCCAGAACAGGACATCACTCCATTCCAGTGCCCGCCTTTCTCCCCCTAACACTCAACATGATTGGGACAAGGAAGGCAACATCAAGGATTCCAGTTTAGTGATAAGGAAATTTTGCATGAATGATAAAGGAAGATCAAAAATCCTTTCAAGATTTCAATGACACAAAGAATGCTTGCATCATAACAGGATGGAAGAGATCACTCCAAGTCCAATATCAGGGATTCTAGTTCCGGACAAGAGGATCAATCCTTGGAAAACCAAGAACAAGAGTACAGTGCACCATCCATCAGGGGGATCAAGTTCAGCATCAGGAAGACAAGAATCCATGCCAAGAACAAGAGTCCATGCCAATATAGGAATCCAAAGGAGATGCAACACAAAGATAGAATTCCAAGTCAAAAGTGCACTTGGGACAAAGGAGCAGGATGGGTGGCGCCTGACTAGACCATGCCTTGTTGGAATCCCAGTCAGCATGGGCTCCCTAGGACATGTGTCATTTTTCTATTTGTTAGAGAGTTGGTGGTTCCGCCTACCTCCTCATTAGGGTTTCTTTTTGACTCAATCTTAGCCCTTGATTCCTAGAATCAATCTTGGCCCTCCATTGTATTTCTTGAAGCCTATATAAAGGCCCATTCACATCATTTTTCAAAGGAGAGAAGAGATTAGACATTAGAATAGGAGAGGAGGATAGAAAAAGGAAAAAGAGTAGTAGTTGCTGTTCATTATTGTAAAACTCCATTTTTGAGAGCAAGGAACTTTGAGGAATCAACAAGATTGTTGTAAGCATATTTTCGAATCAATATACAAGCATTGAAGACTGGTGTTGGTGGTATTCTTTGGATTGTGACATGGTTTTTTGATTTCCTTAAAGAAAATCATAAGCTCCAAGTTCTAATCTGTTTCATTTCTGTTTTCTTTCAGTTTTCATTAGTTAGAATGATGGAAAGTATTGTTGTTGCTAGATGATAGAAACTCCTTGTTCATACCATTTGCGATTTGTGGCTTGCAAATCACAGTGCATGGTTAGCCTAAACTCATTTCAAGCTTAACTTCGATTGTTTTACATATTTCATTTCCATGTTCTATGTTTAATCAATCTGAAAATCGTCATTAGCACCCCAGAAGATTGCACCATTTCTGCGTAGTTGTTGTGTCATGATGAAGCAGAGCGTGGTTTCAATTTCCATGGATCAGCAGTAGTCCTTTTGCATCAGTTAGATCCCTAAACCCTTATCTTTCTTTTGCATTTTGTTTTTAGATCTTCACTAGGATTAGTTTTCAAGAGCTTTATTGTCAAATTATACGCCTCTTCAAGAGTGGGAATTGGAAATTCCAAGTTTTCCCCTTTGTGAAGGAGTTCCATTCACCCACAAATCCAAGCCCGAGGAGTAATGAATTCAATCCATGTCCATGAAGGAGTGATTTCGCGTAAGTCCCTTTGTGATTACCAGCAAAATCACATCATTTCACTAAGTCTATCCCTGTGCATGTCAAGACTTGACATTCAAGGAACCTTGGAGTAGTCTCACTCGATCACATAGTTCAGCGTTTGAGATGCTTTGTTCAAGAGAGGATAGAACACTTAGTGTTTTATTCTAAATGTTGTTGCTGTCATAAAACACACATCAACACTCTTGAAAGTGTGGTGAGCGTACCTTCTCAAGGCTTCTTTACTTCACTATTCTCATGCTCATCCTCCAAAATGCCCTCGGATTCAGACTCTTTTGTTTCTAAACTCTCTTCTGTGACTACCTCTATATAACGAACATGTCCTTTGCCTGAGCATTTATGCCCGAGCTCCCATGGTTCTTTACAAGAAAAGCACAATTTCTTCCTTCAAAGCTCATTCTTGGATTCCTCCACCTTGTGGGTTTTGGGATGTAATGCCTTTGGTTGCGAAAAATCTTCGTGAGATGGTTGCTGATGTGACCTTGAGGGTACATTCTTAGAATGGGTCTTGTTCTTAGATGTGGTGTCTTCCAATTTCAAGGCTCTTTGAATTGTGTCTTGTAAAGATGTAGGCTCCAAAGCACTAACCAAACCCCTAAGTGACTCTGTCAATCCTTCAATAAACAAATACATAAGTCTACCTTCAGCAATGTCTAGTACCATGACTGACCTTTGGAATTCTGCAATATATACTCCTCTACTGAACCTCGTTGCTTCATTCGTGTCAATTCTTTGAAGTACCTCTCTAGATTCTTTTGGTCAAATCTATCTATGAGCCTTTGTGTGAAATCAACATACGTCACAATATGTTGATGTCCTTGTGTGATAATTCCATGATGTCGAGTGGGAGCTTAAGGCAACTCATTACTTCAAGCAGCGTACCGAGGAGGTTTATTGGTTGCGCAACTTGGTCTCTTAGCAACATTCATCAGCTCCATCAGTGTACACACCGCCAGGGACGTCCCCTCCCCCTCCACCTACTTCTCAGTAGAGTCATTTTATGAGTTTTTGTAGTCCTAGTCGTCTGGAAAATGACTAAATTTTTGTTGGGGGGATGATGTAAACAAACATTTTGGAATAAATATATTGTATTTAGCTTGGGCTGGTTGTGCCAATGAGGTTAGTTGTCCTCCTGGCAGTTGTGGTTAGTTGTAGTCGGTTGTCAGCGGTTGGCATCGCCGACCAATTGTTGACTACCTTTATATATTTTGTATGTTATTGTAATCGGGACCGCAGTTGTTCGGAATTGCCTATCACATTGTATGAGAGCATATATATATATATATATATATATATATATATATATATATATATATATATATATATATATATATATACTAGTTTTGTTGTGGGCAGATAGTGAGTAAATTACTAAATTGTTACGATGCTGTTATATTTACTTTCCATGCATATTCTATTTACTCTATATATTCTATCCCAAACCAGTAGGTAGTAAACAACCAGTATCATGGGCCGTACAAATCTGCATAAATGACAATGTAAACCTTTGAAAACTCCCTTCAACCAATAGTAAACTTAGCAAACAGGTGTGCCTTAGTGATAAGATTACTTTTAGTCCTTTACAATGTTCCTTGGTTATACATCTTCAACCTTATGATCTCAAAGGAACTGCAGATCTGAAAATAAAGAGGACGGCCAACATAGGAAAGCAACAACATTTAATCAACAAATAACTTCTATCTCATAAAAATCAGTCATCGTCATTCCCAAACTCCAAACCAAGAAAGATTCAGCAACCCTAGAGATGGGTGGCTTGCTTAGAGTCTCTTCCAGCACTTCACATAAAACACCAAAATCAGTCCATTCTCGTCAAAAAGAACACCAAACAAAAAATAAATCGAAACCCCAAAGATATACTTCAAAACTTATCAAAATCCTTCATTGTAGCGCAAGTGTGATTCCTGGATGAAACCACCACAACCATCTAGGGGGGTTTCTGTTCCCGAAACCAGTGTTTTCGAGAGGGTTTTCGTCCTTAAGAAAATGGGAGAACACAAGTTCTCTCAAATGCAAAAGCAAAAATCAAATTCATCGGTGACCTCCACAATGAGCTCCAATCCTCCTTTTATAACTTTTTGGAGTAGATTAAATATTACTTTTTCCTTTTTTGCTCCAAAATCTTCTTTTTGAAGTGAAAGGGGTTGTGCTTAAATGGCAAGGCCATAAGGTTCTCAAGATGGAGATCCAAGTTCGAATCCCCCAAGTAACATCTATGTGGCTTCTATGTGGTTTCTAAGTTGAATAAGTGGATTCTAAGTTGAATATGTTGATGGGGAGATGTCCCCCTTGTGACCTCCAGTTTGGGGCTAGAAATAGTTCCTCTTACGAATAAAAAAAAAAACTCCTTTTTGAAAATAAATAATAAACTTATTTTCAAAATAATAATTCTTTTTTATGAGCAAAGTCCCCCATGTGCCTAGTGCCCTTGTTTGGACAACTTAAAATCCTTTCCAATGAATAGTTACACACATAGTTGCCTTTTTAAATAAAGCCTTTTTAGACAACTTTAGTAATAACCATTTAATTATTTAATTATCCACCTAAGTTGCGGAAAGCATTTGAATAAACCAAATATGAAATTCTACTCATACCATAATGCTCCTGAGGGTTAAGGATGATGACCCGAACTAACTTGGCGTCAATCTAAAAATAGCCTGCTTCTCCAAGAAGTGTGGAGAGCTCCCAAAAGGTTGGAATCATAAATGGAAAGCATCATGGGGCTCAACAAGGTCATCTGAACTCAATGCCATGAACCAAACTCTCATCTAATCAAACCCATGCTCTCCAAGAACATTGTAGTTCTCCCTTGCAACACCAATTAGCCTACGGGAAAACTCGGAAATAGGCTAATTGTTCACAAACAGGTTATACGCAAAATGGGGACATAACAACATCATGATTAATCCTAAAAGCAGAGATCCTGAGTAGGTTGCACTAAATTCTTGTAGGGTTCTGGTTAATACCAAGGAGGATGATGGCCTAATTTACCACTGGAAGAAAGGGGTTGAACTGGTTCTTATCAGCCCTATCAGGTCTTACGAGGAAGATTTTTCTGAAGAGAATGTTTTAGACATAAATTCCTTTCTCTTCCTGATGCTTAAGTTAGAGATTACATCAGATCTTGTGTTATCACTGCAGAAATTTCAGAAGGTCCTTTCACAATTTTTTTTTCTCTAGGAACTCAAATCACAATAGCCATGAGTTATAGGAAAAGTAATTGACTGGTCTCAAGGGCTGTAAAAGTCTAAAAGGGGAGTTGCAGTACTTCAAATGCAAATGTTTGTATGTCTCTGCTAACCCTCTGAAGACCTATTCCAAAAAGAGGAAAAATAGTAAGAGCAACAAAGTTATGGAAAGTGAAAACCATGACATGCTGTTGCTAAAGGAGATTAAAGGAATTCCCTCCAACCTATCATTCTAGATGAGGAGGTGCACAACAATATTCAGTCAAGCAAAAACTCTATTGGGCATGCTCTTGCAGTTGTTCAACCTGATCAAGACTCTTTGCTTGCTAGAAAGGGTAACTCTTCTCTGAAATTTGCTCTGTGTTCCAAACACTAGCATGTTATCTTTCAGTAACCAACCCACTAGAGTGCTTTCAGGCTTAAGCAATTGAGGTATTTTTTGGAAAGGCTTATAATTCCTATGGGTCGATCTCTCCCCAAGGGTATGGTCCCAGAATCCCATTTCACCTCTTCTGAGAACACCATCTTTGAGACTACTGTTGTTAAAGATGCAAACCCTTTCTCTCTCTGTTGGAATAAAGAAATCCCAAAAACTCACTTAAAGTCCTCTTGCTGTTCCAAACCCTCAAGAGACCAACTTTCAATTAGCTAATCGACTGAAATCTAAAGAAACCTTAATCCACGTTGCCCATTTAAACATCAATAACAACTTGCAGGGACTCTCCAAGGCACTTGAGGCAAAAAGTGAAGAGCAAGCTGCTCAGCAAAGATGCATCAATCTGCTGGTTACTAATGCCCAGTATCTGAGAGACAACTAGATGGCAATACAGAGGCCATTGAACAGCTCTAGCTCCTCACCAATGACAAAGCCAGAAGGGAGCTTGCTGAAATTATTCAACAATTAAGCAACAACTAGCTGCTATAAAGGCTATCATAATAATGAATCTCCCTTTGCCTAACTACCCTCATTCCATTTAGAAGAAGAATGCTAATCTCCATGCTCAATTGAATAGGAAGCTGCTGGTTGGAATTGGAATTATGCTCAGAATGGTGGACACTTTCCTGCCCAAACCTCTAAGACAGCAAAATATCACTGCTCTGATGTATGATCAGGAATCTAAAGATACACTGTTCTATACTACTATAATTGTAAAATTTATACATGCTAAATCTATGTTCTAGGTCCTCATGGTGTTAGTTTGTCTTCTTTTGAGTCTTTTCTATGCTTATTAGCTTTTAGTTTTCTTGTTAACTGATCAAAGTTATTGCTTTCTTGCCTTTCCCCTAGGTTTTTGTACAACCTAATCAAGTAATATAATTTCTCATTATCAAAAAAGTAAAAACATTTCAACGTGCTAAGCATTTGTGTTTATTTCTTGAGAATGACTAACTTTACTCTGGGTTTTTGTACAATTTTTATCAAGTAATACAATTTCTCTTTTATTTTAAAAATAAATCAGTGTGCTAGGCATTTTTTATTTTATCTTGAGAATGACTAACTATTTGCATTTTGCCTTTGCATGTAGATATTGGGAATGGTATGTCTGTCAGAATAGTATCAAAACCAAACTAATAGCTTGTGATAAATTGGCACCTGAACATACAGACATAGCCAACAAAAAAAGAAAACATGAAAGTTTTAGAGAATTGTTGAGGATACGGTCAAGTCCAGGCCTACTATAAACTATGCTTTGCAATACTTTTCATCTTGAGGATCCTGTGTAGGCTATTATGTACATTGTTGGGAGCCACTCTTCTTACTATGTATCAGAAGCTCCATGTTGCACCATAACACACTAAATCACTACTCCTGCAATCACCTTGAGCATCATTCAGGAACTATCCCATTGTACAAGCAGGAAATGGCCATGTTGCTTTATCACTAGAAGAACATCATCGCAAGAGTTCTAAATTTCATGTATAGTGATTGCCTCACTAGCTATAACCTCTCGTACAATAGCTTTTTGTTTCACTAGATTGAATGCATTTATTTATTGCTGGTATAGCACTTTTAGATGATAGGGGTGCATATATAAGAATAAGAAGTAAAAAGGGCCTTATTAGTGTGACACATACCAGGGCTCCAAAAATGTGTAATAAAAATGCAAATCTTCTGTTATCGCAATTTTTCCCAAAAATAACTTCTTCAAACATTATGGATTGTGGAATCTTGAATTTACGAAAAGAAAAAAAACACAAAAGTATGTGAATGAGTGAATAAAATAGAATAATCTGATTTAAGTAAAAATGCAAAAAGGGCCTTATTAGTGTGACACATACTGGGGCTCTAAAAATGTGTCTAATAAAAATGCAAATCTTGTGTTATCGCAATTTTTCCCAAAAATAACTTCTTCAAACATTATCGATTGTGGAATCTTGAATCTACAAAAAGAAAAAAAACACAAAAGTATGTGAATGAGTGAATAAAATAGAATAATCTGATTAAGTAAATATTCTGTAAAATGCACCAAAAAAAATTCAAAAAAAATTCTGTAAAATAGAATAGATTTACGTAATAAGTACATAACTATAAATTGTTGGTAGGAATATGTCCACATAAAATTAGGTAGAGGTATATGTGATTAAGTAAATGTATGACATTTATGGATGCAAAGTAAAAAATTAGAATACAGCAATAAATGTAAGTCGATGACAACTTCTTTCTTGCTTTATTTCAATTTTAACTGGTTTCAAGTCCATAGTTAAATGCTTTTTAAACACAAAGATGGTGAAATTCTGTTGGCTTTTTTTGATATCATATTCCTGTTCTTTGATTGGTCTAAATGTATTTTTATAACTTCTAAATATATCTTCCAATAGCCCAGAGCCCTTTCAAAAATTAGAACGCATCATAATTACATGTCAAAACCTTAATTTTTTACATTATTTTTTTAGTAAAAATTTAGCAACATGCTGTAGACTATTTTAATTTCAACTTTTTGAAAATGATTCATTAATCACAAAGAATATGTGTCATAATCATATTTTTTCGATGTAAAGGGGATGTGAAACATATACCCATCAACTTCATACCATACCAATATATCAAATTGTGATCACCCAAGAGAGTGACACATTTTTGTGAGACATAACAGACTGAGGGCTTTTACTGAATATTTCTAGTAGTTTGGGGACCCATTTAGAATTTTAGAGTGAAGGCCTTGGGGGCATCTAAACTGGACTAGCTAGCCATCTCCATAAGTTAGTTGACATGGATCTATCTTTGAATATCAAACTAACCTTCTAGCTGATGTGCACTTTACCTTGATGCTGCGTGCCTTGTAGTAACTTGATTTGATGATGATTACACAAGTCATGGACACGGCAAAAGTTTTCTGGAGTTCAATATTTTCTTAGTGACAACTCCTAGGAGTAAATACCTGTATAGAGTGATTTGAATTGACTTTTATTATGGGCTCTCTACATAATTGCTTGCCACAAAATCATCTGCAGGAAATAAAAAACATTACATACTAATCCTTTGGGCAAATGAATATCATGTGTCTAAGCATCCTGGTATGAGGAAAGACCCACATTTGCATGCACATTTGCACTTTTGGTTGTCATTTGTAAAGTGTGGCAGCAAATTGACATACTTTGTGAGTTGATTTTAAGTTATTCTTATGCAGTAAGGATGTGCTGATCAGTTGTTTTGTGATTGCTTTGGTGTATTGTATAGTCTGAAAAATCAAAAAGAACTGGTCTTCCTCCCACAACAATTGCTGTGACAGAGCATCTGAGACAGTTTTATAGCAAAAAACCTGGAAAGTCATATGAAATCGCAGAGATATTACTTCTTGAGGAAAACATGAATATTAATGCCCGGACTGCATCTCTTTCTGTAAGTATGCCATTCATAGGTCTTTCTGTTAAGATGTATTTATTCTTAATTAAAATTTATTGATGAATGACTGTAACTGTACCATATAAAATGTCCTAGGTTCTTAGGTATATTTAAATTTGAGAATCCGAGATTGCTTGAGGCACTTCTTATTGTACTGGCATTTGTTTTTTTTATCACATGATCTATTGACTGCTTTTGTTTTTTAATAGGTGTGAATATCTTTCTTTCTTTAGTTTTGAGTCTTCTTTGTTGTTGTTTTTCTTTATTTACCACCCATGTTCATTTATAGACATTACTATGATACTAATTTTCTTTCTCTTATTCAGCTTTCCAGTCTTCTTGGCACTTGCTTGTTACTGTAACCATAGGATCTCTGTCTCTTGTTCAACTATTTGTTTGTCTTAGAGTAACAGAAATAATTTATTTAAGTTTTTGGAATCAATTTTCCGTAAAATTTCGTTCTTGTTACCTCTATTTCCCATGAAATGCGCAGATGCTTCCATTTGGATCGAATATATGCAAGTCTCAAAAACTTGGACCAAAGCAATGATACTTTTGTGAATCATTGCATATAGGAATCCTTTTACCATACCATACTTACTACTTAGTACTTACCAACCTAAACCCTCACTTGAAGGAAGAAAGAAGGAAATTTTAGTAATGTTCACAAATTGGTGTGTAAAAGTATAACTACTTACAATAGAGAAAAGCTAGGATAAGAAGTCTCCATGTAATGAAAGTAACTAAACACAAAAATACGAAAGTGAAAGCAAAGAAACAGAGCAAGAGAGTGTAAAACGAAAATGGTTAAATTTAAAACCCTAGACACAGAACAACTAAGTACAGTTAACCCTCCAGGAACACATGTCTAATTATGGTAATCCAAGTGAGGGGGAACCTCCAATGAAGCATGGAACTGAGCAATATCAAAACATGTGACCAAGACTGAAAAACAACATTGTCTCATGTCTGCCACAAGGTTAAGAATTATGGACCTTATTCAATATTGTTGACCACTAGGAAATTGTCAATGTAAGACGTAATAATGTCCATAGAACACCAAGGCTAATGTGGCCTGATTGGACAACCCCTAGGAGGAAGCAAGGTCTCCCCCTAGAACTTTTCCTAACATCCAAGGATGAGGAACCTCATGAGTTTTTCCTAACACTCATGTCTTCTGGTAACTAGGATAGAGAACCACCTGAGTATCTAGATTCTAAACGCAGAATAATACCTCCTCCAAATCTCATAATAGATGAGACAGCTGAAAATAAAGGGATCCTTGGTATCAATTTCTTGGAGGGAGTAGAGATAACATGTACTCACACCATGTAGAATATGGTGATTTTTCTAACTGATGGGAGCACATCCTTAGTTGGCCAAGCATGATCCTTAAACCATGTGACCAATGGTGCTGGAGATCAACATGAACATTGGTGACATCCATGATTGCCAAGAAAGGATCAACACAGAAGAAGGTCCTTATTTGACAGTTATATTTATCACTTCCTTTGAGGGAAGGACTAATGTAATTTTTGTTACTTAATTCCATTTAAATGCATGTTATAACCTTCTAAACATTTTTACTGCTCATGAGACAACAAGCTGTATAGCTCCCAAGGAAATATAAATTTAATATTTACCGTTTTAAGGTGTCCAACAGTTTGGGAAGAAAGTTTTGTCTTGCCACCTGCAAAATAACTACTTTCCTCAAGAATTTCCAATCTATGGTATCTACACTATTTGAAATTGCAGGACTAGGACAAATAGTAGATCAAGGCATAAATGCGGTTAGCCTAATGAGGAATAGAAGGAACCTAGAGGCTTTCAACTAGATTGCTGCCTATTGGCAGACTGTTTAGAGCCACTCTGAGAGAAGTCCTGATTCCACGTGCCTTTTCTAATTATTTTTCTCATTGTTGTATTTAGTAGATTTCTGTTAGAACTGCTGTAATTTCTCTGTGCATGAGGATAAAAATAAAACTCTAGTTTGCATGAATATTTTTACAGCAATTAGATCGCATGATTTTAGGAGATTAAGTTTAGTTATTAGATTTTTGCATGGTAAGAAATCCTCTATTAATAGAGGTGTAACCGCTTAAGCCAGGGGAGAAAGAAAATTAAAAAAAAGATCAGTTTTTTTTGGTTGTAGCTGTGCGTTCTGTTTTTTGTTTTACTGTGTTATTTTTTATTCGTATTTCTGCTTCTGCCCCAACAATTTCCTGGTCTTGTCGTAGTTATAAGTCTCTATGTTTATTAGCTGCAATAATTACTTTTTTGAAGTCTCGATCTCAAATTCTATCACAAGCATTGCATTCTTACTAAGACATTTATAAAATGTCATGAGGTCCTGTTTAGTTATAAACTGAATGGGCAAGGAATTACTTTCGTTCATGGGCATTTTAGCTAACATTCTGTCTATCTTGAAATGGTTGAAGGCAGGAAGTTATATTTTTCTATAGATGTAGTTTTGAATGTCTTGACTTCACCCAATGTTATCTTGCATGAAGGTTGAGGTTCACCCTAGTCTCAGTTATACCGAAGGCTAGAAGCTTCAGTTTTTAAATCTTTCTGATCTGATGAAATCAAATTAGCTCAAGCAGGAGCATAGTTAAATCTGTTTTGTCGCATATGTAATGCTGAAATGTTGTTGCAATGAAAAAGGAAACAGAACTTTGAGTTCAAAAGTTGTAATGTCCCGTTTTAGGTTATCCTTGATCTCTTAACCTGCACACAAGAATAACTACTAGAAAGGGACATTAGCAATATTAAAGATCAATTTAGTAATGAAATCAATACATCATAATTGTAAGGACCCGCTTGGTCCAAACTCAAATTTTCAAAAAATTTACCTTATTAACAAGTTCATATGTGATATATCATGACTTTGATTGAGTACTCAGGAAAAACTTCGGCCAATACGGGCCATATGTTCAAACGGAACATTTTTAAGCCAACCTGGGCTCTTCTATCCTTTGGGCAAATAGGTTCATACGGAACCGGGTCAAACGGACCTTATCGCTACCTTATACGGAGTAGAACAAACAATGGCCAAAAGGCCTAGTGGGTCAAACGGACCAAGACTCTATCCAATACGGGATAAGTAAACACAACAGCCAATCGGGCTAAATAGGACAGGAATCATTATGCTCTGGCCAGAGACTTCTGACTCCCTCGGGACCAATATGGGTTTATGAGTCACTTTTTGGGGACCACAGTCTGCCCAGACACTGTATTGAGGATGTCAACCAGGGAACACATAACATCAACTTGTACTCACCTCAGTTTACGGCAAAGCCGGGTACAAGTAATCCACCCCGAGATTCTTCTGAGTACTAGGAGAGTTCTTAAGTTACCTAGATAACCTTTAAACTAGGGATTGAGATTATGAAGTTGATTATAAAAGAGTATCTTATATCCGGGGGACTTGAGTACTAGGGGCATCCTTTGCCGTCCAGACTGCCTACATACCTTGTATCCACGGGATCAAGGCCCTCTACGGATGCGATCGACATGGCGAATGCGAACATGTAGTTTTGTCTTGCACTATGTTTGATGTAACTGTGAGTGGGTACACAGTTCTTCGCCGACTGCCCACCCACTCGAGTGATACAGTGACGGAATTCCTAAGAAACTAGTTTGCAAACACACCTCCCGAGAGTGTTTGACGTTTAAGTTTTCATGTGAGGATAGTTTACCTAGTACGCATGTTTGTCCAACGAGGTTTTCCCGTTGCTAGTTGAAAGGGTTTTCTTGTCGTGGTGATTCGTCCTACAACTATTTTCGATAGCCTCGTCTTTTCTTTTTAGTTAATCTTTTTAATGAGGTATCTGAGGAGATTTTCCCTTCCTACGGATTTAATTTCGACATGTTCCTTATTACTCCCCGACGATTTAGAGGGACGGTGCCCAGACGTCGTTGTTGCAGCTATGTTAAGCGCGATGTACTTGGTTCAACGCGACGGCATTACCCGTAAACGTGACCCAGAGGTACCGTAAATACCGAACACTACGATTTGTTTGAGTTTGGACGTTTATTTACAAGGTTTACCTATCTAGTAAAAGAGAAAAACTTGCATAATCACTAACTAAGAAAATTGATAAAGGAACATAATGCAAGTAAGATGTAATAAAGATGCACGATAATTTTGCTTAGAAAATATTTAATCCATTCTATCAATTCTCAATATAAAAAGATTCAGATTTGGAAAAACAAGGAATATTGATAACCTATTTTGTCATACATCAATAGACTTTATTCCAAGAGTGAAGAATTGAGACATTTTCTTGCATGACCATTATAAGTTCATTTTCAAATTGAAACTAGTAAGAATTAATAAAAAAATGTAAAATAAGATAGATGTCTCAACAAGAGATTCATTGAAATTCTCTAAATAGATTTATACTTCAACAAAATTGGTAAATTTCCATTATCAATAAACCTTTGAATATACTTGATCAAGGATAACAATGGTTCTAAGGTTTTATGACTATTTTAAAGAACTTCCCGATTCCATGCATGATTCAAGCATGATCATAATTTATATTACTATAACTCATCTATTTCAAAAGACCTTTGTCTTCATGTTCAGGGAACCAAGTAGTTTATTTACCCCATTCATTATTCATTTTCCCTAGTAGACTTTAAGGTTGTTTTCAAATTAACTTAGTGTACATAAGTATTAATTTAAAATGACATTTTTGCTTGTATTCAATTTCCAACCATTTCACATTTTGGTACTTAATCATCTAGATACTCAATCATAGAGGTCAACATTTGTTTAATTAAGTCATTCCGCTTGTGTCATATATGGTCAAGAGTTAATTTTCAAATTCATAGATAGTCGTAATTTAAAAGAAAGTTGTCCATACTTGTATATTATTGTTTGTGTAGATTCATTGGGTGTCTAGTTTGATTAACATGGTTAACCTGATTCCAAGGAATCTGTCATAAAGTTATCCATGTAACAATTGTATCAAGAAGCTTAATGAAAGTTTTCAAATATGATGTTCAATTGCCAAAATTTAGAAGTTATTACTCAATTGAATTGTAATATCTAATTCAATAATTATTTTTGAAACGTTCATGCGATTATCGATTTTATAAATAATATTATTTAAATATGAGATCATGACTCACAAAGTAACTAAATAATCATACGAGATTGATTATTATTCTCTAAGTCCAAATGAAGCAATAAATCCTTTCATGAATAATTACATATGAACTTAATAAGATTAATAGTATATTAATTATATAGTTATTAGAAAAAGAAATTTATTGTTTAGTTTATAAATATTAAGACTTAATATTTTAATATTCCATATTTATATCTACATATACTAAAAATTTGTATTTTGCCAAATGGATTGAGAAATAGAAAAACTTGGGTAGTTACGGACTGAAATCTTTATCACGTTTGGAAAATAAGAAAAGTCTTGCAGCATAGTCTCTTTAAATTAACACATATGAGCACATTAAATATTATAACTGCAAGTAAATTATAAATACCAAGGTACTCTTCATAAAATCTTTTATGATTGTAGTGGATTTTTGACAGGATTTAAATAATAAAGAGGCAAATAAAAAAAATAACTGGTAATACAAGAAGCATAAATCTAACTCTTATTAATAATAAATACTTAGACTTAATTCATACAAACATTAGTTGAACCAGAGAGCTCAATCAGAAAGCTCTATATCAACAAGCTCCGTTATAGGAATAAGAGTCGTGAAATAAAGGCTTTCGACACTTGAAATGGTATAGAAAACTTACTATGGTAACTGTGAGAAAAGTTCCTCTAAAATAGTTCCAAAACAACGAAGCATAAGTTCCTAGATAAGTCCTTAAGTTGAGTAAGCAATGAACCCTCCATGAGCCAAAAAGCCAAGCAAGAAAGCTTTCAAACAACCAGTTACAAATAGCAAAATTTATGGGAAGATTTAAACACTCAAGAGAAATTAAATGCGGAAAAGCTTAAGACTGAACAAAAATCAGGGTGTAAAACCAGACGCAACAACCTTTGCCAACATCCTCCTTAACTATGTTCAAATCGGAGTTTTGGAGCCGAGAATGGACATCCATCAAACCATAAAGGACAGTGGAAGCACATGCAAGATGTGTGAACTGTTTGACAAAATGCCTCAGGGATGTGATCTCATGGAAGGCTGTGATGGCAGGGTATGCACAAAATGGATTTGTTGAGAAGCTTTAGAAACTTTCAAGCAAATGAAATTGGCAGGTGTAAAGCCAATTCTACAACCTTGACAGCGGACTTCCTATCTGTACCAAATGGCGCTCAGGAACAGCGTATGGACATACATCAAAGCATAAAAGATTTCATCTGATGTTGTAGTTGCAAATACCTGATAGACATATGTGCAAAATGTGGAAGCACAGACTAGGCACGCGAACTGTTTGACAGAATGCCTCAAAGAGATTGTCATCTAGTGGAATGTGATGATTTACACAAAATGGATCTGTTACAAAGGCGTTAGGAATTCTCAGGCGAATGCAATTGGCAAGCTGAAGTTAAATTCACAGCCTTTGACAGTGTCCTCCCTGCCTGTGCAATTAAGAGCATAACAGAAGGGGAATTTTTGTTTGATATTATAGATGGAAATACTCTGATAGACACGTATGCAGAACGTGAAGGCTTAGACAGGGCGCATGAGTTGTTAGACAGAATGCTTGTAACCTCTTGGAACGCAATGGCTGCAGGATTGCACAAAAGGGATTTGTTGAAAAAGGCTTTCAAAACTGTCAAGCAAATGCAATTGGCAGATTTAAAGAAAAATTCTACAACCTTGCTATCGACCTATCTGCCGGAGCCTATGTGGGAGCTTTGGAACAGGGCATGGCCGTCCATCAAAGCATAGATGCAGGGGAATCAAAAATACAGTTACAAACATCACTACTAATCACCAAAACTTCACAAAACTATACACAAATTCTCTCGTGATTGATTTCAAACTGTAATTGTTCTAAGACATATCAAAATGAATCAAAAACCAAAATTGAACTAAAAGAAATTTTATTAACAAAATTTCAGAATCCAAACTTCAAAAGAATAAAAGGATGGAGAGGAGAACCATTACAGATTTCTTCAGCGCTCCAACCAGCTTTTTTTTTTTGGTGTCTCCTTCAACAATTCTATGCTTTTTATAGAAAAACTTGACCCATATGGAGGAACTCCAAGTCTTCAGTCAAGTCTTCATCTTAAATGCCCCTTTCCATTTTCCAGATTGCTATTAAATTTTGTGGAAAAGGACTTGTAAATGGTCATAAATTTGAGGAGAAAGAGGACTCATCTCATAAATTGCAGTCTTGACTTGAGGTTGAGAGGGAAAGTTCCTTATTAAATGCTCATTCTAGAAGTGTCCTTACCCCATTTGTCATTTAAACTTTTTTTGTTTTTGAATAAAACTATATTTATATCATTTAGTTTTCAAATTCAAAATAAAAAAAAATGGGTTGTGACAATAATCATAATCAATAACAATGAACAAGAATATAACATTATGGGAGAGAGCGTGTATTCAATTGTATTTCTTCATACTTTAATATACTTATACTTGATATGTTTTTTGCCACATGATATACTATGGGAATAGCTGTCATTGTGCCCGGTCGTTAATCTAACCTAATTGTCAACCCTAGCAGAGGATAGGTATATACTCGTAAAGGTGCTGGATAACAATGCTCCACTGCCATAGGCCCAAGGGTTTCATGTTCGCCCGGCATACCTCACCACTTGGCTCAAGGGCTTCATGCTTGCCCGGCATACTTCACCACTTGAGGGTCACCTACTGTGTAAGACTAATTAATAATAAACCGGTACTATTCTCCACTGCCATAGGCCCAAGGGTTTCATGCTCGCTTGGCATACCTCACCACTTGGCTCAAGGGCTTCAAGCTCGCTTGGCATACTTCACCACTTGAGGGTCACCTACTGTGCGAGAATCAATTATTAATAAACTCACCCTTCTTTAACTACTCAATCGTCCTCATAGGGCAATAGATAAGATTAATGACGCGGCAAGACACGCAATGTCTCTCGTATATCATGGGCAAGACTAAGTATCGTTATATCAGCATAGATATATATAAGTTAGAAATATCATACCGATTCGTAGATTTTCTCTCCTTAAGGAAGTACAAGTGATCCTATAGATCACCAATGATGATGCTTTGATTTCTCACAAAGCTATTATAAGGAATCTGAAATTCCTCCTTTAATTGCTATTGTTCCTATAATAGGAACTAAGTATATTCAATAGTAATATCCACCAATAAGGATTGGATAAAGAGTAGGCTATCACTGCCTTTCTTAGTAAGATCACTACACTTCTTATTATTAAGATTGCTGATATATATATATGTTCAAGCTGTATTACAGTCTCTCAAATAATTTGACGTCCTTGGATTGTATAACTTAAATTGTATTCCTTGTGCTTTTTGCTGATTCATATTCCAATTGCCAATCACAAAGACATATATATGTCTTCATATATATATATATGTTCAAGCTGTATTACAGTCTCTTAAATAATTCGATGTCCTTGGATTGTATAACTTAAATTGTATTCCTTTTGCTTTTTGCTGATTCATATTCCAATTGCCAATCACAAAGACATATATATGTCTTCATATCTCTTTCAAAAGAGATACCCCCTCATGAATCGCTGCCTATACACCACTATTCAAATTGCATCTCTTTTAATATTAATCGCTGTCCTCTTTCCCTTGTATAAATCGTTGCATATTCCTAACTAAATCTTAACTTCAGCGCTGCCATATGACAATCGCTGCCCAAGACATTTATATGGATCGCTGCATTTTTAGTTATAAATCTGCCTTTATATAGTATCGCTAATCGCTGCCTTCTATGCTTACTATGTAATTCTATAATATTATTACTTCCTTAAATCATTCGCAGCCATATATATATGTTTAGACAATGACAAAGGTCATATTATAATTATATTTATTCATATATATTTATATTATGATAATATTAATAATATTTATATTTATATATTATATATTATATAATATATATGTTTATTAATTATTGTTAGAAGCATTCAAGTGGACATGATGTTTAAATCTTTAATTTAAACAATGCCTTAATATCGGGACATGACAGAAGTTATTAGTACAGGTCAATAGTAGCCACAAAGAGTCTCAGGTCTTGTTTCTTGTGTCTGCTATTTAGTAGTTTCAAAATTGGCTGATGCAGTTAGCTTTGAAAATTTCATAATATTTTCAATATTAAATAGAATTTACTTTAGCTTATAAAAAAGCTGTAGAAAATGTTTGCTAGCATGTGAAAGGTGTTGAAATTGTATGAAAACTTAGAAAATTGAGATTGTTACATCAACAATGAAGCAGGTGATATAATAATGTTGTGCTTTGAGAAACTGCTACAGACGTGTACACTAGTGGGGGGTTAGTTTAAAGGGGCAGCTCAATTTGGATGGCTGTTCAAGGGAAATCAATGGTGTAGGTAGAATTTCAGAATTTGAAGGCGCAAACAGAATTCCGTCTTCTTTAAGGTCTACCTAAATGAGGGTTAGGGCAGCTTGACAAAGCTAAATGAAAAAAAAGATCTAGATTTCTACCTGAGCAAGTGGTGAATAAATTGTTGGTCCGAGGATCCATGTATCCAGGTCATGAAAGCCAGATAAAATTGTGCCTGGTCTCTTCATAAGGTTTTTGCATGTTCTAAAATGTTGAGCTGAATTATTGTATAAGATCTTGTATTGAGGGGAAGCAGCTTAAACTGGATTATTTTTGTGCTGAGGAGTGTTGAATATAACACTCAACTTGCAATAATTGTCAGAAGGTGATATTGATAAAGTGAGATTATTGAAATGGATTCTTTTGTTAAGTGATGCAATTAATGTCATATCATTTCTTGCTTAAAAGTCATAAATGTTCAAGATCGGGAGTTAGAACTGCCATGACTAGTCCAAGTCCGTTAAATGTCTGTACATCAAAAATGGGATTAGTGCTGCTTTCAGCCATTCTAAAATAAATATTTTATTCTTTTTCCTTTCATTCTCCTTATCTGTGTGCATATCCTCTGAAATCCAATAAATATCACATTAAATAGAACTAAACCACTACAGTTTAAAGTAACTTCAGTAACTTGCAAACTCTTAAAATTGAGGGAGGGGCTAGATTTGAGTGGGATTCGAATGCCAGTAACACCTTGAAAAGCAGAAATAAGGATTCCAATTTATCGACATCCAACCACTGTAAAGGCCACAAACTTCTAGTTTTCAATTCCTTCTACTGCCTCAATACATTGAATGTGCATCAAAATCCAAAATAATCATCATTGAATTCCTACTGAAATGTTCAACTGATACAAATTTGAATGAAAAGGTAACAAAGACTGTTCATTTACTGTAAATGTTTGATTCTTTTCCTGTATATGAAGATAACAATCCAGAACTTTATGGCTAGCTGACATTTGGAACTTGGTACAGGAGTTGAGGAAGGGGAGTCATCTTCTTGTTGCGACAGATATAGCTGCAAGAGGACTCGATTTACCAGAAACAAGTCACATATACAATTTTGATTTACCCAAATCAGCCACTGATTACTTACACAGGGCTGGCAGGACTGGCCGTAAGCAATTTTCTAATGAAAAATTTTTTGTGACAAACTTAATCACAACCAATGAACGATTTGTACTAGAACGGATAGAAAATGAGTTGTCGTTCACATGCCAAGAGATCACTCTATAATGTTTGTTCTAAATATCAGAAGGCGCTGTTCTTATACTTAGAAAACCAAGTGATCAAGCCAGCCTTTTGTATCAGATGGAAATTTCTAATCCACAATTTTGTGCATATTATAATGCTAACAATCTCATTTGAAGATTGTTAAGTAGAGCTGCACATTCTAGTTGTGTTAATGAGAAAAAAAGTTAAATCATTAGATCTTTAAGGAGGTATTATTTCAAGTTTCTAATCAATGCAATCGATTGCTGTTGAAGGTTAACATTTGTTTTTGCCTTGATGCTAATCATGCACATCTTGCTCGTCTGGACCCATAGTGTAGTGTAGGAGCTCTCACAGTATCTTGTATTTCTTACAACAGATAAAAATTCTC
This sequence comes from Cunninghamia lanceolata, assembly GCA_027924645.1. NCBI lineage: Eukaryota > Viridiplantae > Streptophyta > Pinopsida > Cupressales > Cupressaceae > Cunninghamia > Cunninghamia lanceolata. Next base: position 1,130,121 of record BSBN01001616.1, on the reverse strand, counting down.
AAATAGCCCGAGCATAGAATTGTATATTGTTGTGAAATGCAAAATATATATGAACTGTTGAGGTCGGTTACATTGGTGAATATTTATCATTAGGAAATTTCAGTTACATTGGTGAATAGTTATCATTGGGAAATCAAAATTTGGCTATCCATGGTCATTGCAATTGTTTTTTCAGTTTTTGGCAGTGAATTGCTTTCTACTAGAATGGCTTATTCCGTCAAACTGAATTAGTAACTTGTTTTGGTGAAGGCGATAGAAGTGAGGCTTGGTTTTATTTTAAATTTTTGAAACCCCTTAAACTAATGATAATTAAAGAAAATTATAATTTTAACCTATCCAATATGACAACTTAGAATGGATTCCATGTTCAAAATCAATGGCTTCAAAATTTATTATTTAAGATAATATGATTTATAATCCATCAAATATAGAATTTAAAAAACACAAAGTTGCTTTATTTATAAAAACAATTTATCTTAATTATATATAAAATTAAACATGTTCAAATTTTTAAAAAATGATCTTAGTTATATATAAAATTAATTACCTTAATTTAATGCAAATAACAACTAATCAAACATTAAAATATTTTTTTCCTAAATACATTATTTTTGGGTCATAAATACTTAGGGTTAGGGATCCCAGATTTGTCAAAAAGGATTGAAAATATTTGTCTCCCATAGAAAATTTCATTTGGATTTCAAGGAATAAGAACATATTATCATGTTACACAACCATCTATTGAGCTTCTGGCGTTGTGAAAATATCATATTGATGATAATAATACAATATAGCTTAATAAAACGTTTTTACCAGTTTTGTGAGGGCATTGCTATCAACTTCACCATAAGTCATATCTATATGAATTTGTTTGTATTTAGTCATTTTTTGAATTAAATCCTCGTCATTCCTCGTTTGATCAACCATTACTAAATCATTGTTTCCCATGTTTGTCATCTCCAATCAATGTCTTTGTAGAGCCAATAAAAGGAGCTTTCCAATGTATAAGGTGAGGAGAAGATCAAAGCTTGAACATGCAAGAGAAATAAAAAATGGGTAAGGCATAAAAAAATGTTCATAAGTGATCTTAGAGCACACCGTAATTGTTTTGGACAAAAAAAGGTCAAAGTGAAACATGGACAAAAGTGTCCCAAGCGTACATCATAATTTTTTTAGCCAAAAGTTTAAAAAGTTGATTTTAGGCATGTGCTATAAGGGGTTTTGGACAGAAATTCAAAATTCAGAAAAGAGTTTCCCATCACGAGCCAAGCATGCATTTGGAAAGGGTTTGTCCAAAAAGCAAAGAATCAAAACAAAATGTCCATAATGTTTCCTAGTTCACCACAATGTTATTTGTCCAAATAAAGGATTAAAACATAAAAAGTTGTCTCGTATATCCACACGTGCATGCTCAATAGTGCTTTTAGATAAGGTTTGGAAATTGAAAGTAGATTGAAGAAGTGTACAATCTATCTCGTATGCATGATAGAGTTTGGTCAAATGCATGCATGAAGGGAGGGGGTTTGTTATTGATTTGCAAGGACATTTCAATGTTTGTATAGAGATTTCTAGTAGGATGCCCATATGCACTAGGGTTTTGATAGGTTTTCAAGGATTATGCGCGAGGGTTTTTTCATCATCGTCTTTCATTCTAAAAATACTTTTCATAGGTTTTCGCCATTTGGTCACTATCACAAAGAACTCATTTTATAGCCTTGTAACATGTTTCACAAATTTTATTACATTGCATTCTTGTTTAATCTTCATGTACAACAACTTAGTCAAAATTGCAATCATATTGCATTTCTTTGCGGTAGTTTTCAGCAAGTGTTAGTCATCACAAAAGCAAAATAGAGCAATGAGATAAGACATTGAATTTTTTATGGTTTCCTTAATTGTTTATCCAAGGTGCCTCCAGATCAATAGTCTAATTGTTATCAAAGATAATTGTGTAAGGTAGCCATGCTCTAGGCTTTCTAAAACATCAAGATGTAGATCCATCTTCGATGCCTAAGGTTTTATAATCAAAGTTTTGTCACGTAGCCATGCTAATGGTGAATCTCCATGGTCATTAATGATAAAGCTTAGGTTTCAGAACACTAAATTTTGCAAGTTTTCGAAGATGAAGAGCAAGAAATTAGATTCAAGTCAATACGATTGCTTGGTGAGTTGTCAAAGATCGTTAGATTTTCAAGTTTCTTAAGAGGGGCCATTATGGCTAGAATGAAGGTGTCGCATCAACATAATTGAGAGGGATCATTCACGTATTAAGCAAGCTATTTTTAGTTGTTTCTATTATTAGAGGAGAGCTATTCTTAGATGACCTTCTAGAAGGTTTGTTTAAGGACGTGATATGTTTATCCAATGTCTAGATAAGGCTTCCTATTTGACATGATGTATTTTAAGATGATTTTATATTTTAGACTGTTTTAGTGTGCAAGTGAACCATTTTAGACATAGAAACTTTAGTATGCTTTTTATTTATCATGAATAAATTACATGTTAAAATTTTGTAGAAAACTTATAAATAAGTGTTATTAGCACTTATATTTTCAATGATAAGTTTTATGCCTATTTGTTGTTGAGATTATTGTTCAAGTCGTCTTGTGTAATCTTGTGTTTGTTGAATTGTCAACTTGAATAGTTTAGGCTTTATCGTGTAGGATTCATTGTAGAAGTTATGGTAGCTTTTTAAATGATAGCATCTAATCTATTTTTTGAATTGTGTTTGTTGTTTTCAATCCAATCCTTGTGTTGTAATCATTCTTTTTGGTCTTTGCTTTTAGTTAGAAAGAGTGGGCTTGTGTTGGCTATCACAGATTAGGTTGTTTGCATTGATTAGAGATATAAAATCTCTTGTCCATTTGTAGAAGTGTTGATTAGCTTTGTGCCTTTAGTTTGTTTTCATTGCATACTGAAAACCCCAAGATAATCTTGTGCATATTGTAAAAAACTAAAGCTCGTTCTAGTAAGTACTAGGAATTAGTTTAGTTTTTAGTTACAAGGGAGCTTCCCTTTTTAATACGAAGAAAAGTCTTACCTTACACATTTTGTTTTGAGTTATCTTGAAAGAGAAATTAAAATGCTATCAAATTTTGGCACCCACTGTGGTGTATAAGAGAGAACTTCAATGCCCATCTATAGTAGTGAATGACGATAATGATGCAAATGCTCTTGCACTTCAACCCAACCTATATTCTTTTGAATAGGATCAAGAAGACATCTTGGACAACTTTAGGTGTTTTGTGTTTTACAGATGAAAAATTCTGCACATTGGTGATTTGGTACCATGATCATGGATAAAGAAGAAAGAAAAGTTGATATTGTATCAAGTAGATCATCCCATCACATCCTAAATAATCCAAATTGGAACTAAAGAATATTGGGGGTAAGGTTTACACGAGCTCACAATGTAAAGTAGATTCAATTCTCCATAAGGAGTCAATTTAAACAATGATGATCAATAAGACAATAAAAATGATCTTGCTCCTCCCTTGCCTTGGGGAGACAATATTGGTCCATCGTCTCCCGTAACACATTGTTAGCCTCCTTATGGATTAAGAAAGTTCTTTAAACAATGGCAATCAATAAAAAAATAAAAAAAAGGATCCTCCTCATGCCTTGCCTTGGGGAGACAATATTGGTCCATCATCTCTCACAACACATTGTAAGCTTCCTTGTGGATCAAGAATGGAATTTCTAAAGTTCTTTGCAATGGCAGCTAGTATCCAAATGAGACTATATCAACTTTTACAATGGTATGTAGGATTTTAGGTGTTGCACATGAAGGTGGGTCAATTCAATGGCTTTGAACAATGGAACTGGCTAAGTGAGGGTCATGTTCTCCTACGTCAAGCCCCTAGGTGGACCAATTCAATGACTTTGAACAATGATCAAAGACAACAGGCAAGCATTTAGGGATGCCTAAGATGGTGTCTATTGATGCATGTGTTAATAATATGACTATAAATCTGTCATGAACGCTTTGTGTCGATGCTCTTTCATAGTCTTTAATGATTTCTAAATGAATAATGAATGTCCTTAAATACAACAACATAGCACACAAATTCACACAAATGTTTGGTAAATTGACTCACAACAGTGAGTGAAAAGATCAACAAGGTTAAAATTTAGGCGTATAAAAATTACTTGGGTCAATTCTGCACCCACGAATTTGAACTAAAATGACAAATAAGAAATCTTAGAATTGACATTGATTTCTAAAGATAAATGATGATAAGATCAGATTAAAATAATATTATGAACCAAATTTTATACAACAATATACCACTTATAAATTTCCTATTAATTGAGCCTAACGTAAGGGAAAATGACATGGGTATGCACCATTATAATACTAAATAAAAACGTTTTATCCTATGAAATCATTGTCTGTAAAAGTATAAACGTATACCAGACTAAAGCTGATAAGTAGGAGGTATTTTTTTTAAACATACCCGGAGACTAAAGCTATCATCTCATGGCAAGATATTGCTGAAGTTACTAAGTTTGTATTCGATCACGTTTAAGCTTATTTTTGCTTGGGTTAATGACAGCGGGGTTCTATGCTTAGCTAATATTTTTAACACGCATTTTTCAAAATTGTTAAGAGCTTTTTTTAGGTTAGTGGTCTTATCATTTTTTATTTTTTATTTTTTTTAAGTCATTGTTAAATTGAATTTTTTAACGTTATTTAAATTTAAAAAAAGGGGAAGGAAAAAGGTGCTGCCATGTGATACTTTTGTGGTTAAACAGTGGCTGTATCATTCCAGCTCCACCTCTTCACCCACAGTTAAATTTTTTATACATTCTACTCATTGAAAAATTGCATGGACTACCTGTGCCTCCAAAAATTAAGCAGCAAGCAACTGCATGAGACCATGCTGTTAGTATTACCAATAATCTCTGCAAGAACACAACCCATCCTTGAAGTGATGGAAACGGTTTGCATCTCTCACAATAATTTCTCGCATAACAATCTTGGTTATGAATTTAGTGGCAGTATGGCAGTCACCACATACCCGGAGATTTTTTGTTATATGGAGAGGGATGCCAGGGCTTGTACTGATAAGCCCAAAAGCAATAGCCAGCCTCTCACTGTGAGAGCAAAGCATGCGTTCCTTCACATCCTCATCTACTTCTTGTAGCACAAAATTTGTACTTGCTACATACCCTACATCCTTGATCTGTTCTGTCAATGTTTCCAGCATAGCATAAATTTCCTCAGATTGAGGGTGTGATCTGTCTCCTGCAAGGAATGCATGAACCCGGCTATTTACCTCAATGAAGCTATATCCAGGAGGCTTTTTCACACCCCTTGCTCTCATCATTACTCTGACCTTTGCTACATCATCCCACCTGCCAGCTGTGGCATAAATATTTGATAACAACACATAATATCCTGCATTTTTGGGCTCTAATGCAAAAATACATTCTGCAACTTGCACCCCTAGCTCAATGTTGTGGTGTATTCTGCAGGCACCAAGTAAGGATCCCCACACACATATATCAGGTTCAAGTGGCATTCCTTTTATTAAATCTTGTGCTTCAACGAAATGACCAGCTCGGGCAAGGATGTCTACCATGCATGCATAGTGTTTCAAAGTTGGTGTGATCCTGTAATCTTTAGTCATGCTTTCAAAGTACTGCCTGCCCTCATCTAGCTGACCTGCATGGCTACATGCATTCAAGACACCTAAGAAAGTAATCTCATTTGGTTTTTTATCTGTCTGTCTCATTTGGGAAAAAAGTAGTAGGGCATCTTTGCCATATCCATGTAATCCATACCCTGCAATCATTGCACTCCATGAGACAACATTTCTGTTACTCATTTTGTCAAAAACTTGACGTGCCATCTCTACATTGCCACATTTGACATACATGTCAATGAGGCCAGTTCCCACAGAATCAAATGAATCAAGTCCAGTCCTAATTACATAATCATGGATCCGCTTGCCTTGTTGAAGAACTCCTAAATGAGCACATGCCGACAGCAAGCTTACCATGGTAATGGAGTTGGGCTTAATAACTGTGAGTTGCATTTGATTAAAAATCCCCAAGGCCTCATTTCCATGTCCATTGAAGGCGTACCCAGCAATCATCGCAGTCCAAGAGACCACATTTCTCTTGGGCATTCTATCAAACACTTGCCGTGCGAACTCAACACTGCCACATTTTGCATACATGTCCACAAGGGCAGTTCCAACAAACACATTAGATTCAAATCCCCTCCTAACTAAGTACTGATGGATCCACTTACCCCGATGCAGAGCTCCCAATTCTCCACAAGCTGTAAGTGCACTTACCACGGTAACACAATTAGGCATAACACCTGCTGCTTGCATTTGATAAAAAATCCTCAAAGCTTCTTCACCATATTTATTCTGAGAATACCCTGCAATCAGGAGAAGTTTGAGAGATTGAAGCATTTTGGGGTGATTGGTCACTCTTTTCATTTCCAAAAACGAAGTTATATATGTATAATATGTTAGTGTTCAAAGAAAAATAGAGGATTTGATAAACACAAAGTTTTCACACTCCATGATTATATGGGATACCTAACGTTTGGATCACATTCCATAATCCAGCACAGGATATAAGAAGAAAGATAAATGAATAACGAATTTAGTATAATAAAAAAAAACCGATAAAAGTATAAGCTGAAAATAATGTAAACAAAATAAACACAGTATTTTCAAACGCAATTACATAACATAGGATTTACTCTATTTCAACTTTGAATTTTGATTAGTCTAGTAAATTCATAAACACATACCAAAACTTTGGCAAATGTTTTTTTGGAAAAGTGGTTGATCACGGAATCTAAGTTTTGAAAAACTAGGCAACTGGAAGAAAGGAAGAACAAATGGCTGATAAAAAATACCTGCCTGAAATCATAGCAGTCCAGCAAACGACATCCCTCTGAGTCATTCTGTCAAACACTTGGCGCGCATCCTCTAAACACCCACATTTCGAATACATGTCCACTAGAGCAGTACCCACATGGACTTCCGATTCAAATCCAGCTTTGACAATGTAATTATGAACCCTCTTTCCCTCTTGTAGGGCTGATAAACCAGAACACGCCTTAAGTACGAATGGCAACGTCAAACTGTTTGAATTTTGGCCTTCATAGAGCTGCATTTGGTAGTAAACTCTAAGCGTTTCTGTGTAAAAACTACGATTGGCATACTCTCTTATCATTGCATTCCAAAACGAAATGTTGTCATCAAGTTTGCTAAATGTACCCAAACTCCTAGATTTATCGAAAACCAAGCGAACACTCTCTAAATTGCCACATTCAGCATAAATATTCAATAATTTAGAAGCTAACTCCGCGTTTCGAGCAACCCCACAAATGAGCAAGTGGGCATGGAGTTGCTGGAGTTGGTTGAGATTGTTGCATGCCTGCAGTAGAGAAAAAACGTCTGTATACTGATAATGAAAATTATTGTTGTTGTAATCTTGTTCTGATTTTTTCTGCATTGTCTCTGGCTGGGCAGAAACGGTAGTTACAAAGTAGCATGTTTGAATGGTGAATTTCTTTGAAATACCATAGTGTTGGTGGAACAAGGAAGTCCGTTGCATAGTTTAGTATTGGCTATGCTATAACGGCTTTGCCATGGAGAAAACTGTAAATGTAACTTTCATATGATCTTTTAAACCATTATGATTGTAATACAGATGTTCTCACTACAGAGAAGTTGGCATTGCCTAACTCTCCTGAGGGGATTTAATGAGGTTATTCTTAAATATCATCCACTTCAACAGTCAAAGGTCAATTTTGACCAATAAAAATAAGACAAATATTTAGACTTTTTATTGTCAATAAGGTGTAAAATTGTTATTGACTGTATAACCATTGAAGTGGATGATATTTAAATAGAGTGATTCAAAGATATTGTAAGACAAATTGTCCATCATTCATCATCATGGTTAAAGTGGTTCTACATAATACTTTGTTTTAAGAGAGAAGTTATTTTTATTTTACTTTAGAGCTTTTTTTATTTATTTTTGGTAATAAAACAAATAATATAACACATGAAGAACAATTCAAACACGGTAATTTCAATATATTTTATTCTACTTATTAATTATTACTACTATTTTGTTACTTTCTGATTCATATATTTTTTTATTTAAATTAGTAATATTATGTTTATTATTATTAAATGATATCATTAATTAATTATTATTTTTTCTATTTTATGATTTGATTTTTTCTTATTTAATAAGTCAACATTATTATTATGTTTATTAATATCGACATCATTAATATTATATTTATTATTAAATATTAATTATTTAATGCAAATGAAGATCAAATTTAAGTTAAGGGGTTTTTATGTACATGATGATAACGAGACTCCTTATACAATGCCTCTCAATGTAATGACATCTGTTAAGGTTTATCTCAAAGTGACATTCCATAGTTCACAATTTTCTTAGACTTTGTTGTTTAATAGATAAAGTATTAGTTTGACATTCTATTTCATCAATTAATCAATTAGTCTTTGTTGTTAAATGATTTAGTAATCTCATTGTTATGAGATGGTCATAAACACTAAAGGGAAGTCTTATTATATACTTTAAGTTATTTAAAGAGTTTATTTTTAATTTATAGTTACCTTTGCACATAATAAGATTTGATCACTTTTTTAAGTGTGTAACTATATTTGTGAACCAAGGACATACAAAATGTAGCTAAAGTTGTGATTGGTGGAAAAGGTGAAAATTTGTCATGAAAATAGTTTCACCATGTAATGTGATAAATAAGTAGAAGTAAGGTGTTATAAGAGGAAGACATGTTATTAGATTGGACACAAATTTTTTGAAGGGAGTATCTCAAGGCTTTTATAAAACATAATAGTCTCTTCCTTTTAAATTATGCAATCGTGTTTGTAATATTCTTACCAATATTAATGAAATACAATTTTAAAAGAAAGAAATTCAATTATGCTCATAAATATATGTGACACTCTTTTTTATCACAAAATTTAATTTTCAACTTATTGAATGGAATTTAATCACATTCAATGGGTCATTTTTGGTTGCACGTCAAGTATTCTTGTCCTCATATTTTGTGATGTGAGGGGATTTGAATGGTAAAGCTTTGTATCACTTGCATGTTGTTAGATATTCCATCATGTAAATCATGCACGAGTTCATTCTTATTGACAATAGGGAGGTGGGAATAAGACTTAAAATATTTTCCTCTCGACGTTAAACTCATGGCTTGTTTAGTGCATGTGTCTCATTAGATATATTAGTAATTTGGAATTAAATCGGAAACATAATAGTTACTACTTTCAAATAGAACCATCTCATTCTTGATTGGAAATGGGGGACAATGGAAGTTTAGAGATGAAAAGTGCTACTTTTCACTTTCCCTCTTGTTTAACACTCACTTCTATTGCCCTTATTTATTAAGCACTTAATACTATAATCACTTTTGACCACTTAGTGCAATGACTTTCCCTAAACCCACACCTTGTATTACAAATAACTCTTTCCAAATTTGAACACCCATTTCTATTTCAGTTCTCAGTTTTCTATCATCTTGGATGCTACTTTAATTGTAGAACTATCCTTTCGACAAGACCATACACATTAGTGTTCCAAATGTTTGAAAAACTAAAATTTCCTTGTTTAACTCCTACTTTTCTAGCCACTTTACATGCAAACTGTATCTCAAGCCCAAGCAATCACTGATGATCAAATTCCAACTTAATAAATAAAGGTTCAATGGAAATGAAAGCAAGAAGCACTTAGGTAGCATACAACAAACATAACCAGTAAACACACATAGTAGACACCTCCATAGATATGTATGGAAGCTAAGGTAGTAGAACAACTTCCTACACTAATCTTGAGAGGATGCAAAACTTTTTAGATCTTTACAACATTTAGGGGGTAAGTGCAAGAAGATGGGGGGCCAAAAAGGGGTCTTAAGTGGCCACTTTTTTTCTGAAATCAGGAAATACTGGCCTTGGATGAGAAATTGAGCATAGTTACACTCAAAATTTAGAGATGCAACCAAAACAATGTTCATAGTGCTCCGAGTCTACTTTCTAAACTACTATTTTGTTTTGAAAATGGCATAGATTAAGGGGTTCAAAAGAGGGAGCCACAGAAATTGGTGTTGTTTCTGTCAAAAAAACATAACATAGCATGTTTTGTGGCTCCCTCAAAAGGTCAACTTTTTTTTGGTATTTTTAAAATCGCTTCGGTGAGAAATTAGCTAATAGCATGTAGTTTATGCCCGATTTTTCTGATAATTTTTTGATGAATATTTAATTTTTTACTAATTTTTAAAGTGGACACATCCTAAAAAACAGAATTTTGGCCGTGCTACCCCTATAAATTTTGAAAACTAATTGAAAATTATTTTTTTATTTTTTTAATATTTGTAGAATGGAGTCTAGTTTCTAAATATGTAATTTTTTTGAAATTTGAATGAATAGTTATTTTACAATGAAAAAAAGACCAAACAGTGGTTTTTGCATAAAAACGGACACACAAACAAAAGAAATTAAAGATGAAAGGCTTAACATTGTTAAAATGTGAAAAAAATCACATCGTCAAATAGCTAAGAGAAAGCCTAACATTACCCATGTGTTCGATTTGTTCAACCTTGAAACACGTGCAAATCTGAGGGTTAGCACGAATGAAATTATGTGAAATTTTGAAGAATACAGAAAAACACGTCTGTGACTGTTCATAAGGCACTCCAAGCCTTTGGGTTGGAAATCCAAAGCAAATCCCAAGCCCAAGGCTTGGGATTCCCAAAGCAAGAAATAACGCGAGCGCGTTATAACGCGCTCGCGTTATTTATTGCCTTACATTTTTCCCGCAAGCCTGTCTTTTCCCATGTTTGACATAACGCGAGCGCGTTATAACGCGCTCGCGTTATGTCCCACTCAAATTTTTTTACATTCAAGGCTATTCATCATGAGGGTTAAGGCATAAAGGATAGAGTTGAAAGGTTTACGGATAAGGGATTAGCGTTTAAGGTATAGTATCGAGCCCGTTGAGGGTCTAGGAATAGGGATAGCGTTTAAGGTTTAGGGATGAGGGATGACAGATTACGGTTGAGGGTCGAGGGATCAAAGTTAAGGGTTGAGGGATTAGGGTTTGACATTAAGGGTTGAGGGTTGAGGTTCAAGGGTCAAGGGTTTAGGGATAGGGTTTAGGGTCGAGGGATTAGGGTTAAAGTAGAGTGTGGAGGGTGTAAGGATTAGGGATAGGGTTGGAGGGTTTAGGGATAAGGGATTAGGGTTTAAGGTATAGTATCAAGTCTGTTGAGAGTTTAGGAATAGGGATAGCATTTAGGGATTAGGGATGAGGGATTATAGTTGAGGGATGATGGATTAGGGTTGAGGGTTGAGGGATTAGGGTTTAGGGATAAGGTTTAGGGTTGAGGGTTTAGGATTAGGGTTTAGGGTTGACGGATTAGCATTTAATGTCGAGGTTAGGGTTAGAGTGTTGAGGGTAGAGGGATTAGTGATAGGGTTTAGGGTTTAAGGTTTAAGGATTGAGGGTTGAGGCTTTAGGGATGAGGGTTTAAGGCTTAAGATATAGTGTCAAGTGTTGAGGGTGTAGGGATAGGGTTTAAGTTTTAAGGGTTAAGGGTTGAGGGATATGGATTAGGGTTTAAGGTATAGTGTTGAGGGTCGAGGGATTAGAGTTAAGGGTTGAGGGATTAGGGTTTGACGTTGAGGGTTGAGGGTTGAGGTTCGAGGGTCAAGGGTTTAGGGATAGGGTTGAGGGTCGAGGAATTAGGGTTAAAGTAGAGTGTGGATGGTATAAGGATTAGGGATAGGGTTGGAGGGTTTAGGGATAAGGGATTAGGGTTTAAGGTATATTATCGATTCTGTTGAGGGTGTAGGAATAGGGATAGCATTTAGGGTTTAGGGATGAAGGATTAGAGTTGGGGGATGACAGATTAGGGTTGAGGGTTGAGGGATTAGGGTTTAGGGATAAGGTTTAGGGTTGAGGGATGAGGGATTAGGGTTTAAGGTATAGTGTTGAGGGTTTAGGGATAGGGTTTAGGGTTGAGGGATTAGGATTTGACGTTGAGGGTTGAGGGTTGAGGTTCGAGGGTCAAGGGTTTAGGGATAGGGTTGAGGGTCGAGGAATTAGGGTTAAAGTAGAGTGTGGAGGGATGACGGATGATAGATTAGGGTTGAGGGTTGAGGGATTAGGGTTTGATGTTGAGGGTTGAGGGTTTAGGGTTAGGGTTGAGAGATGAGGGATCAGAGTTAAGGGTTGAGGGATTAGGGTTTGACATCGAGGGCTGAGGTTCGAGGGTCAAGGGTTTAGGGATAGGGTTGAGGTTGAAGGGATTAGGGTTTAGGGACAAGGTTTAGGGTTAGGGTTGAGGGATTAGGGTTTAAGGTATAGTGTTGAGGGTTTAGGGATAAGGTTTAGGGTTGAGGGATTAGAGTGAAGGGTTGAGGGATTAGAATTTGGCATTGAGGGTTTAGGGTTTAGGATCAGGGTTGAAGGTCGAGGGATTAGAGTTAAGGGTTGAGGGATTAGGGTTTGATGTTGAGGGTTGAGGGTTGAGGTTCGAGGGTCAAGGGTTTAGGGATAGGGTTGAGGGTCGAGGAATTAGGGTTAAAGTAGAGTGTGGAGGGATGACGGATGATAGATTAGGGTTGAGGGTTGAGGGATTAGGGTTTGATGTTGAGGGTTGAGGGTTTAGGGTTAGGGTTGAGAGATGAGGGATCAGAGTTAAGGGTTGAGGGATTAGGGTTTGACGTCGAGGGCTGAGGTTTGAGGGTCAAGGGTTTAGGGATAGGGTTGAGGTTGAAGGGATTAGGGTTTGGGGACAAGGTTTAGGGTTAGGGTTGAGGGATTAGGGTTTAAGGTATAGTGTTGAGGGTTTAGGGATAGGGTTTAGGGTTGAGGGATTAGAGTGAAGGGTTGAGGGATTAGAATTTGGCGTTGAGGGTTTAGGGTTTAGGATCAGGGTTGAAGGTCGAGGGATTAGAGTTAAGGGTTGAGGGATTAGGGTTTGATGTTGAGGGTTGAGGGTTGAGGTTCGAGGGTCAAGGGTTTAGGGATAGGGTTGAGGGTCGAGGAATTAGGGTTAAAGTAGAGTGTGGAGGGATGACGGATGATAGATTAGGGTTGAGGGTTGAGGGATTAGGGTTTGATGTTGAGGGTTGAGGGTTTAGGGTTAGGGTTGAGAGATGAGGGATCAGAGTTAAGGGTTGAGGGATTAGGGTTTGACGTCGAGGGCTGAGGTTCGAGGGTCAAGGGTTTAGGGATAGGGTTGAGGTTGAAGGGATTAGGGTTTAGGGACAAGGTTTAGGGTTAGGGTTGAGGGATTAGGGTTTAAGGTATAGTGTTGAGGGTTTAGGGATAGGGTTTAAGGTTGAGGGATTAGAGTGAAGGGTTGAGGGATTAGAATTTGGCGTTGAGGGTTTAGGGTTTAGGATCAGGGTTGAAGGTCGAGGGATTAGAGTTAAGGGTTGAGGGATTAGGGTTTGATGTTGAGGGTTGAGGGTTGAGGTTCGAGGGTCAAGGGTTTAGGGATAGGGTTGAGGGTCGAGGAATTAGGGTTAAAGTAGAGTGTGGAGGGATGGCGGATGATAGATTAGGGTTGAGGGTTGAGGGATTAGGGTTTGATGTTGAGGGTTGAGGGTTTAGGGTTAGGGTTGAGAGATGAGGGATCAGAGTTAAGGGTTGAGGGATTAGGGTTTGACGTCGAGGGCTGAGGTTCGAGGGTCAAGGGTTTAGGGATAGGGTTGAGGTTGAAGGGATTAGGGTTTAGGGACAAGGTTTAGGGTTAGGGTTGAGGGATTAGGGTTTAAGGTATAGTGTTGAGGGTTTAGGGATAGGGTTTAGGGTTGAGGGATTAGAGTGAAGGGTTGAGGGATTAGAATTTGGCGTTGAGGGTTTAGGGTTTAGGATCAGGGTTGAAGGTCGAGGGATTAGAGTTAAGGGTTGAGGGATTAGGGTTTGATGTTGAGGGTTGAGGGTTGAGGTTCGAGGGTCAAGGGTTTAGGGATAGGGTTGAGGGTCGAGGAATTAGGGTTAAAGTAGAGTGTGGAGGGATGACGGATGATAGATTAGGGTTGAGGGTTGAGGGATTAGGGTTTGATGTTGAGGGTTGAGGGTTTAGGGTTAGGGTTGAGAGATGAGGGATCAGAGTTAAGGGTTGAGGGATTAGGGTTTGACGTCGAGGGCTGAGGTTCGAGGGTCAAGGGTTTAGGGATAGGGTTGAGGTTGAAGGGATTAGGGTTTAGGGACAAGGTTTAGGGTTAGGGTTGAGGGATTAGGGTTTAAGGTATAGTGTTGAGGGTTTAGGGATAGGGTTTAGGGTTGAGGGATTAGAGTGAAGGGTTGAGGGATTAGAATTTGGCGTTGAGGGTTTAGGGTTTAGGATCAGGGTTGAAGGTCGAGGGATTAGAGTTAAGGGTTGAGGGATTAGGGTTTGATGTTGAGGGTTGAGGGTTGAGGTTCGAGGGTCAAGGGTTTAGGGATAGGGTTGAGGGTCGAGCAATTAGGGTTAAAGTAGAGTGTGGAGGGATGACAGATGATAGATTAGGGTTGAGGGTTGAGGGATTAGGGTTTGATGTTGAGGGTTGAGGGTTTAGGGTTAGGGTTGAGAGATGAGGGATCAGAGTTAAGGGTTGAGGGATTAGGGTTTGACGTCGAGGGCTGAGGTTCGAGGGTCAAGGGTTTAGGGATAGGGTTGAGGTTGAAGGGATTAGGGTTTAGGGACAAGGTTTAGGGTTAGGGTTGAGGGATTAGGGTTTAAGGTATAGTGTTGAGGGTTTAGGGATAGGGTTTAGGGTTGAGGGATTAGAGTGAAGGGTTGAGGGATTAGAATTTGGCGTTGAGGGTTTAGGGTTTAGGATCAGGGTTGAAGGTCGAGGGATTAGAGTTAAGGGTTGAGGGATTAGGGTTTGATGTTGAGGGTTGAGGGTTGAGGTTCGAGGGTCAAGGGTTTAGGGATAGGGTTGAGGGTCGAGGAATTAGGGTTAAAGTAGAGTGTGGAGGGATGACGGATGATAGATTAGGGTTGAGGGTTGAGGGATTAGGGTTTGATGTTGAGGGTTGAGGGTTTAGGGTTAGGGTTGAGAGATGAGGGATCAGAGTTAAGGGTTGAGGGATTAGGGTTTGACATCGAGGGCTGAGGTTCGAGGGTCAAGGGTTTAGGGATAGGGTTGAGGTTGAAGGGATTAGGGTTTAGGGACAAGGTTTAGGGTTAGGGTTGAGGGATTAGGGTTTAAGGTATAGTGTTGAGGGTTTAGGGATAGGGTTTAGGGTTGAGGGATTAGAGTGAAGGGTTGAGGGATTAGAATTTGGCGTTGAGGGTTTAGGGTTTAGGATCAGGGTTGAAGGTCGAGGGATTAGAGTTAAGGGTTGAGGGATTAGGGTTTGATGTTGAGGGTTAAGGTTCGAGGGTTTGATGTTGAGGGTTGAGGGTTGAGGTACATTTCGGTGTGACATTTAAATTGTCTTGCCGATATACACTGTAAAGGTTATTTTGTGGACTTTCAAGGATTTTTTCACCTGTGTTAATGTTCAACTTGTTTCGCTCTGCATCAAGGGATTACGGTTTGACGTTGAGGGCTGAGGTTCGAGGGTCAAGGGTTTAGGGATAGGGTTGAGGTTGAAGGGATTAGGGTTTAGGGACAAGGTTGAGGTTGAGGGATTAGGATTTGACATTGAGGGTTGAGGGTCAAGGGATCAGAGTTGAGGGTTTAGGGTTAAGAGATCTATAGCAGGACAAAACGCGAGCGCGTTATAACGCGCTCGCGTTTTGTAATTCTACTAAAACGGTAAAAAAGTGGTTACCCCCGTGATCCAGGCCCACATGCTCTGTTTTCTTACTGATTCTGCGCGTACTCCGACAAAAAAGAAGTGCTTTCATGCTATTGGGAAGTTCACATGCACATTTGACACATTGTACCACCTTTGCATGATCTTTCCACCACCTTTTTTGCTTTGCCAACTTGAGAAGGAGGAAATAACATAGTTTTCAAACCAAATTTGATATATATCTATACAAGTTTCAATTTTTGTAGTATTACAATGTTAATTTTGATTCAATTTTAAGAATTTAACATTGAAAAGGAAGCAAGTGGTGAAAAACTCAAATTGTTGAGGAGTTTGATGCAAGAAGATAAAAACACTACATAATTGGGTACTCTCTCCATTCAAATCTTCGTTTTTTAGGTATGTCAAGTCTTTACATGCATGTTCTTTACATTTTCCTTATTTCGGATTGAATTACTTTATCATGCATTATCATACATGTTTAAAATAGACACATTTCCAATCAAGAAAGCAACCTACAATCTCACATGATGCCATGTATATTTTCTACACTTGGGCTCTTTAATAATTATGTGTAATAAACAAACCTTAGTTCATACCATGATGTCAAACTATACAAGAATAAATCCTTACAACATAAAAAAAATACAATCCCACTATTATCATGTATTCATTTCTTAGGAACTAATATTGGTCTCTTTATCATGCTACAGACAAATTCTCCGTCATGCCGAGGAAACGATCAAGAATTAAACCAACACAGGAAGAGATAGAAGCTAAGAATGCAAAGAAAGCAATGGCTATGAGGGAACTTCGTGAGAAGAGGAAATTGGACACGATAAATGAAGACATACCAATTGAAGAGGAACCACAACCATCACAAAGAGATATGGTATTGGCGGCACAAAGAGAACGAATGCAAAAACTTCGTGGTACGAGAGATTTAAATACCATAGTTGGAGACACATCCTTTATCGCAAGACAACATGTAGGGACACCATCTACCACATCTCAAGTTGAGAGTACATCATCACTCACATGTGATGAAGGAGGTACGCCATCGTTCCCACCTCAACCTCAAGGTATGTCATCTATTCCATCTTCGATCGAAGGTATGCCATCTAACCCATCTCATTTAAATATTGATGAAATTCCTAATGTTGAGATGAATTTACCTAACTTGACACCACCTAGAATTTTGCATAGAAAGCCAAAGTATTTGATTGATATTGATGAGAATATTTTGCAGCCAATTGAAGGTAAGATTCTAAAACGCACTTGTAGAAGATATGCTAATAAGATTTGGAGATTGTTCTTTGAAAAGTTAAATGAGACTGCAAGATGTCAACTATTCGTTGAAATGATGCGAAGTATAAAGTATAGGTCTATCATGAAGATTCTTGGGTTGAGAACATCAGAGGCTTCAAGTGAAAAATCTATTGTCAAGAATCTAATGAGTGCGTATGAGAGTGTGGGTAACACCTCACGCACAAAAGATAGTAATGCAACACGGCGTGTGATTACATCGACTATAGTAAGTAGTCAAACGAGGAAAGCTCGTCTTATTAGAAAGACAAGTCAAAAATTAAGAATTAATAGGAAAACTTTATCAAGAGCCGTTGGAAGACGCCAAAGAATTGAGGACACTAATGCCAATGAATTATGGGCGTTCTCGGGGAGACTACCACGAAAAGTTAAACCAATTGTTGAAGCATTGAGGTCACTAATTGAAGACTTTTGGAAGAATTACACAAGGGTATCTCCGAATCAAAGGGATGTGGTAAGAAGGAGAATTGGTAGTCAGAACCGCGAGCCACATCCAAAGCATTTTTTGGATGAGACTCAAACACAGTTTTATGGTAAATTTCTAGAGAAGTATCCTCAAATTAAAATTTGTCAAAGATATTTTGAAATGCTAAAACCTTTCTATGTTAAGATAAATCACACACGCATTACTTGTTGTTGTAGATTACATATTGAATTTTCTAACCATTTTGATGCTTATAGGTCTATATGTTTAGATATGCATACTAACAATGATTTGCAGGGTTGTGCCATATGTGCCCCACCAACATCTTCAAGAGATTTCATATCAAGAATTTTATGTGAAAGAGAGGAAGGTCAAATATTCTACAAGAAATTATGCTTGGATGGCACATGTCATCGTTGCGGTGGCTTGCAACATTTGCCAATATGTGAACATATGGAAATAACACATGCGGTTGGAAATGAACTAGTAGAATTTGGCAAGTATAAAACAGTGGCATACAATACAAAAGATGGTAAAGAAGCAAAGAGGTGTGAATTAGTTATTGAAAAGATTCCAGTGTATCAGTTTATGCCTATATTTCGTGACAGCATAGTGTATGAGTATGCAAGACATGCCCATAGAGCTCGATGGTTGGACTTGCAATTCAAGTTATGCAAGGACACATTTCCAGTTGGTAGCATTGTTTCAGTCGTCGACTTTGCAGAGAACTACAGTCTACAGCCACAGCGTGAGGTGCAATCACAATATTACAACTCCACACAGGTTTCTATATTTGTGCACATCGCATTCATTCATGCGAATGATAGTACAGAGGATGACAGAAAGATCATAAGGGAGTATCATTTCTATATTAGTGATGATCGCACACATTCTACGGAGTTCGTGCAAGGTTGCTTTCAGGTGTTCTATAATGATTTGGCTAGAAGGGGCATATCGTTCAGTCAGCATATCATATGGTCGAATAATTGTGCATCACAATTCAAGAACTCACGAAATTTCTATTGGCTAAGTAGGAGGCATAATTTTACAGGTATTCAACATATGTGGAACTTTTGTGAGGCCGGGCATGGAAAGGGGGAGCATGATGGTGCAGGAGCATGTATCAAAAGAGCCATAGCACGAGAAGAGTTAAAGTATAAAGACAATGCAAAGTTGACAGATGCAAAATCGATTGTCGAGTGGTGTAATGCTTCCATGGGTCCAGGTAATGAAGGTAAGTCTTTAGTTCGTAGATTTTTTTGGTTGATAGATGATACTAACATTGCACCATATGAGGATTGTTGTACACTGACAGGATCAAATGAGATGCACTCTTTCAGAAGTTCAATTGCAGGTTCATGGAGTATCCATACACGAAAGATGTCATGCTTTTGTTCTTCCTGTACAATTCAAGTCTGGGATGAGTGCGAGTCAAAGGAGTGGGTTGACGAATGGCAGTTAAGTTATCTTAGCCCACTTGACACGTATCGACCCCCGACGGCACTGGAACTAACACAGATGGAATCGTTAGTTGACTTTGACCACATATCAGATTTAGTTCAACCAGGTAATATAGGGCACATATATGCATCTAATTTCATCTAGTTCAACCAGGTAATGTCATCTTACTTTGTAGTGTTTTTGTAATGTTGACTAATTTCATCTAATGTAGGACACGTATATGCAGTTATTGTAGATGAAGATAATGAAGAGGGAACAGATTATTACTTATGCCGTTGTGTTGAGGCCAAAAAGAAATTGGAGGCCCCTGTTACAGATGGAGAAAACATCGAATACCCTACAGGATCAGTGGTTATTACTGGAACATGGCTTAGAAGGTACCCACATAAGAGTGTTAATATTTGGCTATTTCAGGACTTTGACATGCATCGAAAGATTCTTCATTACTCGAACCTTGTCGTGGCATCCAATGTTCATTTGATAAAGTATCGGGGTAGACCTTTCAACAAAATATTGTGGAAGGTGCGTGAGTCTGACCATGAAGCAATACTTGACACAATAAAGAGTAGAGCAGATCCAGATGGTTCATTGGATTAATTTGTAAGTATTCACATTGATTTTGTAAAGTTATGTTACATTGAGTTGTAAGTATGCACATTAATTTGTAAGGTTTGTCTTTTTTTATTTCCTCCTGCATTTTTACACATATGTACACATTTTTCCATCATCATGTTATGCATTTTTGGTGTCCTGCTCCTGATGCGACCAAACTCATAACTCACCCTACTAGACACCATTTGATGATCTCTCCAACACTCTGGATCCAGGGCGCCCAATCATGATGATGACCTATATACCATTCTCCCAAGGCGCTCATAATGAATGAATGATAAGGAGCGCCTTGACCTCTATAATCAAGGTGATTTTAAGTCACTTTGAGTCATTTGGGGTCAATTTGAGTCTTTGAGTCATGTTGCAAAAAAGTGTCAATGTTGTCAAGTTGCACAAAGCAACCTTTGCATTTTTGGTGTCTTGCTCGTGATGTGACCAAACTGACTGTTCCAACGCATTCAGATGGGTACATTTACGCTAGGCATGGTCCTATTTTTCACCCAAACATGTCGAAACAGTCTGAGCTACATTGTACCAACGATATCCCTGAAGAGTCCAAAGTGCAAAAAGGCAGCAATCTTTGACGAGATGTTACTCGAAAATTGTGTCACTTAGAAACATTTCGTCTGAGGCAACGGGATCACGTAGAGTGCCTCTACAATAACCTCTCTCGGTTTTTTATAGCTCTGAGGCATTTGCCCGTGGTGAAAGGTTTTCTGTTGCCCCAAAAATCGTCAGAAGGAGGCAGTGTAAAGTTGCAAAGGGGTGTAACTTTCGTCCTGCTCCTGATGCGACCAAACTGACTGTTCCAACGCATCCGAATGGGTACATTTATGCTAGGCATGGTCCTATTTCTCACCCAGACATGTCGAAACAGTCGGAGTTACATTGTACCGACAATATCCCTGAAGAGTCCAAAGTGCAAAAAGGCAGCAATCTTTGACGAGATGTTACTCGAAAATCGTGTCACTTAGAAACATTCCGTCTGAGGCAACGGGATCACGTAGAGTGCCTCTACAATAACCTCTCTCGGTTTTTTATAGCTCTTAGGCATTTGCCCGTGGTGAAAGGTTTTCTGTTGCCCCAAAAATCGTCAGAAGGAGGCAGTGTAAAGTTGCAAAGGGGTGTAACTTTCGTCCTGCTCCTGATGCGACCAAACTGACTATTCCAACGCGTCTGAATGGGTACATTTATGCTAGGCATGGTCCTATTTCTCACCCAGACATGTCGAAACAGTCGGAGCTACATTGTACCGATGATATCCCTGAAGAGTCCAAAGTGCAAAAAGGCAGCAATCTTTGACGAGATGTTACTCGAAAATCGTGTCACTTAGAAACATTCCGTCTGAGGCAACGGGATCACGTAGAGTGCCTCTACAATAACCTCTCTCGGTTTTTTATAGCTCTGAGGCATTTGCCCGTGGTGAAAGGTTTTCTGTTGCCCCAAAAATCGTCAGAAGGAGGCAGTGTAAAGTTGCAAAGGGGTGTAACTTTCGTCCTACTCCTGATGCGACCAAACTGACTGTTCCAACGCATTCAGATGGGTACATTTACGCTAGGCATGGTCCTATTTTTCACCCAAACATGTCGAAACAGTCTGAGCTACATTGTACCAACGATATCCCTGAAGAGTCCAAAGTGCAAAAAGGCAGCAATCTTTCACGAGATGTTACTCGAAAATCGTGTCACTTAGAAACATTCCGTCTGAGGCAACGGGATCACGTAGAGTGCCTCTACAATAACCTCTCTCGGTTTTTTATAGCTCTGAGGCATTTGCCCGTGGTGAAAGGTTTTCTGTTGCCCCAAAAATCGTCAGAAGGAGGCAGTGTAAAGTTGCAAAGGGGTGTAACTTTCGTCCTGCTCCTGATGCGACCAAACTGACTGTTCCAACGCGTCTGAATGGGTACATTTATGCTAGGCATGGTCCTATTTCTCACCCAAACATGTCGAAACAGTCGGAGCTACATTGTACCGACGATATCCATGAAGAGTCCAAAGTGCAAAAAGGCAGCAATCTTTGACGAGATGTTACTCGAAAATCGTGTCACTTAGAAACATTCCGTCTGAGGCAACGGGATCACGTAGAGTGCCTCTACAATAACCTCTCTCGGTTTTTTATAGCTCTGAGGCATTTGCCCGTGGTGAAAGGTTTTCTGTTGCCCCAAAAATCGTCAGAAGGAGGCAGTGTAAAGTTGCAAAGGGGTGTAACTTTCGTCCTGCTCCTGATGCGACCAAACTGACTGTTCCAACACGTCCGAATGGGTACATTTATGTTAGGCATCGTCCTATTTCTCACCCAAACATGTCGAAACAGTCGGAGCTACATTGTACCGACGATATCCCTGAAGAGTCCAAAGTGCAAAAAGGCAGCAATCTTTGACGAGATGTTACTCGAAAATCGTGTCACTTAGAAACATTCCGTCTAAGGCAACGGGATCACGTAGAGTGCCTCTACAATAACCTCTCTCAGTTTTTTATAGCTCTGAGGCATTTGCCCGTGGTGAAAGGTTTTCTGTTGCCCCAAAAATCGTCAGAAGGAGGCAGTGTAAAGTTGCAAAGGGGTGTAACTTTCGTCCTGCTCCTGATGCGACCAAACTGACTATTCCAACGCGTCCGAATGGGTACATTTATGCTAGGCATGGTCCTATTTCTCACCCAAACATGTCGAAACAGTCGGAGCTACATTGTACCGACGATATCCCTGAAGAGTCCAAAGTGCAAAAAGGCAGCAATCTTTGACGAGATGTTACTCGAAAACCGTGTCACTTAGAAACATTCCGTCTGAGGCAACGGGATCACGTAGAGTGCCTCTACAATAACCTCTCTCGGTTTTTTATAGCTCTGAGGCATTTGCCCGTGGTGAAAGGTTTTCTGCTGCCCCAAAAATCGTCAGAAGGAGGCAGTGTATTAAGTCAGGATGAAAGCCTATTCACTCTAGGCGCCTGTTTTTGACCAAATCACACATGCGCCTTGAACAACTCTGTCTTCAAGGCGCTTTTCTCTAATCTCTGTAACTCTCCAAATCCACTAAGGCGCAAATTTTACCTCTTGGGCTCAAGATATAGGTTCTTCATCCAAGGCGCCAGAATGGTCCAAAGGCGCATTTCACCTCTAACCTCACCTCTGACCTTACTTGGAGGCGCTAAACCTCATCTCATTGCTCTCCTCCATTACAAGCGCTCACTTACCTCAATCTTGGGCGCATACCAACATCCCAACATCCAAATCACCTAGGCGCTCAAAACCTTCAAGACTCAAGGTGCATTTTATGATCAAACAAGGTATCTCCTGAACAAGGCGCTCATAGTCTCATCAGGGCGTTAATCATCATCATGAGCACTCATATTGTTCTAGGCGCACAGTTATCTCTGGAATGCTCAAGGCGCACATACCCTTCTCTAGGCTAGTTTACACTTATTCAAGGCGCTCATTCCAAACTTACATGAACTACTCATTACAAGACGCACAAACTAGATGATCCTAGGGCATAAGGGCGCTCATAGGAGTTGTTATGTGTCATTTTGGCCAAGGTTTTCTGGAGCAGTGAAGACATTAGGAAGGGGATGATCGTTTGGATAGTTTTGAATGCTTTATTTCTCCTTGTTTAAACTAGGCGCTCACTGAGGATTGGAGTAGCCTTTGCACCCTCACATCACGTTAATCGGCGTTTCAGAGGCAATCAGAGTATAGGAAGATTTGCGCCTTGAAGAAGAGAGTTATCTGGTGAGTGCTTAGGAGTTCTGGTGCCTAGGGGAAAGGTCTAGGTAGAGCGCCTTCAGACTTTGACAGTGAAGTGCCTTAAGGAGTTGGATGATGTTTTTGCCTAGAGTGGAGATGATGTTTTTAGCGCCTTAAGGATGATGATGGAGCGCTTTGGAGTCAGGTTAGTCTGGAGCACCTTAAGAAGGTAAAGCACTTCAAATGTAAACACAAGTGTTTTGAGCGCCCTAATGAGAAGTTGTCTTGGCACCATAAGTTGTTCAAAGGAAGATATGCGCCTTGGATAGTTGCAAAGACCTAATTTAGCGCCCAAGGTTGGAAGACTCTTTGTGAGCGCCCAGTGTTTGAAAGCTCTTTGTGTTTGGTGCATTAAAATGAATTTGGCACCTAAATAGTATTGAAACACTCAACTGAGCGCCTAAAGCCCATGAGAGAAGTGATATGCGCCTTGATAGGAATATCATGGAAGATGAGTTTACTGAATGGTGCCTTGAATGACTTGGTTGATTAAGTGTTTTAGCACCTAGATATGGGATGAATCATTGAGCGCCTTTGGTTGAGATGATGTCAGCACCTTTGAGATTATAACACCTTGGAGTCAAGTTCGAAGGAGCACCTTGAGAAGGTAAAACACTTCAAATGTTTTCAAGGAATTGGAGAAGTCACTTAGTGCCTAGAAGGAATTCCAGAGCAAGAGGGTTGGAGCGCCTTGAGCTTCAAGTCAGATATGTGCCTAGACCTCTACCCTTTAGCAAGTTGAAGCCCTCTGAGCCTTGACAACGTGAGAATGCCTTATAGTGAATATGCGCCTTGGGCAAGGTTGAATACAAAGTTGAGGAGTATATCATAATGAGTAAGTGCACTGTAGGGTTAGATGATAAAGACTAGTGCCTTGAGTGTCTTGGTCAAAATTTTGACGTGAGAAGTCTTGCAAGATCAAACCCTGGAGTGCGCCTTAGAGAGAACCTATTGATCCTTTGCTTTGACAAGATTTGGGCGCCAGAATGATCCTTAATAAATGGAATGTATCTACACCAATTTTGCGCCTTTAGGGAAGTGATGGTGGCCGGAATGATCCTTAATCTCATGTTTGTGCGCCTAGGTCTAGAAGCAAGATTTGAGCGCCTTAGGATAGGGTTTTTTGCACCTTGTCTTGGAGAGTGAATTTGCGCCTTGGATGATGTTGAAGCGCCTTGGGATGAAATGCGCCCAAACTTATAGAGGGCCTTCAGTGAGGGAGTTGAAGAGAGTGCTTAGAGGAAGGATAGCCTTAAGATCAAACTAAGTACTTAGAAACCTAAGATTAGCACCTTATTTGAAGTTATACACCTATTCTGGCGCCAGAGAGTGAGTTTGAGTGTGAAGAAGTGAATGTCTGCGCCTTGAAGGGGATACAAAGGGAAGATGATGCACCTTGATGGGTTGATGATGGAAATTTGTGTTTTGGAGCTAAATGTGCGCCTTGAAGGAGATAGTGCATAGAGGTATAATGAATCTTCCGGAGAACATGGATAGACAACTAAGTCTCCAACTTGAGTCTTCTAAGTGAATTGGATAATGAAGAGAGTCTAGTCATTTTGGGCGCTAGTATCAGGATGAATCATCCAAAATGGGTGCCTAGAACTAGAAGGCGCCAATGCATGAGTTCAAGGATCCTCCATTGAAGCGCCTAGCCCAGATGGCTATAGATTGAAAGTTTTAAAGCTAAGTGATGTCTCTTACGTGAATTCCTAGCCCAGGTGCATGTGTTGGGAAAAACTCTTTGGCTCTGGCACCTAGAATTGGGAGCTTTGTAAGATGTACCAATTGATGAAACATTTCCATTTTGCGCCTAGAATAGAACTCTCTCACATAGTTGAAATTGACTTGATAGAAGGAGATAAGTCTTAAGGACTAGTTTGGCGCCTCACTTGCCTATCTCACCTTTGAAATGTGCTTTGGTTGATGATCATCATTGATGGAACCTAGTGAAATGTAAAGCTATTTGCATCTCCAGAGGATCAAAATTGGATTAGGAGATCATCCTTGCAGTTGAGATTGACAGAGAAGTGTTAAAGGAATCACTTCAAATGGGCGCCTAAGCTAGTTGAGGCGCATATCAATTCCACTGTAACTCCAGACTGACGCTTAGGATCCAGTCATCTCCTAAGGCGCAGTTCCATTCACCCATGACCTCGCTTGGCGTCTAAAACTTGGAAACTCCTTTGGAAAGCTCCTGTTGCGCCTAGAAGATGAGTTTGGGATATCAACTTGCAAAAGGCTTAGAAACTCTTCAAAGATGTTAGGCACAATCCCATGGCACTGGAGCTCAGTTTTGGCGCCTTCAAGGAATAGCACATGAAGGAACTTGGGAGGTCAGGTGCTTGTAAAAGGGAACACCTTGGAACATCTTCCAGGGGTTGAAGTAGTAAGAAAACATCAAGTGAGTCTAGGCGCACTCCCTTGTGTGAACAATTTAGCTCTGGCGCCTAGCCACAGAGTGAGCCAGAAGAAGTAGTTTGGACACTAGAAGATAGGCACTCATTCTACAATGAAGCATTCCACCTTCCTAATCAACAAAGACTTGCAAGAATTGACAAAGGAAGCTAAGGCGCACCTTCTACTTGTTTCCACCTCCAGAATGCGCCTAACCTTGAAAGGGGGTTCAAAGATGTTTGTTAGACCTTTTCACTCAAGGCACTCACCTTAGGCGCACTTTCTAAGTCCTTGTCACCTCAAGGAAACACCTAGTTTGGAAGGCGCTTGCCCTGTTCTCCACTCCTTTCAATTGGCGCCTAGAACACAGAATGCATGAAAGGAGCGCCTAGACTCCAGAGGGCTAATTTGGGCGCCTAGCATTTAAAACACTTTCATAATGATGATGTTTTGGCGCCTACTCTTGGAAACAATCCAGGGCATCCATAAACTCTAATTGGCACCTAATGTTGACAAGGCGCAACTTCAGGAGGAGGTCACCTCAACTTGGCGCCCAAGTCAGAAAAACCTGTAAATCCTTCAAATATGCGCCTACCTTGTGAGGTGATGAGTTGAACATTCCAAATCTTCAAATGTTGCTCAAATAAGGAAGACATTGTAACATCAAGGCTTCAAGGCCTGTCCTTGTATTTCCATTGAATGAGTTGTACTTCATGCTATTGAAAGCATTTTCCATGTAATAAGACATTGCAAGTTGATTGAATCAAGTAACAAGACAAGTACCCAACTCTAATGTTGTTTCATTCAAATAGTTATCTTGATGTATATCTTTATGTTATTGAAGTAGTTGATGAATTGTTAGCAAGTAAAAGTGTTTAAGTAAGGAAAATTTTTCGTAGAACTAGTTGGGTATCTTACACTTACACCATGCCTATCCATCAAACATCACAATGCAATCAAAATCCTAACAACATGCCCATGATCCAAGATCAAGTGTAATCATGCAAAGATATTATCAATCACAAGCCTATTAAGAATGAACTAGAGTCTTCTAGTACCATACTTTTCCATCAAACACCATCATGTAATCCATGGCCTATCAAGCCTATCAAAGAAAATGCAAACATCCTATGTAATACAATCAGACTTTAAATATTTGAAGTAGCCATCTACAAATATCCATTCAAAAGTGGATTTATAATGCAAGTATGGACGCCATCAATAAAAAAGATTTGTATTAACCAAATATCCATATACGCATACATCAATATCTGTCGATATAAGTATAACATATATACAAAATAGCCATATAGGCTTACAAGAATGCCATATAGGCATACAATGTCAACTATGTACAATACAAAATATATGTCCACAAATGCCATATAGGCATACAACAGAGGAACACAATAAAAAGTCATTCCCCTCTAGCTGGTGAAGAGAATAAATCACGAGCAGCCTTTGATCTTCTAGGGGATGGAGACATGCATGTGGGTGGTCTACTACGAACCCGAGGGCTACTTCTCCTATTTAGTTCTTCCTGCACCTTTACCTGTTACAAAAAAAAGTATAGATATTAATATATAGAAATTACATGTTATAAAAAAATGAAACATTTAACAAAATAATCACTTACCGCTAACATATAATCTGTCTGCTCGCTTGCCTCAGTAGCAGGAAAAGGCCCTGGTGATGTCATGTCCTATAGAAACCATCCAGATAGAAATTAAACTTCAAATCAATAATCTTTTGATTTTTCAAAAATAGACAACTATAACAATGAATGTAAATTGAAATTTACTAATCTGCCTCATACCCCTGTCAATGCCATAGAGCTATGAATCGCAGAGGCCACACCCTGCTCCATTGCCCTATGA
This sequence comes from Cunninghamia lanceolata, assembly GCA_027924645.1. NCBI lineage: Eukaryota > Viridiplantae > Streptophyta > Pinopsida > Cupressales > Cupressaceae > Cunninghamia > Cunninghamia lanceolata. The sequence goes on along the minus strand of BSBN01001616.1, from coordinate 1,102,492 downwards.
ACATGGGGAGGTGTATCCGCAGTCTGCATCATCTGGAAATAAAACAACATTATTCAATTACGAAAACTATAATAGTGATGCAAATCATGGCTCCTAACATACACACACGCTCATCTAAACATGGAAGTACACACAATAAAACACACAAATCACATACAAAAATTTAGTAAGTACAATTCATTCATTAAACTATTTATTTTATTACCTCTGTAAAGCTTTGAAGTCCACCACCGCTGGCAGGTGTTGCCATGAAATCTACAGTGTTAACCTATTCAACATCCAAAATCAGAAATTAGAATACCATTCATATAACGATGCTATTCACATGTAATATTTATAATTGTTTACTAGTTACATACCTCGACAGTAGATGATCTAGTGAAAAATGTAGGTGGAGAACCACTGAAAACTGCATCGACGCTATGACCCTGAAATTTCATTAAAATCATCAATTTAAATTAGTTAATCTTGTATTTCAAAAATAAAATTTAATAAATTAAATTCAATAAACTTGCTAATATTTACCTGAGTATCAAGGCCGAAAGTCTCACTCAGGAGGGTATCTGTCATCGCCATCTGCTCAGCTGCAGATGTAGCCTATGCACCTGCGTCCTGACTGTCCATGGGGTCATAACCACAGGCTGACCCGCAAGCCTGGCAAGTATGCGGTGGGACCCTACTCCTCGCACTATCTCCCAACCCACTCTGTGTTGCAGGATCGGCATGCTCTATGATGCTCTGGGTCAAGGCACTAATCGACCTCAGTGTATCGACCTCAACACTCTCCTTCACAATGGAAGGAATAGAAACATGCTCGTGGGCTGGTCTGCTGATTACTCGTCTCACTACCCGCTGTGGGTCAAGACGTGCCCCTGGTCTATCCTGTGCTGAGCCCCCACCTCTACCCTGGAAGTCCCGCATATCAAAATAGTTTGGCACTTTATTGAGGACAAACTCGGAGTAGAGTTTCCTCAAAAAGTATTGCGGGACCTCATTGTTATTGCATGGAGGATGGTCAAAAACCATCCACCACCTCTGCCCGAAATTGTCCCTTATCGCTTGGTTGTTGCACCAATGGATAGGGAACCTCTTGCATGTAATGGGTGGAGGTTGATTTGTTTGTGGGTTTGTGAAAATTGAACACAAGTCTACTTTTGTAATTTGTAATTTTTTGACATCTTGGTATGACAATTTATCTGCATAGTAATCTCTAAACTCTCTCTTTTTATCGGTCCAACTAGTTATTTGCTTGCTAATTGAATTTACATTTGATAACATAGACTCAAGAGATTTGGCAAGCGTGGACCTATGCAAGGTTGAAGTGGAAGGATCTTTCAACCTTGCAATTATATCTTCAATTTGTTTTTTGTTGTTTTCAATTTCCCCCATTATATTATCTTGTGTTCCAGGGGCATGTCGAGGAATGAATGGAGGAGGTTGTTGTTCTGCAGGTATTTCTTCCTCAAGATTTTGTGGATTTTGAGGAGGAGGAGGAGGTGCATTAACATTTCCTACAATTAATAAAATATGCATCAAAAATCAACACAAAACCTACCTATTTAGGAAGAAATTCAAACAAAAAAACAAAGATAACTCACCCCTTTGGCGTGCTCGACGTCGCGGCGGCATTTCGGCGATGAATCGACAAATCTTTTGTGTTGAACGGTGTTTTGTAGAACGCGAGCGCGTTTTTGAAGGGTTTTAAGCCGCGGGCAGAGGAAAAACTCACAATGAAATAAAATAAAATGAAATGACAGCGTTTTTTTTTATATATAAAGCGCTTTATAACGCGAGCGCGTTATAACGCGCTCGCGTTATGGCTCGGCAATGACGAGCCTTAGGCTTGTCATTGCCAAGCCATAACGCGAGCGCGTTATAACGCGCTCGCGTTATGCCTAAATTTTTTTTCAAAATTTTTTGGCCACTTTTTGGCCCCCCATCTTTTTGCACTTACCCTAGGGTGAGTGCAGGATCATGATGGGCCAAACAATACCTCTAAGTGGCAATGGAAATACTAAAAAATAGACTTAATTAAGATCATGTGAAAATTTGAATGGATTATCTATACAATTTAAAAAATATGTAAGAACACAATTTGTAGAGAATTGAATCTAGTTTATGGGCTACTATTTTTTTCAAAAAAAACTAAATTTACTTGGTAAAAAATGAATATTTCAATGAACAACTATTAAATTTTTTGAAAAAAAAAAAAGTGGGTATCCAGCCAACCTAAGTATGAAGCAAAAAAAAAAAATTAATCTTTCAAAATAAGTAAAGGACTCATGCCTGGATGTGACGCATATTTTTTTAAAAATTTTTTCCAAGAAAATAATTAGTTTATGATTTTTTTACTGTGACATTTTTTAAAAACTAAAAAGTAATTTTCCAGCCAACCCAACACGATAAAAAAAAATAGAATTCAATTTTTTAAAAACCTATAGCTAGAAAAGCATAGAGTGTGACACATCTTTTGGATTTCAAAAAGGCGAAACGGTTTGAAAGTTATAGATGTTTTTTAATCAGTGTGTCCGTCAGGATTTCAGACACACTCTATATAGACAATTATTAATAATTGTTTAATAATATGATAATCAATAAAATCTTATATTTTTAGAAAGCTGACAATTCTTCAATAAACCCTTTTCGTTTTATGAAATTTGAATAAAAAAAGTCGTTAGCATGGAGGGTGAAGTCAAAAGAAGAGGGTGAAACCTATAAACACGTTAGAATTGAGACAAAGTCAACTATGACAGTCCCAAGCCTAAATCCAAGGCATTCCCGAAGCATAATTGATATCCGTTAATAACACATATCCATTATTGAAATAATAGATATCCATTTTATAGAGCCAAGAATGGATATCCATTCTTAGGAAACGGATATCCATTCCTAGGAAATGGATATCTGTTTAGACCAAGTGCTCAAGCACTTATAGGCTCCATATGGGTTAAATGAGAAGTTCCCAAAATCCCAGAGAATCATCATTAGCCCACTTGGTGGGGGTAAACCTAGACAAGAACTCAAGAGAGCTAGGATAAATAGGAGTAGGTGCCAAAATAGAAGCAAGTGGAGGAATATCAAGATTAGAATTAAAGAGAGTGTCACTATAAACATGAGGGAGTAAATCAATGCCAAATGAAGGAGAATAATAGGAGGCAAGGTACAAACAATAGTGATGAAGTTTTCAGGAATGCAAGAAGATGTGGAAGGCTCACGAGGATTTATAGAAGGTTATATAGGGTCCACAACATCATCATATATAGTAGGGGATGATGTGGAAGAAGATAAGAATGCATAGGTGGTCATAAATTTTGTTTTAGGTGGTTGAAAAGACTGAAGGGAAAACTATGTAGTGATACATCTAGTATGGATTTATAATGTGTTATGTGTTAGATTTAGGGCAGACAACTGAGAGGGGGGGGTGAATTAGTTGTCCAAAACTTTTCTTCTTTCAACACTTGCATTCACTTTACATTAACAATAAATCAATCATGAAAACTTAATGTAAATAACCAAGAGCAGAAAACACATCTACATATGAGACACCAAGATTTTGACGTGGAAAACCTGGTTAAAGGAAAAACCATGGGGTGACTAACCCAAGAATTTATTCTCTGTTAGAAGAATAGAAAGAATAAGATGGCACATGCCAATTAGGGCTCACTGCCCGAGCACACTGCTCACAAGAGGCTCACTACCTACAAGAGACACACTATCTACAATGAATGAGTATTACAAACTTGAACTGGTAAATAGCATCGTCACCATGCTTGAATCAGTTCCATTAACGCCCAAATCCTTCTGCTCTTCCTTTCGCTCTTCTCCTTGCTACCACACACTCATCTCAAGAAGTACACCTTTGAAATGACTTCGCAAACCTTTATTTATACACGACATCAACTTAGGAATAATCATTTAAGTCGGCAAGCAACCACAAGAACATTCGCAAGGTGTATAATTCATCCGGTCGGCCAGCATAGAAAGAACACCTTCATCCGGAAGTATTTCTTCAATTCCAGGCTTCAATTCTAATGCGGACCATCAACACAAACTGAACATAATCCAAGGACCTTCACAAGGTTTCCTGAATCACCAAAAACATCCACACTTCCTCTACTTACTGAAATCCTTCTCTCCTACATCTGGAACCTCAAGAACACAGTCTGTTATCACTGTCACAAAGGAATAGGTTCTTCCGAACCTTCAAACTACAAACTGATCTGCTTGACACTTCACAAGGACATTCTAAACACTTCCTCAAATCCGCAGAGTGGGATAATGCATTACCAGACCTTACCGGACCTATCTGTCTCACTCTGTCACCACTGAGCACTTGTCTGAACCAGTTCTACTTGAGCGACCATAACTTCTTCAGATCTTCATGCGGATCCCTGAAAACTTGACTGGAGCATCTCAAGACTTATATCTACATACCCTTTAAACCGCATCCTCTGATCCTCAACCTATCTTGGACTTTTACCTTGTTATCATCACTGTTCCTGATTGAGACTAATTTTTTTAAAATCCTCAGCACACAGCTCACCCAATCCTTCTCATTAATGCAACATGAGTATGTTGACATCAATGACAACACCGGTTTAACCCATACTTGCAACAATCTCCCCCTTTGTCATTGATGGCAACATATTATGTGAAAAACCATCAAGACAAGAACTTCTCCTTACTGTCATAGCTCCCCTATCAACAACAACTATTCACATGTCTTCTCTTCTTGTACTGCTCCCCCTTTGATCATCAACCACTTGTTTTTCACATGTCTTCTCTCCCCCTTTGACATCAATGGCAAAGGGCCCATACTTGCAACTTGATAATCACACCTGCTGCTCCCCCTGAGTAGCAGCTCCCCAACACCAGTCTAGACCACAAGATATGACTGTGATATCCACTGGACTGATGCACATTAGTGCATCCTAGTTCATCACCGGAGGGGCAATAACCCCTAACTTCTCCCTAAGATACTCAAAAGAGTCCTTGGGAAGAAGTTTAGTAAGATATCTACAATCTGATCCTTGGAGGGCACATACTCCAACCTGACTTCATCCTTGTTTACTTGCTCTCTTAGAAAGTGAAACTTGATAGATATGTGCTTGGTCTTGGAATGCAACACCGGATTCTTAGAAATATTTATTACACTTGAATTATCACAGAAAATTGTGATAGGCTCCTCATATTCTATTTTAATGTCTCTTAGCATCTGCTTCATCCATAAGATTTGAGTGCAACTACCTGCTACTGCAATGTATTCTACTTCAGTTGTAGACAGAGATATTGCCTCTTGTGTCTTGCTTAGCCAATAAACCAATATTTTTCCTAAAAAGAATGCTCCACCACTGGTACTCTTCTGGTCATCCACATCTCCTACCCAATCTACATCTGTATATGCATGAAGAGAGAAATCATGATCTCTAGGATACCATAGACCATACTCAACTATCCCCTTTAGATATCTAAAAATCCTCTTGATTGCCATAACATGAGATTCTCTAGGATCAGCTTGGAATCTAGCAACAAGACCAACGGCCTGCATAATATCTGGTCTAGTTTGAGTGAGATACAACAGTCCTCCAATCATTGACCTATATTTTGTCTGATCAACCTTGGGAGAGTCATCATCTTTGCTCAACTTGCATCTGGTTGCCATTGGAGTGTTCATTGGCTTTGAGTCTTCCATCCCAAATTTCCTCAACAATTCTTTCACATATTTTGACTGAGACATGAAGATTCCTTTCTTTGTTTGAGTAATTTGTAGACCCAAAAAGAAATTCATTTCTCCAAGCATTGACATCCCAAACGCACTTTTCATTTGACTTGCAAAAGCTTTACACATACTGTCTCTTCCTCCAAAAATGATATCATCAACAAATACTTCAACAATTAAGATATTTTCATGATCAATTTTGAAATATAAATTACTATCAGAAGTACCTTTATTGAAACCAATCTTCAAAAGATGCTTATCCAATCTTTCATACCAGGCTCTTGGGGCTTGCTTCAGTCCATACAGTGCTTTTTTTTAATTTACAGACCATGTCACTATGATCAGACAATTGAAATCCATCCGGTTGCTCAATATACACTTCTTCTTCTAAATTACCATTTAGGAAGGTAGATTTGACATCCATCTGATACACCTTGAAATCTTTGAAGGCAGTAAATGCAAGAAATAATCTGACTGCTTCAATTCTTGCCACCAGAGCAAAAGTTTCTTCAAAATCAACTCCTTCTATTTGAGAGTAACCTTTGCAAACTAATCTAGCCTTGTTTCTGATTACTTCACTGGCTTCATTCAATTTGTTCCAGAAGACCCATTTGGTTCCAATCACATTTTTGTTTCTTGGTCTAGGAAGAAGATCCCAAGTGTGATTCTTCTCAATTTGTATCAGTTCTTCCTCCATTGCCTTAGTCCAGTTTTCATCATTGTAGGCTTCATTTACTGTCTTAGGTTTAATATTTGAAATTAGATAATACTCATCTGAATTTTGAGCAATTCTCCTCCTTGTTTGCACCCCTTTTCTTTTGTCACCTATGATCTAATCTTCAGAGTGGTTTAGAGTTACATACCTTGGAATTTTGGGAGTCTCTTGTACTTCTAACTCTTGATCAGTCTCATTGAGACTTATCTCTTCTTCCTGTCTTACTGGATCAACTTGACTTTGTTTCTCAGAAGAGACTTGGATACCTTGAGTCTGAACACCATTCTGATCATCTTCATCATGTTCAAGAATTCTTGAGCATCTTTCAATTTCTTCATCAACCTTCACATTTATACTCTCTACAATCTTTCTCAGTCTCTTGTTGTAACACCGGTATGCTTTACTTTAAGTAGAATAACCCAAGAATATTCCTTCATCACTTCTAGCATCAAACTTTCCTAGATCTTCATTCCTTTTAATGTAACATCTGCTACCAAAAACTCTGAAGTATCTCACAGTGGGAGTAATGCCAAACTAGAGTTCATAAGGAGTCTTACCGGTATAGTTTCTAATTTGAACTCGGTTGAGAGTGTAGACTGCAGTGCTAACAGCTTTTCTCCAATAGATCTGAGGAACATTCGCTTCCATCATCATGGTCCTGGATGCTTCCTGGATGGTCCAGTTCTTTCTCTCAACAACTCCATTCTGCTGTGGAGTTCTAGGGGCAGACAACTGCCTCTTTATTCCATGTTTATCACAAAAGTTTATGAACTCACCGGATGTGAATTCTCCACCTCTATCAAACCTCAGACACTTTAATTTTAATCCGATCTCATTTTCCACCATAGCCTTGAATATTCTGAATTTCTCAAGAGCTTCTGATTTCTCTTTCAGAAAGGTTACCCACATCATCCGGGAATAGTCATCAAATAGCAACATGAAGTATCTATCCCCTTGTACACTCCTAATTCTTGCCGGACCACATAAGTCAGTGTGAACCAAGTCTAATAATCCGATAAAAGATTGTTCCTTGCTTTTGAATGAGATTTTGCTTTGTTTACCCAACTGGCATTCTTTGCACAAACTATTTGTAGGTTTTACAAATCTTGGAAGATCTCTTATAGCCTGAGTATTACTTATCTTGATGATATTATCAAAGTTCACATCACACATTCTTCCATGCCATAACCAACTCTGATCAATTTGAACAAATAAGCAACTTTTACCAGTACTAGCTAAGTGAAAGATGTTACCTTTTGTTTGAGTACCTGATGCAATCTTTGTTCTAGAACTTTCAAAGATTTTGCACTTTCCATTCTTGAATCTGAGATCATAGCCTTTGTCCACCAACTGTCCCACATTGAGAAGATTGTGTTTCAATCCTTCAACATATAATACATTACCGGTTTTGTTCTTTCCATCAAAAGAAATAGTTCCTCTACCTCTGATTCTACCTACAGAGTTATCACCAAACTTTACCACTCCTCCTTCATACCTTTCCAAATCTATAAACTTGTTTTTGTCACCTGTCATGTGGTGAGAGCAGCCACTGTCAATGACCCAATCATCCTTTTCTTCAACTTGGGCAGCCAGGGCTTTATGATTTACGGATTCAAAGGGTATTGGATCTTCTTCCTGGATGGCAATGAACACCCAGTCACTTCCAGATTTGTCTTCTTTCTCTGATTCATCATCTATTACTCCATCATCTCCTTCATGAGCATAGTAACAATTCTTCTGGAATCTTGGTCTATTACTGTTTGGCCTAGAAAATCTTTCCGAACACCTTGATGCAAAATGACCGATCTTATTGCAGTTAAAACACTTAAAAGACAATTTTCCCTCATACTTACCGGATCCTCTTGGTAGTCTTTTTGCAATAAGAGCTTCAAGATGAGCAGTTTCAGCTTCTTCTTCTTGCAATTCTTTTCTTGCATTTTCATACCATGATGGTTTCCTTGAAGAGTTTTCTCCCGGATCAAACCTTTGTTTTCCTTTTACAAAGGCACTTGCTTTGAATGCAGATTCAGTCTTTGGAGGATCATCTCCAAACTCGGCCATTTCAAAAGCAACTAGCTTACCAACCAATTGATCCCTTGTGACTGTTGTGTGAGCTCTGAATTCTTCGATTGCAAAAGCTTTGATTTTATAAGACTCAGGAAGGGATCTGAGAACTTTGCCAATGATCTCATCTTCACTCAGGGTTCCACCTGCATTTTTGATTCCACAAACCAGCTCATTCACTCTTGGCATAAAAGAGGTAATATTTTTATCATTTCTCATTTTCAGTCTTTCAAATTTCCCTTTCAGACTCTGTAATCTTGCACATTTAAGAAACTGGTCTCCTTCATGTAAAAGTTCCAGTTTCTTCCAAATCTCAAAGGCAGTTGGTAGATGAATAACATTAGAGAGTTCTGAGTTGGATATTGCACTTAAAAGAGCCTCTTTGGTTCGCAGATTGTTTTCAGCATCTGTGATTTCATTTAGGGTTGTTGGACCACCCTGTGGAGGTACATAAGCCTTTGTGACCATGGACCAGTATGCAAATCCCATGCACTGCAAGTGACATTCCATGCGACCTTTCCAAAGAGCAAAGTTAGTTCCATCAAACTTTGGACTATCCTTCTTGTAGGACGACATTCTGGATCTCCTCAAGTGGTTAAGCTCCTTTCAGAGGAACTTGGCTCTGATACCAATTGTTTGATTTAGGGCAGACCACTGAGAGGGGGGGTGAATCAGTTGTCCAAAACTTTTCTTCTTTCAACACTTGCATTCACTTTACATTAACAATAAATCAATCATGAAAACTTAATGTAAATAACCAAGAGAAGAAAACACATCTACATATGAGACACCAAGATTTTGATGTGGACAACCCGGTTAAAGGAAAAACCACTGGGTGACTAACCCAAGAATTTATTCTCTGTTAGAAGAATAGAAAGAATAAGATGGCACATGCCAATTAGGGCTCACTGCCCGAGCACACTGCTCACAAGAGGCTCATTGCCTACAAGAGACATACTGTCTACAATGAATGAGTATTACAAACTTGAATTGGTAAATAGCATCGTCACCATGCTTGAATCAGTTCCATTAATGCCCAAATCCTTCTGCTCTTCCTTTCGCTTTTCTCCTCGCTACCACACACTCATCTCGAGAAGTACACCTTTGAAATGACTTCGCAAACCTTTATTTATACATGACATCAACTTAGGAATAATCATTTAAGTCAGCAAGCAACTACAAGAACATTCGCAAGGTGTATAATTTATCCGGTCGGTCAGTCACAGAAAGAACACCTTCATCCGGAAGTATTTCTTCAATTTCAGGCTTCAATTCTAATGCAGACCATCAACATGAACTGAACATAATCCAAGGACCTTCACAAGGTTTCCTGAATCACCAGAAACATCTGCACTTCCTCTACTTACTGAAATCCTTCTCTCCTACATCCGAAACTTCAAGAACACAATCTGTTATCACTGTCACAAAGGAATAGGTTCTTCTAGACCTTCAAACCACAAACTAATCTACTTGACACTTCACAAGGACATTCTAAACACTTCCTCAAATCCGCAGAGTGGGATAATGCATTACCGGACCTTACTGGACATATCTGTCTCACTCTGTCACCACTGAGCACTTGTTTGAACCGGTTCTACTTGAGCAACCATAACTTCTTCAGATCTTCATGCAGATCCCTAAAAATTTGACTGGAGCATCTCAAGACTTATATCTACAAACCCTTTAAACCATATCCTCTGATCCTCAACCTATCTTGGACTTTTACCTTGTTATCATCATTGTTCTTCACTGTTCCTAATTGAGACTAATTTTCTCAAAATCCCCAGCACACAGCTCACCCAATCCTTCTCATTAATGCAACATGAGTATGTTGACATCAATGACAACACCGGTTTAACCCATACTTGCAACATTATGATACATAGTGTGATTGCTATTGATGATATCGCACCTCCCTCACCTATGCATCATATTAGTAGTGGTTCGTTGTGCTGGGGCAGGGGGTGCCAACCCGACTACCGACTATATATAGCTATAGCCTAAGCCTAGTCTCCCCTAGATATATAGGGCTCGACCTATGGAGATGGGCTCGAGGGTGCCTATATATAGAGAGGGACCCTACCTTGATGATATATATTTAACATGTCATGTTGGTCCTATGTCCATAGATTCATGTGCTTTGAATGAATTACCTTTTATAATAGATGATGATGAGTATAATGATGATCATTTTGTTGGAAACAATGCAGATAATTAAGAGGGGGGTGAATTAGTTATCTTATAACTTTTCTTCTTTTTACTTTCTTTTCTTATCTTATCATTTAGTGCTATATCAAAACAATGTTATCATAAGAACTGAAAATGAATTAACACATAACACAAGGATTTTTACGTGGAAACCTTGCTAAGGGAAAAACCACAGGGTGATTAACCCAAGATTGTATTCTCTGTTAAAAGAATAAAGAGTACAAATTTGACACTTGCCAATTAGGGCTCATTGCCCAAGCACATTGCTCACAAGAGGCCCACTACCTATAAGAGACTTATAGTCTACAAATGCTTACAGATGATACCAAGGTGTTTGAACTAGTGAACAACATCTATACATGCAGGAATTCAATTCCGGTTAGGCACAATATACTAATCTGGCACATTTCATTCTTCCTCTGCTCAATATTACTTTCCTGTCACATTCTGGGCTTGAATTACTGTCTTCGCACTTGTCTCTACTTTTTTCCACACTTAATCATTCATACTATCACATCCACACACTCACAAGCTTGAATCCATCAGGTATATATATCCGCATGAAGGATTCCAACAACTTCTTAGTCGGCAACAAGAATACCTAAGATATTTGCAAGTTATTGATCTGTCGGTTGAATCCATGCTTGATTAGTGATGCGCATAAAAAATGTAGGCATAGAAGTCATTAATCATGTCGGCCAATGATGTATAATGCCACAAATTACTTGTTCAGCACCTTTTGCGCATCTAGATTGAGGTCTGATACTCTGCCGGTTAGTTCTTCCTCTGTCTGCTCAGCATGACTGGAACCCAACACTCAGATGCTCATATGTTTTTCATGCTTTATCACTGCAGGCTACATCTCTAGAATACAATAGTCATGATACCCCTCTTGACTTGTCCAAATCTACAACTTACTGAGTTACACCATCTAAGAGATCTGGACTTGATTGTCAGACCTTGTTACATACTCTGTTCTTGTTCACCAGACCAAAACAATCTTCAATCTGACTTCCCGTATAGGCATATTATGTACTACGGATGTGTAGAATAGACTTTGTTGCCATCAATGACAACACTTATGAAGCCACATAGTGTCTCTTGCCAATAATCTCCCCCTTTGGCATTGATGGCAACACTTAGTGAAAAATGACTAAGTGTCACAGTAACTCCCCCTTTGCTTGTGCTCTGTTTCTTTACATTGATTTACCGGAGCTCCCCTTTTGTTGGATTCCTCATTTTTCACTATTCTTCACTCCCCCTTTGACATCAATGGTAAAGGGTGGAATCTGCATACAAAATTGTGCAAAAACTATTATATACATGGCCGCATAAGTATAGACAAATCATATGTTATACTTACATATACTTAAGTATATCCACAAAGGTTGTCTTCAACTATATAGTTTCTATGGCCCAACTCCTTTTCATTCTATCCAAAATGGAGATGTGTCCACTTAACACAAATGCATATGCTTCTGCCCTCTTTAAGTCTACTGGATCACTGGTCTGAATTGTACTTTGTGCCTCTGTCAAGGTATCATGCATTGCCTCTAACTTAGGGATGATTATCCGTCTGAGCTCACCCATTCTATCCCTTATGTTCTTTTTCTCTTTAACTAGTTCTTTAATTTCATTTATTATAGCAATAGCTTGACATTCATGATTCACCAGAAAGGTAGTAAGGGGATCAAAATTTTGAGATAAACTTGATAGTTTTCCTTCTTGTTCTTTCACTTTCTTCTTGATGTCCTTTGTCAATTTGGGCCAAGTTAAACAAAATTTGTATATGTCCCCACCATCCTTAAGAGTGTTTTCAAGGCTCTTTATGCCAATGCCTAAAGTTCTTCTATCATTAGTAATTAGCCCTTGTACTTCACTAAACCTCTTTCCCAAGAACTCCGTCCAGACCTTAGTTTCTGCCGATTTCTCTAAGGATTCAAAATGAGTGTTAACATAATTGACTAAGTTTTTTAGATTACCAGATGGAGAGGCAAAAGGATCCTTTTGACAGGTTGGCATAATCTTCTCCAGCATCCCAGATGCAATCTCCAACAGCTCACAATCCTCCATGTGTGATTTTAGAAGTTTCTCTTTTGCTTTGGCCTGAGAAAAAGATGCTACTTTCATTATATGAACCAGAGAGAGAGAGTCGAAGTTTAGTGGCCCTTGAATTAACTCAGGTTCGTCCAACTCCATTATTTCTTTGTCCAGGAAATTCTGTACTGTCTCTGCAGTGTCTCTTGCCGACTCTACTTCCTTCCTTTTGGGGGCATCCGGACTGACTTGCTTATTGATATTTGTTTCTTCTACCTGTCCTTCCTCTTCCAGAATAGAGGAGTCTAATGCCTCAGATGGCTCTTCATCATTTTTCTTTAATCCTTCGATATCCTTGTCAGAAAATGTTTCTTCTTTCTATCCTTCCTCTTTTGGAACAGAGGAATCTAATTCCTTAGATGACTCTTCAACATTTTTCTTTAATCCTTCAACATCCATGTTGGAAGGCTCTTCATCTGTTTGCTCTATAATGGGAAGATTAAATCTCTTCAAGGCATTCCGGAGAATTTCTTTTGTTTCATTTGCTATTTGGTCGGTTTCTCCAACCATGTGTTTATTCATCTGGGACTTGCTTCGGAAATCATCTTTATAATCCTTAAAAACCATGTCCATTTGTTTTGGAGTGATAGAGGGACATAGTTGTATCACTATCTGCTCCCGGATCTCCAAGTCTTTTGCCTTTGCATTCTCTTTTCTTTGCTCCAATACATCTTCTAGGCTCTTTGGAATTAATGAAATTATTTCAATGAATGCTTTGTTATAGATATTCAAATACCTTACAGTAGCTTCCTCAAGAATTATTTTGTCAGCATTATTGTATTCATCAGAGAATTCCCATCCATAGTAACTGCCTTGATGATATCATCAATAGAAAGAGTAGGCTTCTCAACATACTCTGCTGACTTCTACTCCACATCAACCTTGGGGGATTTTACTTTTGCTTTCTTCAATTCTTTAATCTCTACATCTGACTTAGTCTCATCATCATCCTTGAGACTCACATAGGCTCTTTTGGCCTTGAATTTCTTTCTCTTTTCTTTTGTAGATGAATGGGCTTTCAGATTTGCAGCTTTAGAGCTCCCAGAGGCAAAACTCCTGGTAGTTCTAGTCCGGGTGGAGGCTTCTACCGGAACCTGTTCTTTCTTTGCTTCCTCTTTTTCTTTCTCAATTTTCTCTATTCTTTCTCTGTTTGCAATAACAGCTTCTTTGGTGATGCCAAATTTCTCAGCCAGTTCTTCAACTTCTTTTCTCACCTTTCTTTTTATCTTAGGCCTTCTTAGTTCAACATGCAGTTTTATGTTTAATTCTTTAAAAGTGCCAAACCTCTTTGCTTTGGGGTCTTTGGGTTGACTTAGTAAATTTTGAATATGAGTCTCCAATATGTTTCCATCAACCTCTTAGCCCATGGGCAATATCCATACTGTCCTTGGCTCAACTGCCTCTATTAGGCACTGATCAGTATCTACCATAAAGCAAACTGTCTTTGTACTTCTCCACTATTGTTTTGGGAATTCTTTCTCTTGCTTGCATCATGCTCTAGAAGTTTTTGAAGTAACCCCAGAGAGCTTTCTTCTAGGTTTGAGTGTCACCAAGTTCATACAAGTAATCCCTGATCTGTATAGCAACTGGTTTGTCATTTTTGCATATCAGACCTTTTGAGCCTGGTAACTCATTCATGAAGTAGAAAAACAAGAATAACACCAAATCACCATATTTGAAAGAGTTCTTTTTATCTTTCTTGATCTTTTGCAGGTTCTCCAGCAACTGATTCAACAGGAGTTCACACAGGTCATAATCTGCAATCTCTCTTATCATCTGGTATGCAATGGAGATGGCAGTACCGGATACAGAGTTTTCTCTACTTGAATGTTAAATCTTGTATCCAATCACAATTGAGGCAAACTTGACATCCGGATCAGTGATGTCATCAATGGTCATTGCTCTCTTATCATATTTTGAACTTGTGGCTTCAGATACTATTTGATTCTTCACAGACTTAAGAGCAGGCAACCCACCAATGGAGTGCAAACCAGTTACAACTTTGATGGCATCTTTGGTTATTTTGAAAGGCCTCATTAACCACATGAAGTTATCATGGATCCTGCTTAAGATATATCAGACCCATTTGTCCTCTCCAAAAGACAGAAAATGTATACAATGTGCAAAATGCTTATTTTTTGGGTCTGGAACTCCGATTTCAGATCAAAGTTCTCACTGCTTAACTGATTGGAGTATAGTTTCATCAATTTCAGGTCTCCAAAGTCCTCAATGTTTGCATGTATATAAACCCTAATGCCTTCTACATGGAGAATGCCATACAGGGTACAGGAAAACACACCCAAAGGATCAACCTTAATAGATTTTTGAGGATGTTTCTTGAAAGCTAGCCTTGGTCTCTTAGAAACATTTACAACCATAGGAGTAGCCATTCTAATCAACGAAGATTGGAGAGATTAAAAGAAATACCTCTTCACGCCTTAGGGTTTGGAGCAACTACTGGAACAGATTGCACTTGGATTCGATCTTCAACTAGGTTTGAGTGTTTTGCTAGATTTCTTCTCAGAGCTCTTCTCCCTTCTTCGTGAGTGCAAAGTGTTTCAAATGATGGATGAGAAACCTTTTAACCTTGCCCAAAAACCTAATTTCCCTTTGTAATAAATGCACAACTTAAGTCATCCAGTTACCCTATTTTGAGAGAGATTTTCTTGAATCACTGCGCGGATCTTTGAAATCATTATCTATAAGGGTTGACAACATATCTTCACCTTTTTCAAACGTGCCATAGGTCTGCAGATTAAAGCATTTCAATTCTGGATCATACGAGATCTGTCTGTGAAATTCTACTTTATCGGATAGCTGCCGATACAGGAGTTCCTCATAGCTTCCACAAATCTGCATGCAGATTTGTCAAATTTTGACTAGACAAATTTTAAATGAATCTCCTCAAACCCTTTAAACCGCAACCTCTCATTTTGACTCAATGTGTTGAACTCAGGCACTCACTAGCTGGCTGGGGGAAAAATGATCTTCTCTGTAGCTCCCCCTAAGCCATAGCTCACTTTTTGGTTTCTGGAAGGATTATCAACACCAGATTCTGGTGGGGATCCATCTCCAATATTCATTGTGCTCTTCTTCACCCAAATCTTACTCATCTCCTTTTGAACTTCATCCGCATTTACTTTACCTTTGCCTTTATCTTGTTTCTGATCATGTTTTACCGGACCCCTTTCATCATGATTTCTGCTTTTACAGAATCTGGCTATATGACCAGATTTATTGCAATTGTAACACACAACATTTCTTTGCTTATTTGGTTGATATCCTTTTGATCTGCACTGATTAGCCATATGCCCCATTCTATTACAAGTAAAGCACCAACCATTGAAAGAATTGTTCATTTGCATATTTCTACATTCATGAGATTTGTGACCATACCTTTTGCAACTAAAATATTGACCGGAGAAGGATGAATTGTTATGATTCATTATGTTCCTACACTGAGTTGCTTTATGATTGAATTTGTTGCAATTGAAGCAATTCCCATTGAAAGATGGATATCTTTGGGCATTTGGTTGCCTTACCAGAGGTCTTCTAGGCCTGTTCCTTTGACTTCCTGATCCAAAGTTCCTTTGTCCAGATCTAGAGCTTTCACCTTTCTCATACCCCAAGCCACGCTTATCATCAACCCTCTTTTGACTTGCAAGAAGAACTTCAAGTTGGGCTGAGCTTATCTTGAATTTTTTTGTATTCATTTGCAGATTGAAGATCTTATTTGAGAGTGTCTATTTGGTTCACAAGTTGTTCTTCATTGTCTCTGGCTTCTTCAAGATCAGATTCAAGATGCTTGATTATTCTGTCCATTTTGTGGCAGTCCTCTATTTTCTCTTTGAGGGATTGTTTTAGATTATCTTCAGTCTTTCTCTTCTCTTCAATTTCTTGGGTGAATTTCATAACCCATGATTCCATTTCATGTCTTATCATAATCACTTCTTTTGATAGCTTCTCACATAGCTTAGTTTTCTCATTCAGATCCTCATCAGTAATATTGGCTTCATTCTAATTTGCTAACTTCTGGACTAGTTCCTTTCTCTTTTTCATAGAAATACTGAGTTTTTCTTTTAGCTCATTGATGAAATCATCAGCTTCCTTAAGTTTTTCTCTCAAATCATTGACCTTAGAGTGGGATTGTTCAAGATCATCTAGGGCAGACTGAAGTTGTTCTTTCATACCATATGCATCCATTGAGATTCCCAGATCTTCCTCAAGCTGTTAGGCTTATTCAGAGGAACTAAGCTTTGATACCAATTGTTGGAAACAATGCAGATAACTGAGAGGGGGGTGAATCAGTTATCTTATAAATTTTCTTCTTTTTACTTTCTTTTCTTATCTTATCATTTAGTGCTATATCAAAACAATGCAATCATAAGAACTAAAAATGAATTAACACATAACACAAGGATTTTTACGTGGAAACCCTACTAAGGGAAAAACCACGGGGTGATTAACCCAAGATTGTATTCTCTATTAAAAGAATAAAGAGTACAAATTTGGCACTTGCCAATTAGGGCTCACTGCCCGAGCACACTGCTCACAAAAGGCCCATTGCCTGCAAGAGACTTACAGTCTACAAATGCTTACAGATGATACCAAGGTGTTTGAACTGGTTAACAACATCTATACATGTAGGAATTTAGTTCTGGTTAGGCACAGTATACTGATTTGGCACATTTCATTCTTCCTCTGCTCAATATTACTTTCCTGTCACATTCTGGGCTTGAATTACTGTCTTCGCACTTGTCTCTACTTTTTTTCACACTTAATCATTCATACTATCACATCCACACACTCACAAGCTTGAATCCATCGGGTATATATATCCGTATCAAGGATTTCCAACAACTTCTTAGTCGGCAACAAGAATACCTGAGATATTTGCAAGTTATTGATTTGTCAGTTGAATGCATGCTTGATTAGTGATGCGCATAAAAAATGTAGGCATAGAAGTCATTAGTCATGTCAGCCAACAATTTATAATGCCACAAATTGCTTGTTCAATGCCTTTTGCACATCCAGATTGAGGTCTGATACTCTGTCGGTTAGTTCTTCTTCTGTCTGCTCAGCCTGACTGGAACCCAACACTCAGATGCTCATATCTTTTTCATGCTTTATCACCAAAGGCTAAATCTCTCAAATACAATAGTCATGATACCCCTCTCGACTTGTCCAAATATGCAACTTACTAAGTTACACCATCTGAGAGATCTAGACCTGATTGTCGGACCTTGCTACATACTCTATTCTTGTTCACCAGACCAAAACAATCTGCAATATGACTTCTGGTATAGGCATATTATGTACCGCGGATGTGTAGAATAGACTTTGTTGCCATTAATGACAACACTTATGAAGCCACATAGTGTCTCTTGCCAACACATTTTTCTATATCTCATGT
Source organism: Cunninghamia lanceolata (assembly GCA_027924645.1). Lineage (NCBI taxonomy): Eukaryota > Viridiplantae > Streptophyta > Pinopsida > Cupressales > Cupressaceae > Cunninghamia > Cunninghamia lanceolata. The sequence continues at coordinate 1,084,276 of BSBN01001616.1, read as the reverse complement.
TAAACCTATGGACACATATAATGTAGATATATATGCCTTACCTTTACCTACATGTGATGATGATTCACCTCTATGCATGCCTAATGATATACTTGTTGATTAATTATCTATCTATGATGATTATCCTAGTGATGAGATTTATGATGATTGTACTTCATTTCTCATTAGCGATAAGCCTATACATGATACACCTTGTTCAACTTCACATGAGGTCATTACCTCCCATGCAATTTATGATGATCCATCTTCTCTATCTTGTGGCTCATGGTCTATTGATGATATGTTTAGTGATGAGCATAGTGATATTTCTTTATCTTCTTATGATGAGGTTAATGACTCTTTGTTACATGATTATGTGATTTATGATGAAAATTCCCTTAATGCACATATGCTAGAGACATTTAGTGGTAATGAATATGTAGAGATACATGCTAGATAATTTCAAATATCTTCAAATTATTCTTCTATACATGATGACTATATTTTGATACAAACATTTAGTGATACATTAATTTTTACCACTAAGTAATGATTTAATTCATGTCATGCTTCTCATACATCCTTTCATGCATTGTCATGTGCTTTCATAGATCACTTTACTATTGGCCCTAGACAATATTTTGCTCATGGTTTTATTTCTTCTCCTTCTAGTAGCCCATTTGTAGTAGATCCCATTAACTTTTCTATGCATCAGTATGATATACGAAATTAGTAGAGACCTCCATTTGGATCCATTCATACTTTCACATGTCATATCTTTAAGTACTTATGGAGTACCTCCTACTTTATCCCATCTTGCACATGATATAGACATACTTAAAAATAAATAACAACATGAGGATCTTTTACAATTTTTACTTGGTATATGTGAGGATAAGGTGGCATTAGTTGATAATATATCTTTGACACCCTCCACCATTGTTACATATGACACGAGGCATACACATGTGAGTTTGAGATGTATATTGAGAATAATATTTCACCTTATTTGAACTACCTCATTACTGGGATTGACAATCTAGAATGATATGTTGATGCTCATGCACAAAGTGTTCAACCAAAAAATAACACTACTAAAATATTTCACAATCCTTTGGCATATGACATTTTGACTTATCCTTTAGCAAATAGATTTGTGGAGTTATTCAGAGTCGATTATCTAGCCACAACTCCATTGTTCCATGGAAAAATCACTTGTTTCTTATAGGGAAACTATTCCTCCTCTTTACCTAATGTTGGTTGTGTCACCAAAAATTTATAAGCACAAAATATGCCATTATTCCCTTTAATCTACATCTTCTTCTTATGGCCATTTTTTGTTACCTCTCTTGCCTTCCTACCCTTACTATTCCATCCTTTGATGTGTCTATGTCCATTGTGTGTTGACCACAACCTCATAGATTTTCCTTTTTATTGGTTCATACATCTTTTATCCACCTATTTCCCATGCTAGTCTTTTATCCTTTCAAGTGTCATCGTAGACTATGTCAATATCCTCTAATCTAGAATCTTTAGTCCATCTACACCTTGGTGAAATTCCTCTTCTTTCCTACACTTGGCCTCTTCCAACCAAGCAACTCTACTAGTCTCACATAGCCATACCAAGTATCATGATGCATTCCTTGATATGTATATTGTACATGATATTCTATATGATCCCTATAAAAATTTCATAGGTTACACTAGTGCCTTTACCACTTGAAATCTCTATTGTGCCATCAACACCCTTGGCAATGTCTCTAAGAGTCATCTAGAATGTTGTTCTTCTAGATCCATCCTCTAGATTTTTAGTTCGCACCAAGCTACTACCATAATATGCATGTTCACTCCTCAATTTATATGTTAACCATGGCACAAGAACTTAGTATCTTCACTCGAGATGACACCCTATGACAACTCATGTAACTTCTCTACTTTTTTGAAAAGCACATATCTACAATCCTAGAGTCACCACTCAACTCTTATCACATTCTGACAAATGTGTTTTCAACTATGAAGAACTAGAACTATTGCCTTCCTAAGGCTATGACAATCCATAGACACATTCCATGGAAAGCTATTCCTTCAACTTAGTTGCTCCTTCTATGGGAACAATCTAGAGATCACAATCCTCCAATGTATCTCCTTCTTCAGGTATCACTTCTATAGTTCCTAATCCTTAATGAAGATCACATCCTCTTCTTTCAACCACACATAAGTCCTTTGGTTTTGTTAACATAGGAAAAATTGAACAGATTTTTGTTTTCTAGAATAGATATCCATTACCTAGATATCCGTTGCCCAAAGAATTGGGCTTTAGGTAACAGATATCTGTTTTGGAAATGGATATCTATTTTGAAAATGGATATCCATTATCTAAAATCCAAAAAAAGGTAAAAAGAATATTGTTGGGCTCGACAACGCTACCCCCAAACCCTCTGCTATCGAGAAACCTGTGATCTCTGCCTATTACAGTCAAAAAAATACTTTTATACACTTTTAGACACAAAATTTTCTTGTTTCAATCATTAGGGTGATATTTTTGTTCCCCTGATGGGGAGAAATAGTTGTCGTAAAGCAAAAAGGAGGAAAGTTACATTGGAGAAAATTGAAGCAATTAGGGAAAAGGACAGAGCAAGGAAGAGGATTGGAAGATCGGGTTTGGTGGATGCTCATCAAGGTGAAGTTTCTTCTTTACCATCTAATGACATGCAAATTGAAGGTGTTAATGTTGAATATAATGAAATGTTATATAAGAATGAAATTCACCATGATATTGCAAATGAAAATGTTGTAAAATGTTATGAAACACCTATTGATAAGAGCAATATCATGGACAAACAAGAAGAAAAAAATAGATGTTTTCTTGAAGATTGTGGATATGAACCTCATGATGTTGAATTTGCACTCCATAATCCATTTTTTGATAAAATTGATGAGGTTGATAACATGGATGAAACAATGAAAATCAATGTATCTCCAAATTACATAAGAAGAGAGGACGTTTTCCAAGAAAGGAATGAGCATGATGAAATTGGAAAACATCAAAGAACCCAAAAATGGTTACTTGAAATTGATGAGAACATAATGGAAAAACTTGAAGGCAAGAGGTCGTCACGAATGGTTCAGTTGTGGGCTTCAAAAATTTTCAATGAATACTTTGAGAATAAAAATTAACCGAACAATGCCAACTTTTTGTGTAATTACTAAAGATGTACAAAATGAGATCTTTACTAAAGAAATTAAAGATTTAGGTAAACAAAGTGTCCAATTGGAATAAATTTTTTATTAGAATCCTTTTCAATGCACTCAATTCTATTGGAAATACTAGTGAGGAGAAAGATAAAAGAGATACTTGTAGAGTAATAACAACCTCAATAGTGAGAAAACAATTAAGAAAGACTTGATTAATGAGGCAAACTTGTGTTGACTTAAGCTTGAATCATAAAACATTGCCAAAAGCACTAGCATTAAGATCAAGACTAGATAGTCCTCTTGGAAATGATACTTGGGCTTTCAGTGGTAGGCTTCCACTAGTTGATAAGAAGCTAATCAATAGCACAAAGGATGAAATTGAATTATTTTGGCACACTAGATCTAGGGTATCACCAAATGTAAAAGATGTTTTAAAGTTAAGAATTGGTGATAAAGACCGCACACCACATCCTAGACATTACTTGGAATGTAGCCAAACAACATTGTACAAACAATTTTATGAAACACACCTAGGTATGACAATCTCACAAAGAGCATTTGAATCTTTTAAGTCATTTTATTGTGTTTCTCTTAAATTCATAATACATGTTGATGCAAATACCATGTAGAGTTTTCTATGTATCATGAATTATTATGCAATATTTGTTCTAGTTTGCACACTAATGAAATGTTAGAGGAGTGTGGTGTAATTCAACTACCAAAGTCATCTAGGGACTTATTGGATTTATTTCTATGTATTAGAGATGATGGTTGCATTTTCTACAAGAATGATTGTTTAAATGAAAAGTGTTTACAATGTGGTGGGTTATCAAAGTTTATATCATGTATTCATGAGGGCAGCAAGCATGATTTTGGAAAGCAAATGGTTGAGGAAAAGAGATATGAGATAGTGAAATACAATTTGAAAAGTGGAGGTGAAGGTACTAGATGTGAATTGATTGTAGAGAGGTAAGTATTGCTGATTCTATTGATGATTTTAAGAAAAATCTTTTTACAAGTGTGCCAAACACAGCCACAGGTCTCAATGGTTAGATCAATAGTTTAGGATGTGTAAAAACTTTTTCCCGATTGGAACTATTATCTCTGTGGTTGATTTTATAGAAAACTACACGTTGCAACCACAAAATGAAGTGTAATCCCAATACTACAATTCTATTTAGATTACTATTTTTGTTCACATCACATATAGACATGCCCCTGAGAGTACAGACAAGAATAGGAAGATTGTCAAAGAATACCATTTTTACATGAGTGATCATTGATCTCATTCATTAGAGTATGTACAATATTATTTTCAACAATTTTATGGGTTCTTGCAAGAAAAAAATATTAGAATGGATCAACATCTCATTTGGTCAGATAATTGCATTGGTCAATTCAAGAATGCTCGTATGTTCTATTGGTTGAGAATAATGCATGTAGAGAAGGGTATACCTCATATTTGGATTTTTTTGAAGTTAGGTACAGAAAAGCAGAACATGATGGAGTGGGTGCATGCGTGAAGAGAGATATTTTTAAAGAACTAAAGATTAGAGGTGGTGCTACATTCAATGATGTAGATTCTATTGTTAAGTGGTGTAACTATGCATTGTCACAAGGAGTGGCTCTTGATTCAAAAGTGCATAGGTTCTTTTGGTTGGTTGATGAGGGGATAGCGAGAGAGAAATTGGATTGTTAAAGAATTAACGAATCATCAAAGATGCATTCATTTTGAAGCTTAGATGCAAGTGCATGGACTATTTGGACATGAGAATAGCTTATTTTTGTCAGTTGTATTAAATGTGATTGGGATAATTGTGAGTCAAATGAGTGGGTAGATGCATGGATTCCATGATATTTAACCCTTTTATCTCAAGGTCATTCATCTTTACTCAATGACATGGAGAGCTCATTTGACTATGAACATCTTTCAAACCTTGTACAACTAGGTCATGTTTATGCAGTTGTTGCACCACATGGGAATGAAGAGAGATCAAACTATTGGTTGGCACGATGTGTATAGGGAAAACAAAAGCTAACACGACCTACGATAGATGATGATGGGTTCAAATATCCTATATCACCAGTTGTTATTGTTGGGACTTGGTTGCAAACATATATGATTAGAAAGAATGACATCCCTACATTTGAAGACTTTGAGAATCACAAAACCATATTCATGTATTCACACCTAGTTGTAGCAACAAATGTTAAGTTACTAAAGCATCATTCAAAACCAAAAACAAAACAACTATGGAAAATTAGTAATGATGACCATGAAGCAATATTGGATACTCTAAATGTAAGAGATGACCCCTCAGGTATGGTTGACTAGCATGTAAATTTCTAGATGGGATAGGTATGACAATTTTTATCTTAACTTGTTCTTATTTTTTCTATTTCTTAGAATTGTTTTATTAAAAATCTTGTTTCTTTAACTATAATGCATGCTTTTGACTATACAGGACTGTGAATGAGGTTATATTGCATGACATCATAGATGCAAGGTACAAACTTTAGTGTACATTTGTGTTTCTTAATATTTTGTTTTCTATCTTTTTGTATATACTAATTTCTAAATTTATTGTGTACATATCTTGCAATCAAGGCATTCCATGAGATGATATCTCTTTGATTTATTATGCTGAACAATCGATGTAACTTGTCTATGCTTCCACATTTTGCATACATGTCTCACAGGGTAAGTGCAACTACATCTAACAAAATTGTCATATCCTTCATGCTTCACACCTACAGATTGTATTTTCTTGAAAGTGTCTAAAACCTTTTCAAAAAATCCATTTTGTGCATATCCTACAATCATGGCATTCCATGAGACCACATTTATTTGAGGTGTTATGTCAATCAGTTCATATTCCTTGTCTATGCTTCCACATTTTGCATACATGTCTCACAGGGCAGTTGCAACTACAACATCTGACAAAATTCCCATATCTTTCATGCTTTGATGGATGTCCATACCCTGTTCCAAAGATCCCATTTTGGCACATGCAGGGAGGGTGTTGGCAAAGGTTGTGGAATTTGTCTTTACACCCACCAATTGCATTTTCTTGAAAGTATCTAAAGCCTTTTTCAACAAATCCATTTTGTTCATATCCTGCAATCATGGCATTCCATTAGACCACATTTCTTTAAGGTGTTATGTTAAACAATTCATGTTCCTTGTCTATGCTTCCACACTTTGCATTCTTGTCTCCTAGGGTAGTTGCAACTACAACATCTGATAGAATTCCCATATCCTTCATGCTTTGATGGATGTCCATACCCTATTCCAAAGATCCCATTTTGGCACATGCAGGGAGGATGCTAGCAAAGGTAGTGGAATTTAGCTTTACACCCACCAATTGCATTTGCTTGAAAGTGTCTAAAGCCTTTTTCAACAAATCCATTTTGTTCATATCCTGCAATCATGGCATTCCATTAGACCACATTTCTTTGAGGTATTCCACCGAACAGTTCATGTGCCTTGTCTATGCTTCCACACTTTGGATTCATGTCTCCTAGGGCAGTTGCAACTACAACATCTAACAAAATTCCCATATCCTTCATGCTTTGATGGATGTCCATACCCTATTCCAAAGATCCCATTTTGGAACATATAGGGAGGATGCTGGCAAGTGTTATGGAATTTGGCTTTACACCTGCCAATTGCATTTGCTTGAAAGTGTCTAAAGTTTTTTTTCAAAAAATCTATTTTGTTCATATTCTACAATCATGGCATTCCATTAGAACACATTTCTTTAAGGTGTTATGTCAAAAAATTCATGTTCCTTGTCTATGCTTCCACATGTTGTGTACATGTCTCACTATGCAGTTGCCGCTACAAAATTTGACAAAATTCCCTTGTCTATGCTTCCTTGTTTATGCTGAACTGTGCATGATAGTGTATGACTATGTATGACAATCCTAAATTTCTTGAATTCCTCATGGCCACCCTACAAAACACATACGAGAAGAGTATTGGTTTGAAAACTAGATATATAAAGAACAAACACCAATGATCGTTATGCACGAATCAAAGATTATGAATGGAGAATGAAAACCTCTACCCCATGACTAAGAATATCCTTTATATCAGCTATAAAAAGACGGTTATAATAGTTGGAACAATAGTTTAGAACTCCCTTTCCTTACTCAAAATCATTAAGATGTATAGTTAAATTCCTGTCAAATGCGTCATAGAAGTCTTCATCCATCCTCATAAATGTGTGTAAGGGGCTAGGAACCAAAAACTAGATAACTAAATCTGTCATATAAGTGGACTGCGATGTCTATTCCATAAATAAGGCAGTGTTAGTGATAACTCTACAGTCTACAACACTTCTTACTTTTCCTCAACCTCCTCCTTTGCACCTTTACATGGGTGGTCCCTTTATACTAATAACCTCAAGCTCATTAATCCCCCAACAATTTAGAATTTAGGCTAATAACCTAGGAAAACATTCTCTCATCATACTCAAAACTCCATGCAACCATGATGAAACAATGAAGCACCATGTCAATCAAGACAAACCAAGTAAGCATGTAGGACCTCCTTGATTATATTTCCTTCTCAAATATATAGCATATTAGTAACAAATCTAGTAAGGTAGTGATGGATTGTAAAGACCTTAGATCTTTGTTAGGTCATGACAGAGGTCTCTGTATGCTCTTAAACAAACCTTGTGTTAGCTGCCTTCGTATGCCATTCTATATCCCTACATTTCAGTGATCTTAGTGGAATGTTATTCCATTGGATACAAAGTAACTAAGGTGACATGAGGTGGGATCAAGGTGAACTTAGGATAGTGCATACATGATACTACATTATCATTGATGTGAGTCATAAATGCATGTGTATTTCACACAGGGTTGGAGTACTTAGATCTACTTATGCAGTTGGAAACAACATTTTGTGTATTCTACCTAGACCATGACTATCTTTTGAGTATGACTCGTGGTTACGATGGAAATACATCCATGATTGCTGAGTTAATAGTAGGTTAAAGTTTATTTTTCTTGACAAATTTTAATATATAAATACAGGTGTTTTGGAGAATAGAGCTATTGTACATTCAAGGGACTAATATTAGTGGTTAAAACATTTAGCTTTCATTTTGGAGACATTCGATATAATTCCTAAGATTACATATAAGATAGAATTCTAAACTTGGTGTTTCTTAATCTTCCAACAAACTTCTTATCACAAATTATTTTAAGTTAGTTGCAGTTGATAGTGTTTACTTTACTTAACAATTTTTTAACACATTATAAATGCATGTGTATTTCACACAAGGTTGGAGTACTTAGATCTACTTATGTGGTTGGAAACAACATTTTGTGTATTTTACCTAGACTATTATTGTGTTTTGAGTATGACTCGTGGTTACGATGGAAATACATCCACCATTTCTGAGTTAATAGTAGGTTAAAGTTTATTTTTCTTGTCAAATTTTAATATATAAATGCAGGTGTTTTGGAGAATAGAGCTATTGTACATTCAAGTGACTGAGATTAGTGGTTAAAGCATTTAGCTTTCATTTTGGAGACATTCGATATAATTCCTAAGGTGACATATAAGATAGAATTCTTAACTTAGTGTTTCTTAATCTTCTATCAACTTCTTATTACAAATTATTTTAAGTTAGTTGCAGTTGATAATGTTTACTTTGCTTAACAATTTTTTAATGCATTATAAATGCATGTGTATTTCACATAGGGTTGGAGTACTTAGATCTACTTATGCGGTTGGAAGCAATATTTTGTGTGTTCTACCTATACCATGATTATGTTTTGAGTATGACTCATGGTTACGATGGAAATACATCCACCATTGCTAAGTTAATAGTAGGTTAAAGTTTTTTTGCTTGACAAATTTTAATATATAAATGTAGGTGTTTTGGAGAATAGATCTCTTGTGCATTCAAGGGACTAAGATTAGTGGTTAAAGCATTTAGCTTTCATTTTGGAACATTTGATATAATTCAGTTAAAGTGATATAAAAGATAGAATTCTAAACTTAGTATTTCTTAATCTTTCATCAAACTTATAAAAAATATTAAGTTAGTTGTAGTTGATGGTGTTTACTTTGCTTAACAATTTTTTTAACTTATAAATGCATGTGTTTTGGACTATAAAGCTATTGTATTCAAGGGATTTAGATCAGCGGTTAAAGCATTTAGCTTCCATTGTGGAGACATTCTAAGGACAATTTTTATATTTTTTTATATTTCTGATTTGTATATTTGCATATTTTGTATATCCTATGAGGCGATTATGACCATAATATCATAATGTTACTATGACTTTGAATGACAAAGGTTCCATCTTACAAATCCTCCTAGTGTTTCTTCACATTTGGTGCTAAGAATTGATAACCATTTCATGTGATTTTAGTAGCACACTCTTTAAGGTGTGTTTTTTCATTATGTTTTATGTTAATATTAATGCATATATAGGAGTTTTGATCCTTTATTAATTTATCTATGTAGTGATTTGATGTCATGAATAATTTAACAATAAACTAGTATATCTCTTCAAATCAGTCTCAAAACCTCTTAAAACCAAACCCTATGCTTCAATTGAGGCCTTAGTCATGGGATTTTAGTGAAAAACTTGAGAAAACTAGCTTGAATCATACTCAAAACCATTAAATAATCCCTTAGACCCATTGAATGGCTTGGATTGAGTGATTGTATTCTACCTACACCATTGTTGTGTTATGAGTAAACCCAACATTCAACTGTATGCACAAACGAGACGTTCCTAGTTGCCTCCGTCGTTGGCACAATCAAACAATGTTGAGTTGGTCAAAACCAAAGAGATTATTATGGAGGGACTTAACATCTAGCCATAGGTCCAAATGGATCATTAGTAGGTGCAATAAAGTTTGAGAACTACTCCGTCAAAGTCTGGCAATTTTTTGCTCTTAGGTCTCTTAAGAGACTTTGCCAATACACTGTAGCCCAATTCGATTAGGATGCATAGGGAATGAAAGAGGGCCTCCAATAGCATAAAACCACCCACCTTGACCTGTCAGCATTGTCAATTAGGCCCCACATGGTGAAGAACGCAACATATGGCTCTTGGCACCTTTACACTAAATGCCACTAAGGCATTTTTTAAGAATGCATCCGCCATTGGCATGGCCAAACGATGTTGATTTGGTCAAAACCAAAGAGGTTATTGTGGAGGGACTTGACATCTATCCATAGGTCCAAATAGATCATTTTTAGGTGCCACAAAGTCTGAGAACTACTCCATCAAAGTTTGGCAATTTTTTGCTCTTAGGTCTCTTAAGAGACTTTGTCGGTACACTGTAGCCCATTTCGATTGGGATGCATGGGTAATGAAACATGGCCTCCACTAGCATAAAACCACCCACCCTAACCTATTGATGTTCTCAGTTAGGCCCCATGGGGTGAAGAATGCAAAATATGGCTCTTGGCACCTTTACACTAAATGCCACTGAGGTATTTTTCAAGAATGCATCCACCGTTGGCATGGTCAAACGATGTTGAGTTCGTCAAAACTAAGAGAGGCTATTGTGGAGGGACCTGACATCTAGTCGTAGGTATAAATAGATCATTCATAGGTTCCATGAAGTTCGAGAACTACTCCATCAAATTCTAGCAATTTTTTCTCTTAAGTCTCTTAAGAGACTTTGCCGACACACTGTAGCCTGATTCAATTGGGACACATGGGGAATGAAAGAGGGCCTCCACTAGTATAAACCCACCCACACTGACCTGTCGGTGTTGTCAGTTAGGCCCCATAGGGTGAAGAATGCAAAATATGGCTCTTGGCACCTTTACACTAAATTCCACTGAGGCATTTTCCAAGAATGCATCCGTCGTTGGCATGGTCAAACGATGTTGAGTTAGTCAAAACTAAGAGAGGTTATTGTGGAGGGACCTGACATCTAGTTTTAGGTCCAAACATATCATTTGTAGGTGCCATGAAGTATGAGAACTACTCCATCAAAGTCTAGCAATTTTTTGCTCTTAGGTCTCTTAAGAGACTTTGTCGTTACATTGTATCCCGATTCAAATGGGATGCATGGGGAATGAAAGAGTACCTCCACTAGCATAAACCCACCCACCTTGACCTATTGGCACTGTCAGTTAGGCCCCACGGGGTGAAGAACATAAAATATGGCTCTTGGCACCTTTACACTAAATGCCACTGAGGCATTTTTCAAGAATGCATCTGCCAATGGCATGGTCAAACGATATTGAGTTGGTTGAAACCAAAAGAGGTTATTGTGGAGGGACCTGACATCCAGTTGTACATCCAAAAAAATCATTCCTAGGTTCCACAAAGTTTGAGCACTACTACATCAAAGTCTGGCAATTTTTTGCTCTGAGGTCTCTTAAGAGACTTTGCAGATACATTATAGCCTGATTTGATTGGGACACATGGGGAACAAAATAGGGCCTCCAATACCATAAACCTACCCACCCCGACCTATTGGTGCTATCAGTTAGGTCCCATGGGGTGAAGAACACAAAATATGGCTCTTGGCACCTTTACACTAAATACCACTGAGGCATTTTTCAAGAATGCATCCATCATTGGCACTATCAAATGTTGTTGAGTTGGTCAAACCTGAGAGAGGTTATTATGGAGAGACCTAACATCCAGCCATAGGTCCAAATGGATCATTTGTAGATGCCATGAAGTCTAAGAACTACTCCGTCAAAGTCTGGCAATTTTTTGCTCTTAGGTCTCTTAAGAGACTTTGCTAGTACACTATAGCCTGATTCAATTGGGATGCATGGGGAGTGAAACAGGGCCTCCACTAGCATAAACCCACCCACCTTGATCTGTCGGCGCTATCAGTTAGGTCCCATGGGGTGAATAATGCAAAATATGGCTCTTGGCACCTTTACACTAAATGCCACTGAGGCATTTTTCAGGAATGCATTTGCCATTGGCACAGTAAAACGATGTTGATTTTGTCAAAACTGAGAGAGGTTATTGTGGAGGGAACTGACATTCAACTGTAGGTCCAAACAAATCATTTATAGGTGTCACAAAGTCTGAGAACTACTCTGTCAAAGTCTGGCAATTTTTTGCTCTTAGGTCTCTTAAGAGACTTTACTGGTACATGGTAGCTCAATTCGATTGGGATGCATGGGGAATGAAACAGGGCCTCCACTGGCATAAATCCACCCAACCTAACTTGTCAACATTGTTAGTTAGGTCCAAATGCAAAACATTCCAAATGTATCTCTCTCCCGTTGTAGTCATCTTCATCATTTGCAAGGGCAAAATTTTCACTCCCCCACAAACATTAGAACACACCGAGGGCACAACTCATTCCCAATTCAAAATTTGTAGCCACATGGAACTGGAGCTTATCTGATGTGGACCTACACTACTGATAAATGAGTCTCTCTGCCTATGTCTCTCTCTTCCTCTCTACCTCATTATGCTCTTTCCATAACCCATATAGATGGTGAAACGAGGGTATCCTAGACCTATAGACAATGAAATGATGATAGGAAAATCATTTAAACATATAGAAGGTGAAATGAGGATATGTTATACATAAAGAAGGTGAAATGAGGATATGTAAAGTATGTAGACCATATAGAAGGTGAAATAAGGATTGCAAATCATGCCAAATGTACATCTCTCTCTCTCTCTATGTCTCTCTCTTCCTCTCTACCTCATTATTCTCTTTCCATAACCCATATAGAAGGTGAAATGAGGGTATACTACACCTATAGACAATGCAATGATGATAGGAAAATCATGTTATACATATAGAAGGTGAAATGAGGGTAAGAAAATAATGTCAAACATATAGAAGGTGAAATGAGGATACGTTATACATGTAGAAGGTGAAATGAGGATACGTTATACATATAGAAGGTGAAATTATGATACATTAAACATATAGAAGGTGAAAAGAGGATAAGTGAATCACGTAAAACATGTGGACCGATGAAATGAGGATATGCAAATTATGTAGACCATATAGAAGGTGAAATGAGGATATGTGAATCATGCCAAATATACATATCTCTCCCTATCTCTCACTCTCTTCCTCTCTACCTCATTCTAGTCTTTCCATAACCCATATAGAAGGTGAAATGAGGGTATACTAGACCTATAGACGATCAAATGATGATAGGAAAATCATGTTAAACATATAGAAGGTGAAATGAGGGTAAGCAAATAATGTCAAACATATATATAGAAGGTGAAATGAGGATACACTATACATGTAGAAGGTGAAATGAGGATACATTTTACATAGAGAAGGCGAAATGAGGATACATATACATATAGAAGGCAAAATGAGGATAAGCGAATAATGTAAAACATGTGGACCTATGAAATGAGGATATGCAAAGTATGTAGACTATATAGAAGGTGAAATGAGGATATGCAAGTCATGCCAAATGTACATCTCTCCCTATGTCTCTCTCTCTTCCTCTCTACCTCATTAGATGCTCTTTCCATAACCCATATAGAAGGTGAAATGAGGGTATGCTGGACCTACATACCGTGAAATGAGGATATGATATTGAAACATGGAGTATATATGATATTGAAACATACTTCCATTTAAGATGAACACCTATTTGCATTTCCAAATGCAATGGTTGTTGAATTTGGGTTGTGGATGACATTTCTTTGCATAAACTAGACAACGAAATGGGTAAACACACAAACATGTCTTTACTCATTAATACAAAAAAACTATCTTGGATTGAATACAAAAATCATAAGTTTTGTCATTTTAACATGTGTCTTGCCCGTTTAACATGTAATATGAGAAAATATCAATGATTATCATATCTAATGTAGTAGTTTCTATATCAAATCTAGTGTTCTAAGAAAATCTAACATGTAATCTTTGAATGAAAAATCTCACATATCAAATGTTCTAAGAAAATCCTATATCTAACTAAAACTACAATCACGTGGCAATTTAGATCAAGTTATGTATTGAGGTATGAAACTACATATATCATCTTTCTACCAAGAAAAAAATCATATATAACAAGAAATCAATCCATAACATGTTATTGATCATAAATCAACCATTGTAAACTGATTATACATTAAAATTTTAAGTTTCAAAGTAGGATTACATGCATATAAGGAATTTATATTATATTATATATCAAGGTGTGTGTGTGTGTGTGTATATATATATCTAGTCCATAATGGTAGACATACAAAAATTTGGCAAATATGCCAACTCAAAACATATTTTGCAAAATGAGGCATTTGCCATCTCAAAATCTATATACAATCTACATGCCGAATAGATACATCAAATACTAAAGGTCCACTTGACCCTATGTCTCTGAAGAATCCTCAACTAGTGATGGATTCTTAAAAAGTGTCCTCTTCATGCCATGATGTCTAGTAGTTGATGGATGCAAAGTTGACTGCATTATCAAGTCAAACCACAAATCTTATTAATTAGTTCAATGGTAAATATAAATAAGTTAAGTGTTAGTAAATAGAATCTTATCTACTACAATTTAGAAATTTCATTTATTAACATACATCTAAATCACTATAGTCAACTATATGATCTCTCTAAACTATCAATTATTTAGAAAAATTCAACTCAATTACCTCAACTCTTTCTTGTCATTCAGAGTGTCATTCTACAAATGATTGTCTCTTAAGACAATCATGTGTCCTATTGAAGCATGATGGCAAAGGTGCCACATCACTCACTTTCTCAATTGACTATAAAAGTAAATTAACATTTAAATAAATTAATATATAACTAATAACAAAAAAAGAAATGCACACAATAAAAGGGTTAGATGTGTTACACATAAACAATCTAGACTACACTAAATAAAAACTTATTTGCTAGAAAATAAGCACAGACCACCAATGAGGCCTCCTGCATTGATTGAGGACTCATCATGGATGAACCAACTAATATTTCATGTATGAAAAAGACAAGAATGTAAGACTCTATGTATACAAATAATCGTAAAAACTTTTAAATTAATAGATCAATTTAAACAAAACCAAAAAAAAGCTCGCTAGCATTAGGGGAGAGGATCTATTAGTCATTAGGGATAACTTTACGACCATGTAGAAGTTACATGGAATATTGTAGAACCTCTTATTTTTTTTAGAAATGTAATATGGATTCTTATCTATCTACAACTAAGGTTTAGAGGTGTGACTCATCATGCAACTCTTCACATCAACACATCTATTGAGAAGTGTCCTTAAAATGAATTTTTAAAGATTCAATGGAAAACGAGCTATCATGGATTTTTTTACAACCTCTTACATTTCATGAGAAAATACAAGGTATTTATTGTAGTCACCTTTTACATTTGTCATTAGATAAACATATAATATGAAGTATTCCAATGCATGTATATTGCCACCTCAGTAGTTCTACACATAATAATAGTATTTTTCTACATATTTGGAGTGTTTTCATTATAAATGGATCCTCAAATAGTCTTTTTCTGCAAGTATGTGCCTAACCAGTGTTGTCATTGATGTCAACAAATCTGTGTTGTCATTGGTGTCAACTGTGCTCTTGTTTTGATGCTTGCTTGTAATGAGTTAGATTCTTTGCATTGGCTTATATAAGTGTTGAAGATAATGAATAAGTATTCCTGATATTGAATTTCCAAGTGCTTTTGAGAAAATTTGCCCCTCCAATGGAAATAGTGTATTGAAGAGTTTTTGTTTACAATAGAACAGTTTAGTAGATTGCTCTGCATTTCTTGTAGAATGAATATCTTTGTCTATGGAATGGAAGTTAGTTAGAGACATGTTTGAAGTTGCTATGTTCCAAGTTTGAGCCTCCGGTATGAAGATTTGAGTGAGTTATGTTCACCAGAGTGAAAACTGCTTCTTCTGTATATTTGGGGTGACAAGGAGAATGTATTATGCTCCAGATTCCTTCGCATTTAAATATTTCAGTCTATGGTTATGGAATCTAGTTTGTAATGATGATAAGTACCTTCAACTCCAATGGCTCATGATTTGGTGGTCCACAAGCGATCCTTTCTATATGACAGTGGATAACAATTATGTTCAAGTGTTCCTGATTGAAGAATCTTATGGATGAAGTGTTTAGAGCTTGTGCAGATGTTCTTGGTGATTACAATGTGGTTGTGGATGTCTCCTGATCATGTTCCTTCCTTTGGATTGGTACGCAAAGAGAAATTTGGATCATGGATGAAGACTGTTCTTAGAAGACTTAGTGTCAACACCAATCTTGGTCGACCTGGTTGTTTTCACTAGTTGCGGAGATGCATTGAAGATTGTGGAAGCATGTTGTGGCATGGAAGATTGCATTTGAATCCCAGCTAAGGCATAATGTGATCTGCATACATCTTTTCCTTTGCTAATTTTGTTTAGGTCCAGACCTATTTCTATGTATGTTTGTAATTCCGACCTTGGAGATTGTTCCAATGGTTGATGAATGTAATGCCAACCTTGATGTATATTCCAAGGTCGATAAATTGTATAAGAACATGTAATGAAGTTGCAAAAAATATATCCTTGTGCAAAAATGCGAAGATAAGTAAAAAGGTGTAAGAAGAGAAAAGCAGAGGAGTTATACTGTGCTTCAATGGAACTGAACCCAGGCATAGAGTAGATGCTATCAAATCAATTCACCAACCCTTGGTAGTGAGCCACCCCTTGGCAGTGAGCCACAATATTTGTGGTGAGCATTTTGGGCAGTGAGCCCTAAGGTTTTTCGGTATTGTTATAACATATTTATTTTTGTGGGCTAACACCCACCATGGTTTTTCCCTTATAGGGTTTTCCACGTAAAAAATCTAGTGTCTCATGTGTTGAATGTTTTATTGTGTTGAGCTTCTTGTTTCATGCTTTCATGGTTAAATCTTAATAACAGTGATTGAATATTTGATGTGTTGATATTTATAAGTAGTTAAAGTTTTTGAGACAACTGATTCACCCCCTTCTCAGTTGTCTTGTGTATTTCAATAATTAGTATCAGAGCGAGGTTCCTCGGAAGTAAGCCTAACAGCTTGAGGTTGATCTAGGATATCTTACAAGAAGAAAGATCTACAGTTTGATGGGATGAATTATGCTTTATGGAAGATACGAATGAAAAGCCATCTCCTTTGTCTTGGTTATAGAGTATGAAAAGCAACAGAGACAAAGTATACCATGCCTTAGAATGGTTTAACAACAGAATATGAAATCAAAGAATATGAGTTAAATATAAAAGCTAGAGATGCTCTGTTAAGTGCCTTGTCTAACACTGAGTTGATAAAGGTTGTGGATCTAGATACTACTCATGAAGTCTGGGAAAAGCTAAAAAATCTGTATGAAGGAGATGAATCTATAAAAAGTGCCAAATTACAGGTCCTGAAAGCAAAATATGAGGGTTTAAAGATGAGTGAAGATGAAAACATAACAACCTACATGCAAAAGGTTGATGAAATTGTCAATGGAATCAAAGAAATGGGAGGAACTATTGATGAGAATGAAGTTGTGATGAAAATTCTTATGTCATTGCCTAAATCCTACAGTCACAAGGTAGCTACAATTGAAGAAGTGATGACTGTGAAAAAGATCACTAAGGATTAGTTGCTTGGAAAACTTATAGCCTTTGAAATGAGAGAGTTTAGTGATGCTCTGTCGAAGATTGAATCTGCCTTCAAAGCCAACACTTCAAAAAAGATCTCTGGAACTAAGAAGTACAAGGTGGAACCTGATGATAAGCTTGATGAAATTGAAGCCAACTTTGTTGATAGACTGCAAAGAGGTTGCGGTAAGTTCAAAGGCAAATTACCTTTCAAATTCTTTACATGTGGTAAGGTTGGTCACTATGCTTCTAGGTGTCTGAAGAGAATTGAAAGGAATAGAAAGAAATTTGAAAATAGACCTAGGGTCCCAAAGAAATGCTATTATGTTAGAGATCTTGATGATGAAGGTGTAACAGATGAAGAGTATGATGATGCTAGTACTAGTGCAAATGAAGGCTTGTTTATTGCAATTAAAGAAGAACCTATGTCTACTAATCCTGCTAGCTATGTGAAGGAAGAAAAACTAGTGGAAGAAAGTGCTTTGGCTGTTTAGGTTGAAAAAGATAAGGATGAATGGGTTATTGGCAGTGGATGCTCACATCACATGACTGGTGATAAAAGTAAGTTTGTAAGTTTGGAAAAGTATGATGGGGGACTGGTTAGGTTTGGAGATGATACAGCTGGTAAGATTTGTGGAAGAGGATCTATTTCTTTTGATGGAAAGCACAATACTGATGATGTTCTATATGTGAAGGGTTTAAAGCACAATATTTTGAGTGTTGGTCAGATGTGTGACAAAGGTTATGATTTGAGATTCAAGGACAATGGATGCAAGATCATGGAGAGCTCTAGAAAAGTGATTGCTACTAGTAAGAAGACTAGAGGTAATGTCTATCACTTGAAAGGAACTAATTATTACTATTTGTTGGCTCAGACTGATGAGAGCTGGTTGTGGCATAGAAGGATGTGTCATATCAGTTTTGAGAATTTGGTGAAGATAAGTTCTATACAGGTTGTAAGAGATCTGCCTAAACTTGTGAAGCCCGCCAACACCATTTGCAAGGAGTGTCAATTTGGGAAACAAACAAGAACAAGTTTTAAAAGCAAAGAATAATTCTCTACTGGATTGCTGGAGCTAGTACATACAGATTTGTGTGGTCCCACAAGAACAAGAAGTCTACAAGGTGATAAGTATTTTATGTTTCTTATTGATGATTATTCTAGAATGACTTGGGTCACTTTTCTAAAAGAAAAATCTAAAGCCTTAGACAAGTTCAAATATTTCAAGACAATGGTTGAGAATGAGTTAGAGTTGAGGATCAAGTGCTTAAGGTCTGATAGAGGAGGCGAGTTCACATCAAATGAATTCAATATTTTTTATGAAGAATAAGGGATAAAGAGAAAATTATCTGCACCTAGAAATCCTCAGCAGAATGGAGTTGTTGAAAGAAAGAACAGGACAGTTCAAAAGGCTGCTAGGACTATGTTAAAGGAAGATGACCTACCAGAAGTGTACTGGAGAAAAGCCATACATAATGTTGTGTACATCCTAAATAGAGTTCAAGTCAAAGGAATCTTCCTTGGTTATGCTACTAAGAGTAAGGACTACCGGTGCTATAACAAGAGACTAAAAAAGATCATTGAAAGTGCTAATGTGAAGGTTGATGAAGAAAAGGAAAGAATATCAGAATTGAAGGGATATGAATTAGATGAACCTTCTGCTATAGTGAATGAAGAAAAAGTTGAACAAGAAGATAGTCAAGAAGAAGAAGAGGCTCTGAAAAGTGTTGTTAAGACTCCCAGGTATGTAAGGATTAATCATTCTGAAGATCAGATTATAGGTGACAAAAACAAAGGGGTACTAACAAGGAAAAGAGCTGTAGAAGAACAAGTGAATTATTGTTTGCTTCTAAATTTTGAACCTAAAAATGTTAGTGAAGCTTGCAATGATGAAAATTAGGTAAAGGCTATGGAAGAAGGATTGATGTAGATAGAGAAAAATCAAACTTGGGAACTATTTCCTAGACCTATTGACAAGAATGTGATTGACACCAAATGGGTTTTCAGAAACAAGATGAATGAGAATGGAGAAGTAATAAGGAAGAAGGCAAGATTGGTATGCAAAGGATATTCTTAGATTGAAGGGATAGATTTTGAGGAGACCTTTCCTCTTGTGGCAAGGATTGAAGCAATAAGATTTTTTTTGGCATTTGTAGCATTCAAAGGTTTCAAAGTGTATCAGATGGATGTCAAGTCTGCATTCTTAAATGGTGAGTTGGAAGAAGAGGTCTACATTGAACTACCAGAAGGATTTTAGTTATTAGACTAAGATAACATGGTGTATAGATTGAAGAAAGCCTTTTATGGACTGAAGCACGCCCCCAAAGCCTGGTATGCAAGGCTAGACAAGTATTTGTTGCAATTAGGGTTTAGTAAAGGCACTGTTGACAACAATCTCTATTTTAAAATCAATGATAATCAAATCCTGATTGTTGCAGTCTTTGTTGATGACATTATCTTTGGAGGAAATGAAGGTATGTGCATGAAGTTTGTAGGAGAAATGCAAAATGAATTTGAGATGTCTATGTTTGGTGAAATGAATTTCTTTCTAGGTCTGCAAATTACTCAATCAGATAAAGGAATCTTCATTTCTCAGTCTAAGTATGTGAAAGAGTTGTTGTAGAAGTTTGGGATGGAGGACTACAAACCAGTATGTACTCCCATGGTGACTAGCTGCAAGTTGAGAAAAACTAATAAATCACCTAAGACTAATTAGAAAAGGTATAGATCTATGATTGGAGGATTACTTTATCTAACTCAAACCAGACCTGATATAATGCATGTAGTGTCTTGTGGAAAGATTTCAAGAAGATCCTAGAAAGTCACATGTGATGGCAGTCAAGAGAATCTTGAGGCACTTGAAAGGCACATCAGATCATGGCTTATGGTATCCAAAGAATAATGATTTCACTCTCAGTGCTTATACAGATGCAGATTGGGCTGGAGATGTTGATGACAGAAAAAATATAAGTGGAGGTGCTTTCTTCTTGGGTAATAGATTGGTTTCATGGCTGAGTAAGAAGCAAGATTCAACCTCCTTGTCTACTACAGAAGTAGAGTACATTGTAATAGCATGTTGTTGGACTCAAGTGCTATGGATGAAGTAGACTTTGAAGGACATAAGAATTGTGTATGAAGATCCAATTGCAATATTTTGTGACAATACAAGTGCTATAAACATTTCAAAGAATCTAGTGATGCACTTAATTACAAAGCATATATCAATAAGATATCACTTTTTGAGAGAAAAGGTGACAAAGAATGAAGTAAAGATGGAATATGTGTCCACATAGAATCAAATTATAGATATTTTCACTAAGCCTCTGCATAAGGATACCTTTGAGTATCTCAGAGAAAAGTTAGGGGTTATTACCCCTCCTGCTCTAAACTAAGATGCATAGGAATGCATTAGTCTAGTGGTGCCCAAAGCCTCATTTTTTTGATCTAGATTGATGTTTTGAGAGCTACCTCTTAGGGGGAGTAGCTAGATGTTACTAACATGAGTTCCTGATTAAAATAAGTGTTACAGTGTTGATGAAAGAACAATTTCAGTTTGATCAGACCAACAGAGTGTCAAGTATGTGCCCTTTGCCATTGATGTCAAAGGGGGAGAGAAATCATGTGAAAAACACAGGGGGAGAAAGAGTGCAGATGTATAAAAAGAAAGGGGGAGTATCTTGTCTAGTCTTTATAGCTTTTCCATCATATGTTGCCATCAATACAAAGGGGGAGATTGTTGCAAGTATGTGCCTAATAGGTGTTGTCATTGATGTCAACATATCTGTGTTGTCATTGGTGTCAACTGTGCTCTTGTTTTGATGCTTGCTTGGAATGAGTTAGATGCTTTGCATTGGCTTATATAAGTGTTGAAGATAATGAATAAGTATTCCTGATATTGAATTTCCAATTGCTTTTGAGAAAATTTGCCCCTCCAGTGAAAATAGTGTATTGAAGAGTTTCTTTGTTTACAACAGAACAATCTAGTAGATTGCTCTGCATTTCTTGTAGAATGAATATCTTTGTCTGTGGATTAGATGTTAGTTAGAGACATGTCTGAAGTTTCTATGTTCCAAGTTTGAGCCTCTAGTATGAAGATTTGAGTGAGTTATGTTCACCAGAGTGAAAACTGCTTCTTCTGTATATTTGGTGGTGATAGGGAGAATGTATTATGCTCAGCATTCCTCTGCATTCGAGTATTTTAGTCTACAGTTCTGGAATCTAGTTTGTAATGTTGATAAGTACCTTCAACTCTAATGGCTCATGATTTGGTGGTCCGCAAGAGATCCTTTCTATATGACAGTGGATAACAGTTATGTTCTTCCTGATTGAAGAATCTTATGGATGAAGTGTTTAGAGGTTGTGCGGATATTCTTGGTGATTACAATGTGCTTGTGGATGTCTCCTAATCATGTTCCTACCTTTGGATTGGCCTACAAAGAGAAATTTAGAATGTGGATGAAGACTGTTCTTAGAAGACTTAGTGTTAACACCAGTCTTGGATGACCTGGTTATTTTCACTACTTGCAGAGATGCATTGAAGATTGTGGAAGTGTGTTGTGGCATGGAAGATTGCATTTGAGTCCCAGCTAAGGCATAACATGATCTGCATACTTCTTTTCCTTAGCTAATTTTGTTTAGGTCCAGACCTATTTTTATGTATGTTTGTAATGCTGACCTTGGAGATTGTTCCAATCATTGATGAATGTAATTCCGACCTTGATGTACATTCCAAGGTTGATGAATTGTATAAAAACATGTAATGAAGTTGCAAAAAATATATCCTTGTGCAAAAATATGAAGATAAGTAAAAAGGTGTAAGAAGAGCAGAGCAGAGGAGTTATATTGTGTTTCAATGAAATTGAATGTAGGCATGGAGTAGATGCTATCAAATCAGTTCACCAACCCTTGGTAGTGAGCCACCCTTTGGCAGTGAGCCGATCTTGGTAGTGAGCCCCAATATTTGCAGTGAGCATTTTGGGCAATGAGCCCTAAGGCAATGAACCTTTATTTTTTGGTATTGTTATAACATATTTATTTTTGTGGGCTAACACCCACCGTGGTTTTTCCCTTATAGGGTTTTCCATGTAAAAATCTGGTGTCTCTTGTGTTGAATGTGTTATTGTGTTGAGCTTCTTGTTTCATGCTTTCATGGTTAAATCTTAATAACAGTGATTGAACATTTGATGTGTTGATATTCATAAGTAGTTAAAGTTTTTGAGACAACTGATTCAACCCCCCCTCTCAGTTGTCTTGTGCATTTCAACAATTTTATCTAGTAGGATGTTCCCCTAAAACTTGAAATATATAGGAGGCACAAAAACTCACCATTTAGGCCCTGGGAGATAGATAGACCACCATTTTCCACTCTCAAATTTACTAATGACAATGATGAAGATTTTCCAATTAAAGTTGTAGTTGAGGATGATTTAGGGCCACAAATGCACAGAGATTATTGGTAGAAGATGTGTTCCCACTATTATATCCATTAGATATAGGTAGAGGAGTGGCTTCAAGAGGATCAAAAGGAGGAGGATTAGAAGATGTGTCCCCACTATTATATGTGCCTGATCATGTTATTATTTTTGTTATGTTGATGACATTTGGTATTGGACACTATGATATGTATGGTTGGTCTTCATATTTAATGGTTTATGGCATAGGCATCTATATGGTCTATATTTTTTTTATGTAATTTTAGTTTTCTAGTATGTTTATGTGTTTTTAATATGTTGATGTGTGTATGTAAATGATATAGCATCAATTTATCAATACACACAATTATCTTGGCAATTAATGAACATTGTATGTCATAATGGAATCCTCATAAGATGAATCAATCAATGCACTAAAATGGATCACATAATCATTAGTTGAATCAATTAAAAAATCTGTATGAATATTTAAATGAATAATTGATGTGTTAGTAAATCTCAAATCTATATTATGAATAATGGATAATACATGTTTCTTTCTTTCTTTCTCATTTTCATTCTTTTAACCATTATTTTATATGATCAAGCATGTAACAAACACCATGTTTCTCTATTTTATTATTTATCTAAATGACTATAATCAAATATTTAAGTTTTCTAAATTATCAATTAAAGTATAGTTCAATCAAATTACCTCCACCCTTTGTTGGTGTTCTAACGTTTGGCGAATGATGGTCCCTTGGGTTGATCAGGAGTTTGACTAAAGAATATTGGAAAAGATGCCACATCATTCACATTCTGGATTGACTATAAAATTAAAGTAACATCAAGATATAAATTAAATATAATTACTCACAAATGATTAAATTCATACAATAAAAAATTAGATTCGTAGAAAAATTTATACCGGCAAGTCCAAGCCAAATTGGATGGTAGAAAGAGCTCCATGATGAACTTCTACAAACTCTTCCTCTGTCATCAACTATTATCCGCCTTAAATACATTAGTACTAATCTTTGTTTGTATTATTCAAATGGAACACACCTTGAAATTTAATTTTAAATCTTACCTCTAAAAAAGATTGGCCATACTTGTCTCCTCTACCCCCTGATGCATGTGCTTGTGTTCTTGTCCTTGACCCCTTAGCTTGAGTTTTGGACCTCGCTGCCTCAGCTCGTGAAGGTGATGTATGAGGGACATTGTACTTTGAAGTGTTGAGGGGTGGCTCACCACTCTCCCCAAGAGGTCCTAAGCACAATTGATTGCAAAAAATGCAATGATGAGGCACACAAACATGTGTGGATAAGGAGGGTCTAGTAATACTAGGTGATCCAATACGACTGCCATTATCATGTGGCTATGCAAACTAAGAGGTTTCTGTAATCACGTTCTTAGTCAAAGAGTGTATGGCAATGAATCCCTATTGTATTGCGTTTGTAACAATGTCCGGGTGCTGAATTGGAGGTGGAGAAGGGATAGCAGGAGGGGGAATAAAAGGACCTTACACTTGTCACATTGCCTCAGGTCTATCTTGAGGCATTCCCTTACCTACTCCCTGGAACTCTCTAAAATCAAAATAACCATCCACCAATGATCCTAAAAATTCTGAGTAATACCCTAATGTGTACACCATTTGATTGAATACTTAGGCTTACGAACATCAACATGCAATCTGGTTTTAGGATTGACAAAATATTAGGCTAACATAGCTTTGGTAATGTCTAACACTTTCACTTGATCATATGATAAACTATTAGCATATTATACCTTCTTGGTTTCTCACCATTGCCTAAATGATTCATGTTGGCTTGTGAGGGTTCCAACATGAGTAGTAATCCCCTCTAAGTTCGATGTCATTGAAGACAATCGAGGGTGGCAGTGATAAATTTCTATAATCCTACTTATTTCATCAATATTTATTTCAATTTTCTCTTCGATTGCTAGAGGGTTTGGTGGGGGAGGGTTTGGGTTTTGATGTTCTTCATCTATTTTACCTATTTAAAATATAAAATATACCAATTTAGGATGTAAAAAAAATTTCATTTGATTTACAAAAAAATAAAAAATGATAAGAATGAGACCTTACCTCTTTGAATTTGCCTCCTTGAATTGGATATCTATCTTGCTTATCTGATATCCATTTTTAGAGAGCTCTGCATTTTGCAAGCCGCAGGTTTTGCAAAATACAAGCCCTTTTTTTGTTTTTATGTTTTCTAAAATGGATATCCATTTTAGGTCACACAAAATGGATATCCTTTTTGGAATGGATATCCATTCTAATCGATATTCTCTCCAACCCATAAAAAAGTCAAACTTTAAGATTTTGTGAGTTTGGCAATGTAAAACACATTTTTTCTTCCTATTGCCACTATTTTATTGGAGTACAAACAACACTAAGAGGGGGGGTGAATCAGTGTTGTAGATAAAAAAAAATTCATTTACTTCTTTTCAAACTTGAAAACAAAAAGTAATGATGTTGACAGTGTGCTTTATCAAAGTAAGAAATCAAATACTGAACAACAAATAAGAGTAAATGTTCAAGCATGAAAGACAAATAGATCACACATCAATTGAGACTATGACACAATAAATTTCATGAGTGGAAAACCCTCAAGTGGAAGAAAAACCACTCAAAAATTGCCTCACTGGCTTAACCATGAAAAACACCAAATACAGAGCCTCACTGGCTTTTATGTCTCACTAACTTATATCACCGCCTCACTGGCACTTTTATGCAATTGCCTCACCGGCTTATCATTTTCACTGCTTCATTGGCACAACTTCTCCTCAAAGATACAATGAAGATTTTGAAATCAATACAGAGGGTTTCTCTATTTCATTACAATGTAGATCTTGACTATCTCATTTCATTTGAGACTCAAGAATCACAAATCACAAAATGTGCACATACAACTCAACAGATCAAGAATGATTATGCAATGATACACAATATTGCCATTTTAATGACACTGCAAGAATAAACAATCTCATCTACATCTCATCAAAGTGTTTTACATGTTTTTATACTACCTCAACAACTACATTTTTCGTTTCAATAAATAGTTTATATAGGTAATTGATTGTCCCAAACTGCCTGCTGCAGTTTTCATTTTGGTTAATAATTGTCATGATAAAGAGGTCAAATATAGTAATTTTAGGAGAGATCTTTGTATGTAAAAATAGTCATTAATCACCTTAACAAAAACCTTATAACCTATATATGGATATTGCAAATACGACAAACCCTAACCAAGGGTTTAATGAAATAACTTCATATTGCTTAACCATAGCTTCGAGCAAACCAACATAATACTCTTTTTTCTTAACAAAGACATAGTACAAAGTAATAAACCCTCGTCATTGTGCTTAATGAACCATTTGATTAACCCACCTTTTCAACAAATCATTGTTTAATCAAAGTAATAACAACAAGAATGAAATAAGAAAGATATCACTTATGTATAACTGACCAAGACACCATTTGACTTTGCTGTGCCCTCAAACTGTGGAGACAAAAGTAACTGTCTAGTTATTCCTTTGTTCTCTTTAACTGTTTACACTTGAAAGAATCTCCTATCTACTGCTCACTGCGAGCTTAGTCACATCTCAAACCCAATCATATCACAAAAACTTATACCTCGTGAACTTTCAAACCCTACGCTCGAGCTCTTCATACTACAAAGTTAAAATTTACAAAATGAACAACAAGACTTACTTTTTCACATTATACAATCTCAACCGGATGTCCCAGTTAGCCCTAAAAGGGCCGATAAAATAGCAACATAAAACAATGTCTTTAACCTGCATCTTAACCCCAAAACTTACCAATCAAGTCACCTTCGCATTAGGTTATACCTTTTGCATTTTATTACTTTTGAATTTATCAAATATAACATGCTTGGCAATTCCTTTCATCTCTTAGGAAAAAATAAATTAAGAAACCTTTGTATAATGTTGCTGGTCTTAGGCATAGACCAAGAAGAATGAATAATCACCAACAACCATTGACCCTTATAAACCAAGATAAGAGCCACTATAACAAATATATTATAAAGTTGAAACCTTTATACAAGCTCCTTCATTTGTAAGCATAGAATGACAACCAAATGCCATGCCTTATAAACTTACCTTACTATTGATAACTGAGAGGGGGGGTGAATCAGTTATCTTAATTATTTGACTTTCTTTTCTTGTTTAACAATTAGAGCAATATCAAATCATATAACAATAGAAGCAGAAATAAACTCAATACACATGACACAATATTTTGACATGGAAAACCTTGTTAAGGGAAAAAACCACGGGGTGATTAACCCAAGATTGTATTCTCTATTAAAAGAATAAGGTAGTACAAAATGGCACTTGCCAATTAGGGCTCACTACCCGAGCACACTGCTCACAAGAGGCTCACAACCTACAATAGTTTATAGAAGTAAACTGAATACTTGAATTGATGAGAAGCATCCACATGTGCTTAGGTTTAGTTTTGGTTAAGCTCAATACACTGAATTACTGCACTTCATTCTTCCTCCACCTTGGTGCTGCTGTCCTGTCACATACTGGACCTGTATTATTGCTTCTACACTACTCTCTACTTTTTTTCACACATCATACACACTTACAACACATTCCCATCCAAATCCATCTAGTATATATATCCGCACCAATGATTTCAACACCTTTCTAGTCAGCAACTAGAATAGTCAATATCTTTCCAAACTTTGATCTGTCGGCTGAATCCTTGTTACCAAGTGATGCGTATCAAGGAGATGCTTGTAGAAGTCATCAATCATGTCAGCTAATCATGGATGATACCTCAGAAAGCTTGATCACCATCAATATCTGATCCAGAGAAAGATCTGATGTTTTGTCGGTTAGTTCTTCCTCTGTCTACTTTGCAAAATAGGAACCCAATGCTTAAATGCTTATATCTCTTGACTCATTCTTCACCGGAGGTTCAAGCCCTAGATTCTATCAGTCAAGGTACTCCTCTTGACTTACCCAAGTCCTCACTTTACTGAGATACTTCCTCTGAGAGATCTGGACCTGATTGTCAGACCTTACTATATGCTCTGTTCTTGCTTACCGGATCACAACATTCTTCAATCTGACTTCCGGTAGAGATACATCATGTCCTGCGGATGTGTGGGATGGACTTTGTTTCCATCAATGACAACACTTATGAAGCTATGCAGTGTCTCTTTCCAACAATCTCCCCCTTTGGCATTGATGGCAACACTTAGTGAAAAATGACTAAGTATCACACTGTAATCCCCCTTGGCTTATGTTCTGTTCTAATGTACACTTTTCCAGAGCTCCCCCTTAACTGGATTCCTTATTTTTCACTTCTTCTCACTCCCCCTTTGACATCAATGGTAAAGGGTAGGATCCGGATACCAAAATTTCTAAAAATAATCGAATACTTGGCCGCACAAGTATATATACATAGCATACTTACATATACTGAAGTATGTTTGCAAAAGTTGTCTTCAATTAGACAAATTCTGTTGCCCAACTATGTTTCATCCTATCCAAAATTGAGATGTGACCACTCAACAAGAATGCAAAAGCATCTTCCCTCTTTAGATCTATCAGATCACTGGTCCGGGCTGTGGTCTGAGCATCACTTAAGGCTTCATGCATGGCCTCTAACTTAGGGATAATTATCCCTCTAAGTTCACTCAACTTGCTTATTCTATTTTTCTTCTCCTTCTCAAGCTTCTTAATTTCATTCAAGACTGCAATAGTCTGACACTCTTGATTTATTATGGAAGTGGTAAGAGGATCAAAGTTCTGAGATAGTTTTGTCAGTTTATCCTCCTATTCTTTCACTTTCCTCTCAATATCCACTATTACTTTGGACCATGATAGACAAAATTTATACATTTCCCCGCCATCTTTAAGAGCATTTTCTAAGCTCTTTATTCTAATATCCATATTTCTCCTATCATTGGTTATTAGTCCTTGTACTTCAGAGAATCTCTTTTCCAAAAACTCCTTCCAGACCTTTTCTTCTGCTGACTTCTCTAAGGAATCAAAATGTGTATGAACAGAATTTACAAGAGAATTGAGATTACCGGATGTGGAAGCTGAAAAATCTTTTTGAAAGGATGGCATGATCTTTTCTAACACACCGAATGCAACTTCTATTAGCTCACAGTCTTCCATGTGAGACTTCCGGAGTTTTTCTTTTGCCTTTGCTTGGGCAAAGGAAGCTATCTTCATTGTTTGAATCGGGGAAAGGAATCAAAATCAAATGGTCCTTGAAGCAATTCCAGTTCATCAATTTCAATCATCTCTTTGGTCAAGAAATCTTTGACAGTTTCTGTAGTGTCTCTTGCCGGAGACAGAGTCTTCTTCTCTTCTGTAGTCTCAGAACTGTCTCTTGGAGTCTTCTCTATTTGGTCTTTTTCTTTTTCTTTTACTTCTTCTTCTTGATTGTTTTTCTCCTCTACTCTTTCTTCTCCTTTCAATTCAGAGTCTACAGGGGAAACCGGATGAGGGATATTTGCTTCTTCTTGGACTTCCTCTTCCAGAATAGAGGAATCTAAGTCCTTAGCTTTCTCTTCACTTGTCTCCCTTGTCTCTTCTACAACTGTCTCAGTAGATTCTCCTTTGTCATCTGTGGTTGAGGGTTCATCATCTAAGTTCTCTATCACAGGAAGATTGAATCTTTTAAAAGCATTTAGGAGGATCTCTTCTATTTCTTTAGCCACTTTGTTTGTTTCTCCAAGCATAAGCTGGTTCATCCTAGCCTTGCTCTGGAACTCATCCTTGCAATCTTTGAAGATCATATTCATTTGTTTCTGAGTGATTGAAGGATAGAGCTAAATAGATATCTACTCCCAGATTTCTAGATCTTTTGCTTAGGCATTGTTCTTCCTTATTTCAAGTTCCTTCTCTAAGCTTTTGGGAATTAGAGATATAATTTCAATGAATGCTTTGTTGTAGATGTTTAGATACCTGACTGTGGCATCTTGCAATATCTTCTGATCAGCTTCACCATATTCATCATAGAATTCAACCATTGGTTGAAGGTTCCCTTCCACAATAACTGATTTTATGATGTCATCAATGCACAGAGTAGGCTTTTCAACAAACTCTTCTGTCTCTTCTTCCTTGTTGTGTCTGATAGAGGGTTCACTAGATGTTTTCTTCTTCTTCTTCATTTTCTTTACTTCCTCATCCGATTCTGTCTCTTCATCATCCTTGAGGCTTGTGTATGATCTTGTAGCCTTTGTCTTTGTTCTCTTCTCACCTTTATCAGATGATTTTGCTTCCGATTTTGATGCCTTTGAGCTCTTAGCAGTGGCAGGTTCAGATCTCTTAGAGGATCTGGTCTGAAAGGGGGCTTCTGCTAGAGCACTTCCTTTTTCTACTTCTTCCTTTTCTTTCTCTGCCCTTTCCAACTTCTCTCTATTTGCATCAAGTGCCTCTTTTGATATTCCATGCCTTTTGGCAAATTCTTCTACTTCCCTCCTCACTTTTCTTTTTATTTCTAGTTGTCTTAGCTCCACATGGATCTTCACACTCAACTCTTCAAAGGTTCCAAACCTTTGTGCCTTGGGATCCTTGGGTTGACTAAGCATGTGTTGAATATGTAGCTCTACAATTTTCTCATCTACTTCATACCCCATTGGCATGATCCAGACTGTCCTTGGATCCACTGCCTCCATTAGGCACTGATCAGTTTCTACCATAAAGCATACTGTATCTTTATACTTTTCAACTAGAGATTGGGGAATTCTCTCTCTGGTTTGCATCATATTCTGAAAGTTCTTGAAGAAGCCCTAGAGAGCTGTGTTTTGTGCCTTGGCATCACCAAGTCCATGCAAATAATCCCTGATTTGTATGGCAATTGGTCTATCATTTTGCCACATCCAGCCACTAGATCCAGGTAGCTCATTCATGTAATAGAAGAATAGACAGAGTATCAGGCCACTATATTTGAAGGAATTATTCTTGTCCTTCTTTATCTTCTATAGATTCTCCAAAAATTGGTTTAGGAGAAGCTCACAAAGGTCATAGTCAACATTTTCTTTTAGCATCTGGTAAGCTGTGTAGATTGTAGTTCTAGGCACTGAATTTTCCCTACTGGAGTGATATATCTTGTAACCAATTATCATGGATGCAAACTTAACATCCGGATCAGTGATATCTTCAATTGTCGTTGCCCTCTTGTCAAATTTTGATTTGGTGGCCTCACTCACAGTTTGGTTTTTGATGGATTTGAGAATAGGTAACCTTCTGGATGAGTGTAAACCAGTTACCACCCTAATAGCATCTTTTGTGATCTTGAATGGTCTATTCAACCACATGAAATTGTCATGTACTCTGCTCAAAACGTACCGGAGCCACTCATCTTCTGTAAAACAGGGGAAATGAATGCATTGTGCAAAATGCTTGTCCCGGATGGATTTGAACTAAGGTTTGAGTTCAAATGAGTCATCTATCAAATGCTTGTGATAGATATCAACCAGCTTAGATTCCCCAAATTCTTGAATATATGCCCTAACATCTTCTACATGTAAAACCCCATGCGGAATGCTTGAAAAGGCGCCTAGGGGATCAACTTCTAGGGATTTGTATGGATGCTTCTTGAATTTAGGATAAGGTCTATCAGTGATCTTTACCACATTCGGAGTAGCCATCTTTCAAAAAGATTTGCAGAGAGATATCCAAGAATGGAAAATACCTTTTGTGCTGTTAGGGTTCACGAAGTAATCTGGATCAAATTGTTGGATGAATCGACTTCAGCAGTTGATCTTGAGAGATTTGAGATAATTTGTTGCAGAGCTCCTTTTCTCTTCTTTTCGAATGTAAATGTACAAATGATGAACAAAAGAATCCTTTTATATCTACACAAACCCTAATTCCTTGTAATAAATGCACCGCTTGAATCATTTCGGTTGCTTCTTGTCCTAAGAGATTTTTCCAGATTACTGGGATGCACTTAGAGTTATTCTCGGTGAATATTAGCAATATATCTTTCTCTAATCAATCCATTTATCCGCAAATCCAAATACTTCAACCTTGAATTTCACCAGATCTAACTGTGAAAGACCTATTTTTGCCAGATGACTGTCAAACTGGATTAATCTTAGATACTTAACCTTTTCAAAACTTCTTGTGGATCTCTCACATCTTTTCCAAGAGTTAATTAGATGTTTCTCTGAGAGTCTTTTCAATCCACAACATTCTATGTGCCAATTTCAGGCACTAATTGACTGGCTGGGGGAAATTGTTTTCTTTTGTGATTCCCCCTGAGCCAAAATTCATCTATTCAGTTTCTGGAAGGAATATCAACACCAGATTTTGGTGCGGATCCATCCTTAGTATTTTTTGAACTCCTCTTCACCCAAATCTTGCTCATCTCCCTTTGAATTTCATCCGCATTCACTTTTCTTTTTCCTTTGTCTTGGTTTTGATTAAGATGCACCAGACCCCTTTTAGCTTGATTCTTACTTCTGCAGAATTTGGCAATATGACTGGATCTATTGCAATTGTAGCAAACAAAATTACTTTGCATATTTGATTGATATCCTCTTGATCTACATTGATTAGCAACATGCCCCATTCTATTGCATGCAAAGCATCTACCATTGAATGAATTGTTCATTTGCATATTTCTACACTCATGAGATTTGTGACCATACCTTTTCCAATTAAAACAGTGTCTAGAGAAGGATGAGTTATTTTGATTCATTATTCTTCTACACTGAGTTGCTTTATGACCAAAGTTATTACAATTATGGCAGTATCCATTGAAGGACGGATATCTTTGAGCATTTGGTTGCCTTACCGGAGGTCTTCTAGGCTTGTTCCTTGGATTTCCTAATCCAAAGTTCTTCTGACCAGATCCAGAGCTTTCACCTTTCTCATACCCCAAGCCTTGCTTCTCATCTACCCTCTTTTGACTTTCAAGAAGAACTTCAAGTTGAGCAGAGCTTATCTTGAATTTCTCTTTGTATTCATTTGTTGTTTGAAGATCCCTTTTAAGAATGTCAATCTAATTCTCAAGTTGTTCTTCATTATCTTTAGCTTCTTCAAGATCAGATTCTAGATGCCTGATTATTCTATCCATTTTATGGCAGTCTTCTGACTTCTCCTTGAGAGATTGTCTTAGATCATCTTCAGTTTTTCTTTTCTCTTCAATTTCTTGGGTGAATTTCATAACTCTTGATTCCATTTCATGTCTTACCATAATGACCTCTTTTGATAACTTTTCACATAACTTGGTTTTCTCCTTCAGATCTTCATCAGTATTATTTGCTTCACTTTGATTTGCCAACTGGTGAAGTAGTTCCTTTCTCTTTTTCATAGAGATACTCAATTTTTCTTTTAGTTCATCTATGAAATCATTAGCTTGTTTGAGTCTTTCCTTCAACCCATTGACTTCAGAGTGGGATTGCTCAAGATCATCTAGGGCAGATTGAAGTTGTTCCCTCATACCATACATATCCATTGGAATTCCTAGATCTTCCTCAAGCTGTTAGGCTTTATTTGGAGGAACTTGGCTCTGATACCAATTGTTGATAACTGAGGGGGGGGTGAATCAGTTATCTTAATTATTTGACTTTCTTTTCTTGTTTGACAATTAGAGCAATATCAAATCATATAACAATAGAAGTAGAAATCAACTCAATACACATGACACAATATTTTGACGTGGAAAACCCTGTTAAGGGAAAAAACCACGGGGTGATTAACCCAAGATTGTATTCTTTGTTAAAAGAATAAGGTAGTACAAAATGGCACTTGCCAATTAGGGCTCACTGCCTGAGCACACTGCTCACAAGAGGCTCATAGCCTACAATAGTTTATAGAAGTAAACTAGATACTTGAATTAATGAGAAGCATCCACATGTGCTTAGATTTAGTTTCGGTTAAGCTCAATACACTGAATTACTGCACTTCATTCTTCCTCCACCTTGGTGCTACTATCTTGTCACATACCAGACCTGTATTATTGCTTCTACACTACTCTCTGCCTTTCTTCGCACATCATACACACTTATAAAAAACATTCCCATCCAAATCCATCTAGTATATATATCTGCACCAATGATTTCAACACCTTTCTAGTCGATAAT
Source organism: Cunninghamia lanceolata (assembly GCA_027924645.1). Lineage (NCBI taxonomy): Eukaryota > Viridiplantae > Streptophyta > Pinopsida > Cupressales > Cupressaceae > Cunninghamia > Cunninghamia lanceolata. The sequence goes on along the minus strand of BSBN01001616.1, from coordinate 1,050,001 downwards.
CAGAATAGTCAATATCTTTCCAAACTTTGATCTGTCGGCTGAATCCTTGTTACCAAGTGATGCATATCAAGGAGATGCTTGTAGAAGTCATCAATCATGTTGGCCAATAATGGATGATACCTCAGAAAGATTGATCACCATCAATATCTGATCTGGAGAAAGATCTGATGTTTTGTCGGTTAGTTCTTCCTCTATCTACTCTGCCAAACAGGAACCCAATGCTTAAGTGCTTATATCTCATGACTCTTCATCAGAGGTTTAATCCCTAGAATCTATCAGTCAAGGTACTTCGCTTGACTTCCCCAAGTCCGTACTTTACTAAGATACTTCCTCTAAGAGATCCAGACCTGATTGTCGGACCTTGTTGTATGCTCTATTCTTGCTTACTGGATCACAACATTCTTCAATCTGACTTCTGGTAGAGATACATCATGTTGTTAGGGTTAGCCGGTAGAAGATATCAATTAAATGCAAATAAAGATTAAATAGAGAAATGGAAATACACAGAATTAATAACAACGAGAGACAAGTTTTAACGTGGTTCACCCAAACTCGGGCTACATCCACCAAACAAAGAGTCCAATATTATTATCCAGTAAATCAAACCGATTACAACCATCAATCCCTGCAACTCAATACCGTTGCAAATGCTACAATACAATGTATATACCAAAACCCTACCCCTTAGCCGCTTTTTATCAAGCCTTTTTTATCGGTTACAAAAATAGGGTTTCTTATGTCAGTTACAAAGAAAATTTATGTCGGTCCTAGTGTACAGTACTTTCCTGATTAGTCGCCACCTACCAACACATGTCCTGCAGATGTGTGGGATGGACTTTGTTGCCATCAATGACAACACTTATGAAGCTACATAGTGTCTCTTGCCAACACTTACATTATGCTTTGACATCCTTGTATGCAATTTAAGCAAATACCAAACATCTTCAATCCTGACAACTGCAACTCTGATTTCATGACACTGATATTCTCACACCTTGAATACAATAGCATCATTAAAGAAACAAATATATACCTTATAACATGTGAGGCCTCCTTGTTTGATCTCAACCTACCACTGACTGATTACAAACATGAGCTTCCATTGTCATCAACCTAGAAACACCTTGAACACCTTGAAGACCTCATCACAAACTCACTGTTCCTTTTGACATCAATGACAAACATCATGCCAAAGTTCAACAATCTCCCCCTTTAGCATTGATGTCAAACTAACATTGCATTCCACCTTACACCTTCTCCCCCTTTTGACAACAATGACAAAGAAATGAAAGGCTCCCCCTAAAATAAACATAGGTAAACATAAAATGCAAAGCATTGATGACAAATTGTTCCAAGACAAGATTCCCGCACCACTGTTTTATTCTATTTTAGGGAAAAATTTCTATCTTACTGTCAACAAACAATCATTAAAGTTCATTCTTCACTTTGTAACAACAACAAGATACTGTGAAAAGCATGCAAAGTGTCAAGCCAAGAGCACTATACCATTGTACCAACCAATTTCACCATTAGACCATAACATTAAGGACACTATCAGAGATAGTCAAACCAAATGCATATATTGGTTGTCAACATGAATACAAAGACCTAACAAGAAATAAACTTTGTTAATCTTCAAAAAGTTCTGTCAGAAATTAATGCATTGTCTTCATTGAAACTGCCTGTATGCATCTACTTTGAGGTCAGAATGGGTAGTAATCAGACTGTAGTACAATTGCCAACTATCCACAGTTTTCTCCTCTGTAAATTGTATCTCTACAATCTAGATTGCCAACCTTGGAAACATCCCTCAAACATTGTCTCAACTGATACAAGTGAATTTGTTGAATACATTTGACAGAGACATTATATTCTAATCCAAAACTTGCCATCTGTCTTTAATCCCAGAACTAACTATACCACCAAATAGCCATTGTAGATAACTTGGAGTGAATTTTCATGAGATCTTATGTTATCTTATGAAGCTCCCCCTGTCAAATGAGCTTCCATACTATCAAAAACTGATCTGATATCTACAACAAATTAACATAGTCTCATCTCATTATTGTATGCACTTCTGCAATGTTGACAACCAAAGATGATGTTAGGATTGTCATACATTATTACAAAAATTATACACATGTTCTAATCCAAAACTGACTACTCTTGTTAAAGAATCATCAGAACAAGCAAACTATTGTCATGACATGAATGTCATCATTTACACTTGGAAATCATTAAAGATTGTATTAACATTATCGGCTCACAAAATTACTAATTGTCAAATTGTTCCAAAGGGATTTTCAGAACAACATTCATTGTTATGTCACCAGAGAATATACTAGTTGTAACTGAGATAAACAAGTCATTGTCACACTAAAACCACTGGTCAACTACTCCACTATAGCATAGTACTCAACAACATCTCATCAGACCAAAGAACAGTAGCACACCTTTGACATACCCTATTCTAAAGCTCTGCACAAGTCACAAGAATACTAACAAGGATAGAATGAGATCACCACTTTGTCATTCAATATTCAACTTACCAAGTGCACCAGCAAGAGCAGCAGAAGAAACATTGTCAAGAGTAATAACTACAATAGTATCACTATTTTTATATGATATGGCAAACCTGCCATTCTTCCATAATAAAATGAAGCTATCAAGCATATAAAAAGAGCTTGACTTGTCATTGCCAATTGTAAACCATAAAACCAAATATCAAAACAAAAACTAAGCATGTATAACCCTATAAAGCAATTGTCAGAGAGAATGCACTGTGAAGAGAAATTCTATCTCTGTCATGAAAAGGTTGTCACTATCAAGATACACCACATAGTTATGGCATTAATGTGTGAGCATGAAAGCACTGTGTTAATGACAACACAGAGCACTACCATCAAAGTACTGATCACTCTAATCATGAGTGCTGATTACTTTTACAAGGACTGTCACTATCTTTCTATCAAACACTATCTATGCATTTGGTTCAACCTGACAAGCACTCTCTAGACATTACTCCATATTATCACTGAATATATATCTTTTACTAATGTCAATGTCTACCATAAAGTTTGAAGTATTTAGTTAGACTCCTGATGCATATGAATAACCAAATGGATTCATGGAGACTGTTGCACATATCGACATATTCTCACTATGACACCAACAAATATCACTGTCTTATATATAAGGACACTTCCACATATAACTCCTTGAAGGCTTTGAAGCATGATGAAACACAAGAACATGAATCACAAAGGCATGCACTTAAGATGCTATCACTAGTATACAGATATCAATAATCTATCAACCTAACTTCATACAGTAACAAACCTCTTGAAACTCCTTGGGGAAAGAGATAGAACATTAGACAACTCCCCCTCACTCTATGCTGTGTCTCAATCAGTTTGTGACACCTCTTGTGCAGCATGCACAAGATTAGGACTTCCTTCTTCTTGACTTTGTTTTCTTCTCCAAACTAGTATAGGATGATTGTTTTCCTTGTCCAGAACACTCACTTGCTTTCGCTTGAATATGCATTCTCTAGATGATTTCCTCAATCTTCCTCTACACCACTATGTTTTGTGCCCAAACATATTGCACCTATAGCATAAAGTATTGTAGTCTTGACCAAGAGAAAAATAGTTTCTTCTAGGCAATTTGTGAGAGTCTCTATTGACATACCTTGCATGCATCCAACAATTTCTTGCTAGGTGGCCAACTTTATTACAATTATAACAAGCATTATTGTAGTCCTGATTTGACCAGCTATAAAAACTTTTCTCTTTATTCCATCCAAAACCATTTCTTTTACAATCTCTTTCCCTATGACCATAAACATGACATGCATAGAAATAACCATGGAATTGAGAGTAATTGTACCTCATTATTTGCTTGGTGGGTAGAGATCTTGTGAACTTGCTTGTCCTTCTACCTTCACCTTTAAGAGCAGCATGATCACTCAAATCTACCTTCTTCCGAGGTGTCTTTCTTGCCTAGTAGTTTGTCCTTCTACATAACCTAAGCCTGTGGTGTCCTTATAGTGCTTTTATTTTCCCAACATGCCATGCAACTTGTTTGTGCTTTCTTCAAACTCCTGTTATTTCATGGACAAAACCTTGAAACCTTCATAATCTTTCCTCAGATTGACAATTTTTGCCTCTAATTTCAAACATTCAATTCTTTCTACCTCAAGGCCATAATTTGTTACATCTATTATTCTCTTGGCTTCCTCAATTTCAATTTTTAGACTTATTATCAATTTGTCAAATTCATCAACCTGACTCTGTAAGTTAACAACTTGATTTCTTGCCTCTTTAAACTCTAAAGAAACTTTTGCAAAATATGAACATACCTTGTCTTTGGAATCTCTTTCCTGTTGAAGCTAGTCTTCTAATCTCCAATTCTCCTTTCTAAGTTTCTTGATCTGATCTAAGGTACACAAGAGTTCACCTTCTAAATCAACTTCACAATGATTTTCATCAAACTTCTGTCCATATTCATCCATAAAGAGGTCTTCTTTTGTGTCATTAATCTCAACAATACAGTCATTTTCCTTATCACATTTTATGTCAAATTTCAGGCATGACTCATGCAACAACTCGTCATTGGACTTGACTGGGGTTTGATGTACAACCTTTTTCTTGGCATCTTTCTTTTCTTTATTTCTTTTACACTTTCCCATGGTACTCCACTATCAGGACCTACCCAATCCTGTTAGACTTCTATAGGGAACCTATGCTCTAATACCACTTATTGGAGTATAGACAATATTGAGAGGGGGGGTGAATCAGTGTTGTAGATAAAAAAAATTTCATTTACTTCTTTTCAAACTTGAAAACAAAAAGTAATGATGCTGACAGTGTGCTTTATCAAAGTAAGAAATCAAATACTGAACAACAAATAAGACTGAATGTTCAAGCATGAAAGACAAATAGATCACACATCAATTGAGACCATGACACAATAAATTTCATGAGTGGAAAACCCTCAAGGGGAAGAAAAACCACTCAGAAATTACCCCACTGGATTAACCATGAAAAACACCAAATACAGAGCCTCACTGGCTTTTATGTCTCATTGACTTATATCATTGCCTCACTAGCACTTTTATGCAATTGCCTCACTAGCTTATCATTTTCACATCCTCACTAGCACAACTTCTCCTCAAAGATACAATGAAGATTTTAAAATTAATATAGAGGGTTTCTCTATTTCATTACAATACATATCTTGATTGTCTCATTTCATTTGAGACTCAAGAATCACAAATCACAAAATGTGCACATACAACTCAACACATCAAGAATGATTATGCAATGATACACAATGTTGCTATCTTAATGACATTGAAAGAATAAACAATCTCATTGACATCTCAACAAAGTGTTTTACATGTTTTTATATTGTCTCAACAACTACATTTTTCCTTTCAATAAATAGTTATACAGGTAGCTGATTGTCCCAAACTGCCTGCTATAGTTTTCATTCTGGTTAATAACTGTCATGATAAAGAGGTTGAATATAGTTATTTTAGGAGAGATCTGTGTATGTAAAAATAATCATTAAGATTCACCTTAACAAAAACCTTATAACTTGTATATAAATATTGAAAATATTACAAACCCTAACCAAGGGTTTAATGAAATAACTTCATGCTGCTTAACTAGAGCTTTGAGCAAACCAACATAATACTCTATTTTGCTTAACAAAGATAGAGTACAAAGTAATAAACCCTTGTCATTGTGCTTAAAAAACCATTTGATTAACCAACATTTTAAATAAATCATTGTTTAATCAGAGTAATAATAGCAAGAATAAAATAAGAAAGATATCACCTGTGTATAACTAACCAAGACACCATTTGACTTTGTTGTGCCCTCAAATTATGGAGACCAAAGTAACTGTCTAGTTGTTCCTTAGTTCTCTTTAACTATTTACACTCAATAGAATCTCCTATCTATTTCTCACTACGAGCTTAGTCACATCTCAAACCCAATCATATCACATAAACTTATATCTCGCGAACTTTCAAACCCTAAGCTCGAGCTCTTCATACTGCAAAGTTAAACTTTGCAAATGAACAACAAGACTTACTTTTTCACATTATACAATCTCAACTGGATGTTCTAATTATCCCTAAAAGGGCCGGTAAAATAGAAACATAAAACAATGTCTTTAACCTACATCTTAACTCTGAAACTTACCAATCAAGTCACCTTCGCATTAGGTTATACCTTTTGCATTTTATCACTTTTGAATTTATCAATTATAACATGCTTGGGAATTCCTTTCATCTCTTAGGAAAAAAAAACTTAAGGAACCTTTGTATAATGTCGCTGATCTTAGGCATAGACCAAGAAGAATGAATAATCACTAATAACCATTGACCCTTATAAACCAAGATAGAGCCACTGTAAAAAAGATATGATAAAGTTGAAACCTTTATATAAGCTCCTTCATTTGTAAGCATAGAATGACAACCAAATGGCATGCCTTATAAATTTACCTTACATTATGCTCTAACATCCTTGTATGCAATTTAAGCTAATACCAAACATCTTCAATCCTGACAACTGCAACTCTGATTTCATGACACTAATACTCTCACATCTTGAATACAATAGCATTATGAAATAAACAACTGTACACCTTATAACATGTGAAGCCTCCTTGTTTGATCTCAACCTACCATTGACTGATTACAAACATGAGCTCCCATTGTCATCAACCAAGAAACACCTTGAACACCTTGAAGAACTCATCACAAACTCACTATTCCTTTTGACATCAATGACAAACATCATGCCAAATTTCAACAATCTCCCCCTTTAGCATTGATGTCAAACTAACATTGCATTCCACCTTACACCTTCTCCCCCTTTTGACAACAATGACAAAGAAATGAAAGGCTCCCCCTAAAATAAACATAGGTAAACATAAAATGCAAAGTATTGATGACAAATTGTTCCAAGGCAAGATTCCTGCACCACTGTTTTATTCTATTTTAGCACAAAATTACTGTCTTACTGTCAACAAACAATCATTAAAGTTCATTCTTCACTTTGTAACAACAACAAGATATTGTGAAAAGCATGCAAAGTGTCAAGCCAAGAGCACTATACCATTGTACTAACCAATTTCACCATTAGACCATAAAGTCAAGGACACTATCAGAGACAGTCAAACCAAATGCATATATTGGTTGTCAACATGAATACAAAGACCTAACAAGAAAGAAACTTTGTTACTCTTCAAAAAGTTCTGTCAGAAATTAATGCATTGTCTTCATTGAAACTGCCTGTATGCATCTACTTTGAGGTCAGAATGGGTAGTAATCAGACTATAATATCATTGCCACCTGTCCACAATTTGCTCCTCTGTAAATTGTATCTCTACAATCTAGATTGCCAACCTTGGAAACATCTTGAGAAAACACTGTCTCAACTGATACAACTAAATTTGCTGAATACATTTGACAGAGACATTATATTCTAATCCAAAACATGGTATCTATCTTTAATCTGAGAACTAACTATACCACCAAATAACCTTTGTAGATCTCTTGTTGGAGTGAATTTTCATGAGATCTTATGTGATCTTATGAAGCTCCCCTTGTCAAATGAGCTTCCATACTATCAAAAACTGATATGATATTTACAACAAACAAACACAGTCTCATCTCATTATTATATGCACTTCTGCAATGCTAACAACCAAAGATGATGTTAGGATAGTCATACATTATTACAAACATTATACACATGTTCCAATCCAAAACTAATTGCTCTTGTTAAAGAATCATCAGAACAAGCAAACTAATGTCATGACATGAATGTCATCATTTACACTTGGAAAGCATTAAAGATTGTATTAACATTATCGGCTCACAAAATTACTAACTATCAAACTGTTCCAAAGGGATTTTTAGAACAACATTCACTATTATGTCACCAGAGAATATACTAGTTGTAACTGAGATAAACAAGTCATTGTCACACTAAAACCACTGGTCAACTACTCCACTATAGCATAGTACTCAACAACAATATCTCATCAGACCAAAGAACACTACCACACCTTTGACATACCCTGTTCTAAAGCTCTGCACAAATCACAAGAATACTGATAAGGATAGAATGAGATCACCACTTTGTCATTCAATATTTGACTTACCAAGTGCACCATCAAGAGCAACAGAAAAAGAATTGTCAAGAGTAATAACTATAACAATATCACTATTTTTATCTGATATGACAAACTTACCATTCTTCCATAATCAAATGAAGATATTAAGCATATGAAAAGAGCTTAACTTGTCATTGCCAGTTGTAGACCATAAAACCAACTATCAAAACAAAAACTAAGCATGTATAACCTTGTAAAGCAATTGTTAGAGAGAATGCATTGTGAAGAGAAATGCTAGCTCTGTCATGAAAAAGGCTGTCATTGTCAAGATACACCACATAGTTATGGCATCAATGTGTGAGCATGAAAGCACTATCTTAATGACAACACAGAGCACTACCATCAAAGTACTAATCACTTTGATCATGAGTGCTGGTCACTATTACAAGGACTATCACTATATTTCTATCAAATATTGTCTAGGCATTTGGTTCAACCTGGCAAGGACTATCTAGACATTACTCCATATTATCACTGAATATATATCTTTTACTGATGTCAATGCCTACAATTAAGTCTGAAGTATTTAGTCAGACTCGTGATGCATATGAATAACCAAATGGATTAATGGAGACTGTTGCACATATCAACATATTCTCACTATGACACCAACAAATATTACTATCTTATATATAAGGACACTTCCGCATACAACTCCTTGAAGGCTTTGAAGCATGATTAAACACAAGAACATGAATCACAAAGGCATGCACTTAAGCTGCTATCACTAGTATACAGACATCAATAATCTATCAACCTAACTTCATACAGCAACAAACCTCTTGAAACTCCTTGGGGCAAGAGATAGAACATTAGACAACTCCCCCTCACTCTATGTTATGTCTCAAGTAGTTTGTGATGTGTCTTGTGCAACATGCACAAGATTAGGACTTCCTTTTTATTTACTTTGTTTTCTTCTCCAAACTAGTATAGGATCTTTGTTTTCCTTGTCTAGAACATTCACTTGCTTTTTTTTTAATATGAAATCTCTAGATGATTTCCTTAATCTTCCTCTACACCACTGTGTTTTGTGCCCAAACATATTACACCTATAGCATAAAGTATTGTAGTCTTGACCAAGAGAAAAATAATTTCTTTTAGGCAATCTGTGAGAGTCTCTATTGACATACCTTGCATGCATCCAACAATTTCTTGCTAGGTGGCCAACTTCATTACAATTATAACAAGCATTATTGTAGTCCTGATTTGACTAGATGTAAAAACTTTTCTCTTTATTCCATCCAAAACTATTTCTTTTACAATCTCTAGCCCTATGACCATAAACATGACATGCATAGCAATAACCATGGAATTGAGAGTAATTGTAACTCATTATTTGCTTGGTGGGTATAGATCTTGTGAACCTGATTGTCCTTCTACCTTCACCTTTAGGAGCCGCATGATCACTTAAATCTACCTTCTTCCTAGGTGTCTTTCTTGTCTTAGAAGTATGTCCTTCTTCATAACCTAAGCCTATGGTGTCCTTATAGTGTTTTTGTTTGCACAACATGTCATGCAACTTGTTTGTGCTTTCTTCAAACTCCTGATATTTACTGGATAGAACTTTGAGACCTTCATAATCTTTCCTCAGATTGACAATTTTTGCCTCTAATTTTAGACATTCAATTATTTTCACATCAAGGTCAGAATTTGTTACATCTATTATTCTTTTGGCTTCCTCAATTTCAATTTTTAGACTTATTATCAGTTTGTCAGATTCATCAACCTGATTTCTTGCCTCTTTAAACTCTAAAGAAACTTTTGCAAAATCTGAACATACCTTGTCTTTGGAATCTTTTTCCTATTGAAGCTAGTCTTCTAATCTCCGATTCTCCTTTCTAAGTTCCTTGATCTGATCTAAGGCACACAAGAGTTCACCTTCTAAATCAACTTCACAATGATTTTCATCAAACTCCTGTCCATATTCATCCATAAAGAGGTCTCCTTTTGTGTCATTAATCTCAACAATAAAGTCATTTTTCGTTATCACATTTTGTGTCAACTTTCAGGGGTGACTCATGAAACAACTCATCACTGGACTTGATTGGGCTTTGTTGTACAACCTTTTTCTTGGCATCTTTCTTTTCTCCATTTCTTTTACAATTTCCCATGGTACTCCACTATCAAGACCTACCCAATCCTGTTAGACTTCTATAGGGAACCTATGCTCTGATACCACTTATTGGAGTACAGACAACACTAAGATGGGGGTGAATCAGTGTTGTAGATAAAAACAAATTCATTTACTTCTTTTCAAACTTGAAAACAAAAAGTAATGATGCTAATAGTGTGCTTTATCAAAGTAAGAAATCAAATACTGAACAACAAATAAGACTGAATGTTCAAGCATGAAAGACAAATAGGTCACACATCAATTGAGACCATGACACAATAAATTTTATGAGTAGAAAACTCTCAAGGGGAAGAAAAACTACTCAAAAATTATCTCATTGGCTTAACCATGAAAAACACCAAATACAGAGCTTCACTGGCTTTTATGTCTCACTGACTTATATCACTACCTCATTGGCACGTTTATGCAATTGCCTTACTGCTTATCATTTTCACTGCCTCACTAGCACAACTTCTCCTCAAAGATACAATGAAGATTTTGAAATCAATAGAGAGGGTTTCTCTATTTCATTACAATGCAGATCTTGACTGTCTCATTTCATTTGAGACTCAAGAATCACAAATCACAAAATGTGCACATACAACTCAACAGATCAAGAATGATTATGCAATAATACACAGTGTTGCTATCTTAATGACATTGCAAGAATAAACAATCCCATCGACATCTCAACAAAGTGTTTTACTATTTAGGGTAAAATTGGATTTTGTTAATCTTTGTTGTTTAGATGTTTGAATCCTCCTTTCACCCTAACATTGAAGGATCTAGGGTTGAGTGGCGAGCACTATCATACCCTAGGTCACTTTCAAATCAAGGGAAACTTGGATTAGGGAATTAATTATCATTTTTTCCTTCTCTTATGTCCAATTAACCATTAAAATCCTAATTAAATTGATGAATAACAGAAAAAGCTCTTGCAGACGAGAGTGAAATACTGAATTACAAAATACCTGTTTTTGGGGTTTCAAGGCCAAACAGTCAGGGACAGTGGAGCAGGAGCCCAAGTCCAAGGTACCTACTTTTTTAGGGAATCTGGACCTCCTTCCGACACTGATCAACCCTGTAACTTTTGTTTTCCAAGATTTGTCTGCGGAGGACACAAGAGTGAGCGCCCAAGTCCTGGAAGTGCTCCTTTATCTGACTTTTCTTTAGATCTTGAATCCTTGATGCTTGCCAAGCGTTCTTGCAACTCCACTTTTTTCAGATGTGACACCTGTAACCTACAATCACAAGACTTGGTTTGGGGGTTGTGGTGTTTATAGGTTTGCCTCAGTCAAATCCTAGAGGACACTTAAGTCTCTGAACACTGTTGTCAGATAAAGAGGGCATGCCCTTGTGAGGTAGAGGCTAAAACCAAAGGAATCAATGATAAAAACACAATGATAAGTCACCTTGTAGTGAAGCTCTCATGGAGGAAGATGCTCTTCATGCCATGAGGAGATTGAAGCTCAAATCTACAAATATCAACACACAAAACACACAAGTCTACTCTTGCAACACAATAGAAAGCCTTGAATCACCTTGAGAACATAATAGCTTGCTAGTAATCCTCTAGTTTTACAAATGAATGCCTACACATGCTTATATATGCACCTACAAGCATTCCCGCCAAGATATTAAAAATCAAACTTTATCGTGTCAGCAAAATAACCTCCTAACGGTCATAAACTGACACCCAGAAATTGGGGCTGCCCCAAAATAGGGCAGGACTAGGGATTGGATGTCCAAGTCCTCCCCCCTATTTTGGGCAGGGTACAGCTCATGGGTTCCACCTAGGTCCTATTTGTCATGGAACCTAGGTCTCATTCCATCGGGATGCTAAAATATGAACTAAAATGTCCTAAATTGATGGAGGGGATAATTCATAAAACACACAACAACAGAAATAGGATATAGAAAATAGAATATTTCTTTATTGATCTGGGCAACTCATTACATTACAGAAGCTCAATTACAATCTGAGGAATCAATCCTCCATAGGCTACAACACACTACACCTACACCTCACCTGGCTCTGGAATCTTCTACCTTCTGTAACCCCAAATCAGCTAGGGTTTCTATTTTCCCACCTATTCTTGACTCCAAACTAGCCCCCCTTAACTCTACTACCACCCAGGGTTCCCAAAATAGTCATAAATAGCACTTTTTGGCAGCCTCCAGCTAAATTTTAAAATTTGCAACTCCCTCCAAAAGTAGGTCAACTTCCGGGAAGCATAACTTTTGCTCCGGGTGTCTGATTGATGAACCGTTTTAAGCGCCAAAAAGATCGTGATGTGAACTATCACGCCAGGAATCCATAAACAAATTTCTATCAACTTTTTGGGATGTTATGGTATGTTTTAGTGCCTCATATCTCGTTTCAAAAATTTTTAGGGGCTTTTCAGAAAATAAAAACTTTAATATCTTTTAGCTCACAAATGATCTTTGCTTGATTCCTTCACCAAAGGTCTTATATTTCCATTATGTAACTTTTTGTAAGTTTTCGCTTCAATCTGTGCCCAAATGCAAACTTTCCTAAAATGGCAGGTACACTTTTCAAAACATGCAAGTTGCTATTTTTAGCAGTTTTGGAAAAATTGAAAGTCCTACATCATTATTCCGGATATTATGGAACTAGAAACACTAATTATGGAAAGAAATGAAAACAACTACAATGATTTTGAATTAACTTCTTTTTGGGTGATGCAAGATTGCCCTTACACCACTAGATGCTCCTACATCAGACACCCAGGGTAATTTGAGAAGTGACCCTGTCATGTCTCATATGTTTGTGTGAGGAAAACCCAAACGGTCAACCTCTGCCTTAGACAACCAAGAAGAATCTTCAACAGGCCTTCCTTTCCATTTTACCAGATATTCTTTATATTGCTTGTTCTGAGTACTTCTTCCCACACAGCTATCCAAGATCTCTTCTATCTCCTCCATTGAAGTAGATGCCGGAATACTCCACTGTGCTTCTGTTGGTCCATCCTCTGTTCCACCTTCATGATATTCTGATAAATCAGCAAAGTTAAAAATAGGGGAAATATTGATCCCACTCAGTAGCTTTTCCTCATATGCATTTCCTAAACCATGCTTCTTCAGGATTCTGCATGGTCTAAATTTCTTCATTTTCAACTCATTGTATGTTCCAATTAGGAATCTTTCTTTTCTCAAGTGAACCATGACTTCATCTCCTACATGGAACTCCTTATACCTCCTCTTCTGATCTACCTTAGCCTTGTACTGAATATTCATCTTATTAATGTGCTTTCTCACCTCTTCATGCAAATTCTTTAGATGTTCTACAAAGTCTTCGGCTTCAGCACTTGTCTTTTCTCCTTTGTCCAGCTTCCTTAACTCAGAAGAATTTCTTAGGCTATTGCCATATACAATCTGGAATGGTGATTTACTAGTACTCCTATTGACAAAATTGTTGTAAGCAAATTCTGCCTGTGGTAAAATCAAATCCCATCCCTTGGGCTTATCTCCTACTAAGCATCGTAGCAAGTTCCTAAACTCCTATTCACCACTTCCGTCTGTCCATCAGTCTGTGGATGGTTTGCAGAACTGAACTTCAAATCTGTCTTCAACTTCTTCCACAATGTCCTCTAGAAATAACCAATAAACTTGGTATCTCGATCTAAAACTATGCTCTTTGGTAGACCATGTAATCTCACCACCTCCCTGAAAAATATTTCAGCAATATGAACAACATCATTAGTCTTCTTGTAAGGAATCAAATGTGCCATCTTCGAGAATCTATCCACCACCACAAAAATGGAATCATGTCATCTTTATGTCATTGGTAAACCAAGAACAAAATCCATACTAATATCATCCCATGGCTTCTCTGATACAGGTAGTTGCTGATATAGACATGTATTCTGACTTGCTCCTTTCGCCATCTGACATACTCTACAACTCTGCACAAATTTCCTCACATCCTACTGTAACTGTGGCCAATAATAATTTTCACCAACAATAGCAATGGTCTTATCTTGACCAAAGTGTCCAGCCAATCCTCCACTATGCTTCTCCTTAATCAGGTTCTCTCTCATGGAACTCCTTGGAATGCACAACTGGGTTCCTCTAAACAACATGTCATCTTGGATTATGAAATCCAACCATTTTGTCCTATCCAAAGTAACAGGTTCCAAACAAGCTTTCCAGGCCTCTGCAAAATTTGGATCTTCAGGATACAAACTTTTGAGCTCATCGAACCCAACAACCTCTATCTTCATTTTTGTCAACAAATTTTGCCTTCTTCTCAAGGCATGTGCAACTCTATTGGACTTCCCACTCCTGTGCTTCAAAACAAAAATATAGCTTTGCAAAAACTCAACCCATTTTAAGTGCCTTTGGTTCAACTTTCCTTGACTATTAAGATACTACAAAGCCTAATGATTAGTATATAAAACAAACTCCTTTGGAAACAAATAATGTCTCCATTTCTTCAAAGCCTGAACTATTGTATAAAACTCTTGATCATAGACAGAATACTTTTTCTTGGCATCATTAAGCTTCTCACTAAAATAGGCAATGGGCTTACCTTCTTGAACTCAAAACAGCTCCTATACCACTACCACTAGCATCACAATCTACTTGAAATACCTTATTGAAATCTGGAAGTGCCAAAACAGGTTGTTCTACAACTTTTTGCTTCAATGCATCAAAGCTCTTGTCTACTCCTTTAGTCCATCTAAACTCTTTTCTATCCCCTCTCATTGTCTCAGTTAGGGGTGCATAAATGCTACTAAAATTCCTGATAAACTTTCTGTAAAAAATTACCAAACCATGAAAAGATCTTACCTCTGTGACACTCCTTGGCGTAGGCCATTCAATGATAGCCCTCACCTTCTCTGGGTCCATCTTAAGACCTTCCTCTGAGACAACAAATCCTAGGTATACCAACACCTTCTTTGCAAAACTACATTTCTTTAGATTAATCAACAACTTCTCCTCCCTCAGCTTCTCTAAAACTCTCCTGATATGCATCAGATGCTCATCCCAAGTCTTACTGAAAATCAAGATATCATCTAAATAGACAATAACAAAACTTCCCAAAAAATATTTTAGTACCTCATTCATGAGCCGCATGAATGTGCTTGGTGCATTGGTTAGCCCAAATGGCATGACTAACCACTCATACAAACCCTCCTTGGTCTTGAAGGCTGTCTTCCATTCATGTCCTTCTCTGATTCGGATCTGGTGATACCCATTCTTCAAATCAATCTTCGTGAAGTACTTGGCTCCACTCAAACAGTCCATTATGTCATCCATTCTGGGCAATGGAAATCTGTACTTGATCATGATCTTATTGATGGCTTGAGAGTCTGTACACATTATCCACTCTCCATCTTTCTTTGGTGCTAGTACTGCAGGTACTGCACATGGACTTAGGCTCTCTCTTATCAATCCCTTCCTCAACAACTCCTGAACTTGTCTGTTCAACTCTTCACTCTCGGCTGGAGTCATTCTATGGGCTGCCTTATTCGGCAACTGGCTCCTGGTATCAAATCCATTTGATGACTTATCTTCCTCACTGGTGGTAAACCTTCTGGTACATTATCAAAGACAATATCTTGAAATTCTTCCAACATTTCTGAGACTTCTGCTGGTACATCTTCACATTTCTCTTGACTAATCTTAGGAATCAATGCAAAGCAATGACACTCATGCTTCATACGCTCCAAAAATTTTCTACCATCTACCAAGCAAATTCTAGTAGTACTACATACCTTTTCTTCCACCTCCTTCAAGGGCTTCAACTTATGATGAACTCCATCCTTTGTTAGGGAATATGTCTTTGCACGACCATCATGGACAATGCTCCTATCATACTGCCATGGCCTCCCCAACAGCATATGGCATGCATCCATCGGTATAATGTCACACAACACCTCATCATGGTAGTCCCCAATCTTGAACTTCACTAAACACTGTTCATTGACCAAAGCTCAATGGTCCTTCTGCAACCATGCAATCCGATATGGATGTGGATGCTTTCTTCTTGTCAACTTCAACTTGTCAACCATCTCCTCTGAAACAAGATTGTCAGTACTTCCACTGTCAATAATAATGTCACAACACTTACCTTCACATTTGCACCTTGTGCGGAATAAACTCTTCCTCTGATTGGGTTCTTTCTCCTCATTTAGCAAAGTTCTTTTGACAACTAGGGTTTCTCCCCTTCAACATCTTCAGAACGCTCAGATTGTGCATCTTCATCTACATGTGCAACTCGTGCATTACCTTCAGGTCTTCTATTTGTCCTTCCTTGATGTTGCGGATACTCATATGCTCGATGCCCTTCTTCTCCACATTGGAAACATGTTCCTCTGAAACCTCCTCTTCCAGGTCCTTGCCTGGGTCTGCCTCTTCCTCTTCCTCTTTTCTCATCATTGTTGTGGTCACGAGGGTGGTAGGTATTATCTCCTCTTTGATTTCGATTAGTGCCAGCTTTTTCACTTTTCTTTGCATCTTCATTTCGGCCCCCATAGGTTCTTCCACCAGTCCTTCCACCTTGACCTCTTCCCCTTTGCTTGCTATCAAATCTTTTATTTAGCTTCTCTTCCACCTTCAGGGAAAATTGGTATGCATCTTCTATGGTGATCATTCTAACCAGGCTCAGCTCCTCTTGAATACTCGAACTCAACCCATTAATGTAATGGGCTACCTTCTCCTTGTTGGGCTCTGCATGGCTTGTCCTGATAGTAATCTTATAAAACTCTTCTGTATACTTCTTGACAGACTTGTTACCTTGCTTTAGTCCTTGCAGGTTCTTCAACAACTCCATCTCATAGTCCACAAGAATGAACTACTTCTTCAGTTTCTCCACCATCTGATCCCATCTGGTGATCTTTCCTTTTCCTCTTCTGTTCCTCTCTAATTGGACCTCCTTCCACCAAATACTGGCATGGACCTTCAACTTTGTTTTTGCAAACTTGACCTGATCTGGGTCCTTCGCATCTTCATACTTGAAATACTCCATGTCATTGATCCAATTAATAAATTGTTCCAGATTCAAATCTCCAAAATATGTAGAAAATTTGATCCTGGGCCTCTTTCTGATCTTCAAAATGGCCCTCAACAATCTAACTTCTGCAGGATCTCCTGCAACTTCTTGTTCTTCCTCAGATAGCTCTTCCTCAGCTTCATCTTCGCTTTCTTCTCTTGTTCTCTGGTCAAATCCTCTTCGTAGCTCCTCTTGCAATGCATCAATTTGCCTTTGCAGGGCTCTAAAACCCTCTTCTATCAAAGCATCCCTCCCAATGCAATTTCTTCGTGGAGGCATCTTGATCTCCATAGCAAACCCATAACCTTAGGTCCTGGTGCAAACTACCTCACAGTCGGTGATCGATCTACACACTCAGGAACCCTTGCTCTGATACCACTTGATGGAGGGGGTAAATCATAAAACACACAACAACAGAAATAGGATACAGAAAATAGAATATTTCTTTATTGATCTGGACAACTCATTACATTACAGAAGCTCAATTACAATCCGAGGAATCAATCCTCCATAGGCTACAACACACTACAGCTACACCTCACCAGGCTCTGGAATCTTCTACCTTCTGTAACCCCAAATCAGCTAGGGTTTCTATTTTCCCACCTATTCTTGACTCCACACTGGCCCCCCTTAACTCTACTACCGCCTAGGGGTCCCAAAATTATCATAAATAGCACTTTTTGGCTGCCTCCAGCTAAATTTCAAAATTTGCAAATCCCTCCAAAAGTAGGTCAACTTCCGGGAAGCATAACTTTTGATCCGGGTGTCTGACTGATGAATTGTTTTAAGTACCGGAAAGCTTGCGATGTGAACTATCATGCCAGAAATCTATAAATAGATTTCCATCAACTTTTTGGGATGTTATGGGATGTTTTAGTGCCTCATATCTCATTTCAGAAATTTTCAAGGGCTTTTCAGAAAACAAAAACTTTAATATCTTTCAGCTCACAAATGATCTTTGCCTGATTCCTTCGCCAAAGGTCTTATATTTCCATTATGTACCTTTCTGTAAGTTTTCGCTTCAATCTGTGCCCAAATGCAAACTTTTCTAAAACGGCAGGTACACTTTCCAAAACAGGTAGGTTGCTATTTTTAGCAGTTTTGGAAAAAATGAAAGTCCTACATCATTATTCTGGATATTATGGAAGCAGAAACACTAATTATGGAAAAAAATAAAAACAAATATAATGATTTTGAATTAACTTCTTTTTGGGTGATGCAAGATTGCCCTTACACCAATGGATGCTCCTACATCATAAATGCACTCTAAAGACCTGGGAGCTAAACCTTATGAGGGAAAAGCCCCCAAAGGGACATTTTCTGATGTTACATTTAGCCCCCAATTTAATGTATGTATGAATGCAAAGCCCAAACATGCATTAAAGTAAGGTCACAAACACAGAAAACACACCAAGCATGGAGAAGACATGCCAACCGCATAAAAGACACTAACAGTCACGCAAAACATGAAGCAGACAGTCAATGCATAGAAGACACATTAATGCATGGAAGATAGAAATGATATCTTTTCTTTTCTTTTTCTCATATATATGTAATGCAAATTCAAGTACTGGAAAGTAAACAAACCTCCCAAAATGTAGAAAGCACTACTCGAAGGCGCTGGTCTCTACATATGGGGCAACACACACACAATACATGCAAAAACTCCCAAAATGTTTGAAACACTACTCAAAGGCGCTGGTCTTTGCATATGGGGCAACAAACACACCATACAAAACAAGCACACCAAAACACATACACTTGAAGACACAGAGAAAACATGGCAGACAAGCGATGGAGTTTACCTATTTCTAGGTCCAACACCATCTCAAGCACATTACAAGCACACACTGATAATTGGGCTTTGCCACAACAATCATCGAAGACACGCTAAAGGGTTGAGTTAGTCACAAAACTGCTCCCCGCCTCTGTAAAGGACTTTTGAAAATAACAGGATGATGCAATTTGCTTCGAGAAATACACCATCCCCACCTCCGCAGAGGGCTTAAGAAAAAGGATATGCGTGATATCCCACCTCTACAAAGGGCTTACATGATTGATTGATTGATTTCATGCACGATGCACTACTCTGGGGTGCAAGTCTTTGTATCTAAGGTCAAACACATTGTTAACATCTATAATAGACAACTTACCTTATATATGCCCCCACCTTAAGGTGGTTGATATCAGTTATCGATATCAAGCATGTTAAGGTAGGAAGAAAACACACAAGGGAACACTGACTTTCGTAAAGCCCATGCCCCCCGGAGGTGACATGTACTTTATGATTGCCAAATGTTCCCACAAACACATCCCTGCAAGAAACATGTTAGTGTCTACAACATCATGATATACAACAACATCAATGCATATGATTAACCACACAAAGAGCCAAGGTTATACAATGAATTTAGAGTTCGAGGATAACCATGGGGCTATATCACAAAGCTCTCCAAATCGAGTACCACCAAGGCTAGATTCAAAGGAAAACAAAGGTGCACAGAGCAACAGTATTGTTAAGGTTTGTAAATGCGATAGAAACATCATAAAATTCACTACGTAGAAAGCACGAGTGCTTCCACTAGCCAAGCGTCAGATAAGATATACAACCCCATTGTCATATTAGGAACTGAGTCCATTTTTTTGATTTCTCTCGAAAGGGACACTAGGTCCGCATCAGTATAAATGTTTGTCAGCATCTGCCCACTAGATGGAAACACTAGAGGAAGGGAAACAATAAATAAGAGAGGAGAAAGCAAGTGTCTTAGGGACAGTCACATAGGAGGGTGCCCCCAAGTCAACAACCACAACGCTATGTCCATAAGACACAACATGCAACAATGAAATCAGAGAGAGAAATTTAGGAGAATGATGATACAAATAGAAGAAGGTCACAACAGGGGCAGTCTCCTAGTATCCTAAACCTTACGAGAGAATCTAAGGTCATTCCAGGAGGCCTAAACAACACATAACACATCACAAGGGAAGCACATTACGATAGAAATAAAAGTTTATAGATACTTACTTGTAGGGTCTTCATTTTATATCTTGGAGCTCTTGAACCTCTTGGAGAGGTACTCGATCATGTTTAAAACAAAATATAAGTGGTTCTTATGACAGTCTTGTTTACTATCATATTATACTTGTTTGTTAAATCCTTGTTTAAATGAGACTTTTTGTTGCTTATGAGGGGGAGAACCACTATTATTTATGTTTGTTGATTGTCGTCTTGCTCTTTTCTAATTTTTAGCAAGTTTTCATTGTTGAATCTTTCTAGGATAGTAACGGGAATCATCTTGTCCATCTTGCTCGTCTGTATCATTTTTTGTTCTTGCTTTTTAATGACATTCTGATTATCTCTTGATCCATATAAGGATAACAGAGGAGGAACCTCAACATAAATTCTGTTTCTTCAAGGGCGAGGTGGTTTATCCACTTGTTTCTTATCCACTTCAATCATACCCATGATTCTATCATAGTCCAAGTAATCATCCTCGTCTACTTCCACTAAATCTTGTTCCACCATATTATTTTCAGTATGTTTAGGAAAAGGATTAGTGAAGATTTGTAAATTCTGATTCGGTGAAGCAACCGACTTATTTCCATTATCATTCACACCTGATACCTGGATGACATTTGAATCAATAAGGTCGTGAATTTCATGTTTAAGATGCATACATCATTCAGTGTCATGTCCTTGCATCTAATGATAATGATAAAAGGCATTAGCATCAGAGTAAGGTCCTTGTTTACTAGGATCAATAGGCTTGATTGGGGGAAGTTTCATAATGTTATTACTCACAGCTTGATTCATGATAGAATGATAGGACTCAGATATCAAAGTAAATTTTCTTGGTTGATATGATGCTTTCTTTGGATTATTTATAGTAGACACATTTGTATTTGGTCCATTGATCTTGATGAAACTCCTATTATTGTTCCTTCTAAAGTTGTTTTGCGATGATCCACCCAAGGATTGACCAACTTGAGCTGATGAGTTTTGGTTTTCATACTGACTAGACGAAAGTTGATAATCACGAAGAGTGGTGCATAAATGTTGAAAGGAGTTGTATTTCAGCAAGAGAATCTTATCACGAATATTAGGTTGCAGATTTGTAATGAATATCTTTTGAACATCCTCATCTTTCATATGATACTGAATTTGTGCATAAACTCCTTGATATCAACCAATGAATTCAGTCAAGTTTTCTTTGGGACCTTGTTTACATTGCACCAAGTCAATAAGAGTGACTTGGGGTCTGATATTTACTTGAAAATGTTGTAAAAATTGATCAATCAACTGAAAAAAGGAGTGTATTGAATTCAGAGGTAATGAGCAAAACCATTCTAACACAGTAAATTTGAGAGATCGCTGGAAAAGTTTTGCTAACAAATCCTCTTCAAAATAAAAATCACTACACATAGTTGTAAATGCTGCCACATGAATATTAGGATCACCTTTTCCACCATATTTTTCAAAGTGAGGAGTCTCAAACCTCTCATGCATAGGGGTTCTCAAGATTGCCTAGGATAATGGATTACAGGCATGATATGTTGGTAGACTAGGATGTGAAGAATTTATCAAATTTGTTATCTTTTGTTGCAAAGCAGTCATGCCCTGTAAAAGTTGGTTTAGGATGGCATCATTGGGAGATGTGGTTTGTTGTGAGGAATTAGAACCAAGGTGAGGAGGTGACTGAGCTTGAGATACAATAAGCAGAGGCTGAGAATATGTTAATGGTATTTGGCCATAATGATGGGTGGAAGATGGTTGCAAATATGTAATAGGTGGCTGAAATGAGTGGAATAGATAGGTGGTTGAGCACAATTATGCATAGAGGAGGTACCTTTAGGAACCAAATTTTTATAATCAAATCCCATAGCTTTGTACTTAGTGCCATTAGATACTCCAATACCAGTGGTAGCATTACTACAAGTGTTTGCATTAGTTGTTAAGATCGTTGATGTAAAAATTGATACTCCTGTATTTGGTATAGGTATGGAAACTTGAGTATGAGATGGTGATAAAGTGTTATTTATCACTTGCGCACATTCGATTACTGGCATGATATTGGTTTGTACAATATGTGCTAGACCACTAAGTGCTTTAACACCATCTTGTCTTTCTTTTATATCAATTCTCTTATATAATGAATTGTAGGAACGATTTCTTCGGCTATTCTCTCATTTTCCATAAATGATTAAATTTAGCCAAGTCTTTATCCAACTTTTCTATTTTCTCATCAGATACATATCTTGTTGCCTCAATAGTATTATCAACATCATGAAAGGTTTGTTCTTCCATTGAGGTTGGAGGATGTATAATATCTTGCACAATTTGAGTTTCTCCCTTTGTAAAGGTGTCCAGAGTACCAACTTCTTCAAAAGCACTAGATCCCATTAATCTTTTACTTCTTCTCCAAGGGATATTGTTTTTAGGACAGTGTGTCATATATTTTGTACAAAAGCATACAATACACACTGCACAAACTAAGAGAACAAATCCTAGGAGAAGGATATGATTGGCAACCAAAATGCTTGATTTTCTGATAATTTTTCAAAGCCAATGAATACCACAAAGGATGTTGTAAATATTTTGATTGAGGACAACAAGTTATATGTCTGATATCAGTCCAAAACAGAAATATAATCACTCTCAACACACTCTTGATGCAAATCCAAGATAATGCCAAGTCAAAATATAGTGAAAATATGTCAAAATGAGCACTTTTTTCACCAAAATTCAATGCAAAATAGCATAAAAAAAGGTGTTGTGAGGAAAATGTTGATGGACTGAAAATAATATCAGAAATAATAGCCACTTGATGCAAAAATATCCAACACAACACGATTGTAGTGCCACTTAAGGTCCAACCCTAGTAAAAACATAGCAAAATATGCAATTTTTCATAGTTTTTCAACTCCAACACCTAGCAAAAGGGATGTTGTAAGGAATTTTAGGAGATAAAAAAAATAATATCAATAATATCACTCACCTTAATCCATAAAATTTATCACAACATGGTTGGAGTGCAAACTATGCCAAACCCTAGGGCAAAAATAACCAAAATGTGTAGTTTTTCACCGAGTTTTCACTACAAGAGCCCGTTAAAAGGGTGTTGTGAATATTTTTATGAGGGGAAGAAAATTATTACCCTGATAAAAGCAAAATAATGTGAAAATATCTTTCACAACACACTTACGGTGCAAGTTTAGAGAGTCGATAAGGCTAATTTTAGTGAAAATTGTCGTTTTTGAAGCCCTAGGTTTGAGATCTTGGAACAAAATTCTATGTGAATGCTTTGAAGTCTGATTTATGATGAAATTGACTTACTCTTAGATATGAAAATGATTTTCAAGCCTTAACATGCAAAATTCCCATGCAAATTTAATGAAAATGCATCAAAATGTTTAGGGTAAAATTGGATTTTGTTAATCTTTATTGTTTAGATGTTTGAATCCTCCTTTCACCGTAACAATGAAGGATCTAGGTTTGAGTGGCGAGCACTGTCATACACTAGGTCACTTGCAAATGAAGGGAAACTTGGATTAGGGAATTAATTATCAATTTTTTCTTCTCTTATGTCCAATTAACCATTAAAACCCTAATTATCCAAATACGACAACAAATTGACGAATAACAAAAAAAGCTCTTGCAGACAAAAGTAAAATACTAAATTACAGAATACCTATTTTTGGGGTTTCGAGGTGGAATAGTCAGAGACACTAGAGCAGGCGCCCAAGTCTAAGGTACTTGCTTTTTCAGGGAATCTGGACCTCCTTCTGACACTGATCATCCCTATAACTTCTATTTTCTGAGATCTATCCGCAGAGGACACAGGAGTGAGCATCCAAGTCCTAGAAGTGATCCTTTGTCTAAATTTTCTTTAGATCCTAAATCCCTGATGCCTACCAAGCCTTCCTGCAACTCCACTTTTTTCAGATACGACACCTGTAACCTGCAATCACAAGACTTGGTTTGGGGGTTGTGGTGTTTATAGGTTTGCCTCAGTCAAACCTCGGAGGACACTTAAGTCTCTGAACACTGTTGTCAGATAAAGAGGGTGTGCCCTTGTGAGGCAGAGGCCAAAACCAAAGGAATCAATGATAAAAACACAATGATAAGTCACCTTGTAGTAAAGCTCTCATGGAGGAAGATGCTCTTCATGCTATGAGGAGATTAAAGCTCAAATATGCAAATATCAACACAAAAAACACACAAGTCTACTCTTGCAACACAATAGAAAGCCTTGAATCACCTTGAGAACACAATAGCTTGCTAGTAATCCTCTAGTTTTACAAATGAATGCCTACACATGCTTATATATGCACCTACAAGCATTCCCGCCAAGATATTAAAAATCAAATTTTACCGTGTTGGCAAAATAATCTCCTAACGGTCATAAACTGACACCTAGAAATTGGGGCTGCCCCAAAATAGGGTAGGACTAGGGCATGGGCGCCCAAGTCCTCCTCCCTATTTTGGGCAGAGTACATCTCAAGGGGTCCACCTAGGTCCTATTTGTCATGGAACCTAGGTCTCATGCCATCGGGATGCTAAAATATGAACTAAAATGTCCTAAATGCACTCTAAAGACCCGGGAGCTAAACCTTATGAGGGAAAAGCCCCCAAGGGGACATTTTTCGACGTTACATTTACATGTTTTTGTACTGTCTCAACAACTACATTTTTTCTTTCAATAAACAGTTTATACAGGTAACTGATTGTCCCAAACTACTTGCTGCAATTTTCATTTAGGTTAATAACTGTCATGATAAAGAGGTCGAATATAGTCATTTTAGGAGAGATTTGTGTACGTAAAAATAGTCATTAAGAGTCACCTTAACAAAAACCTTATAACTTGTATATGGATATTGCAAATATGACAAACCCTAACCAAGGGTTTAATAAAATAACTTCATACTGCTTAACTAGAGCTTTGAGCAAACCAACATAATACTCTATTTTGCTTAACAAAGACAAAGTACAAAGTAATAAACCCTCATCATTGTGCTTTACAAACCATTTGATTAACCAACCTTTTCAACAAATCATTGTTTAATCAAAGTAATAACAACAAGAATGAAATAAGAAAGATATCACCTATGTATAACTGACCAAGACACCATTTGAAATTGTTGTGCCCTCAAACTATGGAGACCAAAGTAACTATCTAGTTGTTCCTATGTTCTCTTTAACTATTTACACTCAAAAGAATCTCCTATCGACTACTCACTGTGAGCTTAGTCACATCTCAAACCCAATGATATCACAAAAACTTATACCTCATGAACTTTTAAACCCTAAGCTCGAGCTCTTCATACTGCAAAGCTAAACATTGCAAAATGAACAACTTGACTTACTTTTTCACATTATACAATCTCAACCAGATGTCCCAGTTATCCCTAAAAGGGCTAATAAAATAGCAACATAAAACAATGTCTTTAACCTGCATCTTAACCCCAAAACTTACCAATCAAGTCACCTTCGCATTAGGTTATACCTTTTGCATTTTATCACTTTTGAATTTATCAACTATAACATGCTTGGCAATTCCTTTCATCTCTTAGAAAAAAAATTAAGGAACCTTTGTATAATGTTGCTGGTCTTAGGCATAGACCAAGAATGAATAATCACCAACAACCATTGACCCTTATAAACCAAGATAAGAGACACTGTACAAAATATATGATAAAATTGAAACCTTTATACAAGCTCCTTATTTTGTAAGCATAGAATGACAACCAAATGCCATGCCTTATAAATTTACCTTACATTATGCATTGACATCCTTGTATGCAATTTAAGAAAATACCAAACATCTTCAATCCTGACAACTGCAACTCTGATTTCATGAAACTGATACTCTCACAACTTGAATACAATAGCATCATGAAAGAAACAACTATACACCTTATAACATTCTAAGCCTTGTTGTTTGATTTCAACCTGCCACTGATTGATTACAAACATGAGCTCCCATTGTCATCAACCTAGAAACACCTTGAACACCTCATCACAAACTCACTGTTCCTTTTGACATCAATGACAAACATCATGCCAAAGTTCAACATATTTATCCTGCGATGATCCTACACTCACCCTTTACTTAAATTGTACATAAATAAATATAAATAGCAATCATACCACAACACAATGATTTACATGGGAAAAACCCTTTCAGGCGAAAAACCCCATGCTCCAAAAGTAGCCTAATATATTATTTAGAAATCAACAAGGTTACAATATACTTGCAGAGCAAGCTTTCATGAAAGTATCACCAACCAAAGATCGTGAGGCAACTTAACATCTATAAGACTCTCACACTCAACTTCCATCTCAAGCACCTAATATATAGAAGATACAATACATGAAATCGTCAAACAATAATTACAAAACCACGAGTTAAAACCACCTAAAAGTTGGTGCCCTAATCTTTAGAGTTCCTTTATCTCCAATCAAAGACGTTTTATGATGTGTTATAATACACATCAATACGTGTAACTCCCCCTTACAACTCTTTTATGTGTCCAACATGTTTTTATATTTTTCAATACGAAAGGTCCAAGTTGTAGAGGCCATAACTTTTGATCTGGGAGGTTGATTGGGCCTGTTTTTTTTTAAATTCTAGAGCTTAAAGAGATCTATGCACCAAGCACTCCCATAGGTGGTGTTGAATAACTTATAATTTTTATTTTGGTCAAAAATTAACTCTATAGCCCAAAAATTGAGTTTATTCAATTTTATAACAAAAAAAACACATTTTCGTAATTGCAAGGTCAAGATACCTTTGTGGAGAAGATTGTCATTGATGTCAAGATTATGGTGTGTTTGGTGAGTTTGCATTGACATGGAATGGAGGTAGTGTGTTGGCATTGGTATGGATGTTCTTCATGTTCATATGTTCATGTTCTTGTCATCTGGATGCTTTGATGTCAAGGGCGTGCCTTTATCATGTTGCATAGATTTTTTGATGCCCATCATGTTGCTTGATGTTAGTGATTATAGATTGTGGAGATTGTATACACTCCATTGGATTCATACTTGTTGTATTTGATGAGTGTTGGCATTTCAATTCACACCTCTGGAATGCGAGTTGGAAACGGATAGCTATGCATAGATAAACTGCTCTCCTATTGGAAGGGAGAGTTCCCTTTTTGATGATGTTCATTGAAAAGATAATTAAATGAAAGATAACAAAAAGCATTTGTTTTAAAGATGATTTCTTTTGAAATGCATCCTCATCAACATTCTTGCTTTTTGGTGATGTCATCCGTTGATTTGCTGATTTCTTCTAAAAAGTAGATTCTGGGCGAAAAAAGTTGTCACATAGGTTTTGTAGTCAATCCCGTTCTGAAGCAACCTAGGTTGTCTGATTTTGAAAAAAGTGAAGATTTTCTCAAAAAGCAGGAAAAAAGCAAATTCCTGAAAAAAGCAAAACTCTCAATCTTCAAGAGGATGAAATACTGGATGGACCCATCTTGATGAAAACTGAAAAAGCTTCAGTCCAATTTCTGAAAAATGATCCCCTTGAAACAAGGACCCTGAAAAAGTGAGCCTCCCTGCTTCCTCAACCCGAAACTATGAAGAACGCTGAAAAAGCACTTCATTTGGGTCTTCGAATCTTTGTTGAAAGAAGAATAAAAAACTTTCCTCTGGATGCAACCTGTAAAAGATAATGAAATAAAGAAGCCAAAAGCTTGTCTTTATAGATCTTTAGGGCAAAAAAACAGCTTTATTTGTGAGAGAAAAAACTTGGACCTCATCCATGAAGAAAGCAACTTTTAAAGCACAAATCCAAGTGGATGTCTTCGAATAGGAAGAATCCCTATTTTGTAGCTGCCTATGGCTTCATGTGTAAGATGACAAAAAATATTTTGTTTTGATGATGTCATCAAACACGCGAGTTGAAAGAAGTGTTAGCCAATTTTTCTTTGTTTTTGACACTTCAACACTCGTTTTAACTTAAATATGGCCTGTCTCTGACTTCAACAAGGTGGCAAAATGTCACCGTTGACTGAAAAAGCTGACTGATCTTGTCATTTTGGAGACCTATCAACTGAGATTCCATTTCCAGCCTCTGACTGACGATCTAGCATTGTTTGACCAAGCTTGACCTCCTGAAAACTGTCAACGGGTGAAGATTGGAAACAAAACTGTTAAAAAACACTGTGAACATGGAAATTTTCTAACACTGAGCAAGTTGGGCGCCCCAAGTCAACTGGGGCGCCTGGTTTCACCAGACTTAGCCATTTTTTCAATTTTTGCAACTTCTTCAATTTCTTGATTTGCATGCGCATTCCAGTGGCAAAGGACCCCTATTTGGCTGTCAATTTCTGTCAACTAGGATAAAACTAAGTCTGATGATCTAGTGGATATGCAAGCCTGATGAAAACTAAGCTGATTGTACTCTCTGTCTGCCTCAGGAAATGTGTCAAACTGACCAACTCTGAACCGGATTGGGTGGATGGAAGGAGGTTCACATTTTTTAAGAAAAACTTCAAAAATAAACTAACTCTGAAGAGTTTGGATGCCCCAAGTCATCTGGGGCACCTGGTTTCACCAGCCTTAGAAAATTTTCTGAAAAACTCAATTTTTGTACTTTTTCTCATTTTCTATGCCCACAACTCCTTTTCGATCTTCATTTTTGGTTGTTCTGATGACTGTTGAGGTGGGACAGAGGGTGATATGAGCATCCTAAACATATTTGTGATGAAATCCTGGCTTTGACTGGCTTTTGACCAAGTTTGACCAACTGGAAATAGGTTGACAGAAGCATTTTTGATGTTTCTCGAAAAACATGAAAAAAATCTAACACTTGAAAGATTGGGCGCCCCAAGTCACCTGGGGTACCTAGTTTCCCAACACTTAGTCAAATTCTAATTTTCCAATGTTTCATTCCTCCTTGGATCCATCTTGCATCGTTTTGCGTGCATCGTCGAGTTGACGACTATTCATTGGTTCTGCGTTGTTGGAACAACATTGAAAACTTGTCGACGAGCTCTGGCAGATGATCTTTCTCTGTTGACAACTTCTGAGCTCATGCTTCACCTTCTGAAAAAGCAGAAATGACCCAGTAGAGAAAACTTGGTCGTTTGAAGATTCTGTCTGGACCGCGCTGATTGTAAAGCAAAATCGACCAATGAGAATCAAGCGTAACACCTGAATTAGAGATTCTATTTTTAGAAAGTTTTGCCAGCATCCATATCTCAAGAAACCCAGAAAACCTAATCTGACGTCTTTCTTTAGAAATTTCTAAAAATAGAAATTTCTATTTTTAGAAATTTTGCTTTTTTGACTTTTTGATGAAAAATTTTCTAGACTTGTTCATAATGCCTTAATGAAGTAAAATTTTTGATTGGGTACAACAATTGGCTATGTTTGGGGACCATGGCAGATACTTACGGCATAGGAGAACCAAGAATCTCTGGACTTTTAAGCTTGGACCAGTGCCTTATCAGTAGGGCAATAGAGTCAGGTCAATTTCCTAATCACCTAGAACAAGACTTTTCCCTACATCACCTAAAACCAGACTTCCTAAAATCACCTAAAAAGTTGGAACTTTCCAGAATACAAAGAACACAAATGTCACGTTACAGAAAGGGGAAAAACATTACGACATAACAATCACATTATAGAAAGGGAAAAAACATCACGAGAACAAAAAGTGTTTCACGCGCTCCTTTTCCTGAGCAAGGATGAGATGAAATTGAGACTATCACATAAAACCATCAATCGACTCAGAAAAGTAAGAACCATCTCTCTTTAGCTGTGAAGATTGTCTTGGTAGCACAAAACTTTTCTTTCTCTGCAACATCTCCTCAAAGAGCCACGGTTTAGGAGAGTATTCACATTCAGGCCACAAGAAGTTCCTGAGAAACTAGTTGATATGCCAGAGATCAGGTGGAGCATCTTCTTCTAAAGCAAGAAACCTCTGTAATAGTGAAGGTACAGAACCTCCTTCTGAAGATATACAGGAAAGTCTTGTGGCCAAAGTATATCCATGGGAACGGTTATCACCACATATTGAATATGAGTTTCATTTATATCTTGTACACACGCAACTTTATACTCAGTGAATGCATCATCTTCTGAAAAAGGCGCAAGTTGCTCATATACGACTCTCATTATTGATTCTTGGCTTATAGGATCTACAACTGTCGTTGCCCATTTTTCAAGTGCTTCAGGAGCTTCTTCTTCTTCATTGGTTATGTTTTCGTCCATCCACTCTTCAGATTCTGATGAATCTTCAAGATCTGAATGCTCAAACTCTTGATAATTATTGACTACATCTTCACCTGACAGCTCACTTTCCCATTCATTTCCTAGAATCTCGTCATCCTCTGTAGAGTAATCTTCTTCAATGTGGATATCCAGCATCGTTTCATCTTCAACATTCATGTATCTTCCTTCTTTTGTTAAGTAAGTAGAATCAAAGAGAGATCCATCTGAGCTATATGCTTCTTCTTCATCTTCTTGATCAATCTCACACACGGCGTATCTCACAAGACATTTGTCAAGAATTTTTGATTTTTCAATATCATCCTCTTTAGTGACCAAAACTGAATATTCCATGAACTCCTCTTCTTCATCAACCTCTTCATATGTTGCGTTCCACATTGGTTGCGTTGACTTCATCATATCTGTGATGTCTCTTGATTACATGGGTTCAGGGATAACCTTCAAAAGTTTAGCATCATCTTCTTCACTAGTGTGTATGAAAACTTCTTGAGACAAAGATGAAGACAGGCTAAACTATAAAAGAAAATTTACAGTATCCTCTACTGAAGAATCACTCTCCAAGTGATGTAGAAAACTGTCAAGATCCAATGATGAATCTTCTATATGATCTCCATTTTTGAGAAATTCCTCCAATGATGAATCACCTTCAAAGTGAAGAAGATCTTGTTCTTGCTCCAATTGCAATGCTTCTTTGATCTCTTCTTTGGATGTTTCTAACACAGGTTCTTCAAACCATCTTTCAAAAGATGAGAAGAACAAATTGGATTCATCATTGCTCTCTGCAACATATTTGATCTCTTCCTCGTAATTTTGCTCTTGAGAAGATTGTTGCACTTCTTCCTCAAAGAAAGTATGCAAGTTGTGCATTTCTTCAGGTTCTTCCATCAACGATCCTTCTTCATATTTGAAGAAATTATGCAAATTTTTAGCTTCCGATGAACATTCATGTTTTATATGCAAACACATGATGTCACTTGAAACAAAGTTAGGAAAATGTTCCCTTTTAATATTTGATTTACACTGGTAAAATCCCTTCATAGAGCCACCATCAGATTCGTCAAAGAGACGTTTAGGATTATCCGAAAATCCTTAATTTTCATTTGATACTTTTAATATTCGCATGAATCTTCTCATCTCTGAGCAACTTTCTCCATCATGTTGGTTTGTTGCATGGAACAAGCAGTAGATTTGTATTGCAGAAGACACATCTGCCTCTTGATGCATAGGTGATACTTGACGCACAGGTGAAGTAGGTTGATCACTGATATAGTTAATGAAAGAATCTAGTATACTTGAAGGAGATGGAACTTGCCAAAGCAGTACAACATTCAAGGGCACCAATGGCTTGATTGAATCTCTCTGGATCTTTCCTGAAGTGATCATATGATCTTCTAATTCAATAGCATACTCCTGAGCTTCTTGCAGTTCTATAGCATGTCTTTGCTTGAGGTAGAAATAAATTTCTAAAGATTGTGCATTCATGAAACAACTTAGCAGAATTTCTGACGAAGGATTCAAGGTGTTCATGACTTTTCCGATGAGACGGTTGAATCTGGCTATGAACTCTTGCATTGGTTCACTTCTGTCTTTCTTGATGTTTGAGAGTTGTGCAAACAAGACATGACTGTCTTCTACAGGTTTGAAACGGGTGAGAAATTTCTCCCTCATCGACTCCCAACTTGTGATAGAGCTGGCAGCGAGGTGATTAAACCATTCAGCTGCTGAACTTTGCAATGATTCCACAAACAAACGTACTGCAACATCTTCATGTGCAACGCCAAGAATTCCACGGGCGGTGGTGAAGGCAAAAATGTACTCATCAGGATGTTGCTTGCAATCACCATGAAACTTCGGAAAACTTTTTCTTGATCCTTCAAGAAGCTCATGATATTCTGCTAGTGCCAAAGGTCCAATGTTGTTACCCCAAGGCAATGGGGGTAGTCACCTCTAATTTGCATTATTGTGATTGTTATTATTTGCATCACCCATTTCTCTTGGCTAGAGTATGGGTTCCTCTAGAAGTACTTCTTGCTTGACTTCAGGAACTGGCTGGATTTCAGGAACTATGTTGGATGCTTCTCCAACTTCTGTAGGAATAACATCTTGGAAGAAAGTTTTTGCAGTACCGTATCTCCCCCTTCTTGTATAAACCATGTGAGCCAGGATTATCTATTGCCACACAGGAGGTGGTAATACTGGTCTTCCTACTGCAAGATCTACTTTGTGTTCTTCTTCGTCAAGAATAGCAGCCGTGTTTCTCCACTGATCAGGACTTTCCTTTTGTGCAAATATGAAACTCCTCAAGCTACTAATGATGTCTGTTTGCTCTCCTTCCACTCGTACAAGATTTAGTTGAATAGTAGGTGGTGTAAGATTTGGTTGTTGAATTGGAGTAGAAGGATGCCAGAGAGTCATTCCCATGACATAAGCCTAAGCTTGCTTGAAGTTTTATGCCTCGTGCCCCACGGTGGCTGCCAAAAAATTGTTGGCATTTCAATTCGCACCTCTGGAATGTGAGTTGGAAATGGACAACTATGCATAGATAAACCGCTCTCCTATTGGAAGGGGGAGTTCCCTTTTTACTGATGTTTGCTGAAAAGATAATTAAATGAAACTTCGCCTATCTTCTTTTTGATACTCAACTGCGAGCACAAGATTATAAAACTCTAAACGCTACAGAAGATGTTTTTTCCTTTTTTAAAACTTCTACTACAACTAAGCATAGACAAATGACGCTTTTAATTTCCTAAGTAAATTCAGAGCAAAGGAAATTAAAAGTGAACAAGGAATGATTGTTTTAACAAAAACTTAAGCAATTTTCTCCCAGATTTACATCACAAGACTCATAGTACTTTAATGATGAAAGCTGAAATGAAAGCTACAAAAGCTACACATCTGACTATGAAAACTTGATGAATCAAGATAGAATATTAGAGAAAAATAGGCATGAGACTTCTATTCAATGTCATAAAGTTGGCACAACTCCAGGACAACAATACTATAGCAAAAGGCAGGCATACAACAAGCGATCAAACACCGGAGAACAGATTACACAAAGTGAATAGACACTTGGAATATCAAGATTTGCAATCTAGAATAGGCACAGCAAATTTGCTATCACAATTACCATTACATACAATGAACATAGAGTGAACAAACACTTGGAATAACAAGATCTGCAGGCTAGAATAGGCACAACAAATTTGCTATCACAAATGCAGGCCCCCTTACAATGGGCAAGGATGCCCTTATTTATACTAAAATCAAAGGAGTAGGGAACCCTAAAATCTCCTTGATTAACCCTAACTTGCCAACTTGCAAGCTTTATTACTATTCTAAGACAAAGATACAATAAACAAATGCTTTAAAGTGATTTGCTTTAAAGCAAAGAAGATTCCAACTATCGCAAGGTGATTTCTTTCTAAATATAGAATGGATGAGCTTAGAATGAAAGCAAATGCTTTAAAACAAAAAACATCTATTTTAAAGATGCTTTCTTTTGAAATGCATCCTCATCAACATTCTTGCTTTTTGGTGATGTCATCCATTGATTTGCTGCTTTCTTCTAAAAAGTAGATTCTGGGCGAAAAAAGTTGTCACATGGGTTTTGTAGGCAATCCCATTCTGAAGCAACTCAGATTGTCAGATTTTGAAAAAGCGAAGATTTTCCTAAAAAGAAAGAAAAAAGAAGACTCCTGAAAAAAGAAAAACTCCCAATCTTCAAGAGGATGAAATACTAGATGGACCCATCTTGACGAAAACTGAAAAAGCTTCGGTCTAATTTCTAAAAAATGATCCCCTTGAAACAAGGACCCTGAAAAAGCGAGCCTCCCTACTTCCTCAACCCGAAACTATGAAGAACACTGAAAAAGCACTTCGTTTGGGTCTTTGAATCTTCATTGAAAGAAGAATAAA
Source organism: Cunninghamia lanceolata (assembly GCA_027924645.1). Classification (NCBI taxonomy): domain Eukaryota; kingdom Viridiplantae; phylum Streptophyta; class Pinopsida; order Cupressales; family Cupressaceae; genus Cunninghamia; species Cunninghamia lanceolata. The sequence goes on along the minus strand of BSBN01001616.1, from coordinate 1,015,519 downwards.
AACCTTTCCTCTGGATGCAACCTGCAAAAGATAATGAAACAAAGAAGCCGAAAGCTTGTCTTTATAGATCTTTAGGGTGAAAAAGTATCTTTATTTGTGAGAGAATAAAACTTGGACCTCATCCATGAAGAAAGCAACTTTTTAAGCACAAATCCAAGTGGATGTCTTCGAATAGGAAGAATCCTTGTTTTGTAGCTGCCTATGGCTTCATGTGTAAGATGACGATAAATATTTTCTTTTGATGATATCATAGAACACGCGAGTTGAAAGAAGTGTTAGCCAATTTTTCTTTGTTTTCGACACTTCAACACTTGTTTTGACTTAAATATGGCCTGTCTCCAACTTCAGCAAGATGGCAAAATGTCATCGTTGATTGAAAAAGCTGAATGATCCTATCATTTTGGAGACTTATCAACTAAGATTCTATTTCCAACCTCTGACTGACGATCTGGAATCGTTTGACCAAGCTTGACCTCCCGAAAACTGCCAACGGGCGAAGAATGGAAACAAAAACTGTCAGAAAACACTGTGAACATGGAAATTTTCTAACACTGAGCAAGTTGGGCACCCCAAGTCACCTGGGGCACTTGGTTTCACCAGACTTAGCCATTTTTTCAATTTTTGCAACTTCCTTCAATTTCTTGATTTGCGTGCACATTCCGGTGGCAAAGGACCCCTGTTTGGCTGTCAATTTCTATCAACTGGGATAAAACTGAGTCTGATGATCTGGTGGATATGCAGGCCTGATGAAAACTAACCTGATTGTACTCTCTGTCTGCCTCAGGAAATGTGTCAAATTGACTAACTCTGAACCGGACCAGGCTGACGGAAGGAGGTTCACATTTTTCAAGAAAAACTTCAAAAATAAACCAACTCTAAAGAGTTTGGATGCCCCAAGTCACCTGAGGCGCTTGGTTTCACCAGCCTTAGAATTTTTTTTTAAAAACTCAATTTTTGTACTTTTTCTCATTTTTCGTGCCCACAGCTCCTGTTCGATCTTCGTTTTCAGTTGTTTTGACGACTGTTGAGGCAGGATGGAGGGTGATCTGAGTAGCCTAAACATATCTATGATGAAATCCCAGCTTTGACTAACTTTTGACCAATTGGAAACAGGTTGATAGAAGCATTTTTGATGTTTCTCAAAAAACGTGAAAAAAATCTAACACTTGAAAGATTGGGCGCCCCAAGTCACCCGGGGCACCTAGTTTCCCAACACTTAGTAAAATTTTGATTTTCCAACCTTTCATTTCACCTTGGATCCATCTTGCATCATTTTGCATGCGTCGTTGAGTCGATGATTGTTCGTCAGCTCTGCGTCGTTGGAACAATGTTGAAAACTTGTCGACGAGCTCTGGCAGATGAACTTTCTGTGTTGACAACTTCTGAGCTCATGCTTCACCTTCTGAAAAAGTAGAAATGACCCAGTAGAGAAAACTTGGTCATTTGAAGATTTTGTCTAGATCGCACTGATTGTAAAGCAAAATCAACCAATGAGAATCAAGCGCGACACTTGAGTCAGAGATTCTATTTTTAGAAACTTTCTATTTTTAGAAAGTTTTGCTGGCATCCATATCTCAAGAAACCCAGGAAACCTAATCTGATGTCTATTTTTAGAAATTTTGCTTTTTTAACTTTTTGACTAAAAATTTTCTAGACTTGTTCAAAATGCCTTAATGAAGCAAAATTTTTGATTAGGTACAATAATGAGTTAACTTCTTTATTATGGATTGACAAGGAAGAGGTTCATGTGTTCATCATGATTTGTATCAGGACATCAGGATATCATGGTTGATATCAAGACTTCTAATTGGTTGTTAATTCAAGATTTCATGCTTGGAGTAAGTTCATGCTTGGGATTGCTCATGGACTCACCTTGATGTCTTTGATGGATTTGATAATGTGTTGTTGTAAATCAAAGTGACTGATGCTCAATTTCAAGAAGTTTCAATCTTAGTATTAGTGATGTCTAACAAGAGCAAAATGATCTCATGAGACAATGCAAAAGAATCTTTAGATTGTCCATTGATGACAAAGGCATGTGATTTGATTTGGTCTTGTAGAGTAACATGTGACAGAGATGTTAAACCTGTGATGAGGCTCATCATGTTGTTTGTTTTTGATCTTTGATGCTTGCCTTCATAAATCTTTTTTGGAACAATTTATATAGGTTGATCTAAAGTCCTAAATAAGTTTTCTAAGTTCTAAGGCATGTTCTTTAAGTTTGTGTTATGTTTAGAATCTTTGAGATCTTTTGAGAGTCCTAGCTCTTTGTTCAGAACTTTACCTTTCCACAGTCTTGAAACTAGGGCTTGGGTAACTTTATATTATTAAGGGTTTGTTACAAATAATTCCTCTAGCTTCTAAACCCTAAATCTTGGCCTAAGACTCCAAAGCCCCAAACCCTCATAGGCCTTCATATCTTGTTGATGTAAATTTCCTCTAATTCTACTAGGATTTCTTCTTGTCATTTGTAGAAAGCCTTTAAACCCTAGAAAACTATGTTGAAACCCTAATATGTTCTTAATGAGCACTAAGTTTTTAATCTTCTCGAGTCATCACTAAAAGCCATGTTCTTTTGTTATATTTTAGAGTTGACTTTCTATAGCAAGTCAGGTCACTTAAAGTGACCTAGTAGAGGGTTGTTATAATGTGGAACCTACCAGTCCCTTTGTGAAGAAACTAGCTCAGTAGGTTTTATGGGCGCTTATTTTATAATCTACGATTCAGTTTAAAAGATGGAAGGGCATGAGTTTTATGATCAATGGCCATTATTTAATGATTTTCAAATCCCTAACGAACCTGTATACTAGTAAAAATTGATAGGCTGAGTGTGTCTTTGAAGCCCTAACTGTCTTGAGTTGGTTATGCAACCAACATGAAGGGCTAAGAAATTGAATTTCTGGCATTATGTGATATATATGTGAACAAAAATTGGTTTATTGTGGTCATATGAAAAACACCAATGTGATGAATGTAAAAAGTTGTTTTAATGGTTTTACATTAGTAACAAAGAGAGAAGAAGAGGAGGGTTTTTTGATGCAATTTTGAAGAAGAAAAGAGTGTTTAAGATCATGAGGCATGATTGTTGCAGAGAGGAAGGAAAGCTATTTGCAGAAGGAATGGAAATAAGGACATATTGAATACAAAGGACCTATTGCAGATTTTGAATCAAGTGAAATTACAAAGGTAAAAAGTTGAATCTCTCAAGACTGATAATGGCTCTTTAATGCATGAATGACTATGTTGTAAGACTGATTAGAGAGATTTGTAGACAAAAGAGGTTTTTTGAATAAGTAGTCTTTGAATTTGAAAAGGGTTTGTTCAGATGCTTGCATGTTTAATCTATAATGATGCTGCTACTTTTGAAGGTCTTTGTAAATAAGATTTGATTGCATAACATTGTGATGATCAAGATTATTAGCATGAATTGATGTATAATGACAACAATGTTATCTAGGATTGTGAGGATGTATTTGATATAAGGACTTGTAGGGTCTATGTGTTACAAGTATCGGCCTAACCCGTGTTGTCATTGATGTCAACATACTCCTGTTGCATTGATGATAAGGATTGGATGAGCTGAATGCTGAGGATATTGAGAAAATTAGTCCTATCAGGAACAGAGAAGAACAGTGAAGTCAGTGAGGTAAAGATCCCAGCTAAGATGAAGATCAAAGGATGCGCATCAAAGGGTTTGTAGATAAGTGTCTTAAGATGATGCAGTAGAGATTTCAGAGGTCTACATGAAGATTTGAAGAAGTTATGGCCACTTAAGTAAAACCGGTTCTGGCGGATGTTCAGAGGTGACAGAGTGACACAGATAGGTCAGGTAAGATCCAAAAATGCAATATCTTGTTCTGCAGATTTGATGGAGTATTTAGGAAGTCAATGTGAATTGACAACTCAATTGGTTCGTGGTCTGGAGGTACGCAAGCATCTATTCCAATATGACGGTGATGACAGACTGTGTTCTTGAGGTTCCAGTTGAAGGTGAGAATGATTTTAGTAAGAAGTAGTGTGGATGTTCTTGGTGATTCAGGCAAGCTTGTGGAGGTCTTTGGATTGTGTCCAGTTCGTGTTGGTGGTCCACATTGAAGATTGAGTTTGGAATTGATGAATTACTTCTGGATGATGATGTTCTTCCCAAGTTAGGCCGACCGAATGAATTACACCTCCTGCGGATGATCTTGAAGATGTTCTGTGAAGAATGGTGTGTTCCTAAAGGAAGACTAAAGTCTCAGATCTGTGTGGTCAATAGTGTGTTGATCCGCATGAAGTCTTTTTATAATTAGTCATGTTGTATTTATGTATTTGCTCTGTAATGTATGCCGACTTGGATGATTGTCCCTAAGTCGATGTTTGTATAAATAAAGAATTGTAAAGTTATTTCAAGAGGACTTGGTGGCGATGTAGGTGTGGTAGAGTGCAGAGGAGCGAAAGGCAGAGCAGAAGTTTGGGCTTAATTAGAACTGACTCAAGCATGGTGAAGATGCTATTCTTCAGTTCAAGTATGTAAAACTTATTATTCTGTAGACAGTGTGTCTCTGGTAGGTAGTGGGCCTCTTGTGAGCAGTGTGTTTGGGTAGTGAGCCCTAATTGGCATGTGTCATTTTGTTCTTACTATTCTTTTAATAGAGAAAACAATCTTGGGTTAGTCACCCTGTGGTTTTTCCCTTAACCAGGTTTTCCACATTAAAAATCTTGGTGTCATATGTGTTAATGTGTTTCTGCTCTTAAATTCATGCATTATATTTCCATGTTTGATTTATTATTATGTTGATGAATAAAGAAAAGGATTTAGGTGATTAATTGCAAGAGAGTTTTGGACTACTGATTCACCCCCCTCTCAGTTGTCTGTCCTAAATCTAATAATTGGTATCAGAGCTGAGTTCCTCTGAAAGAGCTTAACCGCTTGAAGAGATCTAGGATGTTGTCCTACAAGAAGGATAGTCTGAGGTTTGATGGAACCAATTTCACTCTTTGAAAAAGTCACATGGAATGCCACTTGCAATGTATGGGAATGCAGTATTGGATCATGGCTTCAAGAAGTATGATCCTCCACATAATGGTCCACGTACTTTAGATGAAATTAGAGATGTTGAAAACAATTTGCAAGCTAAAGAAGTTCTTCTAAGTGCCTTATTTGATTTGGAGTTGACAAATGTTATTGACCTAAAAACTGCTCATGAGATTTGGGAAAAACTGGAACTTCTACATGAAGGAGATAAGTATGTTAAATGTGCCAAGCTACAGAGTCTGAAAGGAAAATTTGAAAATCTTAAGATGAGAGAAGATGAAAATATCACTACATTTATGCCAAGAGTAAATGAGCTTGTTTGTGGCATTAGATGTGCTGGTGGAATCTTGGATGAAGATGAAATTGTTGGAAAAGTTCTCAGATCCCTTCCTAATTCTTACAAATATAAGGTTGCTGCTATTGAAGAATTCAGATCCTTTTCAGGTATCACAAGAGATCAATTGGTTGGTAAGCTGGCTGCATTTAAATTGATTGAGTTTGGAGATGCCCCTCCCAAGACTGAATCTGCATTCAAAGCTAGTGCCTCTGTAAAAGGAAAACAAAAGTTTCATCTAGGAGAGAACTCTTTAAAGAAACTATCATGGTATGAAAAAGCAAGAAATGATCTGGAAGAAGATGAAGCAGAAGTTGCTCAACTTGAAGCCTTTATTGCAAAAAGATTGCCAAGAGGATCCGGTAAGTATGAAGGGAAATTGCCTTTTAAATGTTTTAACTACAATAAGATTGGTCATTTTGCCTCAAGGTGTCCGAAAAGATTTTCAAGGCCAAATCCTAACAGATCAAGGTTCCAAAAGAAATGTTACTATGTTCATGAAGATGATGATGATGAGGGAGTAACAGATGATGAATCAGATACAGGAAACATATCTGGAAATGATTGGGTGTTTATTTCCATCAAGGAAGAAGGTCCAATGCCTTCTAAATCTGTCAATCATAAAATTGTAGAAATAGCTCTGGCTGCCCAAGTTGAAGAAAAGGATGATTGGGTCATTGATAGTGGATGCTCCCACCATATGACAGGTGACAAAAATAAGTTCATAGATTTGGAAAGGTATGAAGGAGGAGTGGTAAAATTTGGTGATAATTCTGCTGGTAGAATCAGGGTAGAGGAACTATTTCTTTTGATGGAAAGAACAAAACCGGTAATGTACTGTATGTTGAAGGATTGAAGCACAATCTTCTCAGTGTTGGACAGTTGGTGGACAAAGGCTATGATCTCTGATTCAAAAATGGAAAATGCAAGATCTTTGAAAGTTTTGAAATAGAGATTGCATCCGGTACTCAAACTAAAGGTAATATCTTCCACTTGGTTGGTACTAGTAAAAGTTGTTTATTTGTTCAAATTGATCAAAGTTGGTTTTGGCATAGAAGAATGTGTCATGTGAATTTTGATAATATCATCAAGATAAGCAACACTTAGGCTATGAGAGATTGTCCAAGATTGGTGAAACCTACTAATAGTTTGTGCAAAGAATGTCAGTTGGGCAAGCAGAGCAGAGTCACATTCAGAAGTAAGGAACTGTCTTCTACCAGATTATTGAACTTAGTTCATACTAATCTATGTGGTCTGACAAGAATTAGGAGTGTGCAAGGTGATAGATACTTCATGCTATTAATTGATGACTACTCCCGGATGATGTGGGTGACTTTTTTGAAAGAGAAATCAGAGGCTTTTGAGAAATTCAAAATATTCAAGGCTATGGTAGAGAATGAAACCGGATTGAACATAAAATCTATGAGGTTTGATAGAGGTGGAGAATTCACATCCCATGAGTTCATAGAATTCTATGAGAAACATGGAATAAAAAGACAGTTGTCTGCTCCAAGGCCACCACAGCAGAATGGAGTAGTGGAGAGAAAGAACTGGACCATCCAGGAAGCATCTAGAACCATGATGAAGGAAGAAAATATTCCTCAGATCTACTAGAGAGAAGCTATAAGCACTGCGGTCTATACTCTTAATCGAGTACAAATCAGAAGCAATACTGGTAAGACTCCCTATGAACTCTGGTTTGGCATCACTCCCACTGTGAAGTATTCAGAGTCTTTGGTAGCAAATGTTACATTAAAAGAGATGAAGATCTAGGCAAATTTGATGCTAGAAGTGATGAAGGAATCTTCTTGGGTTATTCTACTCAAAGCAAAGCATACCTGTGTTATAACAAGAGATTGAGAAAGATTATAGAGAGTACAAATGTGAAGGTTGATGAAGGGATTGAAAAACCTTTAAGGTTTTATGAATATGATGAAGATGACCAGAATGATGTTTTGATCCAAGGAGTCCAAGCCCCTTCTGAGATTCAAATTCAAACTGATCCGGTGAACTAGGAAGAGGAGATAAGTTTGAATGAACCTATTCAAGAGATAGAAGTGCAAGGAAGTCCCAAAATTCCCAGGTATGTAAAACTGAATCACTCTGAAGACCAGATCATAGGTGATAAAAGCAAAGGCATTCAAACAAGAAGAAGGATTGCTCAAGATTCAGAAGAGTATTGTTTGATTTCAAATATTGAACCCAAAACAGTGAATGAAGCATGCAATGATGAAAACTGGGCTAAAGAAATGAAGGAAGAGCTGATGCAAATTGAGAAAAATCACACTTGGGATCTTGTTCCCAGACCTAAAAATAAGAATGTGATTGGAACCAAATGGGTCTTCTGGAATAAATTGAATGAAGATGGTGAAGTAGTCAGAAACAAAGCCAGATTGGTCTGCAAGGGTTACTCCCAAGTAGAAGGAGTTGATTTTGAAGAAACTTTTGCTCCGGTGGCAAGAATTGAAGCGGTTAGGTTATTTCTTGCTTTTGCTACCTTCAAGGACTTCAAAGTATATCAGATGGATGTCAAGTCTGCCTTCCTGAATGGAGACTTGGAAGAAGAAGTTTACATTGAGCAACCGGATGGATTTCAATTGTCTGATCATGGTGATATGGTCTGCAAGTTGAAGAAAGCACTGTATGGACTCAAGCAAGCCCCAAGAGCCTGGTATGAAAGATTGGACAAGCATCTTTTGAAGATTGGTTTTAACAAAGGTACTGCTGATAGTAATTTGTACTTCAAAATTGATCATGAAAATATCTTAATTGTTGAAGTGTTTGTTGATGATATCATTTTTGGAGGAAGAGATAGTATGTGCAAAACTTTTGCAAATCAAATGAAAAGTGAATTTGAGATGTCCATGTTTGGGGAAATGAATTTCTTCTTAGGTCTGCAAATCACTCAAACAAAGAAAGGAATCTTCATTTCTCATACCAAATATGTGAAAGAATTGTTGAAGAAATTTGGGATGGAAGACTCAAAACCAATGAGTACTCCCATGGCAACCAGATGTAAATTGAGCAAAGATGATGACTCTCCTAAGGCTGATCAGAAAAAATACAGGTCAATGATTGGAGGATTGTTGTATCTCACTCAAACTAGACCTGACATTATGAATGCTATTGGTCTTGTTGCTAGATTTCAAGCTGATCCTAGAGATTCTCATGTCATGGCAATCAAGAGAATTCTCAGATATCTAAAAGGGACAGTTGAGTATGGTTTGTGGTATCCTAGAGATCATGATTTCTCTCTTCATGCATATATAGATGCGGATTGGGCAGGAGATGTGGATGACTGGAAGAGCACCAGTGGTGGAGCATTCTTTTTTGGAAAGAGATTGGTTTCTTGGCTGAGCAAGAAATAAGAGGCAATATCTCTGTCCACTGTAGAAGCAGAATATATTGCAGCAGCAGGTAGTTGCACTCAAGTATTGTGGATGAAGCAAATGTTAAGAGACATGAGAAAGGAGTATGAGGAACCTATCACAATCTTCTGTGATAATTCAAGTGCAATAAATATTTCAAAGAATCTGGTGTTGCATTCAAAGACTAAACACATATCCATCAAGTTTCACTTTTTGAGAGAGCAAGTAAACAAGAATGAAGTCAGATTGGAGTTTGTGCCTTCCAAAGATTAGATTGCAGATAATTTTACTAAACCTCTACCTAAGGAATCTTTTGAGTATCTCAGGGAGAAGTTAGGGGTTATTACCCCCTGGTTCTGAATTAAGGTGCACTGATGTGCATCAGTCCGGTGGATCTCACAGTCATATCTTATGGTCTGGATTGATGTTTGGGAAGCTGCTACTTAGGGGGAGCAGCCGATATGATTTTAATTAATACAAATATGTGCCCTTTGCCATTGATGTCAAAGTGGGAGAGAAGGCATGTGAAAAACAAGTGGTTTCTGATCAAAGGGGGGAGCAGTAAAGGAAGAAAAGACATGAGAATGGTTGTTGTTGATAGGGGGAGTTGTGTAAGGAATAGTTCTTGTCTTGATGGTTAAAACAATTTTTCACATCATATGTTGCCATCAATGACAAAGGGGGAGATTGTTGCAAGTATGGGACTAACTGGTGTTGTCATTGATGTCAACATACTCCTGTTGCATTGATGATAAGGATTGGATGAGCTGAATGCTGAGGATATTGAGAAAATTAGTCCTATCAGGAACAGAGAAGAACAATGAAGTCAGTGAGGTAAAGATCCCAGCTAAGATGAAGATCAGAGGATGCACATCAAAGGGTTTGTAGATAAATGTCTTAAGATGATCTAGTAGAGATTTCAGAGGTCTGCATGAAGATCTGAAGAAGTTATGGCCACTTAAGTAAAACCGGTTCTGGTAGATGTTCAAAGGTGACAGAGTGACACAGATAGGTCCGGTAAGATCAGGAAATGTAATATCTTGTTTTGTAGATTTGATGGAGTGTTTAGGAAGTTAATGTGAATTGACAACTCAATTGGTTTGTGGTCTGGAGGTCCGCAAGCATCTATTCCAATATGACAGTGATGACAGACTGTGTTCTTGAGGTTTTGGTTGAAGGAGAGAATGATTTTAGTAAGCAGAAGTAGTGTGGATGTTCTTGGTGATTCAGGCAAGCTTGTGGAGGTCTTTGGATTGTGTCCAGTTCGTGTTGGTAGTCTACATTGAAGATTAAGCTCGTAATTGATGAATTACTTCTAGATGATGATGTTCTTCCCAGGTCAGGCCGACCGGATGAGTTACACCTCCTGCGGATGATCTTGAAGATGTTCTGTGAAGAATGGCATGTTCCTAAAGTAAGATTGAATTCTCAGATTTGTGTGGCCGACAGTGTGTTGATCCGCGTGAAGTCTTTTTATAATTAGTCATGTTGTATTTATGTATTTGCTCTATAATGTATGTCGACTTGGATGATTGTCCCTAAGTCAATGCCTTGTATAAATAAAGAATTGTAAAGTTATTTCAAGAGGACCTGGTGGTGATGTAGGTGTGGTAGAGTGCAAAGGAGCGAAAGGCAGAGCAGAAGTTTGGGATTAACTGGAATTGACTCAAGCATGGTGAAGATACTATTCTTCAGTTCAAGTATGTAATACTTATTATTCTGTAGACAGTGTGTCTCTGGTAGGCAGTGGGCCTCTTATGAGCAATGTGCTCGGGTAGTGAGCCCTAATTGGCATGTGCCATTTTGTTCTTACTATTCTTTTAATAGAGAATACAATCTTGGGTTAGTCACCCCGTGGTTTTTCCCTTAACCAGGTTTTCCACTTTAAAAATCTTGGTGTCATATGTGTTAATGTGTTTCTACTCTTAAATTCTTGCGTTATGTTTCCTTGTTTGATTTATTATTATGCTTATGAATAAAGAAAAGGATTTAAGTGATTAATTGCAAGAAAGTTTTGGACAACTGATTCACCCCCCCTCTCAGTTGTCTGTCCTAAATCTAACACTATGTTGATTAGTTGAATTTTAAGGATTGTATAAGCATTGAGGAGTTTATATATATTGTTGCATTGTAGAGAATCAGGGCAATCCCCTGAAAGGAGTTCTTCATTCTTGTTCACTTGATTATGCAATAGCCAATGAGGCATCTAGAACTAGTGAGGTACTTTTTGCCAGTGAGGCATATTCATGTCAGTGAGACACATTTGTATTTTCTAGTGAGGCATCCAAAACTAGTGAGGTACATTCTACTAGTGAGGCATATTCATATCAGTGAGACACATTTGTATTTTCTAGTGAGGCATTTTATTTGTAGCCAGCGAGGCATGTTTCTAATTAAGCCAGTGAGGCATTTTCTGAGTGGTTTTTCTACCCCATGAGGGTTTTCCACTCCTAAAATCTTTGTGTTATGGTCTCATTTGATGCATGGTTCACTTGACCTCCATACTTGAATGTTTAGCTCCTTATTGCACTGTTTCTTGCCTTGATAAAGTTTCAGATCAATATCATAGCTTTCTATTTTTAAAGTTTAACATAAATGAAGTGTTTTTTTTATCTACAACACTGATTCACCCCCCGCCCCCCTCAGTGTTGTTTGTACTCCAACAAGTGGTATCAGAGCATAGGTTCCCTATAGAAGTCTAACATGATTGGGTAGGTCCTGATAGTGGAGTACCATGGGAAAGTGTAAAATAAATAGAGAAAAAAAAGAATCCAAACAAAGAGAGGTGTAAAACAAGCCCCAGTCAAGTCAAGCAATGAGTTGTTACATGAGTCATCCTTGAAAGTTGATACAAAGAGTGATAAAGAAAATAACTTTGTTGTTAAGCTTGATGATGCAGAAGGAGATCTCTTTGTGAATGACGATGAACATGAGTTAGATGAAGATGAATGTGTAGTAGATGTTGAAGGTGAACTCTTGTGTGCTCTGGATATAATCAAGCAACTCAAAAAAGAAAATAAGAGATTGGAAGATCCGCTTCAACAAGAAAAAGATTCAAAAGACAAGGTATGTTCAAATTTGGCAAAAGTCTCGTTAGAGCTTGAAGAGGAAAGAAAATTGATTATATATTTAAAAGGTCAAATTGAAGAATCAAACAAGTTAACTATTAGTCTAAAAATAGAAGTAGAAGAAGACAAAAGAGTGGTTGACTTTACAAAATCTGATCTTGAAGCTAAGACTAGTGAATGCTTAAAGCTAGAAAAAGAAATAGTTTCTTTGAGAAAGGAATTAGAAAAGGCATCTTATAAATTGCACAAGAGTCTTCAATTTGAAAAGAGTACTAATTGCTTGAATGACATGTTAAGCAAGAAAAAACATTACAGGGACACTACAGGTCTAGGTTATGAAGGAGGACAACTAAAAGACTTTAAAGGCCATTTTTTTGACAGAGACAGTAACTGATTTGTCACAGTTGCAATGATATATTACAGTAGTAATAGTCTTTTTTATGACATTTTGCTTAGGTACAGAACTATACTATTGGGAAAACTTGAGTTATTGTCTTCATGAAGAATGTCATTAATTTACAGTGATGATATATAGTGATTCACAGTGAATATCAATGATTTTTTCTTAGATAATGTTCTTGATGCTGTTACAATGATTCCCTTACTCTAAGTGATATTCCTTGGCTAATGTACTTAATTAGATCTTTAATGGACAATGTTCTTCTTTTTAAGTCATTTTGAGCATTCTGCACTATAGTGGAGCAAGGAGTTCATGTAATCACAATGATACTCAAAATATGAACAATGTCTTTGATTGGCTCTCAATAATGGCATATTGTGGGAAAATAGCTTCTTGTCAGTGAAGTAGTATGTTGCAGTGGTCAAGGATGTGCCTCATGCCTCAAATGAATGAAATATGGTTATGTTATCTTTATGTTTTTCTTGCAGGGTAGTAGACAGAAGACAATGCTTTTGATGATCTCTTGTTAATACTCTTATAAAGTCTATGACAATGTGCCTTGTCAAAGTACAATTTTTGAAGACTAAGAGCAATTAAGTGATCCTTAGTGCCTTGATTTATGTAGTGACAATGGTTTGTAATAGTGATTTCTTGTTATAATGATGACAGGACAATAAAAGTATAATGATGTTGCAATGTTTATTTATGATAATACCATATCGTGTCCATATGTTTTGGAGTGTGTTTGTCATTGAAATTGTAGTCATTTGTCTTACTTTTTTAGTTGTGCAGTGCATGACACTTTCTATGACAGTTACATTATACCTGGACAGTGTTATGAGGCTGGTAAGAGCTCAGGGGGAGTAGTATGGAGTTTCAATTGTAGGTACAGTGATTCTTGATGGTTTCAGTTGATTCCTAATCTTTAAACTCACTTGATTCTTGATCTTTGAACTGTTTTGGACTGGAACAGTGATATACAGTTGTGCTTGATATAGATGTTTGATGCCTTCACCTTCAGTTCTTGATAGTGCTTGATTATAATGTTTTATGTTGATATTGGTGCATTCAACAAGAGATGTGTTATACAGTGGATTCTTCTGGTTTGATCATTCAGTGTGGCAACATTATTGTATTGTGGTTGGCATTGATTGTTGGTAACAGTGGACAGTGAATGATGATAGCATCATCATGTTTGCTTATAATGTGAAGTGACAAAATGAGATATGTTGGGTTATGGAAGTATTCTAATGACATTTTTTTTGTTAGTGTCTGACTCTGCAATAGGAATCACAGTAAAACATTCCAATGCTTCTTGAAGTAAAGTGTTTGCAAGTGTCCAATGCTTAGTTGTTGTCATTGATAAAAGTGTTTTTGTACTTTAAGACAATGTATATTTTTGCATGGGGATCATTTAGTAGCTTGGACAGTCTCTTTTAATGCTTTGGAGCAGTTTATTGTTGATGCAAGATTATGTCCCTCTTTCAAGTTATAGTGCAGTACAACAATGTGGTTCAATCTTTGCTTGCAGTGATACAAGACAGGAGGTGTTGTGGTCTCTTTGTCATGTGATGTCCAAAAAGGTTAATATGGTGTAATAGTTTGTGAAAATTGATAATGTCATCTCAAGTGTCATGATGTGATCTTATTTTTTATGTTCAACATTTTGTCGAGTTGTGATGCCAATGAACAGGCCTTGAACTAGAATATGAAGTCTCACATAGTACCATTTGGTTGTGCAGTGAATCATTTTCATAGTGTTTGATCACATTTCACTATGACCTTTGTTTCTATCATGTTGCTTGATGTCAGTGATTGGATATTGTAGAGATTGTATACACTCCATTCAATTCATACTTGTTGTATTTGATGAGTTAACTTCTTTGGTATGGAATAACAAGGAAGAGGTTCATGTGTTCATTATGATTTGTATATGGACATCAGGATATCATGGTTGATATCAAGACTTCTAATTGATTAATAATTCAGGATTTCATGCTTGGAGTAAGTTCATGCTTGGGATTGCTCATGGGATCACCTTAATGTCTTTGATGGATTTGATAATGTGTTGTTGCAAAATCAAAGTGACTCATTCTCAGGTTCAAGAAGTTTCAATCTTAGTAATAGTGATGTCTGACAAGAGCAGAAGGATCTCATGAGACAATGCAAAAAAAATCTTTAGATGGTCCATTGATGACAAAGGCATGTGATTTGATTTGGTCTTGCAGAGTAACATGTGATAGACACATTAAACCTGTGATGAGGCTCATCATGTTGTTTGTTTTTTGATCTTTGATGCTTGCCTTCATAATGTTTTTTTGGAACAATTGATATAGCTTGATCTAAAGTCCTAAAGAAGTTTTCTAAGTTCTAAGGTATGTTATTTAAGTTTGTGTTATGTTTGGAATCTTTGAGATCTTTTGAGAGTCCTAGCTCTTTGTTGAGAAATTTACCTTTCCACAGTCTTGAAACTAGGGCTTGGGTAACTTTATGTTATTAAGGGTTTGTTACAAATAATTCCTCTAGCTTCTAAACCCTAAATCTTGGCCTAAGACTCCAAAGCCCCAAACCCTCATAGGCCTTCATATCTTGTTGATGTAAATTTCCTTTGATTCTACTAGGGTTTCTTCTTGTCATTTGTATAAAGCCTTTAAACCCTAGAAAACTATGTTGAAACCTTAACATGGTCTTAATGAGCACTAAGTTTTTAATCTTCTCTAGCTACCACTAAAAGCCATGTTCTTTTGTTATATTTTAGAGTTGACTTTCTATAGCAAGTCGGGTCACTTAAAGTGACCTAGTAGAGGGTTGTTATAATGTGGAACCTACCAGTCCCTTTGTGAAGAAATTGGATTAGTAGGCTTTATGGGCATCTATTTTATAATCTACGGTTCAGTTTAAAAGATGGAAGGGCACGAGTTGTATGATCAATGGCCATTGTTTAATGATTTTCAAATCCCTAACGAACCTGTATACTGGTAAAAATTGATAGGCTGAGTGTGTCTTTGAAGCCCTAACTATTTTGAGTCAGTTATTCAACCAACATGAGGGGCTAGGAAATTGAATTTCTGGCAGTATATGATATATATGTGAACAAAAATTGGTTTATTGTGGTCGTATGAAAAACACCAATGTGATGAATGTAAAAAGTTGTTGTTTTAATAGTTTTACATTAGTAACAAAGAAAGAAAAAGAGGAGGGTTTTTTGACACAATTTTGAAGAAGAAAAGAGTGTTTAAGATCATGAAGCATGATTGTTGCCGAAAGGAAGGAAAGTTTTTTGCAGAAGGAATGGAAATAAGGACATATAGAATACAAAGGACCTATTGCAGATTTTGAATCAAGTGAAAATGCAAAGGTAAAAAGTTCAATCTCTCAAGACTGATAATGGCTCTTTAATGCATGAATGACTATGTTGTAAGATTGATTAGAGAGATTTGTAGACCAAAGAGGTTCTTTGAATAAGTAGTCTTTGAATTTGAAAAGGGTTTGTTCAGATGCTTGCATGTTTAATCTATAATGATGCTACTACTTTTGAAGGTCCTTGTAAATAAGATTTGATTGCAGAACATTCTAATGATCAAGATTATTAGCATGAATTGATGTATAATGACAACAATGTTATCTGCGATTGTGAGGATGTATTTGATATAAGGACTTGTAGGGTCTATGTTGATCAATTGAATTTTAAGGATAGTATAAGCATTGAAAAGTTTATATATATTGTTGCATTATAGAGAATCAGGGCAATCCCCTGAAATGAGTTCTTCATTCTTGTTCACCTGATTGTGCAATAGCCAGTGAGGCATCCAAAACCAGTGGGGTACTTTTTGCCAGTGAGGCATATTCATGTTAGTGAGACACATTTGTATTTGCCAGTGAGGCATCCAAAACCAGTGAGGTACATTCTACCAGTGAGGCATATTCATGTTAGTGAGAGACATTTGTATTTGCTAGTGAGGCATTTTATTTGTAGCCAGTGAGGCATGTTTTTAATTAAGTAGTGAGGCATTTATTGATTGGTTTTTCTGCCTCATGAGGGTTTTCCACTCCTGAAATCTTTGTGTTATGGTCTCATTTGATGCATGGTTCACTTGACCTCCATACTTGAATGTTCAATTCCTTAATGCATTGTTTCTTGCCTTGATAAAGTTTCAGATCAATAACATAACTTTTTGTTTTTAAAGTTTGACATAAATGAAGTGTTTTTTATCTACAACACTGATTCACCCCCCTCTCAGTGTTGTCTATACTCCAACAACCTTTCCTAACATTCTCTCACTTGTCAAACACCTTGCAAGAGCAAAGGGAGTATCAACATGATTTAATTGCTAGGGGGCGAGAGGCCCATAGACTTCAAACACCATCTGAACATCTCTATGCTCATAGGCTTAGTTAATGAATCTACAAGGTTCATCAAAGTCTCTGCCTTAACTAGCTTCACACTACCATCTTCGACCATATCTTTGACAAAGTGATATTGTACATCAATGTGCTTGGTCCTGACACGAAATGTCAGGTTCTGAGATAGACATATCATGCTTTGATTGTCACAATAAATTGTCACTACAACCTATTTGATTCCAATATTTGAACATAATCTCTGAAGCTAAATGGATTTTTTACAAGCATGAGTTGTTGCCATATACTTAGCCTTAGTAGTGGACAAAGAAACCATAGTCCGTCGCTTACTCATTCAACTAATTACACCACCAAACAAAGTAATCACATAAGCTAGTGGATCTTCTGCTATTAACATCACTTGCCTAGTCTGAATCCACATAACCATGAATATCAAGGGAATGTTTGTCTCCTATCAAATTACTATGATAATACAAGGAATACTCTGAGGTACCTCACAAATATCTGAAGAAGCTTTTAACTACATCCCAATGAACTCTACCAGGATTAGACATATATATTTGAAAAGAACTCCCATTGCTTGGGCAATGTCTGGTCTAGTACAGACCATAGCATACATCAATTTTCTGACTACACTTTAGTAAGGCTCTATGCTCACGTCTTCCATCTTTGATGGAGATGTTGGACATTATGAAACATATAATTTCATTCCACCTGTAAGAGGAACACACAATAGTCTACAATCTTGCATGTTAAACCTCTGTAAAATTTATTTGTCATATTTACTTTAGCCAATCCATAGTTTTCTATTCACTCTATCTCTTTTGATTTCCATCCCAAGAATGTTATTAGCTACACCAAGATCTTTCATTTCAAATTTAGTTGCAATTCAAGAGACTTTAGTTATGAAATCATTCTTTTCCTTGCACCAATAAATAACATTTCATCAACATATAATGCAATAAACAAGAAATGATCACCATTAGATTTATAGTAAACACATTGATCTGATTTAGAATGCTCAAATCACAAACTCAACATATGTATCAAATTTTTGGTACCACATCCTAGGACTTCGTTTGAGGCCATACAAAAATTTCTTCAATGTACAAACCAAATTACTTCTTTCTTTCACCACGTAGTGCTCTGCCTATGTTATATAAATATCCTCTTTCAAATCACCATGAAGGAATGTCATTTTCACATCTAGTTGCTCAACCTTTAGATCATAACTTGTATCAATAGAAAGCAAAAATCTAATGGATGTCATTTTTGCAATAGGAGAAAATATCTCACCATAATCAACACACTCAACCTGAGAGTAACCTTTCACAACCAACTGTGCTTTGTACTTCTAAATACCCTCATCTGAACTAATATTTTTATTGAATACTCATTTACCACCAACATATTTTCGTCCTTCAGGTAATGGTACTAGATCCCATGAAAGATGTCATTTCTTTATCTATAGTAATCTTTTAGGACTTTGCATCATTCGTACCCAATGCCTCTTCTACAGATCTTGGTTCATCCATGTTAGTATTCAAAGAAAAAATACATCTCCAGTCATTAGGTAAATACCTTTTAGGTGGTTGTCTATGCCTGTAGATCTTCAAACAAGTTGATTTGGAGGTTTTTCCTCCTCTTCTAAAGATTTAGAGCTTGATGAGATCTCCTCAGCTTCTTTTCTATCTAGGGGCCTCGATTCAATTTTCTTAGGCATAGCAGGAAGTTGAATCACATTTTTTTGTTCACTTTGTTCTGGCTACAATGTAACTGTTTAGTGGAAAATTGGATTTGTTAATGTTTTTAGTGTTTAGATGTTTGAATCTGCCTTTCCACTATACATTCAAGGATCTAGGGTCGAGTCACAATTCACTATCATACCCTAGACCATTGTGAGATGTAGGGAATCTTGGATTAGGGAATTTAATTACCAATTTATCTTCTCTTATGCTCAATTGACCATTAAAACCCTAATTATGTGAATACGGCAATAAACTGATGAATAACAGAAAAAGCTCTTGCAGACGGAAGTAAAATAGCAAATCACAGAGTACATGTTTTCAGGTTTCCGAGGTGGAACAATCGGGGGCACTAGAGCGGGCACCCAATTCCAAGGTACCAATTTCTTTGTGGGATCCAGACTTCCTTCCGACACTGATCAACATTGTAACTCCTGTTTCTGGATATTCAGCTATGGAGGACACTAGAGCGAGCGCCCAAGTCCTGGAAATGCTCCAGTGTCCTACTTCTCTTCGGATCCTGAATCCTTGATGTCTGCCAATCCTTCCTGCAACTTCACTTTTCCCAAATACGACACATGTAACCTACAATCACAAGACTTTGGGAGGGGGTTGTGGTGTTTAGAGGCTTGCCTCAGTCAAGCCCCGAAGGACACTTAAGTCTCTGTACACTGTTGTCAAATAGAGAGTGCGTGCCCTTGTGAGGTAGAGGCAAAAACCAAAGGAATTGATAATGAAAACACAATATAATGTCACCTTGTAGTGAAGCTCTCATGGGAGGAAGATGCTCTTCATTCCATGAGGAAATTAATGCTCAAATCTGCAAATACAAACACATAAACCACACAAGTCTACTCTTGCAACACAATGAAAGCCTTGAATCACCTTGAGAACACTTGAACATTACAATTGCCATCTAGTTTATAAATGAATGCCTAAACATGCTTATATATGAAACTACAAACACTCCCACCAATATTTTCGTAATTCAAACTTACCATGTCCGCAAAGGACCGAAATAATGGTCATAAACCGACACCCAGAAAATAGGGCAGGACTAGGGCATGGGCGCCTAAGTCCTCCCCTCCTATTTTGGGTAGGGTACAGCTCAAGGGGTCCTCCTAGGTCCCATTTGTCATGTTACCTAGGGCTCATTCCATCGGGATGCCAAATTATGAAGTAAGATGTCCTAAATGCATGCAAAAGACCCGGGAGCTAAACCTTAAGAGGGAAAAGCCCCTAAGGGGACATTTTCTGACATTACATTTAGCCCCCACTTTAATGTATGTATAAACGCGAGGCCAATACATGCATTCAAGTAAGGTCACAAACACAGTGAACACATCAAGCCTGGAGAAGACACGCCAATCACGTAGAAAATAGTAACAGACACACAAAACACGGAGAAGATAGTTACAGTCATGCAGAACACAGAGAATATAGTGAATGCATGGAAGACACATTAATGCATGGAAGACAGGCATGATTCTTTTCTTTTCTTTTTCTCATATATATGAAATACAACTGCAAGTACTAGAAAGTAAACAAACTTCCCATAATACATGATGCACTCATCATGCAGGTCTTTGTATATATGGGGCAACACACACGCAAGACACGCAAAACCTCCCAAAATGCATGCCGCATATGGGGCAACAGACATGCCAAACAAAGCAAGAACGCCAAAACACACACACTTGAAGACATAGAGAAAACACGGTAGACAAGTGATGGTGTGTTCCCTATTTCTAGGCTCAACACCATCTCAAGCACATTACAGGCACACACTGATGATTGGGCTTCACCACAACAATTGCCGAAGACACGCTTAAGGGTTGAGTTAGTCACAGAACCACTCCTCGCCTCCATAGAGGACATTTGAAAATGACAAGATGATGCAATCTACTCTGAGAAATACACCATCCCCACCTTCTCAGAGGGCTTAAGATAAAAAGGATATATGCGATATGCTGCCTCTGCAGAGGGCTTACATGATTGATTGCAAACAAACTCAGGATGCATGATGCACTCATTGCACAGGTCTTTGCACCTGAGGTCAAACACATTGCTAACATTTATAACAGACAGCTTACCTTATATATGCCCCCACCTTAAGGTGGTTGATATCAGGTATCGATATCAAGCATGTTAAGGTAGGAATAAAACACACAAGGGAACACTAACTTTTGCAAAGCCCATGCCCCCCGGAGGTGACATGTACTTTACGATCACCAAATGTTCCCACAAACACATCCCTGCAAGAAACATGTTAGTGTCTACAACATCATGATAAACAACAATATCAATGCATATGATTAACCACACAAAGATCCAAGGTTATACAATGAATCCAGAGTTTGAGGATAACCATAGGGCTATATCATGAAGCTCTCTGAATCGAGTACCACCAAGGCCAGATCCAAAGAAAAACAAAGGTGCACAGAGCAACAATATTGTTAAGGTTTGTAAATGTGATAGAAACATCATGAAATTCACTACATGGAAAGAACAAGTGCTTCCACTAGCCAAGCGTCGGATAAGATATACAACCCCATCATCATATTAGGAACTAAGTCCATTTTTTTATTACTCTTGAAAGGGACATTAGGTCTGTATCAGTATAAATGTTTGTCGTCATCTGCCCGCTAGATGGAAACACTAGAGGAAGGGAAACAATAAATAAGAGAGGAGAAACAAGTGTCTTAGGGACAATCATGTAGGAGGGTGCCCCCAAGTCACCAACCATAGAGCTGTCCATAAGACACAACACACAACAATGAAATTAGAGAGAGAGAGGCAATTTTTAGAAGAATGATGATACAAATAGAAGAAGGTGACAACAAAGGCAATCTCCTCATATCTCGGACCTTACGGGAGAATCTGAGGTCATCCCAGGAGGCCTAAACAACATATAACACATCACAGGAGAAGCACATCATGAGAGAGATAAAGGGTTAGAGATACTTACATGTAGGGCCCCTACCGGGCTTAGAAGTTGTCTATAAGCAAATCATCGTCGTCATCTTCCCACTCCCTAATGTTGGAGGAAAGTGGGACATAAGGTACCATAGCCAAATTCATGTCTTGCTCATCATATTGTTCGTTGTTAGGATAATTATTGTTTGGTTGAATGTTGGGATCAATGTTTTCTTGCTGAGAGGCAAGGTTTATGGCATATTCTTGTCTTCTTTTTCTTCTTTCTCTTGCTTTTCTATTTCTCTTTCTTCGACCACTTATCTCCTGTAAGATAGGGCTATCCTCTTTCATAGACTTGTGCAATTTAGAAGGTGAAGCACCGAGATCAAAACTCATTTGTTGCGGTGGAATGTTTTGTTGTTGACAATGACCTCCTGATCCTTGTAAGGATTTCGGGGGAGGAACCTCAGCATAGGGACCTTGTCCTTTCGGTCTAAAGTTCTCTTCACATGCGGGTTGTTTATCTTTTGTCATTTCTTGTATAGAATGGCTAGGTACTTTAGTTTTATCCCAAAAATAATTCAATCTGTAATTCTTTTTCTCAACCAAAGGTTTATATTTGTTGTGGGGGACAGTAATCATGCGTCCATCAAAAGGGAATTTTAGATAATGGTGTATTGTTGAAGGGATAGCTTTCATTTCTTTTAGCCAAGGATGTCCTAATTTAATGCAAAAGAGGTCAGAAACAGGGACAACATCAAACCATTGTTTGACATGTTTTCCAGATAGTGTTACTAACAATGATATTTTACCCAAAGGCTTGATAAAGGTTCCCTTATGTGTCTTAATCATCATGCTCGAGAGTTCATAAGAACCTTGCATTAATTGATGTGAAAAGAGGAACTCCTCAGTGGAAATATTAGTCATGCAATTAGGATCAATAAGAGTTCCATCCACAAGGTTTCCCATTATTTTCATAGTGATGTAAAGAGGTCCATTGGAGTCCCCAATTGTTCTATCATGAGGTGTAAAGATAATTTTAGGTTCAGGTGATTTTATTTTCATGTAAGGTCTAGGAGGGAACCTATTATTGTTGTTGTGATTAAAGGCCATATTTTTATGCTCAAATACAATTTATAAGTTTTTCCAAAAGTATGCCAAAGATAAGTGCAAAGTGATATACCCCAAAATAGCCTCAAATGCTTGATTTTTTGTACTTTTTTCAATGCAAACAAATGTAACAAAGGATGTTGTAAGGATTTTGATGAAGGGAAGAAAGTTATCTGTCTGATATCAGTCCAAAACAGCAAATCATCCTTCTCAACACACTCTTGATGCAAATCCAAGATAATGCCAAGTCAAAATATAGTGAAAATATGTCAAAATAGGCACTTTTTTCACCAAAACTCAATGCAAAAGAGCATAACAAAGGGTGTTGTGAGGAAAATGGTGAAGGGAAGAAAAAAATATCAGTAATAACAGCCACTTAGTTTCAAAATTTCCAATACAAAATGCTTTTAGTGCCACTTAAGGTAAAACCCTAGTGAAAATATAGCAAAAATAAGCTATTTTTCACAGTTTTTCAATTCCAAGACCTAGAAAGGGGGTGTTGTAAGGAATTTTAGGAGGTAAAGAAAATAATATCAATTATATTAGTCACCTCAATCCATAAAATTGATCACAACACAATTGGAGTGCAAACTAGGTCAAACCCTAGGGCAAAAATAGTCAAAATGTGTAGTTTTTCACCAAATTTTCAATACAAGAGCCCGTTAAAAGGGTGTTGTAAAGATTTTTAGGAGGGAAAAAAAATGATTACCATAATAAAATCCAATTAATGCAAAAATACCCTTCATAACACGCCTATGGTGCAAGTTTATAGAGTCGATAAGGCCAAATTTAATGAAAATCATTGTTTTTGAAGCCCTAGGTTTGAGATCTTGGGACAAAATGCTATGTGAATGTTTTGAAGTCTGATTTATTATGGAAATGAATTACTCTCAGATCTGAAAATAATTTTCAATCTCTAATATGCAAAATGCCAATGCAAATCTAATGAAAATGCATGAAAATTGCTAGTTTTTGTTGAAATTTTCTATGCAAAAATGCAAATATTTTAAATCTAAATGCAAATTTACACTAAAATGCAAGACTACAGCCAAATGAAAATTTGAATGAGCCTCTAAAATCAGTAGAAAAATCTGAAAGAAGATTTTTCCTACTAACCCTAGATTTTGGAATTACTAGGTTTAATGAAAATTGTCAAAATTTCTACAAAAGCCTAGCA
The DNA here is from genome assembly GCA_027924645.1 of Cunninghamia lanceolata. NCBI lineage: Eukaryota > Viridiplantae > Streptophyta > Pinopsida > Cupressales > Cupressaceae > Cunninghamia > Cunninghamia lanceolata. The sequence continues at coordinate 992,022 of BSBN01001616.1, read as the reverse complement.
AATTAATGATGAAAATGCAATGCAAATTTTTAAATTTTTGTGTTTTTCTATAGTTATATTAGATATGATGCAAAAATATGAATTAGAAAAATTTAGAAAGAATTGATGCAATTTAGTAAGCCAAACAATGCAATTATTTTTTGAATTTTCCAAATTTTTTAGTTTTTTTGAATTTTTCTCAATGCAATAAAATGAATGACTATATGAATGAATGAAATCAATCCAAATCTGAAGACACACACTAAACAAGTTGCAATTTAAGTCTAAAAAAATGGGTTCACCAAAATGTTTAGTGGAAAATTGGATTTGTTAATGTTTTAGTGTTTTGATGTTTAAATCCGCCTTTCCACTTTACATTCAAGGATCTAGGGTCGAGTGGCAATTCACTATCATACCCTAGATTGCTGTGAGATGTAGGGAAGCTTGGATTAGGGAATTTAATTGCCAATTTATCTTCTCTTATGCTCAATTGACCATTAAAACCCTAATTATGCAAATACGACAATAAATTGATGAATAACAGAAAAAGCACTTGCAAATAGAAGTAAAATAGTAAATCACAGAGTACCTATTTTTGGGGTTCCAAAACAGAACAGTCAGGGACACTGGAGCGGGTGCCCAAGTCCAAGGTACCAGTTTCTTTGCGGGATCCAGACCTCCTTCTGACACTGATTAGCACTGTAACTCCTATTTCTGGAGATTCAGCTATGGAGGGCACTAGAGCGAGTGCCCAAGTCCTAGAAATGCTCTGGTGTCCTATTTCTCTTCAGATCCTGAATCCTTGATGTTTGCTAATCCTTCCTGCAACTTCACTTTTTCCAAATGTGACACCTGTAACCTACAATCACAAGACTTTGGGAGGGGGTTGTGTTTAGAGGCTTGCCTCGGTCATGCCCCAGAGGACACTTAAGTCTCTGAACACCATTGTCAGATAGAGAGTGCATGCCCTTGTGAGGCAGAGGCAAAAACCAAAGGACTTGATAATGAAAACATAAAATAATCACCTTGTAGTGAATCTCTCATGGGAGGAAGATGCTCTTCATTCCATGAGTAAATTGATGCTCAAATCTGCAAATACAAACACAAAAACCACACAAGTCTATTTTTGCAACATAATGAAAGCCTTGAATAATCTTGAGAACACTTGAACATCACAATTTCCATCTAGTTTATAAATGAATGCCTAAACATGCTTATATATGCATCTACAAACACTCCTGCTAACATTTTCGTAATTCAAACTTACCGTGTCGGCAAAGGACCCAAATAACGGTCATAAACTGACACCCAAAAAATGGGGCTGCCCCAAAATAAGGTAGGACTAGGGTGCAGGCGCCCAAGTCCTCCCCCCCTATTTTGGGTAGGGTACATCTCAAGGGGTCCTCCTAGGTCCCATTTGTCATGTTACCTAAGGCTCATTCCATCAGGATGCCAAATTATGAAGTAAGATGTCCTAAATGCATGTAAAATACTCGGGAGCTAAACCTTAAGAGGGAAAAGTCCCCAAGGGGACATTTTCCAACTTTACAATAACAAAAGAAGGCTTAGTTTCTCTAAAAATCACACTTCAACTATATATTACCTCCTGTGCAACAAGATCCCAAAGCTTGTATCCTTTCACACCGTAACTTTACCCAATGAAGATACATTTTACAGCCTTATTTTTCAACTTTGTTTGCTTCTCCTTTTGCACATGTGCATATGCCTCACAATCAAAAATTCTAAGATGTCTCAATGAAGGCTTATGACCTGACCACACCTCCATAGACATTTTATCAACACAAGTTGATCTAGGAGACTTGTTAATCATGTAGTAAGTAGTGAAGACAACTTCAGTCTAAAAGCTTTGTTCTAAACTAGCACCACTAAGCATATTCTTAGTCATTTCCATCAATGTCATGTTCACTCTTTTTGCAACTCCATTCTATTGTGGAGAATATGAAGTTGAATTTTATCTCTAAATACCACAATCTTTACAAAATCTATCAAAAGTATTAGAGAAAAATTCACCACCATTGTCATTCCTCAAACATTTTATTTTCTTTCTAGTCTACAACTCAGCCATTGCTTTAAATTCTCTAAATTGACTAAAAACTTTAGATTTTCTCTTTAAAAAATGTACCCATGTCCTGTTACAATCATCAATAAATGAAACATAATATGTTGATTTTCCAATGGAAGGAACATCTATAGGACCAAACACATAAGAATGAATAAGATCCAATACATCACAAGATTTATGAGAACTTGAGTAAAATTAAATGCGGTTTTATTTACCATAAATACAATTCTCACATAAATCAAAATCAAGATTACAATCAATCAACCCTTCAACAAGGTTTTTATTTTTTTAAGGTCCTAAGACCCTTTTCTCAAATGTGGCCTAATCTCTAGTGCCATAACATAGTCTTCTCTGTAGGTAATTTTGGTTTAGAAGAAAGAGCACCCTTAGGTACTCAAAAGCCATGACCATCTGTTGAAGAGGAAACCCTCACTTTTTCAACAAAATAGTCACAAACTTATTTTTCACAGAAGTACTATTGCAGTCAACAATGTATGCATCAAGCTTATATAATGTGCCAAATCTAACACCTCTAGCAATCACCATAGCACCTTTAACCATCTTACATCTTGTATTATAAAAGACTACCTACACCCCCACATCTATTAGTTTGCTCACAATTAATAAATTTTGTGCTAACCTAGGGATATGCAACACATCATTAATCCTTTTTACTCTACCATTAGGAAATCTTATTTTAAATTTACCACAACCAACAATATTTAAACAAGAATCATCACCCAAGTACACCTTACCCCAATCAAATTCTTCATATTCAAAAAACCAATCTCTATTAGGGGTCATATGGAAAGATGCACCTGAGTCAATTAACTATGCATCATTACCTACATGAGTCGCTAAAGTTGTAATGAACACATCACCACCTTTCTTCTTGAATTGAGAATCAGAATAAAATTTCTTCTTCTTTTTCTTTTCTTCTTTGCACTCCTTATGGAAGTGTTCGGGCTTAGCATAATTCCAACAAATAACTTTAGACTTTCTAGGAGATTTGGATCTCCCCTTGGACTTGGATTTGTCACATTTCTTTTTCTACTTACTTTTTATTTAGGTATTCCATGAAAATTTAGGGTCTCTTTGGCATTGATAGATATCTTCCTCCTCATATCTTTAGAAAGAAAAGAACCCACAACATCTTCAAATTTCAAGACAATAGAAGTACTCCCAAAATCTATAACAAGAGAATCCCATGAATCGAGAAAAAAATAATGCAAGATTTGACATCTCTTCCCCTCATTCATTTTTATACTAACTAATTCTAATTGAGCCACCAACATATTAAATGCTTCTAGGTGGTTTCAATTCGTCCACCCTCTTCCATTTTCAAGGAATACAACTTCTTCCCCAAGAAAATCTTGTTCACTAAAGCTTTGGATTGATATATCTCACCAAGTTTCTTCCATAATTTCTTCATAGAGGGCTCTTCATGGACATTCATTAAAATAGAGTCTGCTAGAAACAATCTGATTAGACCCTTGGATTTACAGTTCATAACATTATATTTGTTAGTGTAGGTTTTTATTTCATAGTTGGGATATTTATTATCTTATATTCCTAGGTTTTTCCTACACCTTTTGTTATTCTTACTTAGGTTCATAAAGAATGTTTAATTGAGTGGGTTATGAGGTGTCACCATCCTAAAAGGGAGCACCCATTAGCTATCTTGGGAAGATACTTTGATATCTTTAGACTGATAGATGCTTGCTTCCTATTGGTTGGTGTTGTCACCTCCATCATCTCCCTTTTCTATATAAACATGCTACCTATCTTGTATTTTGTATCTTTTGGTTTTGCATCCTCTTAATGCTATTTTTATTCTAGAGCATTTACTTTAATCTCATGGAGACTAACTCTATGCTACTATTTTAATTTTGTATCATTTGCATTCATAGTTTAATATCTATTCATTTGCACTAGTTTTATGGGTTTTTCATTTTTTCAGATTCTAACATGGTATCAAATCTTTTCTATGTGCAAAATAGATTTTAGTTTCCTTTCTAAGAGATTCAGGGGGCTAATAAGCTTTTCTTGTAGGTTTCTTGAAAAACTAGTATGCTCTTCTCTTGCATTTTCAGATGATATGGAGAATTAGAAAAGTTGATAGAAATATTTTAACCTTTGGGGTTTTGCATATGTGTTTTGTGAGATCTGGGTGATTGCAACATTTTTGGTTATACTGGTGGTATTTTGACTATTCCAATGCATTCATGAAGCTCAAGAAAGTTAGATCTATCTTTCATTTCACCGAAATTGGAGATCGTTTGACATAGATGCAGAACATGGCTTTTAAAGTTCAGATCTGGAAGACACCTTCTATTCTAAGAATTTTTGAGGCCAAAAGAACCTTTCCATTACGTCCAGGAGGCCTTGCAAATAAATTTTGACATATTACATGTCATTTTTTGTTGTTGGAGATGTTTTTTTGTATTAGATCCACATCTTAGGCACATCAAAAAGGAAAAATCTTTATGGGTTTTGTTCGCCACATTGAAAAAAATATCTGGGTATCTGTTATTTTTTGCATACAATAAATACATCACGCACAAACTTAATCAGAAAGTTTCAGTAGACCCCCTCTCCATTAACAGTTGGAGATTTGAAGGTAGTTTACAAAGGCTACGTTCTAGCTCATACTGGCTCTGTTTCTCAAGAATTTCTTTTTGATTTGGGCTATTTTTTTGTTCTCTTTACACTAGTGCATACATTTTTAAATTTTGATGTAGGGATTTTCCAGAAATTACAGATTCTCAGTCATGACACTGCATAGTTTTCATTTTGGAAACTTCAGAGATGCATAAATTTTGCATATGACCTTGGATCGAGGTGATTCTTTTTTTTAAAGTGCATGTTTTTCATGTACTTTGCAGTGGTGTTACTAGTTTCACTTGGTTTCATTCTAGTATTGTACCTTCAACATACACCTATTTTTGAGGATTTTGCAAGCATTGAGATCAAGACCACTAAGTAATTCTTGCTAGTGGAAGTTGTAAACACACTAAATTATAAAGTGCCAGATCATATTTTCTTGGGGGCATTCTTTGATGGAGTGAAAGGGGGGGGGGTTGTCCTGTGTGTGTTCTCTTCTTTTCAACACTACTTTTATGCATTTTCTTCATCATGGATCAAACAACAATACCCATCTTAACTCCCTACAACTACTTTGAGTGGAAATCACATATGACAATCTACTTAAGGAAAGTTGGATTACATAGGATAATAATGGGACTTGAAACTGAACCTGCTAAAGATGAAGATAAGCCTAAGTGGTTTAACAAATATGATGAGGCTTATGGAACATTGTGTTTGTCTGTTTCTCCTAATTTTTTCTTCCACATTGAGTCTTTGAATTCACCAAATGAAATCTAGACAAAGCTAGAAACACTATTTGGAACACAAGATTCAATAAGGGGTCATATGTTGGAAAATGAACTAATTAGTTTAAGTCCAGGCAACCTCAACATAATTCAGGATTTTTTTCACAAAATTGAAATCACTAAGGCTGCAGTTAAAACAATGTGGGATTGAAAAGAAAGATGAACAACTGATTCTTAGTATTCTCTCTAAGATAAGTTCATAATATTCGCTATTTGTTTCTACCTTTTATGTTACTAAGGGTGTACTTGGGACACAATTCACTATGCCATCTTTGGATGATTTCTCTATCTCTCTCACACGAGAGTAGGATAAGCTAATCCGGATGGGCACTCTTAAATCCTCTAAGTCACATACCCTGTCTGCCAAGAAAGACACAAAAGAATAGAAAGGGAAAAGTAGTAACAATAAGGATAATTAACAAAAGAATAGTAAGGAGAAGAAGGATCAGAAAGTAGTTGCTTCAAAAGCATTTGATGAGACCTAATCTTCTAACGGCGACAAGCCTTAGAAAGAGAAGGTCCAATGTGCATCCCAACCATATAAAGTGTTTTCATACATGCCAAGTTACAACAAATAGGGATCAATATGCATCCCAACCATTGCAACCAGTGATGGAGATGCATCCTTTCACATAATGGGGTTTAGACTTCATCGGGATGATTAACCCTCCATCATCGTTGGACACAGGTATGTTCTAACCATTACTGATTATTGTACTAGATGGATTGAAGCAATGTGCAACAAGTTGTACACCACTGACATTGTAATCAAGTTCTTGGAAAAGAACATCATCACTAGATTTGGAGTTCCTTATGCTCTGGTATGTGATAATGGCCCTTCTTTTGCTTCATTAAAAATTTTTAATTGGGAATTTGAATATGGTATCACCTTAAAGTTTTCATGTAACTATTATCTCCAAGGTAATGGTTTAGCTAAATCCACCAACAAGAACCTATTGGATATCATTAAGAAATTGGTAGAGAAAAATCCCAAGGAATGGAACACATTACTAAAATATGCTTTATGGGTAGACAGGACAAGAGTGAAGATAGATCTAGGAAATTCACCTTATTAGTTAGTTTATTGAGTTGATCCTATATTACCCATAAACTGAAAAATTCCCACTTAGAAATTTGCCCAAGAATATCTAGGTTTAGAAGACAAGAAGGAAGTTAGGTTGCTACATCTCCTACACCTAGAAGAGAAGAGAAATAGAGCTATAGACTATTTCTCTAAACATCAAGCTATGGTCAAACGTTGGTTTGAAAAAAGAGCCAAAATTAAAACATTCAGGATATCAGACCTTATCTTATCGTGGGACAAGGCTCATGAAAAGAAAAGAGACCACGAGAAATTTGATAAACTTTGGACAGGTCCTTTCTAGATTGCTGAAATTTTGTGTGACAGTACTTACAGATTGAAAACCTTAACCGGTGACAATGTTCTAGTGCCTATCAATGGACAGTTCCTAAAACACTACGTCTAAGCCTAGTAGTCATGTCTAGAGAGAGAGAAAACTGAAATACTTGTGTATATGTACTTTGTTGTAAATATCCTTGTACAATTTCTTTGTTTGTTTATCTTTTATTTATTTCACCTTGTTCATTCAGTCTTTATTTTGCTTAGGTGCAATAAGAAAGCAAACTGCAACCTTAGAAAATAATGAAATTTCTTAAATTTAGGAAAGATGTTTAAATTCCTGCATAAGTTTTGACTTCCATAAGTGTATCTAGTTTGGTTTATTTCTAGAAATTATATTCACCAATAATGACATGGATCTATTAGAACACACTGATATACTAAGAGGGCGGGTGAATCAATATATGCCACTTTTTAAAATAATTCTACTGCAACAACAAGATCTCTATTGCATCAACAAAATATAAAAGAAATATGCTAGCATAAGTAGAAACACACATCCACACAAGTGACCATAACACCAAATTTACGTAGAAACCCAAGATGGGAAAAACCATGGTGAGAAAGTTGCTTGGATCTACCATCCAAATCTGGCCTTACAAGGAAAATATGAAATGGTGAGTTACAATATTTTGTAGGCTTCAACCCATAGGACTTTCAACCTTAGAAGGACTGCAACCCTTTTACAAATCTGTAGGCTTCAACCTACTAGAGACTTCAATCTCAAAGCAAACTAAACTTCAACCCAACAATAGGCTTCAACCTTTCTGAGGCTCCAAACTTCCATACAAAGTGAGCTACAACCTAGAAGTAGGCTCTAACCTATTGGAGGCTTTAACCCCCACACACAAACTGAGCTACAACCCAACAAACTAAAACAGTAGTAAAGAACATTCAACACTTACACAAACTAAGCAAACATAGGATCTTCAATTCATACTCTTTGTACATTTCAACTTCACTTCTCTGTTCACGCCTGATTGCTTGATGCATTTCACTTCTTATTCACACTTGCAGACACATTTAGATTTTTTTTTTTGCTTTTTGGCACACACACACACACTTCTACTTCAAGAACACAAACTGATCTTTCTTTTATACCATACATAAGAAAACACAAGTACCATGTCAACACACACCAAAACACTCTCCAAGGTCGGCTTTGCAATTTTAAAATCCAATGAACAATTTTGAGGGTTCAACCCCATTTTAATTTCCAATGTCTGCGATGACCCAGAAATTAGGTCAGGACCCAAACTAGAAGCTTCACACATTACACACAGGTCCAACATTCAAATTTACATGCTACAACAACGACACCATTTGTTTATTTAAACTCTCTGTTTTATGCCACAAGGTCAAATTCAATCTACATATTAGCTTTTTGAATTTACTAGTTGTTGAACAATCTTACCAGTCAGCCTCAAATCATATATTCAAATATTTAATTTGAATATATACTATCTTCGTATCACTGCCATAACAACTTATCTTCTAGCCCTTTATCAATAAACTCACTTTGTCACAAACCTTTAACTTTGTTCCCTTTATCAGTGAAATATCATTTTCCTGAACTTGGCATCCATCCCCTTTATAGGCAAAATCTTACTTTTAAGAACTATCACCTGAACACCTCTGTTGGCAACTTTTACTTTTTGACAAACTTAGTCTTTTGTTCCTTTTGTTGGTGAATTTGGCTTTTTGAAAACTATCCTTTATCGGCAAATATCCACTTTCACAAACCATATCCCTTTATCGGTGAAATATTGCTTTTTCAAACTTAGTCTTTACCACCCTTGATCAGCGAAATCTTCCTCCACTTCTCAAATGGCCTTTATCAAGGAAAACACCTTCTCATGAACTTAAGCACATCCCTTTCTCTATCGGCAAATTAGCATTTTAACTAACCAAGTCTTAAAAACAATTATCAACCAAAAGCACACTTACACTACTTAACCTTCCATTCAATGCCTTTTCCTTCTATCAGTGAAATCATAAAACCATGAACTAGCTTCTCTATCACCTAGTCAACGAATCAACAAAATGTCGAACTTGCGAGTAAGTTCACAAAAACCAAACTTCCCTAATAACATACTCTTCAAAGAAACTTGTCTTCTTTCTTTATTGGCACAATTATCAATGTGCGAACTAATTTCCTTGTCGCCTAGTCAGTGAATCGATGAAATACTGAACTTGTGAACAAGTTCACAAAACTAAAACTTCTCTGATGATAAGCTTACACTCTTCTTCTTCATGGTCAACAAATTAGAGAAAAGACTAACTCGTGAACAAGTTCACGAAGGAGAATTTTTTTTTATAACAAATCTTATACTACAAACTTCAAATGTTTCTTCTTCATGCCTCCTTCTCTGTCGGCAAAACAACAAACCGGTGAACTGACGAACTGGCGAACTTCACAACTTGTGAACTAGTTCATGAAACATGAACTTTGCCGACCGAAGGAAAAAATAATTCTACCTTACATTTTTCTTGATGAACTTTTCATCGGCCAACAGGAAAGTTTGCAAGCTGAATTTTTTTCTGACTAAGGGCATTTCTCATGCCGTAGATGATTTTTCTCCTTTTCATTTGACATCAATGACAACACTTCAACAGTAAATGACAACACTTCAAAATCTTTCTTTTGACATCAATGACAACACTCCAACAATCTCCCCCTTTGTCATTGATGGCAACATAAACTTTTCTTTGCATTGCTCCCCCTAACTTTATCATTTTTGAGCTAAAACACATCTTAAAGATGAAAGTTGTACCATCTAAAATCTCTGAAAACTCTCCCCAAACTATAACACAACTTATGAACTCTCTCCCCCTTTGACATCAATGGAAAAGGGATGCAACCATTCAATTTCAAATGAATATTGTTAAGAAAGGCTCCCCTTGACTATAATGCTCTTCTTCACAAAGCCATACCAAATTCTTATTAACCAGACTTCTATCTTTCTACCTACTCCCCCTGAGAGGTAGCTACTGTCCAAGAAGGGAGTGAAGAATAAGCCTTGAGTTTCACCCCCTAAACAAATGCTCTATCATAAACCTTTACTGATTTGGTGAGAGCGATACCACTCCCAACTTCTGCCTTAAGTATTCAAAAGTCTCTTTAGGAAGAGGTTTTGTGAAAATGTCTACTCTTTTGTAGGCACATACTCCAGCTTTACCTCTTGGTCAGCAACCTTTTCTCTCAAAAAGTGATACCTAATGGATATATGCTTGGTTCTTGAATGCATCACAATGTTCTTTGATATGTTGATTACACTTGTATTATCACACAAAATTGAAATGGGCTCATCATATACAACTCCTATGTCCTTCAATGTCTGCTTCATCCATAAAACTTGAGTACAATATGCAGCTGCTGCAATGTATTCTACTTTTTCTGTTGATAAGGCAAACTAATCTTGCTTTTTGCCTAACCATGAAACCAATCTACCACCTAGAAAGAAAACACCACCACTTGTGCTCTTCCAATCATCAATACTGCCATCCCAATCTGCATCTATATATGCTATCAAAGAGAAATCCTTTCCCTTCTCATAGCACAATCCATAGTCCAAAGTACTCTTCAAAGATCTAAAAATCCTTTTAATTGCTTTCACGTGTTTCTTTTGGATAATCTTGAAATCTAGCTACCATATAAACAACTTGCGTAATGTCTAGCCTTGAGGCAATCAAGTATAATAAACTTCCAATTGTGGATCTATAAAGAGTCTGATCAACTTGAGGTGATGCATCATTCTTGCTAAGATGACAACCTGTTACTATAGGTGTGCTTATTGGTTTGGAGTCATCCATACCAAACTTCTTCAACATCTCCTTGACGTACTTTGTGAAATATACATACCCTTGTTTGATTAAACAATTTGAAGTCCAAGGAAAAATGAGAGCTCACCTATCATGGACATTTCAAACTCTTTTTAGATCTCTTTAGCAAACATCTTGCACATAACATCATTTCCACCAAAAATAATATATCAACATATACTACAACTATCAGCATCACATCACATAAAGTTTTGACATAAAGATTGTGTTGGCAACTTGGTATAATGATGAATAATTGAGCATAATAGTGTTGTCATTGATGGAAACAAGAAAAGGAGTGAGGTTGTGACAAAGGTTTTGGTCTGGTGAAGACAATCTTTTGGCTAAGTGTTGACAGTATACAAGAGATAGCGACAAAGAGATAGTATAATGGTTGGCATTAGTCCACAGTTGGAGATCAGATCATACAGTTATGGTATGTTGTCTATAGTCCATAGGAGATATTATATCCAATATTTTAGCTCCTGATAAGGATTGGAAGCATATATTCAAATAGTCTAAGTTTGGCAGAGTAGAATACAGTACCAGTTAGAGTAGAACACTTGGTTCATTTGGTCCGCATTCCTCTGGTCTTCCATATTTTGTTATGTAGTTTTGAGGTGTTGTAAACACTTGTGTGAAGTATCTAAATCTAGAGTTTTAGGTTCTGAAGTCCATCGAAAAGATAGTTGTGAATGACTGAGTATCGCTACATTGTTTAACAATGTTTGACTGTGACAGGGCATGTGTTCTTGGGGTCTACATTTTACCACAACAGGATATTTTGATTTGTAGTTATAAAGGCATGATCTATGATGTCTAAAGAGTCTCTGATATGAGTTTCAACAAGTGTTATGATCTGCAGTAAAAATTCCAGTCTGACAGATGAACTGAACCAGTGGCAGTCTGTATTGGTGGCCGACATGATAAGTGAAAATTATATGCGGTAAGTTCTATTGTATAGAACTTGATTCTAAGTGGTGGAATAGTTGAGGCTGACATAGGTGAAGGTGATTCAAGTGTGGTTTGGGTCCGCTGTGAATCTTGATGAATGAATCTGGCCAACAAGTTACATAAGGCATGACTATGTGATACACCTTATTAGGCCGACCTAATATGAAGATTTTGATTGTTACATATATATATATATATATATATGGGATTGAATTTGGTGTTTGAGTGATGTGATGTGAATGTGAATGTGAAGTGCAGTACATGCGACAAGAGCAGAAGAAGAGAGATCTTGCTTAATGTAAAAGTAGAGTAGTGAAACAGAGTAGTTAAGATGAAGATTTTTGAGATAGTGTTTTGAGCTTCATTGGAACTGTAACTATGCATGTGTAGATGCAATCTGAGAAGTTCAACTTGGCAGTGAGCCATTCTTCCTTCTTTCTTTCTTTAGGTAGTGAGCCTATTTTGGCAATGAGCCATTCTTGTAGTGAGCATTTCTTTGGGTAGTGAGCCCTAAGGCGGTGAGGCTTCTTGTAATTCGGTATTGTTCCTACATAATATATTGTGAGCTAACACTCACCATAGTTTTTCCCAGTTTGGGGTTTTCCATGTAAAAATCTTGGTGTTCATGTGTGATGGATTGTGGTTGTTTCTTCTATGTTAATCTACTTGGTTATTGCATGTGGTAAATGGATTATTAGTTTATCAAGTAAAATTTTAAAAAAGATACTGATTCACCCCCCCTCTCAGTATCTTGGGTGTTCAACAATTGGTATCAGAGCCTGGTTCCTTGGAAGAAGTCTAACAACTTAAGGAAGATCTTGGAAATTGAACATGTATGGTAGGTAAAAAGTGTCCTACTCCTCCTGAAGAAATTGATTCAACTGAAACTGAAGAAGAATGCACACTTGTCAATGAAGAAAAACTCAAACTTGCCCTTGAAGATCTTGAAAGGGTTGAAATAGAAAATAGGGATCTAAAAGATAATGTCAAGGAAGTAGATGAGTGCATCAAAACATTGAGGGAGCAAGTCAAGAAGTTCAAAGAAAAAACTAAGGAGGTTAGTGAATAGCTGATATCTGCAAATGACACCTTGAGTAATATGAAAGTGGAAGTTGTAAAAAGAGCAAAAGTAGAAGAAGACCTAAATCAGTTGGTGAAAAGCAAAACTAAAGATTGCACAAAGCTTAAACAAGAAGTTGTGGATCTGAAATAGGAATGGATTCATTAGGAAGATAAATTCAGAGTGAGTGCTTCCCAACTTGATAGAATACTTTCTAGTTAGAAGAGTCTTGATGATAAAGAAGGCTTGGGATTTGAGAAAGGTAAAAGTTCTAAAATGGGTCAAGAAAAGAATGTTGAGATTAGGAAGGACAAAGGCAAACGGATTTAATCAAAGAAACAAACCTAGAAGACCACCGATCAGGCAACCAAATGCTCAAAGGTACCCTTCTTTCAATGGTTATTGTAATGCATGCAATAAGTTTGGTCATAAGGCTACTCAATGTAGGAGCAAAGTGAATCAAAATGTTCCATCATTCTTTGGTCAATGTTTTGCTTGCAATAAAATAGGTCATAAGGATAATGAATGTAGAATTCAAATAAGGAATGGTTACCACAATGGAAGGAATGTTCAAACTTTCAAAGGTAACTGCCTTATATGCAAGAGGTTTGGTCATAGAGCTAGTGAATGCAGAGGTTGGATAAGGAGCAACTCTAATAATGGAAGGAATTCTCAATCTTTCAATGGGATTTTTTTTGCATGCAATAGATTTGGGCATAAGGCTAACCAATACAAATCAAGGATGAATGAAAGGAACAATAGACAGAGAAATGTTGTATGTTTCAATTGCAACATGCTTGGACATATTGCAAGGTTCTATAGAAACAAGAACATAAAGAAGAATAATCAGGTAGAGAAGAAAGAACCGGTACAAAAGGCAAATATGGCAGAGATCAAGAAGGAGATGAATCAAATTTGGGTTAAGAAGGAAGTGCAAGAAGTCAAGGGTGAGTCCGCACTAGACTCTGGTTCTAGTATTTCCTCCGAGAAGTAAATTGGGAGCCCTGGCTTAAGGGGAGCTTAAATGCAAAATCCTACTCCCCCAGTGAAAAGTGTGGTGTTGATATCTAGCACAAAGATATGAGTTGTAAGACTAAATGATAGATCTTTTGAAGAAGATTCCAATATAAAAGAATTTAATGTGGTGGATTGCAGAGCAATTTAGATCAACTATGGGTGGCAGAGTAAGGGTTTGACAAATTTTTGAAATAAACATTTATGACAATTGAATCTCAATGGAAAGAGGATATAAGGAATTCATTTGAAAGAAAAATCACTTTGCTTTCAGACCCTCAAGCGATTAAAGATATCTAAGAAGCGAGCTAAGGAAAATCCAAGTGATTAGTGACTGGTGCGAAGAAACCCTAATTGGAAATAAAAGGTATTTATAGCTATCTCTTGTGAAAAAATTATTTAAAGATATATACTCCTCAAGTGGTTGAGATAACAGAGAGACCCCATCCTAAATTCAAAAAGCATCCCTTTAAATCATTAGAGACTGACTCGGATAGCACATTTTCTGAGATTCTGCATGGTGTTATGCATACGGAAGATGTTAGGGCATATATAAATGCAAACCTAGATGAATATGATCATGGAAAATTAGGGGAAATTCATCTGAAGGAACTAACTGGTGACAAATTTGAGCTAAAAGAAGAATATAGTGCCCTGTTTGAGAAGCATTTGGATACTTGGTTAGATTTTCTAGTGGTCCCGAATGATACTTGGGTTAGATATGTTTTGAGAAGGATTCATGACGAATTATTTGGCTTGATGAGCCTTACATGATAACAAAGGATGCCATCAAAGCATTTACTAGCATGTGTTCCATTGGAAAGGTTCCAGAATTGAAGTCTATGAAGAACAACACAATAATGCAGTTGACAGGTGCAAAATTTGATAGAAGAGCATTAACTGTAAATGATATTGTGGATCCAGCTGTGAGATTTGTGTCAAAGGTCATTGGTTACAAGATCTATTTCTCCAATAGGGAGAACTATGTTTCTACAACAACCATATATACAACATATGATATGGTTAAGAACAACACAGACTATGATCTATGTGAGTTTCTCCGGCAACAACTGATGTAGAACCTAAAAAGGACAAAGGACACAAAATATCCCTACAAGTATGGAACCTTGATCATCTGTCTATTCTTCTATTTTCTAAGGGAGTTACCTAGTATGGATAATATTGGTTGGCTTGATCATTCACTAGTAGTAGCACAAATTAGAAATCATTTGCATAGTTTGGAAAATGTTGAGAAACAAAATGCAGCCTTATGGGGTTATTTCAAGAATTTCCAAAAGAAAATGTAGGCTAGGGATAGAATCCCTGAAAAAGTTGTAAAGAAATATGAAAAAGACATTGTATTCCTAGTGGGAAAGGATAAATGCTTTATGGAGGCTATAGAACTTAGAATAGTATGGGTCCTAGCCATGGGATATGAAGTCATAGAGGAAGTTTTGATTGGATTGGCTGATTTGATGCTAAGAAAACCTAAAGACCCCAAGGAGGGAAGATTTGGGACATTTAAAGAACAATCACTCAAAGTCCATTTGGAACAAAAACAACTAGAAATCAAGAAGAATGCAAGGAAAATGGTAGAAGAGTTTGTCAAAAGCCAAGGGTTTACAGATGAACAAATAAGTGAAGCAAGAGCCAAGGCAGAGGCATCAAAAGCTACAAGTGCTCTAGTAGAACAGACATCAAGTGCTTTGAAAGGGAAAACATCAAAGACTCCAAAGAAGAAAGAGGAGAAATATAAGAAAGAAAAGCCTACACCTACCTCTAGGAGAAGAACAAGAGCCTCATCCTCAGCAACAGCTACCATTGAGGTCAAGAAAGAAAAGACAGAGTCTAAAGAGCAAGTGCCAAAGAAGAAGCTAGAAGAGAAGAAGAAAAGAAAGAAAGAAAAGGCCACAAAAAGAGTGTATGTGAGCCTAGGTGAAAGAGAAAAAGATGAGAAAACAAAAATAGATGAAGAAGTTAAAGCAAAAAGGGAAAAAACAGATGAAGCCACCACTAAGAAGCCCTCTGGAAAGGCCAAGGATAAGAAGAAGAAGAAAGAAGAAAAGACTAAGAATAGAGAAGAAGAAGCGACTATATCCTTGGAATCCATAGTCAATGCATTTGCTCAACATGGTACCTTGAAGCCTATTGTTAACATGTATGATGAAAGATCAGATGCAGACAATGTAATCATTGAAACAACAGTTGTAAGATATTTAGATATGTTCTGCAAAACATTGATTGAAGTTATAGATGAGTTACCAGATAGTTTGGCCAGCACAATTTCAACAAGAAAAGAAGGGGCCATGGCCAAAGATGTTGAGATAAAAGAATATGTCTTGTTAAAACTCTGTCTAGACATCACCCCTGAGGAAAGAACTAGAGCCACTAAGATACTTAGTAAAAAATTCAAAACAAAGAAAAGGGTAAATACTTTAATGTCTGGTGACATTGAAAATGTGGTGAAGGAAACTAAGGAAATAACACTGAGTGTGCTCCATGAGCTACAAATTTCAACTATTGTTGACACTAATGAAGAGGAACAAAATACTGGTATAGATAATATAGTTCTAGAGATAAATGTGGAATAGAACATAAAACAAAGCACAGTTACTCCTCCGGTGGACACAAGAAATGAAGAAGAAATGAATATAGAATGGAATGTTGATAATGTTTCTCTAGAAGTGAATATTAGGTAGAGCTTGGACCAAAGTACAATCACTCCTCTGGAAAGTTCAGGAAAGGATGAAGAGATGAATGATTCTAAGAAAGAGAAGAGCTCTGAAGAAGCTAAGACAGCTCCTCAAGAGAATATCCCTGAGAGACAAGAAGAGAAGAGAGAAGAAACAAATGAACAAGTAATGGATAATCATGTTCTGAAACCGAAAGGAAATGAACAAGAAAAAATTCAAGATCAACCTCCAGAGAGACAAGATGTTGAGGCATCCCAAGTTGGAGAGAATAGAGACACTGTTGACTCTTTGAGAGAGTTTTTGGAGAAGTAGAAGGAAGCTCAGATTTTGACTACACCTGAGCTATTGCAAGGACCTATTAACCTTGCTACAATGTCTCCATTGAAGAAGCTAAGACTTGGAACAATATTTCAAGCTACTGCACAAGAAGAGATGTTGAAATCCCATTTAGAAGACAACGAGATGATAGAAGATGCATCAACAATTTTTGAAAAGTTAATGCCCGTAATAAAGAGAGATATATCATTGACCCCTACTGTACAAATGAAGAAGTTAATGCAATCAATCAATTCTCATTTTGAGTCCCTAGAACAAGCTACAGAAAAGAAAGTAAGGGCAGAGATTGATGACAAAAGGTTAGTTGAGCTTACTAATAAATTTTCTCAAGACAAAATTTTGTTAGATAAAAGTGTAGAGTATGCACAGTTGGCCCTTAAGGAAGCTAGTGAAATGTATCAATTTTTTCTTACATGGCTAGATAAGACTAAGGACATAAAAGATAAAATAGATAGATGGGAAGCTCAAATAATGAAGATATCCAGAACTTATGACCCAACAAAAGATGCTATTGGCAATCAAAGGGCACAAGTTGAGACTATTCCTTCAAATATACATAAGTTGCTGACCTAGAGGGAGGTCATAAAGCATAGAATGAGCTAGCTCCCGGAGGTAGCAAGTTTCAAGATTGCATCCCTAACCAAGCTAATATCAATAACAGATAAGACTAGGCAAATCACTGAGGCCCCTGCTAACTTAAAGAAAGCAGAAGATTTGGTGTCCCAGATTAATGGGCACATACTAGTTTTGAGTGATGCTAAGACCAATTGGGATGAATAAGTGGTGCAACTAAAGAAGATATATAAAGATGTTCTCCCATAACAATAGTAAGCATTTTGATTTCACTTATATATATGCGGAAAGTAGAAAAATAGTTTTGAAATTTTGGTAACTTGTACATATCTTTGTATCATACACCTTTGCCATTGATGTCAAAGGGGGAGAAGAAATGAAGCATGTGAAAAACATTTGAAAAGTAATAAGAGAAGCATGAAGTTAGGGAGAGCAGTGTGTAAAGAGAAAGGGGGAGTTGTAATAGTTTTTCACATCAAGTGTTGCCATCAATGCCAAAGGAGGAGATTGTTGGCAACTTAGTATAATGATGAATAATTGAGAATAATGGTGTTGTCATTAATGACAACAAGAAAAGAAATAAGGTTGTGACAAAGGTTTTGGTCCAGTGAAGAAGACTTAGTCTTTTGGCTAAGTGTTGACAGTATACAGGAGATAGCGATAGAGAGAGAGTATAATGGTTGGTATTAGTCCGCAGTTGGAGATTAGATCATGTGGTTTTGGTATGTTGTCTGTAGTCCATAGGAGATATTATATCCAATATTTTAGCTCCTGATAAGTATCAGAAGCATATATTCAAATAGTCTAAGTTCAGCAGAGCAGAATACAATACCAGTTAGAGCAGAACACTTAGTTGATTTGGTCCGTGTTCTCCAGTGTTGCATATTTTTAATGTGGTTTTGAGGTGTTGTAAACACTTGTGTGAAGTATCTAAATCCAGATTTTTAGGTTCTAAAGTCCACGGGAAAGATAGTTGTGAATGAGTGAGTATCACTACATTGTTTGACAGTGTTTGACTGTGACAGGGCATGTGTTCTTGGGGTCTGTATTTTAATGCAACAAGATATTTTTCTTTGTGGTTATGAAGGCATGATCTATGATGTATAAAGAGTATCTGATATGAATTTGAACAAGTGTTATGATCTGTAGTAAAAGTTTCAGTTTGACAGATGAACTGAACCAGTGGCAGTCTGTATTGGTAGCCGACATGATAAGTGCAAATTATATGTGGTAAGTTCTATTGTATAGAACTTGATTCTAAGTGGTGGAATAGTTGAGGCCGACATAGGTGAAGGTAATTCAAGTGTAGTTTGGGTCCACTGTGAATCTTGATGAATGATCTGGCTGACAAGTTACATAAGGCATGACTACACGGTACACCTTATTAGGTCCACCTAATATGAAGATTTTGATTGTTACATCTATATATATATATATGGGATTGAATTCAGTGTTTGAGTGATGTGATGTGAATGTGAATGTGAAGTGCAGTATAGGAAACAAGAGTAGAAGAAGAGAGATCTTGCTTGATGTAAAAGCAGAGCAGTGAAACATAGCAATCAAGATGAAGAGTTTTGAGACAGTGTTTCAAGCTTCATTGTAATTGTAATCATGCATGTGTAGATGCAATCTAAGCAATCCAACCTAGTAGTGAGTCATTCTTCCTTCTTCTTTCTTTCTCTAGGCTATGAGCATGTTTTGGCAGTGAGCATTTCTTTGGGTAGTGAGCCCTAAGAAAGTGAGCCTTTTTGTAATTTAGTATTGTTCCTACATAATATATTGTGATCTAATACTCACTGTGGTTTTTCCTAGTTTTGGGTTTTCCATGTAAAAATCCCGGTGTTCATGTGTGATGGATTGTGTTTGTTTCTTCAATCTTTAATCTGCTTGGTTATTGCATGTGGTAAATGAATTATTATTTTAACAAGTAAAATTTTTAATAAGATGTTGATTCACCCCCCTCTCATTATCTTGGGTGTTCAACATATTGCTATCAACAATCCCCTTCTTGAATCCTTGCTGGTGTAGATACTTGTCCAACCTTGCGTACCATGCCCTAGGCACTTATTTGAGACCATATAAGGCCTTCTTGAGTCTACATACCATATTTTGATCTTCTGATAGCTGAAATCCTTCAGGCTACTCTATGTAAACTTCTTCTAATTCACTATTCAGGAAAGCAGATTTAACATCCATTTGATATACCTTGAAGTCTTTATGAGCTGTAAATGCAAGAAACATCCTTATTGCTTCCAATCTTGCCACAGGAGCATATGTCTCCTCAAAATCAATGCCTTCCACTTGTGAGTAGCCCTTGCAGACCAATCTTTCTTTGTTTGTAACAACTTCTCCATCTTTATTCAACTTATTTCTAAAAACCAACTTGGTTCCTATCACATCCTTGTCCTTTTCCCTTGGAACAAGTTCCCAAGTTTTATTCTTCTCAATCTAATTTAGTTCTTCATTCATTGCCTCAATCCATCTCTCATCCTTGCTGGCTTCAGATAAATTCTTTGGTTATATATTGGACAACAACGAGAAATTTACTTGTTCTCTATGTCTTCTCCTAGTCATCACTCCATTTTTATCTCCAATTATCTAATTTTTAGAATGATCTTTTGAATGAACTTTGTAGGTGACTTGGTGGTCTCTTCTTTTGCAACTTTATTTTCTTCTTCTATGCAAACAGGATCACCTAAGCAGCAGGCTGAATCATCTGAATAATAATCATCTTGATCATGTGTGGATGGTTGTGGCTTTTCATCAACCCTAACATTTGCACTCTCAACTATCTTCTTTAGTATCTTGTTGTAGCATTTATAAGCCTTTCTTGTAGTTGAGTAACCAAGAAAAATTCCTTCATCTGATCTTGAATCAAACTTACCCAAATTTTCTTCATCTCTTCTAATGTAGCATTTTCTTCCAAAAATTTTGAAATACTTGATTGATGTAGGTTTGCCCTTCCATAGCTCATATGGTGTCTTAGTGTTGTTCACTCTGAGCTATCCTCTGTTAAGAATATAATCAACAATATGAACCGCTTCTTTCCAATACATATCCGGCAACTTGGCTTCATTCAACATTGTTCTTGCCATCTCCTAGACCATTTTGTTCTTCCTTTCAACAACTCCATTTTTCTAAGGAATCCTTACAGCTAAGTATTGTCTTTTTATTCCATGTTCTTCACAAAATTCCTCAAATTCATTTGATGTGAACTCACCACATTTGTCTAATCTTAAACACTTGATACTAGCATGCATTTCATTTTCAACCATGGATTTAAAAATTTTAAATTTATTTATTGCTTCTGATTTATCCTTCAAAAATGTAACTCATAATTCTAGAATAGTCATCAATGAGCAACATAAAATAACTTTCACCTTGAAGACTCATTGTCCTCATAGGACCACATAATTTTGTGTGAATCAGCTCCAATGGCTCAATAGAATAACATTCCTTGGCCTTGAATGTGGTCAATATGTGTTTCCCAATTTGACATTCCTTACAACATGGGATAGCAGGTTTGGCAATATTTGGCATGTCTCTAACTGAAAGTTGAGAGCTAATCTTCACAAGGTTGTCAAAGTTGATGTGTCCCATCCTCTTATGCCACAACCAACTTTCATCAGTCTACCCTAGAAGACAACTCTTTCCTTTGACTTCACAAATATTATACAAATCATTTTCTGTTCTATTTCCTTCTACCACAAGTTTGTCAGTGCTTGCTCTTCTGATTTCACATCCTTGTGCATGAAAGGTGAGATTATAACCATTGCTGCACATCTGGCTTGTACTAAGAAGATTGTGCTTGAGACCTTCTACATATAGAACCTCTTCTGTCATATTCTTTCTATCAAGACTTACTGTACCTTTTCCACATATTTTTGCAGTGTTGTTGTCTCTAGACTTGACTGATCCACCATTCTACTTTTCAATACTAATGAACTTGCTTTTATCAGTTGTCATGTGACTTGAGCAACCACTATCTATAACCCAAGGATTTTCTTGTCCTTGTGCATGAAATATTGTTTGGAAAATCATTGAGTTTTCACTTTCATGATTGTTCTTCTTGAATTTCCATTCCTTCTAATTTATCTTTTGATTTATAGGAATGTCATCATCAACCTTCTGAGTTTCTGATTTAGCCACTCCATTTTTGCACTACCTTACTATGTGTCCAAAGTTGTTGCATGTATAGCATATTATGTTGTAGTCAACCAATGGAGCAAAAGTGTTTTTACTAACAAAGTTACTTCTCTTCATCCTAGATCTGCACTCAATTGCTTTGTGACCATATTGATTGCAAATGAAACAGTGACCAGAAAAAGAAAAATTAAACCTGTTCATGAGATTTTGTCTTGTAGGAATTGATCTTCTGAATCTTATTCTTTGAGATATAATAGGAATGAAATCAACTTCTTCAATTTTTGTACTATCCTTCTTCAGTGGGAGTCCTTCATTAGACACTATCTTCTCTGGGTTAGTCTTCTTTAATGGAATAGAGGATTGTGTGATTTCTTCATCATAGCCCAAACTTGACTTAATGAATAGGGGTCTCTGAAGATTTATTATATCATCCAAAATTTCAGATCTCTTTCCAAACTTGAAATTCTTATTCAATTAATGATGAGACTTTTCAATTTCCTTTCTCAATGAAACAATTTCTTCCTCAAGTTTTAAATACTCATGTCTGATTTGGTTTTGAAAGCAATGTTTACCATGTCTACGATTCTTTTTCCTTCTTCAGCTTGAATCTTCAATCTAACAATCATCTCCTTTGATTCTATGAGCTTGTCTTTCTATTCTTCATTTTATTTTCTTGCTATATCAAAGTCTTCAAGAGTAGAGATCAGTTCACCTTCAAGGTCAACTTCACATTCTTCTTCTTTATCAAAAGTAGCACTGTCTGAGTTGTCCAAGATTTCCACATCCATGAATAGAGTTTCTACCCTTTCATCTTCTGATGCATAGTTGTCTTCTTCTTTTGTTGAACTACAATCATTCTTAGAGTAAATACTTTTCTTGTTCTTGTTAAAGTCAGAGCTTTTGAAAACCTTGTTGTTATCTCCACTCTTCTTGAGAGGACATTTAGATCCATAATGCCCAATCTTTCCATAGTTGAAATATTTTAAAGGTAACTTACCTTTATACTTACCTGCTCCTTTCTTTAGCTTTCTTACAAAGTTGTCTTCCTCATTATCAAACACATCACTTGACTCAGATCTGATTCTCTTAGATTCTTTGAAATTAGTTTCCTTCTTAATAGATTCTTTGCTTTCTATACTCATTTCATAGGCAGTGTGTACCAAATAACTCATCTATTTTAAGTACATTTAAATCTTTTACTTCTTCAATAGTAGAAACTTTTGAATCATACCTTTCAGGGAGTGATCTCAGTACTTTCTTCACAACTGTTGAATCCTTCACCCTTTCGCCAAGACCTTTGATAGCATTTACAACCTTATCTACTCGAAGAAGATAGTCAACAATATTCTCTTCTTCCTTCATCTTTAGATTTTCAAATTTGGCCTTGTGGGTCTACAATTTTGCTTGCTTTACTTTATCATCCCCTTCATAAATACACTTGAGTTTATCCCATATATCCTTGGTGGTCCTACATTACATTACCTTGACAAAATTTGACTTAGCTAGACCACACAAGATAGCATTCTTAGATTTAGAATCATTCTCATGAGCCTTCTTATCATCCAGATCTGTAAAAGGATGTTGTGCAAGTGGAGTATAAGTATCCATCATAGATCTCCAAACATCATACCATAGACAGCTAAGATAGGCTTCCATTCCCACTTTCCAAAAGGCATAGTCAGATCCATCAAAGTAAGGTGCTCTGTTAGATAAGGATCCTTCCTGAGCCATGTGTTCTTATCCCAGATCTACCTTTCGTGTAAGGCTGCACCAAGGAACCTTTCTCTGATACCAATTATTAGAACACATTGATATATTGAGAGGGAGGGGGTGAATAAGTGTATGCCACTTTTTAATAAAATTCTACTGCAACAACAAGATCTCTACTACATCAACAAAATATGAAAGAACTATGCAAGCATATAAGTAGAAACACACATCCACACAAGAGACCATAACACCAGATTTACGTGGAAACCCAAGATGGGAAAAACTACGGTGAGCAAGCTTCTTAGATCTATTGTCCAAATCTAGCCTCACAAGGAAGATATGAAACACTTAATTACAATATTTTGTAGGCTTCAACCCACAGGACTTTCAACCTTAGAAGGATTACAATCCTTTTACAAATATGTAGGCTTCAACCTACCAAAGACTTCAATTTCAAAGAAAACTAAGCTTCAACCCAGCAATAGGCTTCAACCTATCTGAGGCTCCAACCTCCCATATAAAATGAGCTACAACCCAACAATAGGCTCTAATCTATTGGAGGCTTCAACCCCCACATACAAACTGAGCTACAACCCAACAAATTGAAACAGTAGTAAAGAACATTCAACACTTACACAAACTGGGTGAAGATAGGATTTTCAATTCATACTCTTCACACATTTCAACTTCACTTCTCTATTCATGCCTGATCACTTGATGTATTTCACTTCGTATTCACACTTGCAGACACATTTAGATTTTTCACTTTTTGGTACACACACACACACTTCTACTTCAAGAAAACAAGCTGATCTTTCTTTTATACCATACATAAGAAAACACAACTACCATGTCAGCATGCACCAAAACACTCTCCAAGGTTGGCTTTGCAATTTTAAAATCCAATGAACAATTTTGAGGGGTCGGCCCCATTTTAATTTCAAATGTCTGTATGTTAGGAATAGGGCCTAAAATCTCACTTGCTTAGGATGACCCAAAAATTAGGTCAGGACCCAAACTGGAAGCTTCACACATTACTACACATGTCTAATATTCAAATTTACATGCTACAACAATGGCACCATTTGTTTATTTAAACTCTTTGTTTTATGCCACAAGGTCGGCTTCAATCTGCATATTAGCTCTTTTGAATTTACTAGTCATTGAACAATCTTACCTGTCGACCTCAAATCATATATTCAAATCTTTAATTTGAATATATATTATCTTCATATCGCTGCCATAACAACTTATCTTCCAGCCCTTTATCAGCAAATTCACTCTGTCGCAAACCTTTAACTGTGTTCCCTTTATTGGTGAAATATTATTTTCATGAACTTGGCATCTGTCCCTTTTATTGGTCAAATCTTACTTTTAAGAACTATTGTGTATAGGAAAAATTGAGAGGTCGAATGATAAGATCATAAAAGCAATGAAATAACAACTCAATTACCCATAACATAAAGAGATCGATCTAAGTAAAAGCAAATATCAGTGAATAAATCAAATAACCAAATAAGAAAGCCTTCACCTAGATTGTATTGTTCTCTTTGTATGAATGTGGATTGCTCAATAATGTTGTGAAACCATGTTTGCAACAAGCGGATGTATGTGTATTCGTGCTCAAAAGATCGATGTGCTCAATGATGCGATGTATGCTCAATTCACTGTAAAAGGATGCCTGAGAATAAGTGATCGAAGAGGATTTGTGAAGGAGATGAGGGGGGTTTATATAGGTTTCAAACATGATCGATCAATGGCTGAAATAAATCTAGAGAATGAATGGTTGAGATAAATCAAATAACTCATGCTGAATGTGCACACGACATGTGTCACTCCAAAAGGATATTTTTATTAAGATAATTGCTTTTTGACTAAAGATAGGATTTGATTTCATAAATTAGAATGCCTTTTCTTCTAATTCATGAGTTGATGAAAACAAAATAAATTAAAGCCAATTAACTTAACTTTAGTTTTGCCTTTTTTAGAGTTCTAGAAAAAAGACTAATTGTGCACGAGTTAACATGATATTTTTAGAGGAATTAGAAAGATAATTGAAATTAAATAAAGAAATTTATTTAATTGATTGTGCATGATTGAAGAATAAATAAAATATTTGATTATATTTTATTTTTAGAGATTGAGATAATTTAAATAAATTTGCATGATTTATTTAAATTTAGAAGAACAAGTGATTTAATTAAATAATTAAAATTATTTAATTGTAGATAAGAGGACTTTGAAGATAAATTAATTAAGTAATTAATTTATTGAATTGATTGTGGATTTGAAATTTGAAAAAGGATAATGATTTAATTAAATAATTGAAATTATTTAATTTTGGAAGAATAAGGTTGATTTTGCTGAAATTAATTAAATAAATAGAATTTATTCAATTAATGTTGATTTTTGGATTTTTGGAAGAATTTGATAATTTTGATGAAATTAATTAAATAATTAGATTATTCAATTAATGTTGAAATGTAGGTGATTAGACAGATTAGATGAAATGCAAGTGATTCGAAGACCTGGTCATTTTAGGGTGTCTACATTTTGCTCCTCTTTGATGTAATGCAGTTTATAGTGTTGCTTCAAAGAAATTGATTGATAAAGACGTGATACAATTTTTGATGCCCTAGTGTAGCTAGCTGCCCTCAAGAGGAAAGATAGGGAAGTGACAGAAAGATGAGGCTGGATAGAAAAGACTGTTGATCGATCTTAGCTTGAAAGACTATATTGTGCCATGTATGGGTAAATGGTTGAGCTTGTCGCACTGGTTTCACAAATGTTTATAAAGAGCAATCCTTATTTTTGACATAACACATGGATAGTTTGCCACCAAGGTATAAATGACTAAGGTGTTGTGATATCTGAGTGCATGGATGTTGACTCTACAAGCAAGCGGTTTGAACTTAGATCTCGTAACCTCGTTTAACACGTGAATGAGCCATAGTCTTAAAATAAACTTCCATACAAAAATGCAAGAAGAATATTAATATGTAAGATGCTAGGTCGTAACATACCCAAGATAAAATATGCTGCTAAGAAAGATACTAAAGATCATTCCTCAAACACGACACACAAAAGCAATGACTATGCCCCCAATCTATACTGCATCGCAACATACCAAGATTATAGATAAATCAAGGTAATCTTGAATAGGTAATGGAAGAGGAACAAAAAGATAAACCAAAAAGCAAATTGACTGACTTACAAAGTAAACATACAGTCAACATATTCTCTTGCCAAAGAGGTTGCTCATGATAGTTGGATAAGCTAGATAACCGCCTTATCGTAGGAACGATGTGTCCGTTAAAGGGTGTCATCTGCTGAAAGGATAATGTCTGGTTTTAGGGAATGAAAACATGTCATATAAGACATCTAGTCTAGTTTCGATCATGGAACATCCTGTATAAGACAAGTTTGTTGATCTAGTGCTTGGTTTAAGTGGATTTAGCTGATATTGGCAATCAATATGTAGGACAGCATATGACTCTGCAAGTAAGTTTCTTTGCTTCAAGTTTGTGTAAGGACTTTTGCTTTGCAAGAATGTGTTTGTTTGTTGTTTTGCTGCTTGAGTTAGTCAAGTTGAGGTGGATGGATTTTGATAAATGGAAGGCTTAGAAAGGTGACATGTGAATGGATTGAGATGGGTGAAGAATGATGAATCGCATGTGCCTGAGTACTAGATACGTCCTTCGTATTCTGAACTACCTACATACCCTGTGTCCACAAGATCAAGGCACATTACGATGAAAGATGAAATGATAATATGTAGTTCTGGGTAGAGTGATGAATGGATCAAGGTGTTTGATTTTGGGTTGGGGAAATGATGACATCTCATGTACCTGAGTACTGGATACATCCTTTACATTCCAGACTGCCTACATACCCTGTATCCATAGGATCAAGGTACTTTAAGATTGAGATGAGATGATAGGTAGTTCTGGCTAGTGAATTTGTTGTAGGATGTTTGGTAGATAACATCCTTATTGTAGGAATGATGTGTCTATTAAAGGGTGTCATTTTTTGAAAGGATAATGTAAGGATGTGTTTGTTTGAGGTGTTTGTGTTTTCATTTTGGTTGTTTGCGTTTGAAAGTGTGAAGTGTTTTGTGTTTTTGTTTTTGTTGTTTTTATTTTGAAGGTTGAAGTGTTTGTGAACCATGAACAAGGATCCATTCCTAGACCTAGGTTAAGGAAAGGGTTGCCCCCATTTAGCTAGTGGTGTGACAATAGATAACTGACATAGGATAAATGATGATGGACATTGACAAATTTCCAAGCTATGCTAGATAGGGAGATGGAAATGCAAACAAGGTAAATGGTTTTATTATGGATGGATGAAGTTTATTATGAACAAGACTCGATAGATGATGGATGCTGACTCTACACATAGTGCCTATTTTCCATGTTTTCACTATGGTACTTATCCAAGGCGCCTTTTTACCAGGTTTTCACCATAGGATGGATTATTTTTTATTTTATTTTTTGGCATTGATACTATGAGGATCAGGCATAGAACTTCTTAAGATGAACACTGTTAAGTGGCTCATCTAGAGGAATGCCGTCAGGTGTAGCTAAAGTATAAGCCCCTTTTTTATATGTTGCTGTGACAATAAAGGGCCCTAACTAGTGAGACTCGAACTTGCCCTTCTTTTTGCGATCTGCTTGATTTCTCTAATTTGCTTTGAGGACAAGATCACCAACTTGAAACTGTCTTTCTTTGATCTTCTTGTTATAATTATGCCAGAGGCAGTTTTGATAGACATGGAGATGATTAAGCGCGGCAAGGCACCTCTCATCTAGTAGTTCTAGCTCAACTAATCTAGAAGTGCGATACTCCTCTTCATCAATCAGGTTCTGCATGGATACTCTGAGGGATGGGATCTCAACCTCTATAGGTAGAATGGCGTCAGATCCATAGACCAAGGCATAGGGTGTGGCACCAGTTGGTGTTATGATACTAGTGCAGTAGGCCCATAGGGCAGGATTGAGTTGCAGGTGCCAATTACAACCAGCTTCATTGACTATTTTCTTGAGGATTTTGAGAATGGTTTTATTGGAAGCCTCAGCTTGGCCATTACTCTGCGGATAGTAGGGAGTGGAAAAGTGATGCTTGATATTGTATTATGTGCATAAGGCACGGACATCTTGATTCTTGAATGGTCTCCCATTATCAATGATAATGGCCTGGGAGATACCATACTGGCAAGTGAGGTAGTTAAGGATAAAATTGGCTATTTGCTTGCCGATGATATAGGTCATGGGTGTCATGTCCCTATAATGATTTATAATTGAATCATTTATTTAATAATAAGTTAGCCTTATATAAACTAAATATATAATATATTTATTTAAAATTTATTATTAATATGTATTAGTTAATAAATAATATTATTAATTTAATATAATTTAAATATTATAAAATATATATATTTAATTAACTATATATATTATAAATATAAATATTTTAATATAATATTTATGTGAATAATTAATAAGATATATTATTATATATAAAAATAAATATTATGAAGAGTCCTACCCATTAAAGTTAGAAAGTAAAGTAATTCAGAATAAGGCAAAGTAATACGGTTAAACAAAAAGTCAAATTCAAAATAAAATCATATAAAGATAAAAGTCTAATAAGACCGTATTATATGCTTGTGAATAAAATAAGATAAAAGAGCTCCCATACTTAATAACAAATGTATTTATTTATACTATATATATTATATAAATAATGTACTTTAAAAAGATTAAGGGGAGGCCGAAGGAGGATATTTATAAGTGCAACGATTAAGTTGGTTGACACCAACGATCACATTAATAAATAATATATTATAAATATATCTAATAATATAAATTCAAATATTATTATTATTATCTTATATTGTAATATAAATATAAATAATATAATATAAATCATATATCATTTATTATGATATAAATGATATAATATAAATAATATAAAATATAAATAAACATTTTATGATAAGGGAGTTATGTATGGTTAGAATTAGTTTTACGGCAAAAGGGAATTAATATAAAGTAATAAAAATTATAAGAGGGTAAGTATGTCTTTTACCACCAAGCATAATAAGAGACGTGAACATATCCCTTGAAAGAGAAATAAATAAAGGTTGTGAGATAGAAGGAAAACATCATTGAAAGAAGAAGACACTCCATAGGAAATACTAAATCCACAGCAACAAAGGAATATCAGGTAAAACATTGTTAGTTTACTATGCAAGTAGAATCCAATGGATTAATGAATTATTTACTAATGATTATTTCCTTTAGCAAGTTTCTATATTAATAATCTAATTTAGGTATTATTGTTTTTTATCATTAAATAAGTTCCTAAATAAATGTGAATGTTGTGCATAATTTTATATGCTGAATTAATATATGATTAGATATATTGAATCAATATTTTTTTATGAATAATTGTATGAGTGTTATATGATGGAGGAATGTGGTACAAGAGGGGAACGGCAATGGGGCATCGTTCTAAGTACACCACCCCTTGAGGGGGGATTAATAAATCCCATTGGGGCCAAGGGGGTATAAAAGATACCACTCTTGGGCTTAGAAGATATAGCTTTTGGGGCACCCTTTGTGATTTCATCTCTTATCATAAACACTCAATTTCAAGGACCTAATTATAGAGAAAGGAAAGGGGATGGTTAGAGGAAAGGGGAACGAAACAACGGATGCCTCATTAGGTACACCACCTCATATGGATGGCATGCACCACATGAGGCCAAGAGGGATGGTATATCCGCTCTTGGGCCTTGGGTAGAGGATTCGGGACACCCTATCAAAGCTATCCTCCTCAATTCTCTTATGGTTGAGTTTCTTGAATAACTAGATTTTATTTATTTAGATATGTTAACTGAAATAAGAAGACATTATTGTAAATTTGCTCTAACAAGTTTTGTAGGATATCTTAATTTTTAGAGTGGAAAGTGAGAATTTGAACAGTATTTAATATACTAGGAATTTGGGGACATTACAATGGGAATGGCTTTGACCTACTTCATGAAGTACTCAGTTGCAGTAATGATGAATTTATGGCCATTGGATGAGGATGGGTGAATTTGTCCTATGAGGTCGAGACCCCATTGTGAAAAAGGCCATGAAGTTGTCACAGGTTGTAGTTCATGAGCTCATACGTGAATCAAATCTCCATGCTGCTGGCATTGTAGTCACTTCTTAGCAAACTGTAAAGCATCTTGTTCTATTGTAGGCCAGTAATAACCTATTCTGAGTATCTTCTTAGTGAGGTTAGGACCGATAGAATGTGCGCCACAGACACCTTTGTGTATGTCTCGTAAGGTAGCATCAGCTTCTTCCGCATTAAGACATCATAAGAGGATACCATCGAGACTCCGACAATATAGTGTATCACCCAGAATGGTGTAACGGGAGGATCGACAGATAAAGGTTTTACGTTGGGTTGTGGATAGCTCAAAGGGAAAGGTACCATTTTTAAGGTATTCATAGATTTCTTCATACCATGGGGAATTGGGACCAACAAGTTCGCAGATGATTTCAGTAGTTGGAACATCGACGATAGGTATCAACAATTGCTTGATCAAGAATTCACATTTCTGTGTGTTTGCAGGCATGTCTATAAGTAACCCCACCAAGGCTATAGAGTCTGCAGCCTTTTTATGCTCTCTTAGAATTTTCTCAAATGTGATGCTAGAAAAGTGTGGTTTGTAGGCATCCAATAGTTGCTTGTAGGGGACCAACTTTTCATCTTTTGTTTGATACTCATCTGTGACCTGTCGAATGACTAGTTGTGAATCTCCATATACCTGTAATTATGTGATGTCCCATTGAACTGTTGTATTGAGACCTATGAGGAGTGCTTCATACTCGGCTATGTTGTTGGTGCAAGGAAATGCAAGACGATATGACTTGGGGATATAGTCATTTTATGTTGTGATAAAAAGGATGTCAGCCCCTGATCTATGTTGTGTGTAGGAACCATCAAAGTATAATTTCCACATTATTGAGGTAGAAAGAGTGAATAGATTCTCATCCAAAAAGTCAAATACCATAGGATGTATATTTGTCATGGGTGCTTCTGCTAATTGATTTGCTAGGGCTTGTCCCTTGATTGCTTTACAATCCACATATTCAATGTCAAACTCACTAAGGATCATGATCCATTTAGCTAGTCTACCTGTGAGAGCTACTTTTGCTAGTAGATACTTCAATGGATAAATTTTGGCTATAAGATTTGTGTGTTGGTTTAGCATGTAATGCTGCAACTTTTGGGAAGCTAACACTACTACTAAACAAGCTCTTTCCATAGGTGAATAATTGAGTTCATAACCCACCAAGGTTCGACTGATATAATAGATTTCATTCTCTTTTCCTAACTCATCATGTTGTGCTAGAAGAGCCCCTAAGGCTGCAGTTGTAGTTGAGATATACAAGATCAAAGGCCTATCGGCAACTGGTGGTACCAAGACAGGAGGTGTAGCTAGATAGTCTTTGAGCTGATCAAATGTTGCTTGCCACTTAGCATCCCATCGAAATGAGACATCCTTTCAGAGCAAGTGTTGAAATGGTTGACATTTATCTACTAGCTGTGAGATGAAATGCCTAATAGAATGTAACCTTCTTTGAAGGCTCCTTAATGCTTTTAGGTTCTTTGGTGGAGGCATCTCCACTATAGCTTTGACTTTTGCGGGATCTACTTCAATACCTCTTACGAGATACAATATATCCCAATAGCTTCCTTAATGTTACCCCAAAGACACACTTATTTGGATTGAGTCGCACTTGGTATTTTTCTAGCCTATCAAAGATTTGTCCTAGAACTTGTATGTGATCTACTCAAGAAGATTTTTCTAGTATGTTGTCCACATAGTCCTCCATGATGTGATGAAAGAGGTCATGGAATATCACTATCATTGCTCTTTGATAAGTTGCCCCTGCATTCTTTAAACCAAATGACATGACGCACCAATAATAGTTACCCCAAGGACAAGTAAAAGTTGTTTTATGTTGATCTTCTTCTACTATCATTATTTGATTGTAGTTGGAGAATCCATCCATGAGAGAAAGAATTTCATGACCAGTGGTCAAGTCTACTATAAGATCAATGTTTGGTAACCAGAAGTCATCTTTGGGACATGCCTTGTTAAGATCTCTGAAATAAGGACACATGTAGATGCCCCCATTCAATTTAGCTACAGGTACAATGTTTGATACCCATTCTGAATAATCAATGGGCTTGATGAATTTGGCATCTAACAACATCTGTATTTCCACTTTCACCAAGAGAGCTATATGTGGATGCATATTCCTTAGCTTTTGCTTGACTAGTTTAACTGTTGGATCAACTGTGAGATAGTGAACTACTAGCTTAGGGTCTAACCCTGACATATCAGCATAAGTCCATGCAAAGTTGATGGTGCACTACAAAAAGAAGTTGGTAAGATCCTTGTGTTCTTTC
This sequence comes from Cunninghamia lanceolata, assembly GCA_027924645.1. Taxonomy (NCBI): domain Eukaryota; kingdom Viridiplantae; phylum Streptophyta; class Pinopsida; order Cupressales; family Cupressaceae; genus Cunninghamia; species Cunninghamia lanceolata. The sequence goes on along the minus strand of BSBN01001616.1, from coordinate 959,360 downwards.
TTTGATAGTGATGCTGCTAGGAATGTTGTTCTAGGATTTTTCTCTGTGCCTAGATTTATCTTTGTAGATTCTTCCACTAGGAGAGCAAATTTATCTTGCTACTTAGATGGTAGGGGAAGGTCAAATCCTACATCCTTAGGTGCCACAATTGGGTTTTGACCATTGGATACATCCTTTGTTTTTACTATTTTGTGATCGGGAGGTGCCACAACATGGTTTTCACCTAGTGATCTCTCTTTATTTTTACTTTTGCGACTAGAGGATTTGGCATTCTCACCAAAACAAGAAGTTTGCTCTAGTTCCATTACAAAACTAGCTTTGTGATCGCCAAGAGGGATACCATCCCGGAGTCCCATGAACTCTGCAATAGCTTCGTCATTTTGAAATACATCTAGAACGGGGGCCCCTTATTGGTCCCAATCGATAAGTTCAGGGTAGACAAGTGTTACACTCTGGGTGTTTGTGTTGGATGTAAAGGATATGGAAGATATCATGAATATGGAGGATTTTGTGAATAGGTCAGTCATATGGAGGGAAGAGTCATCGATGATATCCTCTTTAAACATCGAATCAGCAAGAGAAGTTTGTGCCACCTTGTCAAGAATACCCTCGATGTCCAAGGCATGTGGTACCTTCCTACCGTAACCTAATCCCTTTTTGTCTAGCTTCTTTAGCACAACAATGGGTTCCATTGTTCCTTGATGATGTTTCCCAAGGCCACCTTTACCTTTATAGCCCATGTTTTTGACAATTCTTAGGCCATTGCCGTATTGCTTGACTGGTATTGTGATAGGTTCCTTCTCTTTGTAGAGCCAAGAAGAGATGTCTTCAATAGTTTCCTCAGCCAATAATTTTCCCTCTTGGAATTGAGTTAGGGATGCCAGGGGAGGACTAGCTATTTTCTTAGTTGCTTTGGCTATGGGCAATTGGCCGTAGGATTTAGGAGATAGGGGCATATGCCCTACACAACAAGATTTTGAGATATCATATTCTCCAAAGCCTATATCATGGATGTCAACTTTGATTTTAGGAATAGGAATAGGATTGGGTTCAGCTGTAGAGGTTTTTGTCAGATTTTTAGAATCAGCATATAGTGGGGATGCAATGGCTTTGTCATTATTGGGAACTTGGTTGCAATTCTTATAATTGCCTTGTAAGACTCAACAGAATTCAAAGGGATTAGGATCTCCAGGGATAGTTATCTCCATACCATTAAATGGGAATTTGAGAGACTGATGGTACGTTGAGGGAACAACTTTCATGGCATGTATCCATGGGTGTCCAAGGATAACATTGTAGGGTAGCTCAATGCCAAGGACTTGGCACCTAGTTTCTAGCATAATAGGGCCTACTTGTATAGGCAAGTGGATAACACCTTCTGACCGACGTTCAACATCATCATACCCTTTGATTGTAATACTTTGATCACTGTTGACTTTATCCTTAGAGTATCCCAATTGTTTGAGTAACTTTAGCAGAAAAATATTGAGACCAGCACCACCATCTATAAGTATGCGTTTGATCTTGCGGTTATGGATGACAATCTCAATGTGAAGGGCATCGTTATGACATGGATCATGAGATGGGAGGTCCTTTTCAGAGAAGACCATATTGTAGGGTGAGGCAATGTTACCTACTATAGCTTGGAAATCTATGACCACTATGTTGTTAGGAACCGAAGACTCTTGTAGGGATTTTTCAAGCACAACTTTATGCGCGGGTGATGACTTTAGGAGGTCCAAGATGGAGATCTAAGTAGGGGTTTTTTCTAGATGTTCAACAAGGCTGTAATCAAATTGAAGTGTGAGACTTGGTGTGGGACCATGAATAGTGACACGACCACGATGAGTTGTAACAACGCAATCCATTGATTTGCCTTTAATTGTGAGGGTAGACATGTTGGAATCATTTGCCGCTGCGCCAAAAGCTCGAGCTGTCAACGCTCGCTACAAACGCTAGACTTAACCCAAATCCACGAGAGGCTCACTGCCATGTCACGAATCCCAAGGTCAGCATTGAATGCCTCACTGACAAGGGGGCAGCTCACTGCCAACAATCCCCCCTCAACGCAACTCAAGGGATTCAAACCCGTGACCCATGGCTCTGATACCAATTGTTGGAATCGTTTGCCGTTGCGCCAAAAGCTTGAGCTGTCAACGCTCGCTACAAATGCCAGACTTAACCCAGATCCACAGGAGGCTCACTGCCATGTCACGAATCCTGAGGTCAGCGTTGAACGCCTCACTGACAAGGGGGCAACTCATTGCCAACAAGACATCCAACTCTCTTTAAAACGACCCACAATAGAGTCATAGGAAGTGAAAGATTTGTTAACACCTTTACCTTTATCTTGAGGTGGACCTTGACCATGGTTAGGGAATGGTTCTTTGTACATGTTGAGATCCTTGTTTATGTTTTGATTAGGGGTGTCACCGAATGTGATTTTTCCTCTATCAATAAAGTTTTGGATCAAGTGTTTGAGTTTCATGCATCATATGGTTCAGTGTCCTTTAGATCTATGATACTCACAAAATTCATTTTATTTGTACCATGCAGTTTTGTAAACAAGTTCACCATATGGGGGAGGATCGGGTAATGTGAGGAGTCCATTGTTGATAATTTTTTGTAGAACAGTCTCTATAGGCTCTCCCAAGGGAGTGAATTGACGTTGAGGGTAATCTTGTTGAGGTTGCTCTTGTTGTCTTTGTTGTTGATTTTGTTGTCTTTGTTGTTGATTCCGTTGAGGCAAAGCTTGAATTGGTTTTGATGAAAGTTGAAGGGGTGTTTGTAGTGTTTGGACATGCTTGGAATCCACCACACCATCATTGACCACATTTTTGTTCTTGTTCCAAAACTTGGGTTTATCATTTGTTTGTTGTTGAGGAGGATTGTCTTTAGCTTCTTTGAAGATTTTGATCATTCCTTTAGCGATGAGTGCCTTTTCAATGTTGATGCCCTTATAGGTAATTTCATCAGAGGTTGTAGAACTAAGTATTTGCAAATGAAAACCTAACTCTTGATTGAGGTTCTACACAAACATAATCACAAGTTATTTTTTGGGTATCTTGAATGGGAATTTGCTAGCCATTTGTCTCCATCTTTAAAGGAAGGAGATGAGAGTTTCCCCATTTTTCTGTTTATTGTTTCATAGGTCAGTCATGGAGACTTCATGTTCTGTGTCGTATGAGAAATGAGTGGCAAATTTATCTGTAAGCTCGTTAAAAGATTTGATACCCGTGGGTAGGTGTGAGAACCATTCTATAGCTTGACCTCCAAGGCTGCATGGAAAGAGGTGCATAAGATATGTGTCGTTATGTGAGACCTCAAAGCAAGTGAGATAGAATTATCTAAGATGGTCTTTGGGGTCACCTTTTCCTTTGTATTTATCAAATTTGGGAATAGTGAAATTGTGAGGAAAAAGGATCGTGGGTAATGACCTATCAAATGGGTAAGGACAAACATCTTCTAAAGAGAAGGTTTTCTTGGTGTGGCCAAATGTCAGATCAGCTAGTTGTTGTTTAACCTCAACGAGTTGTAACTCCATAGTTGTTGGCGGTGTAGGAAACATCTCTTGTTGTATTATGGGTTGTTGTTGTTGCCCATATGGGAGTTCATAGTGGAAATCATAGGCATTGGTGTTGTAAGGGTCGTATGATTGGTTGTTTTGATTTTGGGAAGGTGAGGGGGGGTTTCTAGGTAAGTATGTAGGCTTTGTGATGGTTGTTGAAAAGAGTCCTATCATTGGTATTGTAGAGGGGTTGTGAAGAAAGAATTCAGTGGAGGAAAGCTAAAGTTTGTTGGATTTGGTTGCAGCGGAGGAACATAGCTGTTTTGAATTTGGGAGTGTTGAGGGTTTTGATAAGTGTTGGTTAGGTTAGGCATAGATGATCATGTTCGTGGAGGGACATAGGTAGAAGTGTTTTGCGATGGTTACGGTTGATTGAGAAATGTGTTGAAAAAGGGTAGTGTCAAGGATCTTTGTGGTGGAGGTACATAGGTAGATGTGTTTTGTGATGGTTGTGGTTGTATGACATTGTTTGGGTTAACAATATAGAGGGTTGATGATGTTGGGAGAGGTGTTGGTTTTGACCCTTGTTGCAGGGCGACATAAGTGTTTCCTAGATTGTAGTTTGGTGGGAAACCATCTCTTGATGGGGTTGCCAATGTTCCATTTACGTTTGATGGGCGCATTTGAGCTATGATAGGAGATTTTTGTGTGTTTGGTCTAGCTAGAGAGACTTGTTTTGCTAGTACATTTTGACGTTGTAGAATCTCTTGTTGGTGTGTATAGATCTCCATAGGAGTCTTGAGGGGTGATAGGGGTCTTTCCACTGTTGGAGTTTGATAAAGAGGATTCTCATATTGAGCGGCAAAAGACTTATTTGTTCTCCCTTGTGAGTTTTGTTTGGGTATAGGTGTGGTCACAGTTGACATGGTTTGGACAGTAGTTATAGTGTCATGGGTTTCGTTAGGCTCTCTCAGATTTGATAGATTGAAACCAAGGGGTAATTCGGCTCCTTGTTCGGCTAACAAGTGGAAAAAATGATCTTGGTTTTCAATAAGGATTTTTTCAAACATGGCTATGGTTTTAGGATCTTGCATGATTACCTCAAGGTCTTGTCTATCTACTTGAGAGGATTGACCTTCTTCAAAGTGTCACTCTTCTTGAGATGGGATTTGAACCATGGTATAATCGGGTGTAGCAAAATCATGAGGCATGCCGATAGTGAATTGAGTTACATCTACCAAGGGGCCATTAGTCTCTTCAAGTTGGTTTGGTTGGTCTTGTTTTGGCATGTTTTGAACATTGGTTGGCCTAGTCATTGGTGTTCTTGGGGTACCCTTTGGAGGCATGTTGGATTGGCTTGGTAGAGGCATATGAGGAGGCAATTTGCACTTCCTTGGGCCAACTTGCTTAGCCTTCATAGTTTGTTGGAGGCTGGTGGTTACCATGGGATGCACTAGGACAAAATGTGTTGATCTTTTGCTAAGTTTTTGCTGAGGTAGTTTTGATGAACAATTTTCTAGACCAAAGGCGCTGTACTGTTTGACCAAAGGCGTAGGACTGTGTTACCAAAAGTGAGCTACTCTGTTACCAAGGCATTTGAAGTAGGTTGCCAGAGGTGAGGTACTATTATACCAAAGGTGAGCTACTGTTATACCAAAAGCGAGCGACTGTGGTACCAAAGGTGCTAAAGTAGTGTCAGTGATGATTATAAGGATAGTTTTGGATTTAGATTTGGTTTGGATTTGCTTTGGCAAGAGAAAACACATCAAACAAAGTACCAAAAGAGGACTGACACAACAGATAATGTATGTTCAAGGCTCATGAAAAAGCCCAATGTTTCCACGGGTATAAGACAATTGAAACAATATCAAGCACTTTTTATCCCTAGAGACAAGGTTTCATTGCAATAGATCAGCTCACAATTTAATTCTCCATCGACCAAATGTCATTCCATAAAGGTGTCAAACATTTGTATCTTTACGAGAGATAATAAGTAGGGATATATATCTCACCCTCCCCTCAGAAAGCTCAAGTAGGTCACGAGAGCTTTATGGCTGAGGGAATACTATCTCTTCTCAAGGGAGGCAATGGTGAGTATCTTGGGGGCTTGTACTGATTCCCCTTGCACTGATGATTACCGCAACGTTTGGAGGTGGATTGGGTAGCCACTATCTAGATGGTTCTTAGTAACTTTGAGAGACCAATGCCTTACGAGCAATGTGACAAGCTACTAAAAGCTTTAACCAAGCCTACTAAGAGTATCAAACACTTCACTCAATGTGAAAATTGTTTCCACAAAGAGCTAGTACACCTCTTTTTGATTTGGCACCACAAGGTAACGCTGACGTCAGTTAGGACTTGGATTTCACCTTATCCCTTTTATATAGCAGTTCAAAGGAAAACTTCACTTAGGGTCATCCCTTTTAGATGAAGTGCAATCCAAAAGTAGGCCCTTTCTAAAGGAATAATTGAAATTGTAAGATCAAGCACGTCAATCAAAGGTTCAATTGTCCCATTATAAAAAAATAAGGTACAACTAGATTAGGCACACACACACAATTGTAGTTGTTAATTGTCCCTTATGAAATTGAAGTGTTTATGCATTCATGTCCATTGTCCCTTAAGAAATTGAAGTGTTTTTGCCTGCATGTCTATTGTCCCTTGAGAAAGCAATATGTTCCTAAGTCTTAGATTGCAAAAGATGATTTGTTCAATTGTCTCTTAAGAAAGCAATATGTTCCTAAGACCAAAATCGATAGATTTAGCAATTTCTTCAAAGCTTGTGCTATAGGAACACATTAGAGAAACCCATTTGCTCTATGTGAGTGATAAGATGCTGTAGAAAGTTGATTAGTTCCAAAAAAAATCCAAGTGATTAGTATGTGTTTGAAGTTATAGATTGAAGATGGGCCAATGAGTGGTCTTAAAAAATAAATCCCAGAAAAGCCTTGAAATGATATTACCACTATGTAGAGGATAGAAAAATATCAACTTTAAAAAAAAAATCACCTGAATCCAAGTCTGTTTGTGCAAGTTATGAAGCTCGGAAGGTCTAAAAACTGCACAGTATGCCTTGGGCCGCATGCTTGGGGTAAATTTTTTTTGCCTCACTTTTACCTGCACCGAAATAGGTCAAATTATATGTTTTTCTTCGCCTCTCGACCCTTCCGAATGCAACCGTGATGTCTGTTTTTGCCCAACAAGCTTCCTTTAAAAATTCATCTTTAGATCTCTCCTAGAAAAAGAGTTAAAAACCTATGAAATCAAACTAAAAATTCCACAAATTTGATATTAGATAAGGACCATGGGTCCCACTGGGCATGCCAAAATAGAAAAATCAAGAGGTCGAATGATAAGATCATAAAAGCAATGATAATAACAACTCATTTACCCATAACATAAAGAGATCGATCTAAGTAAAAGCAAATATCAATGAATAAATCAAATAACCAAACAAGAAAGCCTTCACCTAGATTGTATTGTTTTCTTTGTATGAATGTGGATTGCTCAATAACATTGCGAAACCATGTTTGCAACAAGCGGATGTATGTGTATTCGTGCTCAAAAGATCGATGTGCTCAACAATGCGATGTATGCTCAATTCATTGTAAAAGGATGCCTAAGAATAAGTGATCGAAGAGGATTTGTGAAGGAGATGAGGGGGATTTATATAGGTTTCAAACATGATCGATCAACAGTTGAAATAAATCTAGAGAATGAATGGTTGAGATAAATCAAATAACTCATGCTGAATGTGCACACAACATGTGTCACTCCAAAAGGAAATTTTTATTAAGATAATTGCTTTTTGACTAAAGATAGGATTTGATTTCATAAATTAGAATACTTTTTCTTCTAATTCATGAGTTGATGAAAACAAGATAAATTAAAGCCAATTGACTTAACTTTAGTTTTGCCTTTTTTAGAGTTCTAAAAATAAGACTGATTGTGCACATGAGTTAACATGATATTTTTAGAGGAATTGGATAGATAATTGAAATTAAATAAATAAATTTATTTAATTGATTGTGCATGATTGAAGAATAAATAAAATATTTGATAATATTTTATTTTTAGAGATTGAGAGAATTTAAATAAATTTGCATGATTTATTTAAATTTAGAAGAACAAGTGATTTAATTAAATAATTAAAATTATTTAATTGTAGATAAGAGGTGTAGACACCCAAAATTGTCCCAACTTTGTTCATGTCTAGCAACACCTAGTCAAATACATCACTTAGACATCATGTAGCATTTTGTCTTAATCCCACTCTTAATCCCATTTATCCATTAAGCCAATTAATTAAATAAATTTTATTTATTCAATTAAAATCCCACTTAATCCCATCCTTATCCCACTTAGCCAATTAATTAAATAAATTTTATTTATTTAATTAATTTCACATACATAATCCCACTATCCAATTAATTAAATATATTTTATTTATTTAATTAATATCCAACTCATATCCCAACTAATTCAAATATTTTATTTGAATTAAGTTCTCATCATAAGCTGACTTTCCAATTAATTAAATAAATCTTATTTATTTAATTAATTTATCTTATCATTTAGCCGACATGTGTGCCTCTTTCATTTAAAAAGATAAGTGGTACTACACCCTTTTATTTAATATCTTTCATATGTAGTACTTTTTATGTACACAAGCACACATGAGCCCTATCCTCCCTCCACTTGTCAAATGACTACAACTCCCTTGAAGAGTGGGATAACCGAATCAATCCTAGCCATCCACATCAATCATTTAGCTTTTTAATCTCAACCGTCCATTGGAACCAAGCTTTTTTTATAAATCAACCCCCTCATAAGCATTTAGCATGCATTGAGCCTCAAGTACCCTTATTCTGCCAAATTTTTTAAAATGCATTGATCCTCAAGTATCCACATGCTTTCGAAATATCATTAGAGCCTTTGCATCCTTCATCTATCATTCATTCTATCATCTTCATCTTAATGTTATGCTGCAGAAATGAGCACCCAACATTCCTCCAACAATAATCCTTCAAAATCTTGCATGCTCATGCGAGGTGGAGAAGAGCAATGGAGATAAATCAAGCATAGCGTGGAGATCAGTTTGCATTTACATTTGTTATTTTAATTTTCATGTTGTCTTGTGCTTCATTGTGCATTGCTAGGGTTTTTATCATTGTTGTTTATTCATTTGCCCTGATTTGCAATTTTATCCTAACTACATTTGGCATGCCCGGTGGGACTCACTTCACTTGATCTTTTTTTTTTGTAGGTTTTTGTAGTAAAAATTTGCATTCATATAACCCCCATTGTTGAGTTTTGCAGGTTTAATTAATTTTTTGTTGCAGATCTGCTACTTTTGGACAAAACCCTAGGTTTTAAAGATTTCATCATATCTTCCAAACGGCTAAGAATTTTTCTACAAGATTTTATCAAAAGTTTATCCATGATATAAGGAAGCTACAGCAGAAAAATTTTGGGTTTATTGTGACTTTTGCAGAATTTATCATGTTTTTATGTTTTTTCATAAAATCACAATTCTGGGCGCAAATTAGTGAATTTTTCAAAAAATTTTATATTTTTGGAAATCTCTCAAAATTTTAATGGGAGTCTATGTTTTACGGATTTAATTTGGAGGTCGTTTACAGTGTGAAAAAATCAGATCTTTGCCGACTGTACCTTTTTCATAAATCCGTGTTTCTGGGCGCAAAACAGGGAATTTTTCTGATTTCTTTACATTTTCGGAAAGCTCTCTAAAAATTAATAGGGGTCTCTTCTTTGATTTTTTAATTTTTGAATACAAAATATATATAAATAATCAAATCTAATTCGGCTATGCATCTAAAATTACAATTTTCCTTGCCTGATGAGCCTATTTTTTATGCCTGCATTATAATATCATTTTTGTTTATGTTGTAGGTGATTATAAGGAGTTGGAGCAACATTGACATCAACATCTATAGCAATTTGAATAGTGAATTAACCAGGTGCAATCATTTCATTTCTCATCTTCTAATCATTGTTTGCAAACACATTTGGATTTTGGGCATAAAATGAACAATTGTTTGCAAATTCACATCAAAAAATTGGGCTAAAACGAACCATTGTCTTTCATCACATTTGGATTTGGGCTTTAAAACAAACAAGTGCTTGAATTGTCTTCCACACATTGAATTTCTAAGGTTAATGAACCCCATGCGAGTGTGACCAAGTAAATGTGTATGCTCTCTCCTCGCGTCCTAACACGAACTTGGAGATCAAAAACATTTACTTGTGTTTCTTTTGTTTAGCCTTAGAGAGGCCTGCCTTGGTATCCACCCCAAGGGAACGACCTCAAGCGGTACTTTCATCCGGTCCGCTATAAAAAATCAGAGGATAAGGCGAAAGCCAAGTCTAACCGGTATTAGCGCTCACCATACAGTGCTAACTCGAAAGGAGGTGTACTTTTGTGTATATTAAAACTCCTAGTAGGGTTAGTTAAAGTCTTAAGTGGCTTGCTAGATGCTCGTGGGGTGCCAGTCCCCTGGATTTTCACTAGAACCTCCTTGTGATAGTGGCCTTGCCTTGACTAGGACTTGTTGAGGTGTCTTCACGTGCTTGCTTAACCATCATCACATTTTTCCAAACTAACAACTTGCTTATGTGTCTTGCGTGTGTGATTCATGTGTGTATATGCATAATCATTTGTTTGAATATTGCCACATCAAGCTCTAAACACCCAAACACATAAAGACAAGTCATCCTACACATTCAAACCCAATCACTTTCATCCCAAACATAGCCTAGTCATCATCCAACCCTTCATAGCCAAATCACTTCCACATCATCATCCAAATCCCTAAACAAGCACTTGTTAAAAAGAACTTAAGACAAACACTTGGTGACAACATGTCTACACTAGAGGACCTAGAAGTCAAATTCCAAAGATTCCTCCAAAATCTTTATCAAGGATCACAACCCCTAAACCAAGATGCCATTGAAATATTACAATTCTTCCTCCAAAGAGCTCAACCCCATGCAAGCCAATCACCTCAACTGCAACACTTCGTAGCCCAAGTCCAACACCTTTTAGCCACTAGTCAATCTCAACAAGTACATCAATCCTTAGCCACTCCATATCAACCTAATCCACCTCATAGCCACATGTCATATCCATCCACTTCATATCAACCTAATCTATCTATCCACCAAGTCAATGCCACATCAACCTATCAACCTCCACCTTAAGCTTATCCAATCCCTCATGCCACCATTCCAATGCACTACCAAGCCCATCCACAAAACAATCAAGTGATATTACAAGAACAACATGCAAGTCCAAATAGCCCTTTGTACATAAATCAATCAGGTCCAAGTACACCTTTTCAACAAGACCACAAAGCACCATTGATAGACCTAAGTCCACCTTTCCAACAAGAATCACATCCAAGTCCAAGTGGTCTCTTGTACATAAATCAAAGCCCAATTTATCCTATGCAAGATCTAATAACCTTTGACAAGGGAGATACCAACCTAGCTAATTCATCCTATGAGTGGCCTCCATCATCCAATCACATACCAACACATGAGCCAACCAATCCTATCCCAACACCACCATGTGATCCCATTCCTAGTCCATTGATCCCTCCATCTTCCAAACCACCAAGCCCTACATTACCTTCATCACCATGTCATTCTAATCCTTCACCAAAGGATGCGGCTGAGATAGTTTTACAAAGGATGCTTGAAGCAAAACTCATTGAACTTCCCAAAGTCAAACCATGTGAAGAAAGTCCATATGATGAACATGATTATTGTGCATACCATAGGACCAAAGGCCATGATACAAATACATGCCCCATGTTTTTCCCAATTGTTTACGAGGTGTATCAACATACAATAAGAAATCATGCCACATCATCCCAATCCCATGTGTCACACCCATCTAGTCCACATCCTAATCCATCAAACTCCATTATCCTTCCATCCAATCAAAATCCTAGTCCTACGCTTACAACATCATCTACTATTATCATTCATCTATTATATTTCCCATCCACACATACGCTTGCGAAGGATGTGATCCATTGGCTACTAGCTAGGAATAAACTACCCCCATGTCAAACGCCCATTCATGAGCCTACTAAAGAACTTCCAAAGGTCATGTCCAATCCTATAATCCCATCATGTGGTCCACCTATCCTTGAGCCTATCCAAGAGCCCTCAATTAACATACTTAGCCCTTCAAGCCCATCATGTGACCTACAAGACATCAAATCTATTCAAGAGTCATCATGTTCTCATGTTGTTAACCAAGAGCCTATCCAAGGGTCATCTACTTCCATTCAAGCAACTCAAGAGGTATGTCAAAGGTTTAATCCTAAGCATGTGGAAACATTAAGCCCTAGTCCAACTCAAGATCAAAACACTTTCATGCAACCCATCCATAACATTTACCTTCTTTATGATCAAGATGATACCTATGAAGAAGCTATATATGAGCACCTTGATCCTATCCATAATCCTATAATCCATGAGCAAGATATCCACATTTCTCCTAGTCATATGCCATCTAGCCCTATCCATAATGAGCAAACATCCACTTGTCATGATGAGACACTCATCCCCCAAGCAAGCATAAAAGATCAAATCAATAACTTGGATCTCAATGAACACAATGCTAATCAAGATCCTAATGATCCTCCTTCCACATCCACCATTGATTCCACTTCAAGTCCACCATCATCCATCCCTATACATGAGTGTTCTTCCTTAGGACAAAAACAACCTTTATCCACTTCATCTTCTCCCTTCAATAAAGATCTCAAGTCTAGTTCCCTAAGCACACCTAGCCCCATTGTCAATCGCATTCTCCAAAACATGAACTACAAAGGCAAAGGTCTAGGCCTTTATGAACAAGGTATTTTGGAGCCAATTCATGTCAAGATCCCTCCATGCTCATATGGCCTTGGATACATACCCCAAGCTAAACAAGGCCAAGATGTTGGTAATTCCTTCATCCATCCTAAGCCCACTTTCCATCACAAACCTCATCATCTACCCAAAACATATGTTGCCATTCCACCTCCACCAACTTATAAACCCCAAGAGCATGTGACCGTACATCTTTTACCATCTACTTTGCCTCCACTTTTACCAACTCCAAATATCCCTCCATCCACCTTGCCTCCATTGCTTCCAACACCTAACATACCTATCATTCATAAGTATCCTTACATCCCTAATCATGACCAACAAAAGCACACATCATTTAAGCATAAAGCTTCCAATCATTCCATCCACTCTAGCCACCCCATGGGATTCGAAAGAAATTTTTTTGATGCCTCTACATATAAAGCTAACAATCCTACCAAAAATCCTAAAGGTCTTCATACCTTAGGACATGAAGAATCAAACTCAAAGCAAAGTACATTCAAAAAGCTATCCAAGCCCATACCTCCAAATGCAAAGCCCAAAAGTAAAATGGTTTGGGTTCCTAAGCAAAAAGATAGCAAAGAAAATGAGGCATCCTCATCTACATCTCAAGAATCCCAACCACCTATATCCATCCAAGAGCCTATTTCCATCCAAAACTTCCATTCCCTTCAAAAATCCCACAAGAAAAACAAAATTACTAAAAATATTAAATCTATGTGGGATCCTAAATCACTTTATCAACCATCTCCTAAGCAAACATCTCCATTGCTTCCTACACCACCATCTCATCAAAAGCTTCAATGTTTATCATGGTGTGTGCAACCGTTGGTCATGATTCCCTTCCATTCCAAAACATTCCCACATGCCTCCATCTCCCCATCCTTCATCCATTATCCTACATATCCCCCCAATCACCTTCCTATGGTCCATGCTTTTGCATAAGCCACTAGCCTACCCTACCATAAATCCACATCATAATCTATTATCCACCTAATCCATCTCCCATCCATGCAATCTCTTATCAACATCTATGAGCACACTTGACATGGTCCATGCGAAGACATCATCCATCTCTAACGGGACTACCAACATCCATTGCACTAGACACTTGAGTCCCTCCTATCCATTACCATGGTGAAAACTTGGCAAATAGGCGCCATGTGTAATTGTCATTCCATTCAAAAAAAAATTAAAAAAGTAAAGAGAAAGCCCTTCGTCTAACGGTGAAAACCTGGTAAACAGGCGCCTTGGATAAGTACCATGATGAAAACCTGGCAAATAGGCGTCATGTGTAGGTTGATCTTCTATGTCACTTACACTTGGGGGCACATTGTCTCATCCAACCTATCCATTTCCAAACTATCCATCCCATTATATCATTTTCCATCCTATCATATCCTACCATCATTAGCCATTACATCCACATACCTATCATGTTGAGTCTATCCTTCTTTCCTCCTTTTGATCTTGATGAAGACATAGGGGCAAAATGTTGAAACATGTTTGGATATCTCTTGACATACTTTCCTTCCAAACCAAGTCCTATCCATTGATGATTCATCCATCCCATTCAAACCAATCTAATCATGTCATCCCTTGGTCATGAACTTTTTCATGTAAAAATCCTAAGCATTACCACCTAGAATGGGACAAGTTCTTCCTATGCAACATAGCCTTTAGAGATCACATCCTAGCTCCCTTACAATCCATCCATTATGGCGTACCTTTATCATGAGCTTTCCATATTATAGCCTATCTCCATTCGTTTATCTTGAGCTTTCCACTATAGCCTACCTATCCGTTTATCATGAAGCAAGCATCCATCCCTTATATGGCCTATCCTCTTATCATTCCATCCAACTCTCATGAACCTTCCATCCCATCCATCTCTCATGAGCCTTCCATCCCATTTACCATCATCCATCCTCCTACATCCTTACACCTAGACTTGGTTTTCTCCCTTGTCATTGGTATCAAGCACAAAGGCTACCCAAATTGTAAATCCATTGACAACCCAAAACATTCAAAAACACAAAAAAATAAAAATATTCCCAAAAAAAAAACAAAAAAAAAATCAAATATATCAAAAAATTCAAAAAATCAAATATCCAACAACAAAATCCAAGCAATAAGATTGATTCAATCATATCATCCAAAACAATCAACTCCATCAACATTCAATCGAAATCAAAATCATCATCATCAATTCTTCTTATCAATAACATTCATTTAGTCACTTCTTCCAATCATATCCATCAAATCAATCTAAGCAATGATCTTAAATCCAAGCCACATTAATCAATATCAAGCAAGCTAATCAATCAAGGAACATTATCCAATCAAATCAACAGGTTTTGATCCTAATCTTGTCATGAGCCCAATCAATCATCATCAATCATCATCAATGGGATATAGCATTCCCACATCCTTGTGTTAATCTAGGGATATAGCTTTCCCTACAATGACAACACTATCATTATCAATCAAACAATCAATCATTGGTTTATGACTTGACAAGGGCAATACCTTGTTTGTTTTACATCCTTTGAGCACATTGAGAACACTTGCTTATGCTTAGATTGAGTGGACACTCTAATCATCACACCATGACTATCATCATTCAAAATAATCCAATCATCAAAACAATCAACCCAACAATAGCAAAAATCACAACCAAAGCACATCAATCCAACCATCAAAACAAATCCTATCAATCATCAACATCAACACCAAAGCAAATCAACTCAATCACATCCAACTCCAATTGGAACAAATCCAATCACTTCAACAAATCCAAAGCAGCTCAATCCACCACATATCATCCCATCATCAACATTTCATCAAATCAATCTTCATCCATCATTTCATCATCTTCAAATCATTCCAAGTAATGATCCAAGTGCAAATCAATCCTTAAAGCTATACCAATCAAGTTAATCAATCAAGCCAAGTTATCCAAACACAATCCATGGTCTTGATCCTAGCCTTGTTGTAAGCCAAATCAATCAATCAACTAGCCAACCAACTCAGCAAACAACCTTGTGTTGATCTAGGGATATAGCTTTCCCCGCAATGACAACACTCTCAACTATCAACAATCAACAATTAATCATTGGTTTACAGCTTGACAAGGACAATACCTTGTTTGTTTTTGTATCATTTGTGCATGCTTGCTTGCTTGCTTGTGTGTGTTATCATTTTATCTTGCATTTGTGTCACCTCGGTATCAATCCAGCGAATATTCATATCTTGTATCTTGACAAGGTTGTATTATGCTGGGGCACGAGACACATCATCACCCTGGTTCTTATACCTTCATGCATAATGTCTAGTGCTATATCAAACATCATGGTTTCTCACTTCCATTGCAGCGTAACGCATCATTCATTTCTTCTATCCATTCTCTTATCTATTTTTCTTAGCCAAGCCATTTCTTTTCGAGCGCATACCCGTGTTTGTCCAACCCACCTATCCTCTCGAGGGGGCATCATCATCCTATCTTTCCATCATCATCATCATCATATCTTTCCTTCATCCTATCCTTTTCCTCTATCCATACCTTAACTTCTTTGAAATGATGTTACTCAACATAAATCTCATCATCTCGAACATCATCTCAAAGAGGGGCAAAATGTAGACACCCAAAATTGTCCCAACTTTGTTCATGTCTAGCAACACCTAGTCAAATACATCACTTAGACATCATGTAGCATTTTGTCTTAATCCCATTTATCCATTAAGCCAATTAATTAAATAAATTTTATTTATTTAATTAAAATCTCACTTAGCCAATTAATTAAATAAATTTTATTTATTTAATTAATTTCACATACATAATCCCACTATCTAATTAATTAAATACATTTTATTTATTTAATTAATATCCAACTCATATCCCAACTAATTCAAATATTTTATTTGAATTAAGTTCTCATCATAAGCCGACTTTCCAATTAATTAAATAAATCTTATTTATTTAATTAATTTATCTTATCATTTAGCTGACATGTGTGCCTCTTTCATTTAAAAAGATAAGTGGTACTACACCCTTTTATTTAATATCTTTCATATGTAGTACTTTTTATGTACACAAACACACATGAGCCCTATCCTCCCTCCACTTGTCAAATGACTACAACTCCCTTGAAGAGTGGGATAACCGAATCAATCCTAGCCATCCACATCAATCATTTAGCTTTTTAATCTCAACCGTCCATTGGAACCAAGCCTTTTCTATAAATCAACCCCCTCATAAGCATTTAGCATGCATTGAGCCTCAAGTACCCTTATTCTGCCAAATTTTCTAAAATGCATTGATCCTCAAGTATCCACATGCTTTCGAAATATCATTAGAGCATTTGCATCCTTCCTCTATCATTCATTTTATCATCTTCATCTTAATGTTATGCTGCAGAAATGAGTACCCAACATTCCTCCAACAATAATCCTTCAAAATCTTGCATGCTCATGCGAGGTGGAGAAGAGCAATGGAGATAAATCAAGCATAGCGTGGAGATCGGTTTGCATTTACATTTGTTATTTTGATTTTCATGTTGTCTTGTGCTTCATTGTGCATTGCTAGGGTTTTTATCATTGTTGTTTATTCATTTGCCCTGATTTACAATTTTACCCTAACTACAAGAGGACTTTGAAGATAAATTAATTAAGCAATTAATTTATTGAATTGATTGTGGATTTAAAATTTGAAAAGGGATAATGATTTAATTAAATAATTGAAATTATTTAATTTTGGAAGAATAAGGTTGATTTTGCTGAAATTAATTAAATAAATAGAATTTATTCAATAATGTTGATTTATGGATTTTTGGAAGAATTTGATAATTTTGATGAAATTAATTAAATAATTAGATTATTCAATTAATGTTGAAATGCAGGTGATTAGACAGATTAGATGAAATGCAAGTGATTCAAAGACCTGGTCATTTTAGGGTGTCTACAACTATCACCTAAACACCTCTGTCAGTAGCTTTTACTTTTTATGAACTTAGCCTTTTGTTCCTTTTGTTGGCAAATTTGACTTTTTGCAAACTATCCCTTTTATCCCTTTATCAATAAATATCCACTTTAATGAGCCATATCCCTTTATTAGTGAAATATTGCTTTTTTGAACTTAGTCTTTACCACCCTTTATCGGTGACATCTTCCTTTTTTGAACTTGAGATCTACCCATTTACTATCACCAAAAATCACTGTTCACAAACCACTTCTCAAATGGCTTTTATTGGCAATCTTCTCATGATCTTAAGCACATCCCTTTCTCTATCAACAAATTAACATTTTCACTAACCAAGTCTTAAACACACTTATCAGCCAAAAGACATTGTACCACTTAACCTTCCATTCAATGCCTTTTCCTTATATCAATGAAATCATAAAACCATGAACCAACTTCTTTGTCACCTAATCGGCGAATCAGTGAAATGCCAAACTTGCAAACAAGTTCTCGAAAACCAAACTTTCCTGATAATAGACTTACTCTTCAAACAAACTTGTCTTATTTCTTTACTGCAACAATTATTAACCTACGAACTAACTTCCATATCGCCTAGTCGGTGAATCAATGAAACTTGTGAATAAGTTTGCAAAACCAAAACTTCTCCAATGATAAGCTTACACTCTTCTTCTTGACACCTTTTTCTTCATGGTCGGAAAATTGGAGAAAAGACTAACCTGTGAACAAGTTCGTGAAGGAGAAACTTTGCCAATAACAAAGCTTATACTCCAAACTTCAAATGTTTCTTCTTCACACCTCCTTCTTTGTCAGCGAAATGACAAATTAGCGAACTGGGAGCTTCACAACTTGCGAACTAGTTCGCAAAACATGAACTTTGCTGACCAAAGGAAAAAATCATTTGGCCTTAGATTTTTCTTGACAAACTTTTCATCGACCAACAGGCAAGTTCATAAACTAAACTTTTTGCCGACTGAGGGCATTTCTCATGCCTTAGACAATTTTCCTCCTTTTCATTTGACATCAATGACAACACTTCAATAGTGAATGACAACACTTCAATAGTGAATGACAACACTTCAAACTCTTTCTTTTAACATCAATGACAATACTCCAACAGGATCATCTAAGGAATCACACAAACAAATGCACTAAAAATTCCTTGAATTAGCTTAGAGTGGCAGTTATTTCTATTAAGTGAAAAATCTAAAGGTTTTCCTTTGCTACCATTGCAATTCTCAACCTAACAGTAGGTGTCATAACCTTGAAAATGAGCTGACAATAAATATCAACAAAAGAAAATACCTGAAAGAAAAATATTGAAAATAAAAAAGAAAGATTCATTCTCTAGGTCATCCAAGTAGCTCTACCAGGGCTATGGATGTGTGACTGGCAGTACAACAATATTTGGGAGAATTACAGAGATAACCTTGTTGGGACTATGGATGTTTGACTGGCAGTAAGGCTCTTTCCAGGTTTGGCTTAAAAGGTTAAAACAAACTATGTAGTTTAATACAAATATCTACTAACTCCCACTATTCAAAAGGAAAACAAATGAACCAATTGCACACACTTGAATTCCTTTTGAAGGTTAGTTATATTGATGAATGTAATTTCCTCTAAATAAACTACATAGTCATGTCTAATGGAATTTGGAAATCTTATGTCCGAATTTGCTCTTTTCTCTTAAATTACTTGAAATTTAATTGTTTTATTGGGGTTGCATTTATTGTGTGGTTTCACAACATGCCCCATTTTTCCTTGGAAAAATGAGGACCCAACCCATTTTTGCTTGGCTAGTCTTTTGTTGTTTTCTTGGGCGGTATAGGTAAAATATCAAGTCACTAATGTTGAATTTCAAGTTACAAAGTGTCCCTTGCAAAGGTCATGAATGGATAGAAGATTAAATCTTAGTCAGTGTTACCTTTTGAAGTTTTTTTTTTGAAATTTTCTAAAATGAGCAAGTGATGCCCATTGGACATTCTAGTTAACTAGATATTTTTTGTCAACTGGACATGGACCTTCACAAGATGTTTAGGTCATGTTCGGTGTCCATATCAGGTTGCAAATACTATATAAAAACACCCAGACACGAAGCCAAAATCAAATTCAATTAATGAATTCCCCAACCTAATCAGAATATTAGCGCGCTAAGTAAATCAATGTCCAGGTCATGTAGCAATCGTCAAATTTATCCTTATAAAACTTAGATTGAAAACATAAGAAAATAATGTTTGATCCTATAGGACCAGATATTTTGACCAGATGAGACCAAACATTTGTCATGTCATGTCCTACTTACATATCCTATCCAAGATTTATAAGCAACCTCTTTCATTCTGATTGACTATTGACTTTTCAACTGGACATTTTCAACTGAACATTTTGACCATACATTCTTGTGTCCAGACCTTTTGAATAAGATGTGAAGATCCACTCGCTTAAACACCCAGTCAACATAAGTTTGACCATGACCATAATGATGTCATCCTGACAGGTCATCATGATATCACTTCACTTAGCATTAACCAAAGTTAAACTAGACTGTCCCACTGGACATTTTCCATAGGACATTTCAAACGGATATCATGTATGAAGTCTTGAGGTCTATTTGGTCCTGTCCACTTTAAACTCCCATAAAATAGATTGCTTTTTGCCATTGGAATTTAAATCTAAAGAAAAAAACTGATCTAACTGTCATGTTTTCCCACTCCTAAAGAGTAATTTCTCACCTACTATATCGTAGTACTGAATGCATCAACACTTAGTGAATTTCACAAGAGATAAAAGCATAATTCGATCAATTTGGTAATCACAAAGCATTCAAGCATCCTAAGTGAAATTACAAAGAGTTTTAAGAGCAATTTGCAGAGATCTTAAGTCAAATAGAAGCAGGAATTACAGAGCGAGCTAGTAGAATAGGACGTACCAAAGGTAAATGGATGTCAATTGCAGAATCACTACAAAGGTAAACTTCTACTTATACAGGTATGTATAAGACAAAACCTTAATTTGTCAATTACAGCAGGGTAATTTCATTTACCTAGATTAAATCTAATTAGTTCTTTACTGTAGTAAAATCTCCTTATTATCTGCATGCTTTAATCCATAACCACTTTTGTTATAGAATCTAGTTTTCACTAAGGCAGTAAAAGAATTAACCCGTAACCCTAGTCCCCACACAGGAAAGTAACTTTGGTGTGTGTGCATCATGTAGGACACGATGATGAAAAGGAAAAAGCAAAGGGATGATGAGTTCAAGGATCCAATGGGTCACACTCTTGGAGGGGTCTGAAGCAAGTTTGAGTATGCCTAAGACACTCATTGTGGAAATATAAACATAGAGGAGTTCAGAACAAAGATGCACGCCCATGTTGCAAGTGAGGTACTGAAGAATATCATCACTAGTGGCATGCACAATGCAGTGGGATTCCCAATAGCCATGGATGCCTTGGAACTAGTTATCCAATGTGCACAAAAGTACAACCTAGTCAAGCGACATGTGGAGCACCAATGTCGAACCTATGCAGACTTTTCACCTAAGGGCATAGAAGAAACTTTCAATCTCCCAAGGAGTAAGGATGTGTTCAAGATTGACCTAAATGCGTTAACAACGTAGTACAATTCAAATGGGTGCAAGAAGGTAATGCATAACTCGTGGCTAGACCCAACAACAAGGCCAAAGACAGTGTCTAAGATGGCACAAACACTATACAAGTTTGACCTCAATGAAAAAGTCCAATATATGATCACCTTGCTCAATAGGTGTTGCAAGTATGAGAAATAAGTGTTGTCATTGATGTCAACACCCAAGGTCAGCATCTAAGGAAATTATTTGAATGAGTCTGAGCAAGTGTCTGAGAAGAATAGTGCAGTGTTTTTCTCCACATATCTTGTAGATTGAATATCTTTGTCTACGGTTTGGAAGTTATGTCAAGTGATGTCTATAGTTGCTATGTTTCAAGTTTGAGCCTCTGGTGTGAAGATTTGAGTGAGTTCTATTCACCAGAGTAAAAACTATTTTTCTGTGTACTTTGAATGGTGACAGGGAGAATGTATTCTACTCCACATTTCTTTGCATTTAAGTTTTACAGTTTGTAGTTCTAGAATTAAGTTTGTAATGATGTTATGCACCTTCAATTCAAATGGTTCATGATTTGGTGCTCCACAAGCGATCTTTCCTTTATGACAGTGGCCGATAGTAATGTTTAAGTGCTCTGATTTGAATAATCTTCTAGATAGAGTGTTTGGGGGTTGTGCGGAAGTTCTTGATGATTGTAACGTGCTTGTGGATGTCTCTAGATCATATTCTTATCTTTTGATTGGTTCACAAAGTGTAATCCGGATTGTGAATGAAGTGTGTTTCTAAAGGTCTTAGTGTTAACACTAGTTTTAGCCGAGTTGGTTGTTTTCACTACTTGTGATTACACTTTGGAGTTTGTGATAGTGTGTTGTAGTATGGAAGATTGCATTTGAGTCCCATCTAAGGCGTGCTGTGGTCCGTATTCATTCTTTTCCTTCACAAATTTGTTTAGTTCTAGACCTATTCTAATGTATGTGTGTATGCCAACCTTGGAGATTGTTCCAATGGTTGATGATTGTAATGTCGACCTTGATGTTCATTCTAATGTTGATGAATTGTATAAATACATGAAATAAAGTCATGAATGATTGATGAGGATGCGAAGATGTGAAGATAAGTGCAAAGTGAAAAAGTAGAGCAGAGCAAAGGAAACTTATTGCGCTTCAATGGAACTGAACCTTGGCATAATGTAGATGCTACTATCTTAGTTCACCAACTCTAGCAATGAGCCATCCACCAGCAGTGAGCCACCCATTGGTAGTGAGCCACCCACTGACAGTGAGCCACCCCATTGGCAGTGAGCCCCTTCTTTTGCAGTGAGCATTCTGGGCAATGAGCCTCTGGTAGTGAGCCTTCTGCAGTGAGCCTTGTTGTAAATTTTGATATATCATTTATATTGTGAGCTAACACTCACCATGGTTTTTCCCTCATTGGGTTTTCCACATAAAAAATTTGGTGTCTCATGTGTGAATGTGTTTAAGTTTCTAATTATATGCTTTCATAGTTAAATCATAATTAAGTGGATAATGTGTTGATGTTTGAAAGAAGTTAAGTTTTTGCTACAACTAATTCACTCCCCCCTCTCAGCTGTCTTGTGCATTTTAACAATTGGTATCAGAGAAAGGGTTCCTCGGAAGAAATCCTAACAGCTTGAGGTAGATCCGAGATGGTGCACAAGAAGGTTGCTCTTGAAGACCTAAAAAAATTGAAGAAGAAATCAGAGATCTAAAGGAGAATGTCAAAGAAGTAGATGAGTGTATCAGAAAATTAAGAGAGCAAGTCAAGAAGTTCAAAGAAAAATATAAGGAGGTTAGTGAACAATTGATATTAGCAAATGAAACCTTGGATGATTTGAAAGTGGAAGTTGTAGAAAGACCAAAAGTAGAAGAAGACCTAAATTTGTTGGTAAAAGGCCAATTAGAAGAATGTGCTAAGCTTGAAAAAGAAGTTGTGACCTGAAGTCATACTTGGAGAAGGCAAAGAGCTATGAAGAAAAGTTCAATATAAGTTCTACAAAGCTTGATGAGATGATTGCTAGTCAGAAGAGCCTTGATGATAAAAAAAGGATTGGGATTTGAGAAAAGTGAAAGTTCTAAAATAGGAAAAGAAAAGAATGCTGAGATCAAGAAGGACAAATGAAAACAGATCTAGAATCAAAGGAATAGACCTAGAAGACCACTAGTTAGACAACTAAATGCTCAAAGGTACGCATCTTTCAATAGTTATTGTAATTCATGCAGTAAGTTTGGTCATAAGGCCACTCAATGTAGGAGCAGAGTGAATCAAAATATTCCATCATTTTCTGGTCAGTGCTTCACTTACAATAAAATAGGTCATAAATCTAATGTATACAGAAGTCAGATAAGGAATAGTTATAACAATGGAAGGAATTCTCAAACTTTTAGAGGTAATTGCTTTATATGCAAGAGATTTGGTTATAGAGCTAGTGAATGCAGAAGTCAGATAAGAAATGGTTATAACAATGGAAGGAATGCTCAATCATTCAATGGTGACTATTTTAAATGCAATAGATTTGGACATAAGGTTAATCAATGCAGTTCCATAATGAATGGAAGAATCAACAATCAAATGAATGTTATGTGCTATAATTGTAGAAGGCCTAGACATTTTGAAAAATTCTATAGAAGCAAGAACCAAAAAAAGGATATTCAGGTAGAAGAAAGAAACTAGTACAAAAGGTTGATGTTGTAGAGACCAAGAAGGAAATGGATAAGATTTGGGTGAAAAAGGATGTAATAGAGGTTAAGGATGAGCCTGTATTGGTATCTGGTGCAGATGTTCCCTCCAGAAACAAAGATTAGAGCTTTAGCTGAGGGGGAATCTTATTGGAAATATTTTCTCCCCTACCAAAGGATTGGTACCGATGCTTCAACACGAAGAGACAAAAGTTTAAGTTAGGACAGAGACTGTGCTTGTAAAGGATAACGAAAGATTTGTGCAAGAAGATTTGATTAGGAAAAAAGACATGTTATGAATTTTGGCTAAGTATCTATTTGGTAAAATCAAGGTACATTGTTCTGGTAATTTGGTCCACACTAGTCTGATGTTGAAGATGATGCTCTGCGGTTCTGGCATATGGTTATTCATCATTGGTTACATCAACATCCAGAATTTTGTCTAATTTTGATAATTTCCTTGAGAATAATGAATAACAAAAGTTTGGGTTGACAGAACATAGTTGTTTCCAGTACAAAGTAGTTTTCATGATGATCGAAAGTATTTAATGAACTCAGAGGCAAATGGATATGAATCAAATAAGTCTTCAAGCAATGAAGAATAAAAAGATGAAGAAAGTGCAAGTTGAAGAAGCTCCAGAAAGGATTCCTAAAACCCCTAGGGTTTGTGTAGAAGCATCATGTTGGAACCTAAAATTTCATACCAAATTTTGCAAAAAAATTTAGGTTCTCATGTGAAAAAATCAATTTCAGTACTCAGAAATACCCCTGAAGAACATGTCCAAGGAGCCTACTTTGGAGAGCCATATTTTAAAGCCTTCTCAGTTCCATGCAAAATCACTTTGCAGGCATACTCATCTATCATATGTGAGTATGCATCTCTAATTTTAGCTCCCCGTGATTAGATTTGATGAGGTTTTGAAGTGCCAAGTTAAGGGGTTTTGGTAAAATTTTGTTGTTTGCACAGTGTTTAATTTGCCCGGGAGGTCAACTTTGGAAGTCAAAATCTAGCAACTAGATGATATTCATGGATAACCAATTGATATCCTAGATCTGCATTATGATAATCTACTTCCATGCCAGTTTTTAGAACCCCGACATCTCATTTGAAATTTTTTCAAAATCAAAAGCAAATACAATTAATCTTGATTTCACAGTTGCACTTCCAAAGAGGTCAACTTTGGCCCTAAATATTTGGTGAAAAAGATAACTGGTGAAAATTCCTTTTGTACACATTCTCATGGAGCCTAAATGAACTAATCCCCCCAGTTGCAGCTTCCCAGGAAGAGATCTGATGATTCTTCAAAATAGCAAGTTGGTGAGCCCTAATTAGGTTTTGATAGGTACAGTTTTCAGAAAAGGCCAAGTGGGCTAATTTGAACGATTATTTCTTGCAACTCAAGATGCATTTGGACAAACTATCTGTTGCACTAAATTCTTGGTTCAAAAGTCTACGTGCCTGTGGATTTTTATGGCTCCAGGAGATTTTTTGACTAGTTTTCCGAGGCAATTCTGAACGCTACTTGACTAGTTTCACTCACTGTGTGAATATGTCAAAAAGAAAATTTTGATGATAACCTAGTTCATTTTTCACCTCAGTAGTGATGTTCAAGAAGTATCAGAACCATTTAGGATAGAAAACTTGTTTCGGAAGGAAACTTTTTTAGTCAGGCCCACATGGGACCCAACTTGTGTCACACAAGTACTGTTGATTGAATGATGCAAAGAGAGGCTTCAGTTACAGTCAAGGCTTGAAGTTTAAACAAATAAATAAAGGAATAATAATCAAACAAAATAATATCTCAGTTTCAAGAATAAATAATTGTTTTCTTGGGCTCCTAAGGGGATTAGTGACTGCGGGAATGGGAATATATGATGATATGAAATTATGCAAGGCAGATGGATCACTAACATGCTTTGGCCTTGTTGCATCAATGTGAGCATTTCTATTTGCTTTAGGAACAAAAGGAAGGAGATTTTGCATGCCCAATTGTAAAGTGATCAGTCAAGAATTCATCCAAAGTGTGAAATAAGACAAAAAGCTAATTAGCCAATATCTTGAAACTTTGGGCATCAAAGCTTAAGCACCATGTTCACATTGCATACACAAGCTTTCTAAGTGCATTTGTGTTTGACATTGGAAAGGTTTTGAGTTTACATGTGAAATGCAAACAAGAGTTTAAATCTGACTACTACCCTCTTTTACCTCACGTGGTAGTCAACTATTTTACCAAATGCAATGAATAGGTCTCACAAGTCTTTGCATATTGCAATGTAAGATGTTTAGCAGTTGTTCCACAAGGTGGTAATATTGGACTTGTAGGTGGAATCGTGACTATTTTTGATGAGGTGATCATCAACACACTATCATTTGATAAGGTGCAAAAGGAAGTATTTCCACAAATGCAGGAGGCATACGTCTTTTGAGATATGGGTCTCTTCGTAGAAATGTTTTAGGGCTTGAAGTTGTTCTTGCAAATGACACTGTTGATTTGCTTGGGACCTTAAGAAAAGACAAAAATGGCAAGAAGGAGATAATGATGCAAGAACTACAGGGGCTAGAGATGATTCGGTGGTGTCTAAGGCAACTCTAAAGGT
Organism: Cunninghamia lanceolata; assembly: GCA_027924645.1. NCBI lineage: Eukaryota > Viridiplantae > Streptophyta > Pinopsida > Cupressales > Cupressaceae > Cunninghamia > Cunninghamia lanceolata. The sequence continues at coordinate 933,093 of BSBN01001616.1, read as the reverse complement.
TACTGAGTTAGATGACACTGAAGAAAAGTTGACTAGTTGGGAAGTGGAAGTTAATTACGAGAAAATTGATGCCACGCCATGGGAATCAGAGGCATAACCAAATACAGTAAAGGAAAGTATTGATAAATTAGAAGACAATCAAGTTTTGCCAGAGATAAATGTTGATGATAATCAGAACAACTTGTATCAAAAGAAAAGATTGGCAGGAAAAACGATGGTGAAGATGATGAAGTTGGTGCTAGTGTAGAGCCAGACAATGCAAATTCAGAAAGCACTCTGATAAAGCTTAATATCAAGGAGGGTTCTCATGAAAAGTTATAGTTACAAGTACTCTAGTAGATATGCATACGAAAGCATTGACACAGTACATTAGGTTTTTGATAGATGCCTCAAATAGAATGCAATGATTGCACGATACACACACAATGGACTTATTGAAAGGGATTTTAGAAACCTTTTAAACTAAACGTGATCTATTGATATAGATCTACACTTCACAACCTTTGCTATCATCCTTTGTGCTTGAGCCAAACAATTAGGGCAAAGTGAAAACTCAGTAGAAAACCCTAATATTGAACAGACATTACATAATGTTTCACTGATAAAAAACTCATCAGCAAAAGAAAGAAAGTCGGAACAAAATTTTTAAATCATGCCGATCTCAGGAGTCATACCGATGGAAATAGTTTCAGCAAGAGATATATATACTCCCACTGATAAGACAAGACAATAGTTCTGTTAGAGTGACATATGTGATCAGAGTAGGTTTTCCATATCTTACTGACTATATAGGTCACTCGGATGAGAAAGAACTAAAATTTTTTTAGGGAAAGTCCCATCGATGTATCCAAATGAATTAAAACATTTGTTTAAAGAGATCATTGGGAAGGATAAATCATACTGGTAAAATAAATAATGATGAGATAATAGTTAAAATAAAAAATATATAAAGTGGGCCCCCAAGATGAATAATCACTATGTTTGTAGATATCAAAGAGGGTGTGGTGGGTGTCTCTTCGAAAACCAGATGGAGAAATAACAAGGAAGAGTGAACATCATTAATGAGAAAACAAATATTGATGAGGGAAATTTCCAATGTACAAATAAGAATTTATAATAGAATTTGATTATAGTGAAATATAAATTTCACACTGTTGGTATTTATTTCCAAATTAGCAGTGGGTTTGCCAGTTCCAATGCATGGGCAGATTCGGCCAACAAATACAGGAGGTTGCATGAGCTACCTCCCCTTCACTTCTAGTTCCGCCGAACCAAGGGGGGTGTCCCTATTTGCTAAAGATGTAACATTGACTTGCCCTATGACAGAAAGATTTAGCTTTGTGATAATAGGCAGAATACTCTCATGTGTGGACCAAGATTTGTGTGACAAATCACAAGGTTAGCAACATTCTTGGACATATGTGTCTAGTTATGGATGAGAGTATGCAGGGGCTCCTAATCCTACTCCTACAACTAACGGGTTTTGGATGGTTTAAATTTGATGGTTTGGATGCAAGACAGGGGCTTTAGATCATAACTACTAATCCAGAAGTAGACCGGTGCCTATCTCAGGGCAAGGAGTCAACTAGACGTATACACAAGAATGGATTGCATTTTGGATTCAAGTTTCAAGGGGTTAGATTGATGCTTGCCTTACAAACATCACCCAAGAATGGGTATTTAACTGTCTCTACTTACAGATATCCCAGTTGACATACAATCTCCTCCATACTCAACCTAAAACAATTTAATCCACTCCTTGAATGGAAGTCTAAAGATTAAGCATGCAATACATAAATCTATATTCTAGAATTTGAGGAACCCTTAGCAACCAAATTTAGAAGAAGAAATGCATGTAACAAGTGGAGAGGGACAGATAGACACATGTCATAAGCATTTTTCATATAAAACAACACTGAAACTAAAAATGTATGCAATGTACATTCAAGGTGCAACTCATAAACTCCACAGAGATACGATAGCTAGGAAAATGCTCTGTTTTTCATTATTCACACAAAAAATTGCCCAAGTCTTCAACAACCACACTAAGTAACACAGTTTGGCTTTTATACCAAGACTATGTACTCAGCAAAATTAATTACAAGGCAAATCAAAAATTTGCCAAATACAACGCATGAGAAATGGCGCTCAGAATCCATAAATGCAGTAGAGAGACAAAGAGGAATGAGCAAGTGGAATCGAGATCTGGGCCCCCGCTCTAGGGATTCACATCTTCAATCAGGTACCTAATCCGTCCATGTCATCACCCAAACCCTGTAACATCCACCATTAATGGCGTACCAACTTGCAGTCCTTGGAATTGCAGCGGATAGTGGACTTTGAAACTTTCCCGCCAAGAAATGACCCTGATATTTTCAAATTATGGGGGAATTAATTAACCCTCATGCACCCCGCGGCAACCTCCTCAACACTTTATAAGCTAGGCCATGAGCATATATGATGTTGGTGATTTTGCTCTCGACGACGCTAGCTTAAACCTCATCATCATCCTCCTGCATGATATCCTGTTGGCCAATATCACCACGATATTTTGCATCACCTTGATGCGAATTATCACCCCGCGGGGAAATATTAACCCGCGGAAAAGTATCATCCTGACCGCATCACCTGATGTATCGGAGGAAGATCCTCCTCATCATGCTCGTACCATACACTTCTTCATATCCATATGACGTCATCGTCATATTGCAATATCAGGGGGATCTTCGTAAGATGACTGATGTTGGAAATATGACCCCATCAGACTTGGATGACATCATCATCGTATTGGTTCAAGGGTGATATTCGTAAGCTGACCTGATATTCGAAATATCACCCCCCGCAAAACATCAGGGTGATGGACAAGCAAATATCACCCCCCATAAGAATATTAGGTCGCACTGAAACTTGCAGCAACAACATTTGGGAGATCATAACGAAAATGACTGATGTTAGAAACATGATGACCCCGTGGAAACATTAGGCTGATAGAAAATATGATGACCCTCCTCCAAGAAATATGATGCTGACATTGAAACATGCTTAGGAGGCCCAAAAACTTAGAATGTTTTGGATTTTTTCAGAGGGTGCCTGTAGATTTAAATGCCTGAAACCTGAATGTTCATGCAAGCACCAACACACACTTTCATAAAAAAGGTGCCGAGGTAAATGAATTTCACTCAGAAGTAAAAGAAGGTGAGGGAGATTTAAACAAATGTTAAGGAAAATTTAAATGCCAGGAAAATAAAATATTTTACAAAAATAAGAAATAGATTCTAGAGAAAGATCAAAATGCAAAGTGAGAATTGAATGAAGTTGTGAAGTATTTTTCACCAAGATGTGAAATATTTTCACTAGGAGAGAGGGGAGTATAAAGTCAAGAAGATTAAAATTAAATATTTTAATCTACAGAAGATAATTAATTAAAAAAGGAAGAGATGCACCAGAATATAAAGGGTCATAACCCTAGAAAATATGATGTATATATGCCAGATGAAATCAAAGTAGAAAATCATCATCAGTAGGATTAGAGATGCTCATCCATTCAGACATAATAACCCTGTATCACCTATCACGCATCCATTCTCATTTCAAAACTTCTGCTATCAATGTATAAATTCTGAAGTATAATTAATGGAGAAGATTGCTCAAATCTGGTGATTCACTTTCAGTGTTTAACTGTTGTGTCAGGATTAAATATTATATGTTATTGTACTGTCTCCAAAGTGATTTTTCCTTATTATTCAAATTAACACAATTTGTTAGGACACATTTGATGTTGCTGTGTGATTTTTTGATTGGTTTCTGCCTGGAGTGAATTAAATTCCTTTCAAGTAATTTGTCTTAATTGGTTCCTGCCAAGGATTAAAATCCTTTTAAACTAATTATTTTGATTGGTTTCCCTCAAGTCAAAAATTAAATTTCCTTTCATAATATCATAGTAATTTGGGAAAATAACACTGGGATTAGTAAGAAGAGTACTATGACTAACAAATTTGCATGTTTGTACAAGTTGCAAACATTCAAAGTGCCCAACTAGTTAGAGTTAAGCTACAAAGTAGATCAACCAATCCTTCACATCTATCTCCATAATCATCATTCATCCACTGACTCCATCCATCCAATTGATTAGGCACTGGTCAATTTTAGAACACTTCTATACAAATCTAATCCACATTCTTAGTAATTCAAGCACTCTCATTAGGAACTAGTTAATCTCTGCATTTACCTCACACTTGTGTGCCATAGTGAGTAGATTGCCCAAATTAGAATCCATTAGCCTTTCAAATTTGCTTTATCATTCAAGTACACCTACCTAGGCCTGGTAGAGCCTAAAGAGTAGGGGATTTCCAATTACATAAACCCTGTTTGTTGGCCAAAAGCATATCAAGAGACTGGAACTCTCTTGTGGTCTAAAAACTTGCATTTTTGAGACCCAACACATCACATTGAAGACCAGATCATTGGTGATAAAAGCAAAGGTGTTTTGAGAAGAAGAAAAATTACAGATGAACATGCTTGCAGATAAGAATGTGATTGGAACTAAATGGGTTTTCAAAAATAAGAAACAAAGAAAGGCTGGTATGCAAAGGATATTCTCAGGTTGAAGGTATAGACTTTGAGGAGACTTATGCTCTTGTGGAAAGGATTAAAGAAATAAGAATGTTTTTGGCATTTGCAACACACAAAGATTTCAATGTGTAACAGATGGATGTGAAGTCTACATTCTTCAATGGAGAACTGTAAGAAGAGGTTTACATTGAACAACAAGAAGGATTTTAGTCATTAGATCAAGGTGACATGGTGTGTAGATTGAAGAAAGCCTTGTATGGACGCAAGCAATCTCCTAGAGCATGTCTTTGTTGATGATATTATCTTTGGAGGCAATGAAGGTATGTGTAAGAAATTTGTAGAGGAAATGAAAAAGGAGTTTGAGATGTTTATGTATGGTGAAATGAATTTCTTTGTAGGACTATAGATTACTCAATCAGAAAAAGGAATTTTCATTTCTCGGTCCAAGTATGTGAAAGAGTTGTTGAAGAAGTTTGGAATGGAGGATTCTAAGCCAGTATGTACCCCTATGGTAACTAGTTTCGAGCTGAGCAAGAATGATGAATCACCTAAGACTGATCAGAAAGAGTATACATCTATGATTGGAGGACTACTTTATATAACCCATACTAGACCAGACATAATGCATGTAGTCCATCTTGTGGCAAGATTTCAAGAAGATCCTAAAGAGTTACATGTGGTGGCAGTCAAGAGGATCATGAGGTATTTAAAAAGGCACTTTAGACTATGGATTGTGGTATCCCAAAAATAGTGATTTCACTCTTAGTTCTTATATAGATTCAAATTGTGTTGGAGATGCCGATGACAGAAAAAGTACAAGTGGAGGTGCTTTCCTCTTGGGTAACAGATTGGTTTCATGGCTGAGCAAGAAGCAAGAATTAGTTTCTTTGTCTACTGTAGAAACAAAATATATTGTTGCAGCATGTTGTTGTACTCAAGTGCTTTGGATGAAGCAAACATTGAAGGACATAAGAGTTGTGTATGAAGAACCAATTTCAATCTTTTGTGACAATACAAGTGCTATAAACATTTCAAAAAATCTAGTGATGCACTCAAGAACAAAACATATATCAATAAAGCATCACTTTCTGAGAGAAAAGGTAACAGAGAATGAAGTAAAGATGGAATATGTGTCTACCAAGGATCAGATTGTAGATATTTTTATAGCCTCTACCTAAGGATACTTTTTAGTATCTCAGGGAAAAGTTAGGGGTTATTACCCCTCTTGCTTGAAACTAAGATGCATGAGAAATGCATTAGTCCAGTGGTGCCCAAAGTCTTATTCTTTGATCTGGATTGATGTTCTAAAGGCTACCTCTCAGGGGGAGCAGGTAGATGTTATTGATATGAGTTCCTGATAAAGAGAAGTAAGTGTTGCAATGTTTCTAACAAGGGGAGTTGAGCAATAAAGAGAGAGAAAAGGTTTGGCACCCTTTGCCATTGATGTCAAAGGGGGAGAGAAGTTCACATTACAGTCAGAGAAAACATAAAGTAAGGGGGAGCAAAGAAGCAAAGAAAGTTTGTATATCTTAATGGTTTTTCACATCATGTGTTGCCATCAATGACAAAGGGGGAGATTGTTGCAAGTATGAGTAGTAAGTGTTGTCATTGATGTCAACACCTAAGGTCATCATCTAAGGAAATTATTTGAATGAGTCTGAGCAAGTGTCTAAGAAGAACAGTGCATTGTTTTGCTCCGCATATCCTATAGATTGAATATCTTTGTTTGTAGTTTGGAAGTTTTGTCAATGGATGTCTATAGTTGCTATGTTTCAAGTTTGAGCCTCCGGTGTGAAGATTTGAGCGAGTTCTATTCACCAAAGTAAAAACTATTTTTTTGTGTACTTAATGGTGACAGGGAGAATGTATTTTGCTCTGCATTTCTCTACATTTAAGTTTTATAGTTTGTGGTTCTAGAATTAAGTTTGTAATGATGTTATGCGCCTTCAGTTCAAATGGTTCATGACTTGGTGCTCCGCAAGCAATCTTTCCTTTATGACAGTGGCCGGCAGTAATGTTTAAGTGCTCTGGTTTGAAGAATCTTCTATATAGAGTGTTCGGGGGTTGTACGGAAGTTCTTGATGATTGTAATGTGCTTGTGGATGTCTCTAGATCATGTTCCTACCTTTTGATTAGTCTGCAAAGTGTAATCCAGATTGTGCATGAAGCGTGTTTCTAAAGGTCTTAGTGTTAACACTAGTTTTAGCCGACTTGGTTGTTTTCACTACTTGCAATTATACTTTGGAGTTTGTAATAGCATGTTGTATCATGGAAGATTGCATTTGAGTCTTATCTAAGGTGTGGTGTGGTCCGCATTCATTCTTTTCCTTCACAAATATGTTTAGGTCCAGACCTATTCTAATGTATGTGTGTATGCCAACCTTAGAGATTTTTCCAATGGTTGATGATTGTAATGCCGACCTTAATGTTCATTCCAAGGTTGATGAATTGTATAAATACATGAAATAAAGTCATGAATGATTGATGAGGATGTGAAGATGCGAAGATAAGTGTGAAGTGAAAAAGTAGAGCAGAGCAGAGGAAACTTATTACGCTTCAATAGAACTGAACCTTGGCATAATGTAGATGCTACTATCTCAGTTCACCAACTCTGGCAATGAGCCACCCATCGATAGTGAGCCACCCCAATGGCAGTGAGCCCCTTCTTTTGCAGTGAGTATTTTGGGTAGTGAGCCCTAAGGCAGTGAGCCTTTGATAGTGAGCCTTGCTGTAAATTTTGATATATCATTTATATTGTGAGCTAACACTCACCGTGGCTTTTCCCTCATTGGGTTTTCCATGTAAAAGATCTGGTGACTCATGTGTCTCATGTGCGAATTTGTTTAGGTTTCTTATTATATGCTTTCATGGTTAAATCATAATTAAGTCGATAATGTGTTGATATTTGAAAGAAGTTAAGCTTTTGCTACAACTGATCACCCCCCTCTTAGTTGTCTTGTACATTTCAACAATAAGATGGTCAGGAACGAGGATGCTAGGTCCCTTGAGCTTTGGATGTTCAGATTGATCAGATTAGTAAAAGATACTAGAGGTGTTGTGCATTGGGCATAGCTAATCAGTGATTCAATGCACAACGACCTAATTGGTTGGAAGAAAAAGAAAAGGAGGTTCTTTATGACCTCATATATTGTTTACTCCTATGCTTTCAAGTCACAGTTTGATGGCTTGTACATTATAGGCAATCTTGGGAATAAGGATAGAGAACAACTAGTATGGAAACACTATCCTCAATTGGAGAGGAATCAATCCATCAACCATTTCCAGAGAGTTAATGATTGTTTCTTAATGTGTCTTGTCCGGTTAATGGAGGGTGATAGGGCAAAGAGGATATCCCGAGAGATGCAAATAGCCATCACTTCACATGAATCTTGGTCCATATAGTTTCCAACCTTCACATACATCTAGATGGAGGGGTTCAAAGGTCACCCATACATGTTACTGAGGTATCCTACCGACAAGGTACTACTTTTTGAGATAACTAGGAAAATTATCCCCTCTTTTGAGGAATATGTTAGGAAATAGGGCTAAGGAATAGTAAAGTTCCAATTAGATATCGGGTGGTTTAGGTGTGTTGAGTTCAAGGATGCTAAGTTATTTGAAGTGGAGATGCAAATGTTGAACTTGTAGCCATTCCCACTCCAAAGAATGTTTGATCCCTACCATATGATGGATAAATATGTGGACAAGAAGCTACAACATGTGCCCCATATAAACGACTTTTGGACAAACTATATTGATGAATAGGATATCTGGAAAAGAGGATATCAATGCTTAACCCTAAACTAGATGAGAACTCTGGGGATTCCAAAGGTGCCTCATTAGATCAAATTTGATGATGGTCTAACCTTAGATTCAGACTATGCTAACAAAAAAGTATATAAGGAGACACTGTCTCTCCTATGTCATGTCCAAGAATGTCCCAGCTGCTACTCAGAGATGGGTAGATAAATAGGTGAATGAGATGAAGTCCAAAGGAGTGGACATCATATATGGAAAGAATAGGAAGAGGAAAGACCAAACATATGCAGATTATGATGATTTCCTCGTGTGAAGAGGAGAGTCATGGAGGTAGAATTGGCCAAATATGGCACATCTAGTTCCATACCACCCTTGGCTTCAGCTCATGTAAGTGTGGTCATAGTGCTTTCACTAGACAGGGAACAACCAATGGGTTCCATTCTGTTGTTGTATGCAGCCCCACAGGAATGATCAATAATGGACATCCTAGAGGGATTGGAAATCCCTAGGTAAAAGAGGAGGATACCCTAACCAACTGCACATATGAGGGGGGCCCTCCTAAAGATAAATATGGAGGAGCAGAGACATCTGGATCTGCTACCGCCATGGAGAAGTTATTTGCATTTGCTTTTTCCCAGTTTGAGCTTCAATTGCCACAATCATTAACACCTCAAGCCCAAAAGATACAAGAAATAATTTAGGTAAAGAGTGAAATGGCTTAGGAAATGTAGAAGGATTAGGAGATCCAGGAACAAGCAAAGGTAGAGGGTATGGAATTTCCCTTGGATCAAGTCATAGACCTGACTAATGATGAAGTCACCGATGATGTGACAAATAATCTGGTCCCCCCTCTATTTACACCTCAAGCATCACAAACAAATGAATCACAACCAAAACATACTAAGGTAGAGGGAGAAAAGGATAATAAGTTGAGGTGATATCTGACACAAAGATGTAAGGACATCAGGATGTGCCAAAAGACCAACCTAAATAGGTCAAAGATGTGGGCATGGTGACATAGGATGAGGTAGGCCCATCACAGTGGATAGGGATAGAGGAATTAAATGTGGACCTTACCCCTCTGGAAGATAAAGAGATAACTCCTGAGGACATCCCAAAAGAAGATGATGTACATCAGGATGAAAAGCACCCAATGAGGGATCAGGATAAAGAGGTACAACAAAAGTTGGCACCTAATAAAGGTCAAAAGGACCACGGTATTGAAGAGGCACCTCTTGATGAGGAAAATCCAGAGCCTCAACACATGAATGTAGATCAACCAACTATTGAGAAAGACAAAGGCATTGAGGCCTTTAATCATGGATAAGATCCTGAGGCGGACAAGGGTGAACAACACTAAGAAGAAGGACAGGATCAAGGTGAATCTCCTTAGCATGAGGAAGAATTGTGCAAAGAGGATGAGTTGCAAATAGAAGATGTTCACATGGAACAATATGGTCAGGAAGGACCTGCATCGTGTATCCTCGGGTGGTTGGCATCGGAGGTACAAGAACCTCCCATTCATTTGATTCCCTTTAATTTTAAAACATTATTTAAAATAAAGCCTAGGAGAAAGGCAAGGGTGGTATCCTCCATTAGGCGAGATGCCATAGGATGTAGGATAACCCAATTGGTTGTTCCTATAGTCAACAAGTCTAAAGGAGAAATAAGTATGGATGAGTACCAGATAACCACCCTAGACTTGGGGCATGCCATTACAGAGAAAGAAATAGATGAGTTCAAAAGTAGTACAGAGGCCATTATAGCTTGGATAAGGAAAAATAAGCTGAAGAAGCAAGAATTAAAAGGACACATTGTCTAGTTGGAATCATTCATAAAGGGGTTATTCATCCTTGGAACATCAATAATAGAGGTCCCAACCAATTTGACATTGGTGACCCAAGAGAAAATCATGGATTTGGATGCAAAGAATCATCAAGCTTAGGTTATGGAGGGGTGGTACCAAAAGTTCTTAGAGGAAGGGGAGGATGTTATCTGAACTGCTCTGTCAAACTAGGAGACATTGACATTCATCACAAAAAAGGCCGATGTCCTAAAGGCAAATGTGCCATAGGGCTGGACCAGGAGGATTAGGACACCACTAAGTGGAAGGCCATCTAGACATTGCCTGACAAGGTGTCAATATGCCACCATATAATGATGATCCATATTGTGATGTGTATGTCAGCATGGATTAAGGACTTGAGGTTTGAAGAAGAGATATTGAAAACATGTCAGCATAAGGCCATCGAGATTAGCAACAAGGCTCATGAACTCTGGTGGTACCTTCCTAGGTTTTAGGGTTTTGAGTCAGTTTCATGTAAGTATTTTCCTTATTTTCCTTAAAACCCTAAGTCTTATGGTTGAGAGATTACTTTATGTTCTATTTTGTTGTTGACCATCTAGTCTAGGTTCCTAATTAGCTAAGTTATAATCTCATGTCTTTTATGTCATGAGTTGACCAGACCCAAGTCTTGACTTACCTGTTCTATCCTGTCAAATCATATGCATTTCAAAGTCTTAGTCTTATATCCTTTTAAGGGTTCGAAAGTGCCACTTGGTAGGATATCGCAAGCCTACACAACACTGAAGGTGACGTCATGTTTGCACTGCGGGGTTGCAAGGTGAAGACATGTGTTAAGGACATCGTGGCCTATGACCATAATATCGATGATTCAGTTGAATGAAGGATATGGTGCTAGCTGTCAAAAGATTGAGTGAAGTAGTGGGGCCGCAGATATTGAAGATCTGACGGTAGCGCATCCTCACAAAAGAATCTTGTTTGCGAGGAAGATTCTTCGTGCTACTATGAGATGTTGACACGTAGCTAACTCCTGGAAAGAAGAATAAGGCTTGCATAACAGATGTCCACATGGAAGCCTTAGCGCGCACCTATAGAGCCAAAAGGAGGTGATCTATTTTCTACTGCACTACTGCCAAATTATGCCACGTGGCCATGTACATGACAAAAAAGTGGAAAAGTTAGCAAAAAAGGTGCTTTTGAGATGGAGTAATTTGATTGGCTGGCTGCTTTTCATTTAAAGACCTAGATTTTCAAATCTAGCAGTTGATTCACAGTCGTCAATCTCACAATATGAAGTCTGCATCAACGGATGGAATTCTAATTTTCTATGTAGACATTGGAAGCTACCCCTGTATCATGAATTAATAGTAATGGGTGAAAAGACATGCATTTATGCACCAAGCCCTAATCTATAGGTTTGATTAAAGTTGAAGGTAAGGGTTTTTCACAAAAATTTCATAAACAAAAACCTGTAAGTTACTGTCTCCTGCTATGTCTGTTTGAAGTTGAAATTGCTGCCTGGTAGAGGATATTTTGAGCATTCTTAGAAGAGAAAACCTTAGTCTGGTGAAGTGATTTCAAAAAATGAGTCAAACAAGTCAGCCTTTGACTTCTAAGAGGAGTCTAGATGAGGATTTAATGAAATAATTGCTTGGGTCTTTAAGAAGGCCGATGAATGCACACAGTCTAGGTGGGCCTGATGATAGATTGTTAGATCTATGTTCTGGGTGCTGCGATGCTAAATTGCCTATGCATGGATGGACTCTGTTTAAACACTAGCATGATAGGAAGGAGTACAAAGCCCCTATTTGTAATGCCTAGAATTTGGATGTGGTGAAATTGATGTGCCCTAATGTATTTGAAAATCCTGATCTCGTAAGGGCTGTTGCACAGAGATATGATCCTGTTTCTAGGGTTGTTAGGGTAGGAAATAATGAAATAATAATCAGGACCACAAAGATGTTCATCACAAAGGTGTTTGGCCTCAACCCTGCTGCAAATAAAAAGATTGATTTCAACGTCCTAAAAGATGAATACAAAAGAGCTCAGCATGCATATAGAGTATTCAAGTTTCCTAAACACAGAGCAAGGGGAACTGATGGAAAGTTAATTAGAATATTAGATAGTGAAGAAGAACCTTTTGATGTTTCACAATTCATGCATTACTTTGTAAAGACTCATGACACTCTGTGCCATATACTGGGAAGAGATGCATTGGATAAGATTCCAATTCCTATGATGATATTAGTTGCAAATTACAAGATATATCAACTACTGAAGCCTTTGATTATGCAACATATATAGTAGACAATATGCATGAGCAATTATTGAATATTAAGAACAATCTATATGTTGAAGATGCAAAGGTGGAATTTAAATGATATTCAATTATGTCCCATTTGGTTTTGTATGATGGAACAGGGTTATGGCATCAAGCTCTCTTTCTGAGAGAACAAGAATAGGATGGTACTCTTCTCCCTATCCAATTATGGACTCATCTGCTAGATATGCACTTTGAAAGTTTAGGTTATGTGATTTTTGAAGAACATTTTGTGAGAAGGCTGTTGAAGTTAATGGAGCCTGAAGGTGAAAGGATTCCAAGGGATGTATTAGATTTTTTGAGACCATTTGAGAGAACCCCTGAGCTAGGAATTCAACATAATTCCTACACACCCACACTACTTGTATCAGAGTTTATGGGAGCAAGGTTGCCCCACACATATTGCCAAAGTATGTGCCAAGAAGGATTGCATATTTGAAGATTATCTGGCAATTGAATGAGTCAGCTAAGGAGCACCTGAGATTGCAGAAGAAAGGGTCATATTTCCCTACTACCACCACATTTTCTAATTTATAGGATACAAACAAAGATGCTCTGGATCAAATTGATTCATTATTGAATGCTTACAAGATGGGGTTGGAGGACCCAAGGGTATTTGATCCAGAAGGTTTCATCAACAGGGTGAGACTTAATTTCAAAAGGCCAATTTTTTTCCATTAGGTTTTGTTTGATGAGGATATAGTAAGAAACTACTCCACCAGGGATGAAATTCATTTTTTAAGGAAGAGGTGGCAGACAATGATGGAAGGGGAAAGAATGAGAAAAAATTTTAATCCTGCATATCTTGGGGCTTTTGCAAAGGAAAATGATCCAATAATAAGGATTCAGAAATTTTTTGCCAATGCAGCAATGTTGATTGAAATTGCTCCTGCAAGTGAAGAGAGACCTACATATGTCAGAGATCCAAGGAGCCCAATCAAGCCACACAGGAGAGGAAATGAATCTCCTGAGTCACCTCCAGCTAAGAGATTGAATATTATTGATTTGGAACAAGAAGAAATTCAGGTTGTGGACTTGGAGGAGGAGACTGATGAGGGTGGAGTAGGACAAGAACAAGAGGTGTCTCAATAGGTGAATTCACCTGAAAGAATAAAGCCTTCTGCTATTCTAGATAATAGGTTGGGGATGTCACTTTCTAGTGACCAAATTGATACAGGAGACATCAGATTGCTTGCTTGTACACAGTTTTTGGAGGATGATGCCTTTGTAGCTACCCCTAAATTTAAGGGGTATGTGCTAAGAGTGAGAAATGAAGAATTTCAGAGGAAGGTGGAAGAGGTAAAAAGAGGATTTGATCCTAAGAAAAATGAGGAAATAACACAAAGGGTGCTCAGTGAAGTGAGCTAGGATATCAGCAAAATCACCCTAGATGAAGGGAGAACCTTGGTGGCAAAGAGTGGTCTATTGCTACTCCCTCATTGGACTTTGACATATGCAATTGCATTTGATACTATCATAAGAATGGGCACAAATATTTCAAATGATCAGGTAGATAAACCACTCTCTAGTGTAGGGATCAACCCTAAATGTGAGACCTTGGCAATATGGGAATTGGCCCCAAATAATAATAAGCCAAGGGTGGGCTTAGGTGAATTGACAGGGGATGTGATAATAAAGAGAGTATCAGATACTCCAACTCCTCTAGATGCAAGCTTGAGTGTTCATACAACTCAATTTGATTAAGCTGTTACAAATAAATTAGAAAAAGATTATGATGATCTTCTGTTGAAGTATGGACATGCAATGTTAGAGCTAAATAAGTATAAGGGGAAGATGTTGTTATCTCCAGGAACCTCAACTCAGAGTGGTTCAGTCCCTTTGGAACTGCTGAAGCCTTCCCAACAGATAGAGAGTCAATGCTCTCAGAGATTAAAGAGTTGAAGGAAGAAGTAAAAAGTTTAAAAGATGAGACAAAGACTACTGTCAAGAAAATGGTTACAAATTTGATTATCCATAGGTTATCCAAGATTACATCCAGGGTTGATGATACATGGAAGTCTTATTCAGGTTTGAGAATGGCCCAGGACAAACATGAGAAGGATAAGGAGAGCTTGAAGGACATGATTAGGGTATGGCTACCTAGAAATGGAGAAATAAGGGAAATTCATAGATGTTCAAGGTTTGCCCCTGATGCTCCAATAGATATAAAATCAACCCTTGATATGTTGCTTTTATTAGAAGAAGAAGTTGCTTTTCAATTAAAATTGGATAAGGTTTTGAAGGAGAAAAGACAATCAATTGAGAAGATAGACAAAAAGATCATGTCAAGCAAATTGGAAGATGATGGACAAATTAAAAGTTTGAACAAATAGAAAGCTGATTTTGAAAATATAGCTGGCCATCTCATATCTTCATGTTGTGTAGATGGTGATCTTGTTGATAATTGAGAGGGGGGGGGTGAATCAGTTATCCTAATTATTTCTTCTTTTGAACTTTCTTATTAATCAATGCAGAATTGAATCAAACAAACAAACATTACCATGAAATGAGAAACACATGACACAGTATTTTTTGACGTGGAAACCCTATTAAGGGAGAAAACCACGGGGTGATTAACCCAAAGATTATTCTCTGTTAGAAGAATAAGGAGTTACAAAAATGGCACTTGCCAATTAGGGCTCACTGCCCGAGCACACTGCTCACAAAGAGGCACACTGCCTACAAGGAAGCACACTGTCTACAAAAGAATGTTATATAATACTTGAACTGATTGGAAGCATCTACATATGCTAGAGTTCAGTTCCGGTTAGGCTCAGTACACTGATCTGCTGCACTTCATCTTTCCTTTGTTCTTTATTCTGCTTTCCTTTCACATACCGGATCTTTATTACTACTCCTACTCTGTTCTGCACTTATTCGCATATATAACAACTCTACTACTCATCTCACAACAAAATCCATCCTCTATATATATCCGCACTAGTGATTTCATTATCTTTCTAGTCAGCACCCGGAATAGTCTATCTTCTCACAAACTTTGTTCTGTCGACTGAATCCTTGCATATCAAGTAATGTGGATCAAGCATATACTTGTATATATCATTAATTATGTCGGCCAAACATGATTCATGCCTTCACAACCTTTACCATCAATAGTAACACATCTGAAAAATAGTCTGATGCTCTGTCAGTCAGTTCTTCCTCTGTTCTCACTGTCTCTCAGGAATCCAGTACTCAACTATTCATATCTTTTTCCTTGTCCATCACCGGAGGCTAAATCCTTGGAATATACTACTCAAGGTAGTCCTCTTGACTTCCCCAAATCCACACTGCACCAAGACACTTCCTCTGAGGGATCCGGACCAATCTATCAGACCTTGCTACATGCTCTGTTCTTTTTCACCAGACCACAACAATCTTCATTCTGACTTCCGGTAGAGACACACCATGACTTGCGGATATGTGGGATGACCTTTGTTGCCATCAATGACAACAACCATGAATACATATAGTGTCTCTTTCCAACAATCTCCCCCTTTGGCATTGATGGCAACACTTAGTGAAAAATGACTAAGTGTTTACACTGTGCTCCCCCTTGGCTGATGCTCTATCTTTATATACAATTTTTGGAACTCCCCCTTAGTTGGATTCTTCATTTTTCACTGCTCCTCACTCCCCCTTTGACATCAATGGCAAAGGGTAGGGTCCGCACACAAAAATTTTCAAAAATTTACTATACTTAGCCGCATATTACATACTCACATAAACTGAAGAATGTCTGCAAAGGATGTCTTCAATTGGACCAGTTCTGTAGCCCAACTTTGTTTCATTCTATCCAAAATTGAAATGTGACCACTCAACAAAAATGCAAAAGCTTCTGCCCTCTTGAGATCTGTCGGATCATTTGTTTGGGTGGTAGTCTGAGCATCACTGATGGCCTCATGCATAGTTTCTAACTTAGGGATTATAATCCTTCTAAGTTCTCCCATCCTGTTAGTTATATTCTTCCTTTCCTTCTCAAAGTTCTTTATTGCATTTGTGATTGCAATAGTTTGACATTCTTGATTCACTATGGAGGAAGAGAGAGGATCAAAACTTTGAGACAAACTTTGTCGTTTGTCCTGTTCCTCTTTTATTTTCTTATCAATTTCTGCTGTTGCCTTTGACCAGGAGATACAAAATTTGTAAATGTCATCGCCATCCTTAAGAGCATTTTCTAAGCTCTTTATTCCAATACTCATATTTCTCCTATCATTAGAGATTAATCCTAGTACTTCTGACAATCTCTTATCCAAAAACTCCTTCCGGACCTTTTCTTCAGCTGATTTTTCTAGAGAATCAAAATGTGTACCAACACTGCTGACTAAGGTTTTGAGATTATCGGAAGAGGAGGCTGTCAGATCTATCTTGACTGATGGCATAATTTTTTCAAGCACTCCGGAAGCAGCCTCTATCAACTCACAATCTTCCATATGAGACTTTAGGAGTTTTTCATTTGCCTTAGCATTTGCAAATGAAGCTATCTTCATTGTCTGTACTAGAGAGAGGGAATCAAAGTTGAATGGACCTTTTAGAAGCTCCGGTTCATCAATCTCTATTGTTTCTTGGCTCAGAAATTTTTGAATAGTTTGTGCAGTGTCTCTTGCCGAAGACAGATGTTTCTTTTCTTCTGTAGTCTTGGAACTATCCTTTAGAATTTCCACATTCTTACCACTATCAGTCATGGTTTTCTCTGTTGGAGTCTTCTCTTCCTCTGCACCCTTGGTAGTGTCAGCCTCTTTTTCTTTTACCTCTACTTCTTTCTCCTGTAGTTTCTCTTCTTCTTTGGATCCGGAGACTGTAGGGGAAACCGGAGGAGAGATGCTAGTCTGTTCAAGGGCCACTTCTTCCAGAGTAGAGGATTCCAAGTCCACAGTTGTTTCTGCACCTAAGTCTTCTACAACAGGAAGATTAAACCTTTTGAAGGCCTTCCGGAGGATCTCTTCTGTCTCTATGGCCACCTTGTCAGTCTCACCAAGCATGAGTTGATTCATCCTTGCTTTACTCCTGAACTCATCTTTGCAGTCTTTGAATATTATGTTCATTGTCTTGGGATCAATTTGAGGATATAGCTGAATAGCTATCTGCTCCCGGATCTCAAGATCTTTTGCCTGGGCATTATTCTTTCTTATTTCTAATTCCTTTTCTAGGCTTTTAGGAATTAGAGATATGATCTCAATGAAAGCCTTATTGTATATGTTCAGATACTTGATTATGGCTTCCTGCAGAATCTTTTGGTCAGCCTCATTGTAGTCATCATAAAATTCAGTCATTGGTTGAAGGTTTCCATCCACCGTGACTGACTTGATTACACTCTCTAGAGACAGAGTGGGCTTTCAACAAATACCTCTGCCATTTCTTCCTTGTCTTGGCCTGTGGAGGGTTTACCGGATCCTTTCTTCTTCTATTTCTTTATTTCTTTTACCCCCTCATTTGATTCCGTTTCCTCTTCATCTTTCTGACTTGTATAAGCCCTTGTGGCTTTTATTTTAGATCTTTTCTCTCCTTTACCAGATGTCTGACCTTCCGGTTTAGATATTTTTGAGCTTTTGGTTCTGACAGGTGTAGATCCTTTTGATGATCTGGTCCGGGTTGAGGTTTCCACCGGAGCACTTTTCTTGCTTTTCTTTTTTGCCTCTTTCTTTTCTTCCTCAGCCTTTCTCCTCTTTTCCTGGTTGGCATCAAGTGCCTCCTTTGGAATGCCTAGGCCTTGAGCAATATGCTCTACTTCTTTTCTCACCTTCCTCTTTATCTCAGGTTCCCTGAGTTCCACATGGATCTTCACACTGAGCTCCTCAAAGGTTCCAAACCTTTCTGCCTTTGGATCTTTTGGCTGACTAAGCATGTGTTGAACATGCAGTTCCACAATCTGTTCATCAACCTCATACCCCATGGGCATGATCCAAACTGTCCTTGGCTCCACTGCCTCCATTAGGCACTGATCAGTATCCACCATAAAGTAAATCGAGTCTTTGTATTTTTCAACAAGAGACTGGGGAATTCTTTCTCTTGCTTGCATCGTGCTTTGGAAGTTTTTGAAGTATCCCCATAGGGCTGTATTTCTTGCTTTGGCATCCCCAAGCCCATGTAAATAATCTCTTATTTGGACTGCAACAGGTTTGTCATTCTGCCATACCCATCCACTTGATCCGGGCAGCTCATTCATGAAGTAGAAAAATAGACATAATATAAGAGTACCATACTAAAAAGAATTCTTTTTGTCCTTTTTGATCTTCTGTATATTTTCCATCAATTGGCTTAAGAGAAGTTCACAGAGATCATAGTCTGCATTCTTCCTCAGCATTTCCTAGGCAATATATACTGCAGTTCCGGATACAAAATTCTCCCTACTAGAGTGATAATCTTGTATCCTATTATCATGGATGCATACTTGATATCCGGATCAGAAATATCTTCAATGGTCATTGCCCTCTTATCAAATTTTGATCCGGTGGCCTCAGTTACAATGTTATTTTTGACAGATTTAAGGATAGGTATCCCTCCGGAAGAATATAGACCAGTCACTACCCTAATTGCCTCTTTTGTAATCTTGCAGGGTCTATCTAGCCATAGGAAGTTGTCATGCATCCTACTCAATACATACCAGACCCATTCATCTTCTTCAAAGCAGGGGAAATGAATGAATTGATCAAACTATTTCTTCTGGATACCCTTATACTCTGGTTTAAGCTCAAAAGCATTGTCTATCAGTTGTTTGTGATACAAATCTCTCAATTTGAATTCCCCAAATTCCTCAATGCTTGCATGTATGTAAACCCTAATGTCTTCTGTGTGTAAAACACCATGAGGAACACTAGAGAATGCTCCTAAGGGATCTACCTCCAATGACTTGTATGGGTGTTTCTTAAATTTAGGTCGGGGCCTATCTGAGATCTTTACTATATTCAGAGTAGCCATTTCTCAACAGATTTGTAGTAAGATATCGAAAATGAAAAATACCTTATGCGCCTTCGGTTGCACGGAATGGTTGGATTGATTTCTTTATGCAATGACTTCGGCAGGAGATCTTTGGTGTGCTTGATGAATCTTGTTGCAGAGCTCCACTTTTTGCTTCTTCTTGAGTGCAGAATGAACAAGTGATTTATGAGAAATCCCTTATATTGCTCCGCAAACCCTAATATCTGATGGCAATAAATGCTCGACCTATATTATTCCGGTTTGCCTTATTCAGATAACTTTGAAGAACAAGATCAGTCATGTTCTATGAACCTCATGCGGATCTTCCAATCATGAACAAATCAAGATGACACATCACAAGAACATCCCAAACACTGTCCAATCCACAGAATAAGACAATGCACTTCCAGATCTCTCCGGACCCTTTTGGTAATCCTCTGTCATTCTGGAGTATCTCCTGGAACAGGTCTTACTTGATTGATCACAACTTCTTCACATCTTCATGCGGACCTCTGAAATCTTATTTGGATCATCTCAAGACTTATATCTACAAACCCTTTACTCTGCATCTTGTGCCACATCCGGCACCACTTGATTGGCTGGGGGAATAGAATTTTCTTTGAGTCTCCCCCTGAGCCAGAGCTCACCTTTTAATTTCTGGAAGGAATATCAGCACCAGAGTCTGGTGCGGATCCAACCTCTACATTCTCTGAACTTTTCTTCACCCAAATCTTGTTCATCTGATTCCTAACTTCATCCGTATTCATCTTTTGTTTACCCTTGTCTTGATTCTGATTATACACCAGACCTCTTTTGTCCTGATTCTTGCTTCTGCAGACTTTTACATTATGACCGGACCTATTACAGATTTGGCAAATAACATTTCCTTGCATATTTGATTGATAACCTCTTGATCTGCATTGATTAGCCATATGACCTATTCTATTGTATGCAAAGCATCTACCATTGAATGATTTGTTTATTTGCATATTTCTGCATTCATGAGACTTGTGTCCATACCTTTTGCAGCTAAAGCACTGTCCGGAGAAGGATGAATTAGTCTGATTCATTCTCTTCCTATACTGATTAGCTTTGTGACCAAAGTGATTGCAGCTGTGGCAGTATCCATTGAAGGATGGATATCTTTGAGCATTGGGCTGTCTTACCGGAGATCTTCTAGGCCTATTTCTTGGATTTTCTAATCCAAAATTCTTTTGACCAGATCCAGAGCTTTCTCCTTTCTCATATCCCAAACCATACTTGTCATCTGTCCTCTTTTGACTTCCAAGAAGAACTTCAAGTTGAGCAAAACTTATCTTGAATTTCTCTTTATATTCATTTGCTGTTTGAAGGTCTCTTTTGAGAGAGACAATTTGATCCTCAAGTTTTACTTCATTATCTTTGGCATCTTCAAGATCAGATTCAAGATGTCTGATAATCCTATCCATTTGATGACATTCTTCTGATTTCTCTTTAAGGGATTGTCTTAGATTGTCTTCAGCTTTTCTTTTCTCTTCAATCTCTTGAGTAAACTTTATAACTCCTGATTCCATTTCATGTCTTACCATAATGACTTCTTTTGATAATTTTTCACACAACTTGGTTTTCTCAGTCAATTCTTCATTTGTATTACTTTCTTCACTTTGTCTTGCCAGTTGTTGGAGTAGCTCCTTTCTCTTTTTCATAGAGAGACTTAATTTGTCTTTTAGTTCTCTCATGAATTCATCAGCCTGTTTGAGTCTTTCCTTTAATTCATTGACTTCAAAATTTGACTATTCAAGATCCTCAAGGGTAGTCTTGAGTTGTTCCCTTAAACCATATGCATCCATTTGAACTCCCAGATCTTCCTCAAGCTATTAGACTCTATTAGGAGGAAATTAGCTCTGATACGAATTGTTGATAATTGAGAGGGGGGGTGAATCAGTTATCCTAATTATTTCTTCTTTTGAACTTTCTTATTAATCAATGCAGAATTGAATCAAACAAACAAACATTACCATGAAATGAGAAACACATGACATAGTATTTTTTGACGTGGAAACCCTGTTAAGGGAGAAAACCACGGGGTGATTAACCCAAAGATTATTCTCTGTTAGAAGAATAAGGAGTTACAAAAATGGCACTTGCCAATTAGGGCTCACTGCCCGAGCACACTGCTCACAAAGAGGCACACTGCCTACAAGGAGACACACTGTCTACAAAAGAATGTTATATAATACTTGAACTGATTGGAAGCATCTACATATGCTGGAGTTCAGTTCCGGTTAGGCTCAGTACACTGATCTGCTGCACTTCATCTTTATTTTGTTCTTTATTCTGCTTTCCTTTCACATACCGGATCTTTCTTACTACTCCTGCTCTGTTCTACACTTATTCGCATATATAACAACTCTACTACTCATCTCACAACAAAATCCATCCTCTATATATATCCGCACTAGTGATTTCATTATCTTTCTAGTTGGCACCCGGAATAGTCTATCTTCTCACAAACTTTGTTCTGTCAGCTGAATCCTTGCATATCAAGTAACGTGGATCAAGCATATACTTGTAGATATCATTAATTATGTCAGCCAAACATGATTCATGCCTTCACAACCTTTACCATCAACAGTAACACATTCGGAAAATAGTCTGATGCTCTGTCAGTCAGTTCTTCCTCTGTTCTCACTGTCTCTCAGGAATCTGGTACTCAACTATTCATATCTTTTTCCTTGTCCATCACCAGAGGCTAAATCCTTGGAATATACTGCTCAAGGTAGTCCTCTTGACTTCCCCAAATCTGCACTGCACCAAGACACTTCCTCTGAGGGATCCGGACCAATCTGTCGGACCTTACTACATGCTCTGTTCTTGTTCACCGGACCACAACAATCTTCATTCTGACTTCCGGTAGAGACACACCATGACTTGCGGATATGTGGGATGACTTTTGTTGTCATCAATGACAACAACCATGAATACATATAGTGTCTCTTTCCAACAGATCCAAATATGAAAAGTTTGAGTTCTACACTTGATAAGTTACATGCATTGGAATTGAATTTTGAGATATTTTGTAAAGAGTCAAAGATTTTATTGGATTCTAGATATGCAGGGCATAATGAAAAAATAGAAAAATTGATTCCTTTCCAATGGCGATCAGAGAAAGCATGTGCATCTTGGGTGGAGAAGTATGGATAATTGTGTCCAAGATGAACAAAGATCCAATCGCATGATAGGTCATATTCATCATTGGGATTAAAGCATCTCCAACAGTTTTTGGCATCTCCAAGTGAAATTGTATTTTGTCTTTTTCTCTTTCATATGTAATTTGGATTAGTTTCCCAATGCCTATGGCAGTGGCTTGTAAAGTAAGATTTGTAACCGGTAGTTGGTAACGAAGTTTAGGGAAACATGTTCTAATTGTGTCTATAAAAGAATATGTTGTTCCAATTTGTAAGGGGATTGGAAGATTTGGGAAGTTTTGATAATGAAATATAGAGCAATTCTGAGAAGTTATCCATATTCTGAGTTGTAAGTTTCAATTTCTTGCACATTGAATGTATTTTCTCTATAAGCATTTTATCAGTTTCATATTGCAATGTATGAAAAATGTATTTCCATCAATTGTCTCCTGTGTTGTTTGCATTTCTCTTTTGAATGAGGATACTAAGGGTTTCTGAGTTCTAGAATATACATTTGCTATATTGCATGTCTAGTTTATTGCTTATGTTCAAGGAATAGATTAAAATGCTTTGAGTTAGATATGGGGAGATGTGTTTTGCAATAGGGATATTTATAAGAAGAGTTGTTGGAAATACCCATTCCTTGATTGTTACCTATAAGGTAGGAACATAACAAATCCTCTAGAGCTGATGTTTGTTTTGTTTATGAGAAGTAATCTATATGTGAGGAATTGACTCCAAACCCTATGATTGGCACTGATGAGAGTTGGGCTTATTTTCACAAATCACCCATAATCAAACAATCATACATATAAAAAATGAAAAGAATAAGACTTTCTCTACAATTTACTCATTTGGTTTCTCTTCTTTTCTTCCTGATGATGGATCATGGAGTATGATCCGAAACGTTGAGGCAAAAAAAAGCAATACACAGTTTTTCTAGAAGTGCTACATTTTCTTCAACAATCAACTTGTTAGTTTTTAGGAGTAGGGTTTAGTTCTATATTCTTTGAGCCATTTAATGAAATAATTTCCAAAGCTAGCCAACTTTGAAGCAATTATATAGTTTTGGTCTGCATATAGGAGAACATATCTGCTTTAGGTGACAATATCTAGTGAAATAAGGATTTGTCATATTGATTTTGAAGGGAATACCCCCTAGGTTTAGCAAAACCTGAAGTGCAGAGGAGAATAAACAATTGTCTCATGTTTGTTGGTCACTGACCTCAGAATCTTGAGCATAAAAGATGACAAATGTTTAGGGAAACTCAGACCATCAGTTGGGAACACCAACAGATTGGTGACTCCATTGGGGAGTTGACAACAGAAAGAACCCAGAATATAACCTGAAATCCCATTGGTGGGTGGTGACTCTAAATTTATCTCTCAGTCGTTGATATTAATATTTGCATGCATGAGAGAAGATCCCTGCAAAACCCTTTATTTCAAGAGAAACCAAAAATGATGTATAGGAAAAAGGGGAATACTCATTCCAACCAAGAAGGGTCTCCAAATCCTCAAAATGATGATAATACATAGAATGATATTAGGTCTTCTGAACAACAGTATTTTTCAGCTACAAAAGCTAGTATTTAGGAAATCTATGGGAACCAACAAGGTGACAGACTGAGGTCAGGATCTGATATTTTTCAAGAATGTCCTATTAGGGATCCACTTGATAGGCTTGAAGATATGGAATCAGAAAGGTATACAAACAACCCAATGTGATTGGACCATCCTTGTCAATGCTAAAAGAGGATGAGTTGTTAGAGGAAGTCAGGAACCTCAGAACTAAGATTGAATATTTGGAAGCTATAAGAATAAGGGATGAGATGAGACTTAGGGTTGAGGCTCTAAGGATTGCTTACCAGAATGCAATTCCAAATATAAATAATGCAAACATAGTGGGTAATCAACAGGTCAACAATGTCCCAAACTAGCAAAATAATCAGAATGTACTAGGTAACAATCATGTAAATCATAATTTGCAAGATAATCAAAGGTAGAATGTCAATGATAATAGAACACATCAGAACCATTTAAGGAATCCAAATGCACATGTCCATGGTAATGTTAATCAGCATTTTAATGCAAACCAAAATCAAAATGCATTTGGTAAGAGACCTATGCAATTGGAAAGATATAAACAGCTAGATTTTACTGGTATCCTTGGGTATCCTAACCCTATTGATAATGACATCAGGTCTGAATTGCCCAAGTTCTTAGGTAATAATGCAATATCTGGTGAAGCTCATTTGAAAGTTTTTCTAAATTTGATGGACAATTTTGAGGTTGAACAGGAAGATGTTTTCATGAAATTATTCATGTAGTCATTGGTAGAAGAAGCTAGGGAATGGTATAGGAATCTGCCTAATCAAAGTATTTCATCATGGGATGGTTTCATGTAGATTTTTAGAGAATGGTATGGAGACGAGACTGATCCTAGTTTCATCATAAATGAGTTCACTAGTATAACCAAAGGATCAAATGATCCCGTTCCTAATTTTAATGCAAGGTTTACCAGAGTATTGAATAAATTTCCACCTCATATGAGATCAAATGAACCTATGTGCATGGTTTTATACACAAATGCCTTTGATGCAAAAATGGCATGATATGAATTGAGAGACAAGGGTCTAGCAAGTCTGATAGATGCTTTTAGGATTGCAACTAATATTGAGAACAATAGGAAAGTGTCTGGCAAAGGAAATATGAGAGATGATATAAAAATACTACAAAATCCAAATAATAGAGCTCAGAATAATGCTTCCACATCTAAGGACAAATTGGACAACCTAAAAAATGCTTTTAAGGACCTAAGTTATGTTGTGATGTTCACAACATGCCCCATTTTGCCCCTTAGCAGAATGAGGACCCCTGCTGTCGCTTTGCTTTTTGCTTCTGCTTGTGTTTGTTCTGTCTGGTGGTAAAGGGAAAAGAGAGTCAAATTTGTAAACCTTGTTAAAAATATGGAAAAATGTATTTTTAGTACCATTGCATAATATGGTTGGATTCCTTGCGAAAAATGAGCCAAGGTTGCTTTTTGAACCATCGTAAAATTCATCATATCTTGCAAGTTATGATCATTTAGGTAAAATGAACTATCAGGTTTTGCATAATATACAGTCAGTTGTTTGCCCTTTTTGTTGGCATTCATTTTAAATTTCGAAAAAATTCATACTTAGTGGTTCCGGGTCGTGGGCAATTTTGTCTGGGTTCCACTCTGTATGTTACATTTGATTATTTTGCAGAAAGAACATCGGCCTAACAATAGTGATCGGTGGAGTTTTGAAGTGTTCCACTGAAGTAGGGTTTCTCGTCGATGAAATTGTCATCGGCATAACCTTCAGGTATCGGCCGAGTTTCAAACGGTTACCCCGAAGCATGTGGTCTCGCCGATGGTATGCCATCGGCATAACTTGCACTGTCGGCGGTGTTTTGTTATGTCTTAGCGATAGGCGGGAGTCATGCCGACGAAGTGGCATCGGTATAACGAAGGCCATCGGCGGAGGAGATTTGTGAGTTGCCGATGGGCCATCTCATGCCGATGGCGAACAACAAAGGGGGTTATCGGTGAAACTCTCGCCGATAAAGGTATCGGCCAAGGTAAAGGCATCGACGGAGGGAAATTATGAGGCGCCGATGGGCGATCTCTCGCCGATGAACATCAACGAGGGTCGTCGGTATGAGTCTCACCGATAAGAGCACATCGATGTAACCATAGTCATCGGCGGAGGGAATTTTGAGCCCGCCGATAGTGTAGTCTCTCGCCGACAGAGAAAAAATGAAGAGTAAAGAGCGTCGGCCAAACAAAGGTCATCGGCGGAGGAAATAAAAAGCCCGCCGACAGTATAAGTCAGCCCGATAAGGAAGAAATACAGGCCGAAGGGCTATATCGGCATAACTCACGCCGATAGGAAGGAAACAAAGGGTAAAACAAAGGAAAGGCCGTCGGCCAAACAGCAAATATCGGCCAACATGTTTTTTGGTCCGCCGATGGCAATTCTTACGCCGATGGGGGGAAATCAAAGCGATAGGAATTTTAAACAGTTTTTTGGGTGCCCGTGGTATCTTCCTGGTCAATGATGGTTGACCCGATGGGTTTTGAATAGTCTGTGTACATTTTGAACACAGTTTCTGCTAATTTTGGACCCGATTTCCACATTTTGCACAGTCACCCGAATTTAAACATATTTTAATTTCTTGCTGTTTATTCGATAAATTGGTACTTATTGCTTGTCTTGTCTTGCAGGCTTGCAGTCGAGGAAGCAGCTAGAAATTCAACACAGTGACCTCATGGAGGAAGGAAATCCAATCTCAGGAGCAGGAAGATAAAGATGAAGTGCGAAGTAGTCAAGGCCAACCAAATGAAGAACAAGGTTGCAGCTGAGAGTATTACTACAACAGACAAACAAGAGTTATTGCTGAGCTGCCAGAACTTCTTAGAAGGGGCAATATTTCGCCCAGATTTGACACTGCTTAGAGATATTTTGGAAGATCTGGTTCATCTGTATTTATTGCTGTAACCAGGGGTTTGAACCAGGGGTTCAGTTAGGTTTTTGTTGTAGTAAGGACAATTAGAGAGTCTTTATATTGTGCCTCTCTACATTGTAATACTTTACAACAGGGGCTACACAGGGATTTTTAGGAAAACACAGCAAGTTAGCTTAGTTTAGATTAGAAGTAGAAGAAGGAGGTCGCCTGTTTGTCTGCAGTAAGGTGCGCGTGGAATGTCTGGCTGCCTTACTATATCTGTAAAGCTTGTAAGTTCTCTGCAGTATGATCAATGAAACTAAGAGTCATTCCTACATTGTAAATCATGTATGACTATTCGTTTCTAATACAATAGAATCTGGAGTTCTGCATCTATCTTCTGAGTGTTCTCCTGCTCTTCTTTGTGTTTTGAAATATTTTCTTTGAGAGCTTGCAATTTTAAATGTATGTTTGTGAAAATGCTCAGAACTTGCATTTAAGGTTTTTACTGTGGATTTGATCAAATTATTGTAGTATTTACATAGTGCATAACAGAAACAATTAGATCCTTCGGTAGATTAAATGAGGTATAGATTAGATCTTTCTAACTTTTCCCAACCCATCTGAAATATTTAGCTGAAAACGTAGAAATCTAAAGGAAATTGTCTCAAATTTGAAGAAGCATGCATAACCGAGTTAAGAGTAGACAGTTTTCATAAATGTATAAAAGAGAAGGCTGCAATAATTCAAGAAAACCATCTGAATTTGCAACATAGTAACACTTGTATGCAAATGAACAAAATACTTGTTGAAATCTATGATTCTTTTGCATATTCTTAGTCCATTAAACCACCAAACAAACCTAAACTACGTAAGGCCCCTTGAACATTACAGCTTCACATTGGCCAACTGAACTTGACCAACCGAACCATTGTAGACTTGGGATTAGTTGAATCTTAAATGATTCCTTCTTATCTTTCAAGAATAGTTTCAGTTCATTATATGTGAATTTTAACTTACTGTTATGATTGCATCAAAACAATCACCAACAGTTTTCTGGCGCTAGAAGGAGGGCCTTCCTGAGTTAGGTTTCATTTCAAACTGGCTAATGACAGTAATAGAATGACTAGGTCTAGATCTAGTTCAGGAGATATATTTGTGCAACTACCTGATACAAGGCGAAGTAAAAACCCTTTAATTTGGAATCCAAAGATATCGCAAACGGGAAGTTCATCTGGAACACCTCCTAGGTCACCTTTTAACATCCGTAGTATTGTGAGTCCTGACAGATCACTGTTCAGATCTTTAAATCTTGGTTCAGGCACTCCCGAAGGTCTCAATCCTCCTGTAAATCCTAATCCACCAATCAATCCAGGTATTCCTGCAAGTTCAAGTCAAGCTCAAACACCTGCAATGGCTTATTTCGATGTCAATTCTCCCATACTCTTCAATGATTATCATGAGATACCAAAAAATCCAGAAAAGATATGTCCCAAATACCAGTTGCATCAGGACCCAGAAGATCATATTAGAATATTTAAGGAAGCATGTTGTGTGTAGATTGTTTCCTTACACCTTTAATGAGCAGGCCTCTAGCTGGTACGTAAACTTACCCAATGGTTACATTTCTTCCTGGGCACTTATGGAAGAAGCATTTCTGTCAAGATTTAGAGGACCCATTGACCCTTGCGCTTTGTATCATAAATTGGCTGCTATAAAACGAGGTGAGGGAGAGCTAATTGATAATTTCAATGACAGATTTCAAAAGGCCTATTCTAGGCTGGTAACCCCTTATACCATAGATGATGCTCCCTTGTTGGCTATGTACTATGCTGCCTTGGATCCTTTAACCGCCATGTTTGTCAAAAGAAAACCTGACATAGATTCAATATCCAAAGCCTATAAAGAGGCAGCCTCAGTGAACCAAGAAATGAGGCATACAACTTATAGTCCATTTGTCAATGGAGGAAATTTTGGGGTACAGAATCAGGCACACCCATGGAATGGAGTCCCTGTGCAGCACGCTCCACTAGTAAATCCGGCTCCTTCTTACACACCTGTGTATAATCCTACTCCAATCCAAGCTATAACTCCTTACATGGCTAGTACTTCCAATAACAGTCAAAATAATGGTCAGCCTTTCTTCCAACTTCCTAGGGATGTAACTGTGGCAAAAGCACAAGAGGATAGGGAAGAAATCAAAGAAATTACTGCACATTTGAAAAGATTAACAACCGAAGTGACACAGCTAAGAAATGAGAACCTCTATGGAAGAAGCAACCAAAACTACAATCCACATCAAAATCACAACCAAGGCCAAAATTAGAATTATAGTCTCAATCAAAATCAGCAGTACAATCAGAACCAAAACTACAATCAGCATCAAGGCCCCAGTCAGGGGCAACCAATGCAAAATAGGGGGCCAGTGATAGATAATAGGACCTGGGGCAATAATAACAGAAATCAGAATCAACCTAGGCCACACAAGACATGGAACACTGGGCCCAACAACGGTACTCTGGCTTCTCCTTTTGAGAATACAGATAATCATGGTACAAAACAAACGACTAGCATACAAATGGCCAGTACAGTACCCAAAAATTGGTGCAGATTTCACAATACCAATGCCCATGCTAAGCACGACTATCCACAGTTCCACTTGGCAGCTAGTATTTTCAAC
Source organism: Cunninghamia lanceolata (assembly GCA_027924645.1). Classification (NCBI taxonomy): domain Eukaryota; kingdom Viridiplantae; phylum Streptophyta; class Pinopsida; order Cupressales; family Cupressaceae; genus Cunninghamia; species Cunninghamia lanceolata. Next base: position 903,400 of record BSBN01001616.1, on the reverse strand, counting down.
ATAGATGTACAGCCTCCTACCTCTGAATTTCTCATTCCTAAGGGTAATGAGGTAGTACCCTCAGGATATGACACAGCATTAGTCTTAGAAACGTTTACCTTTGCAACTGCAGAAGAGAAAGAGGATGAATTGCTAGAGGATGAACCATGCTGTTGTGAAAGTCTTTATCCTGAATCAGCCTTTGTGTTAAATGCTTTTCAGTTTCCTTTTGAATCTGAAAATGAGATATTAAATGAAACAGAAGAGGTGCAGGCCTTTCAACAGACAAATAAAAGCCACACCTACAATTTGAGGAACAACCCTAGGCCGGGAGGACCTTTCACCACTTCCACTCCTCCGAATAACATCAATACACCCCCAGATCAAAATGCTAGCAACAATCCTACCATACTTAAAGCTAGTTAGCACACAAATAATGGAACAACAGTGCAAAAGGATCAAACAAGTAAGATAGAAGCAATAGAGACAACAAGATTAATGAATTACTTATCAGAGGAAATAAAGAAAATTAAGGTCAGTATACCTCTAAATGAATTATTGAAGACCCCAGGGATTAGAAATGCTTTTTTAAAATCCTTGGATACATCCATAACAAACAAGGTGTTTGCTGATATAACTATTCCTAATAGTGATTCACCACCTAAGGAGAAAGGTAAGAAAGTTGAGCAGCCTTCCAATACAAATGTAGTAATACATGCGGATAAGAGGGATACTCACCCTTTCTTGTTAACTGTTAGGTTGTGTGGGAAGAATATACACAATTGCATGGTAGATTCTGGTGCTTCAGCCAACGTAATGCCCTTAGGAATATGTAAAACTCTCAGGCTGACTCCCACCAAATCTGCCAAGGTTGTCACGCAATTAGATAAGACCGAGGTTAGCGTGATAGGAGAACTCATGAACATTCAAGTGCAATTAGCTTCAGACCCCAGGGTAAGCCAAATCATTGACATTCAAGTAGTGGATATACCCGTAAATTATGGAATGTTGCTAAGTAGGGATTGGTCCAAGACATTAAATGGATATATGGCTACTGACTTTTCACACATGTGGTTACCTTGGAGAGGCATCCCAAACCAGATCAGAATAGAGGCAGAGCCCAGAATGAAACATATGATAACAGAGTATAATCGAACTAATGAAATATTATATGCTGCTGTTGAACCAGGTGTCTATAGAATTACCAACAATGGGATGCAGAATGAAGAGATTATGATGTTAAACATTAGAAAAAAGTGTGTCAGCAATAGAACGGCACTATTCATTGAGTCTGACGGAAATTCTTCAGATGAAGAAAACAATGCAATAGACAAATTTGGTCATGCCATTAAACGAGAGGTGGAAGAGTGCGTTACACACAATCTCCCAGTCCAATGTAAGTTATATAAAAATAGGTGTAGAGTCCATGATAGGCAACATTCTGAGGAGAATTGTGAAATATGCAAAAACATCATTGAATATGAATACAAAAAGTACATAGGGAGGGTAGAGTCACAAGAGGAAAATGAGAATCCTGATCCAACACAAAGATATGTTTAGGATAATATAGATGCCTTGATTCCAGATTTAGGAAAAGAAATAGAGGACAAGGGTAGTTATCTTTCTGAGTTGCAAACTAAAAACACACATATGCAAGATAACCAAATGGAAAAACCCATGAATAAACAAGACAACACCCCACAGGCAATAAAAGGGACAAAGTATGCCAAGGTAAAAGATCAGAAAAGTAAAGATGGCATGTGGACGTTAAAATGTGATGGGTCCAAATCAAAACAGGGCGCAGGTGCGGGTATTGAACTCATAGATCCTCAAGGTAAATCACATTTGGCAGCATATAGATTACAATTTTCCTGCACTAACAATATTGCTGAATATGAGGCCCTAATTTTAGGACTTGTCATGGCCATCAAGAAAGGGGTAAAAAACCATCAGAGTATTTTTTGACTCTGAATTAGTAGTCAGACAAGTGAGGAAACTATATGCCTGCAATTATAAGAAAATGATTAGTTACAGACATAGAGTATGGGGTTTAATGGATTCGTTTGATGCTTTTAACATAGAGCACATTCCTAGAGAGTTGAACCACAGGCCAGATGCGTTAGCAGTTGCTGCTAGTAAATTAGAACCATTGACACTGTCAGGATTAAGATGATTTGCTGTTGAGCTAGTTAACGTGCCCAGTATACCAGACAACGTTACACACTTTCAGGTATTTGGAGGGGATCAGCAAATTATTAATTTTCTGACTTGTAATGAGGCATTTGAGGCCCAAATCATTGATGAACAAGAAAGGCCTGAAGTAACATGGGACGAAGAAGATATGATCAACTTAAAGAGCAACTTCTTACCAAAAGGAGTAATTGAATTAGAACACATCTTTGACTTCGACGGAGTAATAAGATAGAAAGACTTACCCAAAACAGAAGGGGGTAGGTGTGATTTACATAACTTAGGGACTGAGCTAAATCCACAAAGTGTACTAATTGGGAAAGCTTGCTCTGAGAAAATTAGAAAAGAGGTTCTGGTCGTTCTGAAAGAATATAAACATGTCATAGCATGGACTTATGAAGACTTGAAAACATTTGATGAGTCCATCATAACTCACGTAATACCTTTAAGAAAAGAAGTCAAACCATTTAGGCAGAAACAGAGGCCTGTAAATGCCATTCTAGAGCCTTTAATCTTTGAGGAAGTTAAAAAATTACTGTCCGCTGGAATAATTTTCCCAGTCAGACATTCTGTCTGGGTAGCTAACGTAGTACCAGTGAGGAAGAAAAATGGAGACATCAGGTTGTGCGTAGACTTTAGAAATTTAAACAAGGCATCTGAAAAGGATAATTATCCTTTGCCCCTAATAGACGAAGTACTGCAAGCAGTAAATGGCACAAAGATGATGTCTTTTTTAGATGGTTTTTCAGGTTATAATCAGGTCTTAATTGATAGAGAAGATAGACTAAAAACCACCTTCACTTGCAAATGGGGAAATTATGCGTATAGAAGAATGCCTTTTGGTCTGATGCAGGTGCCACTTTTCAGAGGGCCATGGACGTTGCATTCCGTGGATTATCAGGTAAATGCATTGTTGTGTATATGGATGATTTAACTGTGTATTCCAAGGATGCATCCACCCACGCTGAAGACCTCAGAAAAGTACTCAAGCGATGTGAAAGGTATGGGATTTCCCTTAATCCTAAGAAATGTATATTTGGCGTAACTGAAGGTAAATTATTAGGCCATGTCATTTCTGAAAATGGAATTTCAATTGATCCGGATAGAATAGAATCCATAAAAAATTTGCAAATACCAAATAGTAGGAAAGAGTTGAAATCATTTTTTGGTAAAATTAACTTTGTTCGGAAGTTTATAATAGGTTTTGTAGAGATCGTGCGGCCGTTGAATGCCATGTTGAAGAAAGATGCACAGATGGAATAGACGCCAGTGGCCAAAGCCGCATTTGAAGATATCAAGGAGGCAATTTCTGATGCCCCTGTATTGGCAAGTCCAGACTACACAAGCCCGTTTTACATCTACTCCTTTGCATCTTCTCATTCTGTCGCGGCTGCCTTGACACAGAAAGGTGAAAATAATGAAGAGAGGCCCATAGCATTTATGAGTGTGCCTCTGAAGGATGCACAGCTGAGATATCTAGATATCGAAAGACAGGCATTCGCATTAGTAAAGGCTGTGAAAAAATTTAGACACTACATTCTGCGCAGCCAGATCAAAGCCATAGTACCAGACGCAGCAGTAAAAATGTTGCTGATGCAAAATGAGCCTGGAGAAAAAAGAGCCAAATGGATCACCACACTGCAAGAATTTGACATGGAGATCATTCCCGTAAAGCTGGTCAGAGGGCAGGCGTTGGTGCAGACAATAGCAAACATGGATCCAAATATGATAAAACAACAATATGTATTGAATTCCCAAGACGCATCAGGCTGGTACGATGATTTAAGCACCTTCCTGATAGCTGGAAAGTACCCAAGCAAGATGAAGGCTTCTCAGAGGAGAGCTTTGAAGATTAAGGCACAAAATTATATGGTGCAAGGAGGTCTTCTATTCAGGAAGAACCATGATGGAATTTATCTGAGATGCATAAACAGAACTGAAGCTGATAGAGTGTTGACAGAACTACATGACAAGTACGGAACCGGCCATGGTTCCCATTTAGCTACAACACACAAAATACTGAGGGTGGGCTATTACTGGCCCACTATGTTCAAAGATACTAAGAGTCACATCAGAAGTTGCCACACCTGTCAGACTGCAGCAGACAAAGGGAGAAATCCGGCCAATCCACTGCAACCTGTGATCGAATCCAGACCATTTGCACAGTGGGGCTTGGATTTTATCAGAGTCATCAATCCCCCATCTTCTGCAGGACACAAATTTATATTGACGGTAACAGACTATTGTACAAGGTGGACTGAGGCCACCTGCTGCAAATTTTCCACAACTGAGGTAGTTATCAAGTTCCTTGAAGAAAACATTATCACCAGGTTTGGAACGCCCTATTCATTGGTATGTGATAACGGCCCTGCTTTCTCTTCTTTAAAATTTTCTAAATGGGCATTTGAATATGGGATTATTCTAAGGTTTTCTTCAAATTATTACCCTCAAGGTAATGGACTGGCTGAATCAACAAACAAAATTTTATTAGACATAATCAAGAGGTTAATTGCCAAAAGTCCTAGAGAATGGAATACCCTGTTAAGATATGCATTATGGGTAGACAGGACCAAGTTTAAAATAGCTTTAGGTAGCACACCTTATCACTTAGTTTATGGGACTGATCCCATACTTCCGGTTAATCTGAGAATACCAACCTGGAAGTTTGCCAATGAATATCTAGGCTTTGATAACCATAGGGAAGCCAGAATAGTGCAAATGTTACAACTAGAGGAGAAAAGAGGTCAAGCCCTCGAGAAGTTTGCCAAACACCAAGTGGTTGTTAAGAGGTGGTTTGACAAAAGGGCAAGAGTCAAGACATTTAGGATATCAGACTTAGTGTTGTGCTGGGACAAAGCACATGAAAAGAAAGGAAGCCATGGAAAATTCGATAAATTATGGCTGGGTCCATTACAAGTCTCAGAAATAATAGGAGATAACACCTTTAGACTTAAGACCTTGACTGGAGAAGATATGCCATTACCAGTTAATGGCCAGCATTTGAAACACTACTTCCAGGCTTGAGGTAAAAGGGGGGAGGGCAGTCCTTTTTTCTTAATGTAAAGTGCTGAGGGTAATGTACAGTTCTTCTTTTGTGTTTTCTTTTGGGTTGGCTGTTTGTATAGTTTGTCTTCTGTTTGTTTTTGCTTTTTGTTTCTTTTTGTTTGTACAGTTTTTCTTTTGTTGTGTTGTTTGTACAGCCTGTTTGTTTAGTTTGTTTGTTGTCTCTTCAGTAGGGATCTTTATTTTACTTTAGAGTATTAAGGAGCAAAACTAGCAACCATTCAAAACAGTATAAAATTTAGGGTATTCAAGTTAATCATTTACAATTTACACATAACTTGTTACTGTCATGAATGTAGAGAGTTGTTCATCTTCTGAAGTTTTGTATTCAATAAATGTGATTGAGAATTCGAAGCAAGTTTCTCACGATGACACACCTAAAATCCTTGGGTTTGTTGAACTTACCAGTGTAGATATTAGGTGAAAAATCAGAGGTTACCCTTGCTACCATTACAATTCTCAGCTTAATTTCAGCAAGTGTCCACTCCTTGCATCATGAAGTTACAAATTGTTATATCTTATGAAGTCTTTCAAAATGAGAAAATAAAAATAAATAAATAAATAAAGCGGATTATACTGAAAATCCAGATTAAGCCATCTAAGTAACTCTACCGGGGCTATAGACACTCGCTGGCAGTGGGGCTCTACTTAGGAGAATTGTAACGATAACCTTGCCGGGGCTATGGACGCTCGCTGGCAGCAAGGCTCTATCCGGTCAGCTATGAGGGAATATCCTCACCTACGTAGGCTAATGTCAGTAACTGGTTTGTTCAACCAATCTTCAAGATGAGGATAATTAATCACGTGCACACAATTAAACTAAAAATGGAAATTCATGCACCCTTATTGAATACCTTAAGTCTCAAGCTGAATAGTAATTTACAGGAGGGATAGTCGGAAGTTATGAGTTCATTTCATCTAGTTTCCTTGAACACTCTGAATTTAGTTGTTTTGTTTGGTTGCTAGTTGTTGTGATGTTCACAACACGCCCCATTTTGCCCCTTAGCAAAACGAGGACCCCTGCTGTCGCTTTGCTTTTTGCTTCTGCTTGTGTTTGTTCTGTCTGGTGGTAAAGGGAAAAGAGAGTCAAATTTGCAAACCTTGTTAAAAATATGGAAAAATATATTTTTAGTACCATTGCATAATATGGTTGGATTCCTTGCGAAAAATGAGCCAAGGTTGCTTTTTGAACCATCGTAAAATTCATCATATCTTGCAAGTTATGATCATTTAGGTAAAATGAACTATCAGGTTTTGCATAATATACAGTCAGTTGTTTGCCCTTTTTGTTGGCATTCATTTTAAATTTTGAAAAAATTCATACTTAGTGGTTCCGGGTCGTGGGCAATTTTGTCTGGGTTCCACTCTGTATGTTACATTTGATTATTTTGCAGAAAGAACATCGGCCTAACAATAGTGATCGGTGGAGTTTTGAAGTGTTCCACCGAAGTAGGGTTTCTCGTCGATGAAATTGTCATCGGCATAACCTTCAAGTATCGGCCGAGTTTCAAACGGTTACCCCGAAGCATGTGGTCTCGCCGATGGTATGCCATTGGCATAACTTGCACTGTCGGCGGTGTTTTGTTATGTCTTAGCGATAGGCGGGAGTCATGCCGACGAAGTGGCATCGGTATAACGAAGGCCATCGACGGAGGAGATTTGTGAGTTGCCGATGGGCCATCTCACGCCGATGGCGAACAACGAAGGGGGTTATCGGCGAAACTCTCGCCGATAAAGGTATCGGCCAAGGTAAAGGCATCGGCGGAGGGAAATTATGAGGCGCCGATGGGCGATCTCTCGCCGATGAACATCAACGAGGGTCGTCGGTATGAGTCTCACCGATAAGAGCACATCGATGTAACCATAGTCATCGGCGGAGGGAATTTTGAGCCCGCCGATAGTGTAGTCTCTCGCCGACAGAGAAAAAATGAAGAGTAAAGAGCGTCGGCCAAACAAAGGTCATCGGCGGAGGAAATAAAAAGCCCGCCGACAGTATAAGTCAGCCCGATAAGGAAGAAATACAGGCCGCAGGGCTATATCGGCATAACTCACGCCGATAGGAAGGAAACAAAGGGTAAAACAAAGGAAAGGCCATCGGCCAAACAGCGAATATCGGCCAACATGTTTTTTAGTCCGCCGATGGCAATTCTTACGCCGATGGGCGGGAAATCAAAGCGATAGGAATTTTAAACAGTTTTTTGGGCGCCCGTGGTATCTTCCTGGTCAACGATGGTTGACCCGATGGGTTTTGAACAGTCTGTGTACATTTTGAACGCAGTTTCTGCTAATTTTGGACCCAATTTCCACATTTTGCACAGTCACCCAGATTTAAACATATTTTAATTTCTTGCTGTTTATTCGATAAATTGGTACTTATTGCTTGTCTTGTCTTGCAGGCTTGCAGTCGAGGAAGCAGCTAGAAATTCAACACAGTGACCTCATGGAAGAAGGAAATCCAATCTCAGGAGCAGGAAGATAAAGATGAAGTGCGAAGAAGTCAAGGCCAACCAAATGAAGAACAAGGTTGCAGCTGAGAGTATTACTACAACAGACAAACAAGAGTTATTGCTAAGCTGCCAGAACTTCTTAGAAGGGGCAATATTTCGCCCAGATTTGACACTGCTCAGAGATATTTTGGAAGATCTGGTTCATCTGTATTTATTGCTGTAACCAGGGGTTTGAACCAGGGGTTCAGTTAGGTTTTTTCTGTAGTAAGGACAATCAGAGAATCTTTATATTGTGCCTCTCTACATTGTAATACTTTACAACAGGGGCTACACAGGGATTTTTAGGAAAACACAACAAGTTAGCTTAGTTTAGATTACAAGTAGAAGAAGGAGGTCGCCTGTTTGTCTGCAGTAAGGTGCGTGTGGAATGTCTGGCTGCCTTACTGTATTTGTAAAGCTTGTAAGTTCTCTGCAGTATGATCAATGAAACTAAGAGTCATTCCTACATTGTAAATCATGTATGACTATTCGTTTCTAATACAATAGAATCTGGAGTTCTACATCTATCTTCTGAGTGTTCTCCTGCTCTTCTTTGTGTTTTAAAATATTTTCTTTGAGAGCTTGCAATTTTAAATGTATGTTTGTGAAAATGCTCAGAACTTGCATTTAAGGTTTTTACTGTGGATTTGATCAAATTATTGTAGTATTTACATAGTGCATAACAGAAACAATTAGATCCTTCGGTAGATTAAATGAGGTATAGATTAGATCTTTCTAACTTTTCCCAACCCATCTGAAATATTTAGCTGAAAATGTAGAAATCTAAAGGAAATTGTCTCAAATTTGAAGAAGCATGCATAACCGAGTTAAGAGTAGACAGTTTTCATAAATGTATAAAAGAGAAGGCTGCAATAATTCAAGAAAACCATCTGAATTTGCAACATAGTAACACTTGTATGCAAATGAACAAAATACTTGTTGAAATCTATGATTCTTTTGCATATTCTTAGTCCATTAAACCACCAAACAAACCTAAACTACGTAAGGCCCCTTGAACATTACAGCTTCACATTGGCCAACTGAACTTGACCAACCGAACCATTGTAGACTTGGGATTAGTTGAATCTTAAATGATTCCTTCTTATCTTTCAAGTATAGTTTCAGTTCATTATATGTGAATTTTAACTTACTATTATGATTGCATCAAAACAATCACCAACAAGTTATAAACTTTCTAGAATAGAAAAGGGATTGGGCCCTGAAAAGCTAAATTATCATAAACAAGAAAAAAGACCACAATTACATGATATGCCATATAATACAAATTGGCACAATGGTAAGCCCATTCTGAATAATAACAATCAAAAGTCTTAGCATGGTAAGGAAACTCCTGATCCATTAAGGAAAGGTGTCAATGTTGTTGAAAATACTCCTTGGTGTATGGTTTGTCAAATGCCTCACTCATCATTGTATTGTATGATTGCTCAGTCTCTCCATAATGATGCAAATGTTGGTAATGAATGTAATGAATCCCACTATGCTGAAGATGATAATGTTAACATGATGTTTACTAGTGGGGATTATTCTTCTTCTGATGAGGTTGATGCAGATACAAATATGGTTGAAAAGAGATATCATATGGAACAAGTTTGTCAGCAGGTTTTTTCAGATGAAGAGGATGAAGATCAGCAGGTTTATGCCCAAGATTCACACATCCCAAACATAAATTTGAGGAGACCCTCTGATGAGGAGATTAGAGCCCTTACAACTGTAGCAATGGCTTAGGTTAAAAGTAATTACAATCTCAAGAGCAGGGCTCAAACTGGTGATTCTGGTCAACTAGGTAACATATTTATGAAGCAATCCTAGAACAATCCAAAAGGGTCTGAGCCCCAAAGAAAATAGAGTAATGACAACAAGAGGGACTCTAAAGAAAAGTCAAATCATAATGCCAAAAGTTTAGAAAGTAAGGCAATTCAGAATGAGGACAAAAGTAAAGGTTCCAATAGGGTAAGTAACAGTCAAAATGTCACAGGTGTCAAAGATGGACATACTCATGAAAGAAATGGGAATATGGGTCAGAGCTCAGCTTTTGTACAAAATTATGTCCCATTTGATATTACTTAGGCCTTGTCACAGATGAAGGTTTTAGTCCCATTACTTGAGATGTTGAAAATTGAAGAATACAGGAATAAGGCATTGTCTTTAATCTCTAGGATACCTAATCAGGTAGACCAAGCTACCAAGGATCATAGTAAGGGTCAAGAAAAGGATTTTGATGAAGAAGAGATTTGTGGAGTTTATTTAGGAACAACCTTGAAAAAATGTCCATCATAGGTAGAGCCATTCTATGTGTCTCTTATCATTAATGGAAAAATAACAAGGAATTGCATGCTTGACTTAGGTGCACTTACAAATATTATGCCTTTGGCTATTATGGAACAAGCTAGACTAAAATTAGATAAGGCATGTGGTAAGTGTTTTTCTATGGATGCAAGGGAGGTACCAATTATTGGAATCATGAAAAATGTGGATTTCATGCTTGCTACTTATCCTGAAAAAACTTATACTATGAATGTCACTGTGGTTGACATCAAGCCACGATATGGAATGTTGCTGTCTAGGAGGTGGGTAGCATTGATTAGGGGAAGTATGCAATTGGACTTGTCATATGCTATGATTCCCATGAATGGTAGGGATGTTAAATTGAATAGAGAGGAAAGGGCACCTAATACAATTGAAGAGTTTGAGCCAGTTGACCAAGTTTGTTTTATTGATACTGATAACTTTCAAGTAGTATCTTGTGACCAGAATATGAAAAAGAAGGAACCCATTGATGATGAATTAGAGAGATTAAAGGATCAAGACGAGATTTGCTCCATGTATTTTGATGGTGCATGTTCAAAGGAGGGCTCTAGAGTAGGAGTAGTGTTTTTGTCCCCTACTGGTAAGATATTCAAATTTCTTTCCTTTTGAAATTTGGGTACACAAATAATATTGTAGAATATGAGGCTCTTCTGTTGGGTCTAAATGTTGCAATTAAGCATGGAATTAAGTTACTCAAGGTGTTAGGAGATTCAAAGTTAATTGTCTCTCAAGTAAGAGGAAAGTATGCTTCAAAAAACAAAAGGTTGAAACAGTATAAGCATGCAACTTATGGGATACCGTGGAATTGTTTGATGCATTTTCTATAAATTGGGTAGAGAGGCCTAGGAATGTCTTGGCAGACTTTCTAGCTAATTTTGCAATCCGGCCAGATGACATCACAATGGAAGACAGTGCACATGTTGAGGTCAAAGTTAGACCTACAATCCCAGATAATATATGCAGCTAGCAAGTCTTTGAGGATGATAAAGACCTGATAAAGTTTGTACATTGCATTGGTGAATATGAAAATTAAGAGATAGATTTTTAGAACTTTGTGGAAGGTTCAAATGGAAAGGAAACCCTATTTGGAAAAGAGATAATAGAGCTTAAGACTAATAAGATTCCAAAAGGGCTGGTAGCTTTGGAAAGGGCATTTGATAACAGAGATCAGTTTGTTTCTAAGAATTCTTCCACAAACAAGTAGGATTTAGAGGAAATAAACCTGGGTACAAATAATGCTCCAAAGAAAGTCTACATTGGGAAGCAACTTAAGCCACACATAAGGGAAATGATGATTTCTCTATTGAGGAAATACAAGCATGTCTTTGCATGGTCATATGAGGATCTCAAGGCCTATAGAGAAGACCTTTTTCAACATGAGATTCCTTTGAAGCCTGGGGCTAAGCCATTTAGGTAGAAGCAAAGACCCATCAATCCTACTCTGGCTCCAAAGACGCAAGAAGAATTGATGAAGCTCAGGGATGGTGGAATCATAAAACCTATAAGGCACTCTACTTGGGTGTCAAACTTGGTCCCAGTCAAAGCAAAATGGAGATATCAGACTATGTATGGATTTTAGAAACTTGAATATATCATCTTTGAAGGACAATTATCCACTGCCCAACATGGAGGCTATGCTCCAGAAGGTAACATGATGTGAACTATTATCCATGATGGATGGGTTCTCTGGCTACAATCAGGTGAAGGTGAAAGAATCAAAGTAGTACAAGACTACCTTCACAACTCTTTGGGGAACATATGTATATGTGAGGATGCCATTTGGACAGACAAATGTTGGGGCTACTTTCCAGAGGGCCATGGATGTTGCATTTGTAGGATTGATTGATTCAATATTGTTGGTTTACCAAATGATTTGACTGCTTATTCTAAGGAGGACTAGCATTGTATGTACTTGGAAAATATTTTTGTCAAAGCATTAGAATATGGCATTTCACTGAACCCTAAGAAATGTGCTTTTGGGGTAACTAAGGGAAAACTCTTGGGGCATATAGTGTCCAAGGATGGAGTCAGAATTGATCTAGAAAGACATGCTGCTATTGATAGAATCTAGATGCCTAAAACTATGAAAGGTATTCAGTCATTGTTTGGATAGATCAACTTTTTTAGAAGATTTGTTACCAATTTGCAGAAATTACCAAAGCAATATTCAAGATGATGAAAAAAGGTGAGTCTGTGACATGGGAAGATGAAGCAATTCAATCTTTTCAAAACATAAAAGAAGCTGTCAAAATTGCCCCTGTTCTCAAGTCTCCTGATTTCTCAAAACCATTTTAGTTATTTTCTTTTGCTTCTTTTCATACAATTGTTGCATGCCTATTACAAAAGAATGATGATGGATATGAATAGCCTATTGCTTTCTTTAGCAAATCTTTGTAGGCTGCAAAACTAAAATATGATATAATGGAAAAGAAAGCTTATGCTTTGGTTAGGGCGGTGAAGAATTTTAGACCCAATTTGGTTGGAGCTCAGATTGTAGCATATGTTCCTCACTCTGCAGTAAAAGATATATTCACAAAGAAAGAGGTAATAGGGAGATGGTGTAGATGGATTAACAAGATACAGGAATTTAATATTAACATCAAGATCACCAAGTTGGTAAGAGGATAAGGTTTGGTGAAGCTGATGGAAGAGATAAATCTAGAAGCTAGTCAAGTGAATGTAATTAAAGATCAAATGCAAGATAAAATATGTAGTGTACAGCAATCTAAGTGGTACAAAGACATTATTCAGTACTTGCAAAACATGAGTTGCCCTACTCATTTCAATGATAATTAGAAGAGGACATTGAAGCTGCAAGCCATTAAATATGTCTTGTTCAAGGTGAGTTATATTAGAAAAACCCTGATGGTGTGCTACTTAGATGTGTAGATCAAGATTAGGTTGCAAAGATATTGACTGATATGCATAAAGGGATGTGTGGAGGACATTATATAGCTAAAACCACTGTACACAAGATCCTTAGGTTAGGTTATTGGTGGCTAACACTCTTTTCTAGTGTGTACAAAGTGGTAAGGACTTGTGATTCCTGTCAGAGATTTTCTGGGAAGTTAAAGTATGCTGGTGCATTGCCACTTAAAATTGTGATAGTAGATGCTCCATTTCAACAGTGGGGAATTGATTTTATTGGAGAAATAAAAGAAAAGTCAAGCGGTGGACATAGTTGGATACTTGTTGCTATGGATTATTTCATTAAATGGATTGAAGCCATTCCAACTAAGAAAGCCACAAGAGAGTTTATTTCAAGAATGCAATGTGTTTCAGGTCAAGAGAGTTTATTGATTTTTGCAACGATTATGGTATTAATCTATCATATGCAACACCATATCATCCTCAAGGCAATGGTCAGGCTGAGTCTAGCAAAAAAAGTTTGATGAAGATAATCAAGAGGATAATTGGTAAAAACAAGAGGGCATGGGACTCCAAGTTGAAGTTAGCATTGTGGGCTGATAGAGTAACTATTAAAAAGGCTACTAGTAAGTCTCCTTTTGAGTTGGTGTGTGGACTGGAAGTGAAATTGCCAATAACTAATCTTTTTCCCGTATACAAGTTCATACAGGAAAATGATGATGACATGGAAGATCAAATGGTAGAAAGGGTAAATCAATTGATTGCATTAGATGAGACAAGGAGAGAAGCACAAAGAACCAATATATAAAGATAGAAAAAGGTGAAATATTCATTTGATAAAAGGGCTTTAGAAAGGAAGTTCAAGGTTAATGATATGGTTCTTGTATGGAATGCCAGATGTTAGGATAAAGGTAAGCATGGAAATTTTGAGCCTTTGTGGATTGACCCATACTTGATAAGCAATAATCATGGAGAAGACTCATATTTTCTCCAAACTCTTGACGGTGAATTTTAGGAATTGCATGTGCACTGACAGTTCCTAAAATCCTACTTTTCATAAGTAGGTTCTATTTCTATACACATTGTAAATATGTTGTTTTTGGTGTATATTTTTGTATAGTTGTCTTTTTGTTCTCTGTGTCTCTGTTCTGGTTTGCTCAAAGAGTTTTATGGTCCTCACTACAATTATACAAATTGCACATCCCCAACCAGAGCCAATGGTGGTACCTACCTAGATTTTAGGGTTTTGAGTCAGTTTCATACAATTTTTTTCCTTATTTTCCTTAAAACCCTGTCTTATTGTCGAGAGATTACTTTATGTTCTATTTTGTTGTTGACTGTCTAGCCTAGGTTCCCAGTCAGCTAAGTTATAACCTTATGCCTTTTATGTCATGAGTTAGCAGGCCCCAAGTCTTGAGTTACTTGTTCTAGCCCATCAAGTCATATGCATTGCAAAGTCTTAGTCTTATATCCTTGTAAAGGTTTGAAAGTGCCACTTAGCAAGATATCATAAATTCACACAACGCTGAAGGTGACGTCATGTGTGCACCACAAGGCTGCGAGGTGAAGACAGGTGTTAAGGACATCGTGGCCTATGGCCATAATATCGATGATTTAGTTGAACGAAGGATATGGTGCCAGGTGTCGAAGGATTGAGTGAAGTAGTGGGGCCACATATATTGAAGATCTAACGGTAGTGCATCCTTGTAGGAGAATCTTGTTTGCAGGAAGATTCTCCATGCTACTGTGACATGTTGACATGTAGCTGACTCCTAGAAAGAAGAATAAGGCTTGCATAATGCATGTCCACGTGGAAGCCTTAGCGCACACCTGCAAAGCCAAAAGGAGGTGATCTATTTTCTATTGTGCTACTACAAAATGATGCCACGTGGCCACATAGGTCAAAAAAGTGGAAAAGTTAGCAAAAAAGGCACTTTTGAGATGGAGTAATTTGATTGACTGACTACTTTTCACATGAAGGCCTAGATTTTCAAATCTGGCGGTTGATTCACGATTGTCGATTTCACAATATGAAGTCTACATCAACAGTTGGAATTCAAATTTTTGGTGTAGACGTTGGAAGCTACTCGTGAATCATGAATTTGCAATAATGGGCGAAAAGACATGCATTTATGCATTGAGCCCTAATTTGTAAGTTCAATTAAAGTTAAAGGTAATGGTTTTTCACGGCATTTTCATAAACACGAAGAGGATTTCTACAGAGAAAGCAATTGGACAAGAAAATATTGTGATTTCAAGATTCTACAACTAAAACTTGTAAGTTACTCTCACCTGTTGTGTCTATTTGAAGTTGAAATTACTACTTGTTAGAGGATATTTTGAGCATTCTTCAAAGAGAAAATCATAGTTTGGTGAAGTGTTATTTCAAAAAATGAGTCAAACAGGTCAGCCTTCAACTTCTAAGAGGAGTCTGGATGAGGATTTAATGAAACAATTGCTTGGGTCTTCAAGAAGGCTGGTGAATGCACACGGTCCAGGTGGGCTTGATGATAGATTGTTAGATCTATGTTCTGGGTGCTGGGATGCTAAATTGCATGTGCATGGGTGGACTCTATTTAAACATTGGCATGATAAGAAGGATTATAAAGCCCCTATTTGTAATGCCTAGAATTTGGATGTGGTGAAATTGATGTGTCCTAATGTATTTGTAAATACTAATCTGGTAAGGGCTGTTCCACAAAGATATGATCATGTTTCTAGGGATGTTAGGGTAGGAAATAATGAAATAATGATCAGGACCACAAAGGTGTTCATCACAAAGGTGTTTGGCCTCAACCCTACTGCAGACAAAAGGATTTATTTCAACGTCTAAAAGATGAATACAAAAGAGCTCGACATGCATACAGAATATTCAAGTTGCCTAAACACAGAGCAAGGGGAATTGATGGAAAGTTAATTAGAATATTAGATAGTGAAGAAGAACCTTTTGATGTTTCACAATTCATGCATTACTTTGTAAATACTTACCACACTTTGTGCCATGTATTGGGAAGAGATGCATTAGATAAGATTCCAGTTCCTATGATGATGTTAGCTACAAATGTACAAGATATTTCAACTACTGAAGCATTTGATTATGCAACATATATAGTAGACAAGATGCATGAGCAGTTATTGAATATTAAGAGCAATCTGTATGTTGAAGATGCAAAGGTGTAATTTAAATGGTATTCAATTATGTGCCATATGCTTTTGTATGCTGGAACAAGGTTGTGGCATCAAGATCTGTGTGTGAGAGAACAAGAACAAGATGATACTCTTCTCCCTGTCCAATTATGGACTCATCTGCTAGATATGCACTATGAAAGTTTAGATTATGTAATTTTTGAAGAAGATTTTGTGAGAAGGATGTTGAAGTTTATGGATCCTGAAGGTGAAAGGATTCCAAGGGATGTATTAGATTTTTTGAGACCATTTGAGAGAACCCCTAAGCTAGAAATTCAACATGATTCAGGAGATTGGTTCCTGCACACCCACACTACTTGTATTAGAATTTATGGGAGCAAGGTTTCCCCACACATATTGCCAAAGTATGTGCCAAGAAGGATTGTATATTTGGAGATTATCTAGCAATTGAATGAGTTAGATAAGGAGCACCTGAGAATCTAGAAGAAAGGGTCATTTTTTCCTACTGCCACCAAGTTTTCTGATTTATGGGCTACAAACAAAGATGCTCTGGATCAAATTGATTCAGTATTGAATGCTTACAAGATGGGGTTGGAGGACCCAAGGGTATTTGATCCAGAAGGTTTCATCAACAGGGTGAGACTTAATGTCAAAAGGCCATAATTCTTCCATCAAGTTCTGTTTGATGAGGATATAGTAAGAAACTACTCCACCATGGATGAAATTCATTTTTTAATGGAGAGGTGGCAGACAGTGATGGAAGGGGAAAGAATGACAAAAAAATTGAATCCTGCATATCTTGGGGCTTTTGCAGAGGAAAGTGATCCTATAATAAGGATTCAAAATTTTTTTGCCAACGCAGAAATGTTGATTGAAAGTGCCCTTGTGGGTGAAGAGAGGCCTACATATGTTAGAGATCCAAGGAGCCCAAACAAGCCACACAGGAGAGGAAATGAATCTCTTGACTCACCTCTAGCTAAGAAATTAAAGATTATTGATTTGGAACAAGAAGAAGAAATTTAGGTTGTGGACTTGGAGCAGGAGACTGATGAGGGTGGAGTAGGACAAGAACAAGAGGTGTCTCAATAGGTGAATTCACCTGAAAGAATAAAGCCTTCTGCCATTCTAGATAATAGGCTAGGGATGTCACTTTCTAATGACTAAATTGATATAGAGGACATCAGAGTGCTTGCTTGTGCACAATTTTTGGAGGATGATGCCTTTGTAACTACCCCTAAACTTAAGGGGCATGTGCTAAGAGTGAGAAATGAAGAATTTCAGCAGAAGTTGGAAGAGGCAAAAAGAGGAGCTGATCTTGAGAAACATGAGGAAATAACACATAGGGTGCTCAATGAAATGAACCAATATATCAGAAAAATCACCCCATATGAAGGGAGAGCCTTGGTGGCAAAGAGTGGTCTGTTGCTACTCCCTCATTAGACTTTGATAGATGCAATTACATTTGATACTGTCATAAGAATGGGCATGGATATTTTAGATGATCAGGTAGATAAAGCACTCTCTGGTGTAGGGTTTCACCCTAAATTTGATACCTTGGCAATATGGGAATTGGCCCTAAATAATAATAAGCCAAGGCTGGGCTTAGGTGAATTGATAGGGGATGTGATAATAAATAGAGTATCAGATACTCCAACTCCTCAAGATGCAAGCTTGAGTGTTCATACATCTTAATTTGCTGAAGTTGTTACAAATAAATTACAAAAAGATTATGATGATCTTCTATTGAAGTATGGACATGCAATGTCAGAGCTAAATAAGTATAAGAGGTAGATGTTGTTGTCTTCAGGCACCTCAACTCAGAGTGGTTCAGTCCCTTTGGATACTGCTAAAGCCTTCTTAATAGACAGAGAGACATTGCTCTCAGAGATTAAAGAGTTGAAGGAAGAAGTAAAAAGTTTAAAAGATGAGAAGAAGATTACTGTCAAGGAAATGGTTACAAATTTGATTAACCTAGGCTATCCAAGCTTACAGCTAGGGTTGATAATACATGGAAGTCTTATTCAAGTTTGAGGACAGCCCAGGACAAACATGAGAAGGATAAGGAGAGCTTGAAGGACATGATTAGGGTATGGCTACCTAGAATTGGAGAAATAAGGGAAATTCATAGATGTTCAAGTTTTCCCTTGATGGTCCAACAGATATAAAATCAACCCTTGATATGTTGCTTTTATTAGAAGAAGTTGTTGCTTTTCAATTAAAATTGGGTAACGTTTTGAAGGAGAAAAGACAATCAATTCAGGTGATAGACAAAAATATCATGCCAAGAATATTGGAAGATGGTGGACAAATGGAAATCTGATTTTGAAAATATAGTCGGCCATCTCATATCTTCATGTTGTGTAGATGGTGATCCAAATATAAAAATTTTGAGTTCTATACTTGATAAGTTACATGCATTGGAATTGAATTTTGAGATATTTTGTAAGGAGTCAAAGATCTTATTCGATGCTGGGTATGCAAGGCATAATGAAAAAAGAGCAAAATTGATTCCTTTCCAATGGTCATCAAAGAAAGCATGTGTATCTTGGGTGGAGAAGTATGGATAATTGTGTCCAGGATGAACAAAGATCCAATCACATGATAGGTCATCTTAATCATCGGGATAAAAGCATCTCCAATGGTTTTTGGCATCTCCAAGTGAAATTGTATTTTGTCTTTTTCTCTTTCATATGTAATTTGGATTAGTTTCCCAATGCCTATGGTGGTGGCTTGTAATGTAAGATTTGTAATGGGTAGTTGGTAATGAGTTTTAGGGCAACATGTTCTAATTGTGTCTATAAAAGAATATGTTGTTCTAGTTTGTAAGGGGATTGGAAGATTTGGGAAGTTTTGATAATGAAATATAGAGCAATTCTGAGAAGTTGTCCATATTATGAGTTGTAAGTTTCAATTTCTTGCATGTTGAATGTATTTTCTCTATAAGCATTTTATCAGTTTCATATTGCAATGTATGAAAAATGCCTCTGAGCATGTGTTTCCATCAATTGTCTCTTGTGTTGTTTGCATTTCTTTTTTAAATGAGGATACTAAGGGTTTTTGAGTTTTGGAATATACATTTGCTACATTGCATGTCTGGTTTATTGCTTATGTTCAAGGAATAGATTAAAATGCTTTGAGCCAGATATGGGGAGATGTGTTTTTCAATAGGGATATTTATAAGAAGAGTTGTTGGAAATACACATTCCTTGATTGTTACCTATAAGGTAGGAACATAACAAATCCTTTGGAGCTGATGTTTTTTTTTTGTTTATGAGAAGTAATCTATATGTGAGGAATTGACTCCAAAACCTAGGATTGACATCGATAAGAGTTGAGCTTATTTTCACAAATCACCCTTAATCAAACAATTATACATATAAAAAAATGAAAAGAACAATCAACTTGTTAGTTTTTAGGAGTAGGGTTTAGTTCTATGTTCTTTGAGCCATTTGTTGGTCTCTTACAATGATTTAACAACTGAGCTCTTAAAGCTGTAACTCAGAGATTGGATATCTAACCTGAATAGCTATCTTACTCACTATGGAGATGCATTTCACTTGTCAACCTAGGGATGTGAACTTGAAATGGGTTAGCACGGTATGTGCACTAAGAACTTCCAAAGTAGCTACGTTCATTCTATAGCTAAGAAAGACATAATGCTGAAGATAAACTGCTAGAAAGGAAATAACAGGAATGCTGAACATCAACCAACAACTATTCTAAGATCAAGTTCATGATAGAAAGTAAAAGTCTAGGCAAACAAATAGGAAACTACTCTATCTACTTTGGCTGCAGGAATAGACACAGAATAGAATTCTAGTGGTTGCAGGAACATTCAATGCCATATTTAGCTAAATGCTTAACAGAAAATGTAACTAAACTAAAGGGTGGATATCTCACCAAGTGGGCCCCCTTGGATGAGTATTCCCTAAGAAAATGTAAACTCAAAAATGCGAACTTACAACTTCATTTTATTCATTGGAAAAGATAAGTACAGTTGAACATTATAACTGTATTACCAAAAATTAGATAATGCAAGTACAATCTTTGAATAATCAACAACCCCTCAGAAGGAGCATCAGAGTCTTATTTGTAGAAGGAAAACTACAAAACTAGCTACCTAGAAAGGTGGTCAACTCCAACAGAATAGGAGGACGCCTCATTATGGAAAACATAAAAAGTGGAAAGAAGGTTATGCATGCAGGGAATCTGGTCAAGTGAGTTGCTTTAATGTAGATCTAGCATAATAGTAACTCCTAAATTTGCTCAACAAGTATTTAAGATTCGTTACAAGGTAGTTGTCTTCCCTCCATTTGATATTTGAACGATCACCATGCTTGACTTTTTATGGTAAGCGACCAACCAGCAGAATCTTCCTCTACTTTATGGATGCCAATTATATCTGCATAACAATATTAGTACACACAACAATTGCACATCCATAACTACCTTGGAGTAACATTCATTAACCATATGTAAAATTAACATAGATAGTTCATATAGCATGTCTTTGTCATAAAAGAATATAAGGAATGACCTATGCTGAACAAGTTATAGCTTTGAGGCAATGACATAAAAAGATTAGGATTAAAGTAGCAAAGTCCAAGATAAATACAGTAAGTGGATAATAAAGTTTAACAAAATTGAGTCATAAACTAGACTCGTCACTCTCCCCAACCTTAGACTTTGCTAGTCCTCTAGCAGAGGAAGGGTCGTTCTTTTGCTTGGTTAATGCCCTAAAGATAGCAACTGCCAGTTATCCTATATCAATTTCTTTGGTGCGTGAGTTAGGATCCCACTAGAACCCTTGCTACCTATCCAACCTGTTCCATCTTTGTCTCTCTTCAGCAATATCATACTGGTAAAATCTGTAATTTGGCACAGGCCACAATAGGATAGGTGGTTGAAAGATTAAGCGAAGCTAGAATTGCCCCTTTGTCCTCCCAATCTATATATATCTATCCACTCTTTTACATGTTGCAGTATAATTCTGCAGAGAGTGAGGCTCTACTTGTTTTAGCTCATCAGATAAACTATTCCACCTTTGTGTCAAATGTCCCTTCACAGATTCTCTAATAGTGTGTGCAATCTTCTCATATTCTCTATAAGCTACTTCTCTCTCAGGTAGGATTCTGTTACCATAGCTTGGCCTATAAAGCATCCTATGCCAATCATTGAAAATGCTTCCTGGATTTCCAAATTCGGCTCTAATGGGTAATGGAGTGCTGATTATAATTGTTTATAAGCCCTGAACTATTGTCTCCAACTAATCTCATTTTGCATCTAGGACATAAATGACCTCAATTGAACATCCCCAACATACAACAAGGGGTTCCACTCATGGTCTTGGGACACAGCAAAATTATGTAAATAGAATTCACACAACAAATTCTTTATTTCTGCAGGAGCAATCCTATAAGCATTGAAAAATTTAAGAGGAGATTCAATGGAAGGGTTCAAACCAGAAACAATCCTTGCTAAATTAAAAGAGAGGTACCTTTCCTTTAAATGTAGAGCATAGACTCTCGGGGGAGTCCTACATTCTAATACCTGAGGAACCAAAGCTGCCATATTATCCATTCTCTCTTTTAAAGTTGCAATTTCTGCATTCTTGTCTTTAATCTCTTCATCCTTCTTTTGAATTTCATCCTTTAATCTGCATTTCTCCTTCTTCCATTCTTCTTCTCTCCTCTGCATCTCATTCCACAAATTCATGGCTACCATGTGCATTGAAAAATCAAGAGGTCTATGTATTCCTACCAAAGGCTTTCCTGGCACAGATGGTTGATCTTCATATAGCATAGGCTGCAGGGTTTCTGATTGCTCAGCCAATTCTGGCTGTAGGGTGTCTTGCTGCAGGAACTCCTATTTATCTTCATGTTCCTATTTCTTAATATGCTCAGCAACAGTGAAAAGGTCTTCCAAAGTTACATCTGCTGCTTCCTCAATTATGTCTTTTTCTACATCATTCACATTCCCCATTGGGGCCTCTGTATCCTCAGCTGTCATTTCTTTAACCCTAGGGCTTGTCTGCGTAGATGTACCAAAGGTAGGCTCAGTAGGTCTTGATTTACTAGAAGGACTCTCATGTTCTTCTTCAGCTGCAGGAAGAACAGTGTCAGCCTTCCGTTTCCTAGAGCGCAACACCTTCCTTTCTATGGTTTGATTTTTAGTTTTACCCTTCTTTATTTCTGCCCTTCTCCTCTATGCCCTAGTTTGAATTAAACTGCTAAGAGGAATATCCTCATTATCAGAATTTGAAGAACTTTCTTTGTCTGCATGCTCTTCTTCAGAAGAGCTAATCTCAATAGCTTGTTTTGCTGTAGGAGGGTTTGCACTGGAAGTTGAAGTTCTTGGAGTAGTTTCAATAGAACACCCTTCTCGTGGTTCTATGATGTTGCGGCACAACCACAGGTCGCAAATGGCTTGGTCTTATTTGATCAATATTCAGAAATTCCTCCCAAGTCATATCGGACACATCATGCAGAGACTTTTCAACTAGCAATTTGATTAAACAATGGTGAGAGACAGAATTAGGCCTACATTTTTGGGTCTCGGCAGCCATGATTGGGAGAAGTACGTTTGGCACATTCATTCTTCTCCCATACCTCATATGATTCAGCAATTTGAAATGCATAGAATGAAGGTTCAACAAACGACCTTCATGTTGATAACTGAGAGGGGGGGTGAATCAGTTATCTTAATTATTTGACTTTCTTTTCTTCTTTAACAATTAGAGCAATATCAATACATAGCAATGGAAGCAGAAATAAACTCAACACACATGACACAATATTTTTGACATGGAAAATCATGTTAAGGGAAAAAACCACGGGGTGACTAACCCAAGATTGTATTCTCTATTAAAAGAATAAGATAGTACAAAATGGCACTTGCTAATTAGGGCTCACTGCCCAAGCACACTGCTCACAAGAGGCTCATTGCCTACAAGAGACTCACTATCTACAAGGTATAAAGAAAGTAACAAGATACTTGAACTGATGAGGAGCATCCACATATGTTGAGGTTCAGTTCTGGTTAGGCTTAATACACTGATTTACTGCACTTCATTCTTCCTCTTCCTTGGTGCTGATGTCCTGTCACATATCGGACCTGTATTATTGCTTCCACACTGCTCTCTGCCTTTCTTCACACACACACCACACTTTTTTTTAACACTCATTCCCATCCAAATCCATCTGGTATATATATATGCACCAATGATTTCAACACCTTTCTAGTCGGCATCTGAAATAGTTGATATTTTTCCAAACTCTGATCTATCGCCTGAATCCTTGCATACTAAGTGATGTGGATCAAAGAGATACCTATAGAAGTCATCAGTCATGTCAGCTAACTATGAATGATCTCTCAGGAAGCTTGATCACCATCAATATCTTATTCGGATTAAGGTCTGATGCTCTACCGGTCAGGTCTTCCTCAGTCTACTCTGCCAAACCAGAACCCAACACTTAGGTGTTCATATCTTTTCACTCTTACATCACTGGAGGCTCAATCTCTGGAATATATTAGTCAAGGTACTCTACTTGACTTCCCCAAGTCCATGCTTTACTAATATACTTCCTCTGAGAGATCCGGACCTGACTATCGGTCCTTATTGTATGCTCTGTTCTTGGTCACCAGACCATAATATTCTTCAATCTGACTTCCGATAGAGGCATATCATGTCCTGCAGATGTGTGGGATGGACTTTGTTGCCATCAATGACAACACTCATGAAGCCACAACGTGTCTCTTTCCAACACTTCACAAGTAATGTACTTCACCACATGGACAGCTACCTGTTTCCACGGCTCAGGCAGAGAGGTTCTGTTGGCTCCCTGCTTGTCTATAGTCAATTGAGGATCACCAAGTTCTGTAAATTTGCCCCTAGCTGACCTGGCATCTCTAGCAACAGGGTAATCTTCACCATCAATAGGCAAACCTGTAACTTCTGCAATTCTTTCCTCAGTGGCCAACACCTCCAACCCTCTTACCATGGCTTTACCATTAGACAATGTCTGAGCAAATTCTAATGCAACATTTTCATCAAAACCATTTAGCTTCAAGAAATAGTCCATCCATCCACAATTTCTAAATTCAACTTGGCTAAGTGCATCCTGCAATAACACATCATGAACTGTTGGTTCATTCTGAATTAATCCTCCTCCCATTGACTTAGCTGCCTGAAAACAATTGCACTGCAAAGTTTTTTTTTCAGCAAAAAGTTTGAAAACTAACTTCACCTTCCTGCAACCTTGTTAAATTTTCAATAACTCATGCTATCTGTATTTTCCTTTTTGGCTTATTTTCTTGGGAACGCAAGACAAGGGTGGTACAGGTAGTAATGAATGATCAATGAAGGTTGTCATCTCACACTTGCGAGCCATCACCTCACTTAGAATTCAAATCAATCAATTTTAAAACTTTACTGACATGTTGGCATAAAGCATATGAATGGACCGACACGTGGACATCATATTAACACTCCCTCCCCAACCTAAATTTGGGCATGTGTCCACACATGCGGAATGGTGATGCGTGATAGGACAAGGAAGGGAATAATGACATGCTATGAGAAATATCGATATTAATGTACAATAATTAAATGAATGAACCAAAAGATAATTAAGAGAGAATTATTAAGGTGTGCGTACCTTGATTTGTGGAAGATCAGTTGCAAAAATCATGGAGAAAGTAGCTGTTAATGCATAAGAATTTATTGAGCAATGAATGAAAGTGGAGTGGGCTGAAGCGAGATGGGATGAAGTGTAATCAATACACGTGATGGAAGAGAGAAGACTGGATATGGGTGGGTGGATGGGCGAAGAAGTGAAAGAGTGGACTCCCACAAATGTGGAAGTCTTTATTATGACAAGTGTCGTACCTTGGTTAGCCAGAAGGAGGGACACTAGGTCCACTACCTTTGGTTGTAGGATGTTTGGGAGTTGCATGCTGAGTGAATTGTTGCAGGAATTCTTCTTTGGAGGTTGGCTTGTGATATAACCTGAGTCGATGACCATTGACTAATAGCTTAAATCTAATAGGGTCAATAGTGGTAAGTTAAACAGCACCATTGAAAAAAACTTCAGTAACCTCATATGGGCCTAGCCACCTTGTCTGTAATTTTCCTGCATTATCCTTATACTTTGAGTCATAAAGAAAAGCCCAGTCACTAGGCTGGAATTTCTTATCTTTGATGTATTTGTCATGCCACATTATTCTCTGATTTTGCATCACTTCTGTATGATGTAAAGCTGCTTTTCTCATCGCATCCAAAGCATTGAGCTACATGATTCTTTCTTTTTGTGCCTTAGATAGATCCATCCCCAAGTCAAGTGCAGTCCGAAGAGTTTTATGTTCAAATTCAATAGACATCATGGTTGTTTTTCCATACAATAACTCAAAAGGAGTAAAACCAGTAGTTGTTTTCCAGGTTGTCCTATAGGCCTAGATAGCTTCTGGCAGCCTATTTGCCCAATTCTTCCCATGGACAGCCACAATTTTGGTCAAAATGGATTCTATTTCGCTATTAGTCACCTCAACTTGGCCATTAGCCTGAGGGTGATAAGGAGTAGATTTCTTGTGCCTTATGTTGTATTCCTATACTAGTGCTGCAACTAGAGCTGAGGTGAATTGAGCTCCTTAATCAGTCACTAATTCTCTGGGAACTCCATACCATGTAAATATTTCCTCATAGAGAAATTATGCAACCTTACTGTCTCTTGCATGCTTCATGGCCTTAACTTCTACCCATTTAGTGACATAATCAGTGCATACTAAGATATAGGATTTACCATTAGATGGAGGATCAATGGGTCCTACAAAATCTAATCCCCACTTATCAAATGGAGTAATCAGAAGCTGAGGATAAAGAGGCATCTCATCATATTTTGTTGGCCGTCCCATCCTTTG
Source organism: Cunninghamia lanceolata (assembly GCA_027924645.1). NCBI lineage: Eukaryota > Viridiplantae > Streptophyta > Pinopsida > Cupressales > Cupressaceae > Cunninghamia > Cunninghamia lanceolata. The sequence continues at coordinate 877,424 of BSBN01001616.1, read as the reverse complement.
ACAACTATCACATTTCTTGGTATATCTTGTTGCATCCTTGTATAGTGTAGGCTAGTAATAACCTGCATTCAAAACTCTTCATTGTTGTTCGCTTTGCTACAAAATGTCCTCCATAAGGTTCATTGTGACAGGCATGCAAAATGTCATATGTTTCATCTTCTCTCACACATCTCCTCATGACATTGTCTGGTCCAGTGTAGAACAAACATCCAGTAATCCATGAAAAAGGAAAATATTTTTCAATGAGTACCCTTCTTTCCTTAGGAGAGAAGTGAGGAGGGACTCTTCCTGTTACTAGGTAATTGGATGTGTCAGCATACCAGGATGTTTGCACAATGAGTGAAAACAAATGTTCATCAGGAAAAGAGTCATCAATGAGTTGGTTATCCTCTGATGTAGTCATTCTTGAAAGAAAGTCTGCAACCACATTGTCCTTCCCTGGCTTATCCACAATAGTGATGTCAAATTCCTACATTAACAACACCCATCTTGCTAATCGACCAGTTATGAGAGGTTTGTTCTTGAGATACCTAATGACTGCATGATCTGTGTGCACAAAGATTTGATAACCGGTTATGTAGTGCCTAAATTTATTAAGTGCATAGATGACTGCTAGTATTTCCTTCTCTGTTACTATATAGTTGAATTTAGCACCTTGTAAGTTTTTGCTAATAAAATAAATAGCATGCTCAATGACTCCTTATTTCTGGCTTAAAACTGCTCCTATGGCATAATCTAATGCATCAATATGAATGTGGAAAGGAAGTTCCCAATTAGGGCCTTTAAGTACAGGAGCATGGGTTAAGGCTACCTTTAAATTAGAAAATGCTTTGTCACAGTCTTCATTCCACTGAAATTCAGCATCCTTTGTAAGAAGAGTATATAGTGGGGATGCCATTTTGCTGAAATCTTTGATGAAACGTCTATAATACCCTACATGTCCCAAGAAGCTTCTGACATCCCTTTGCTTTGCAGGAATGGGCAGATTGATGATGACTTCAATCTTTACTGGGTCTACCTATATTCCTTTTGGAGAAATGTAGTGGCCAAGTACTACTCCTTCCTGCATCATCATGAAGCACTTTGTACTGTTTAAAGATAGGTTGTGGTCTTCACATCTTTCTAACACCTTGCCTAAGTTTGCTAATGCCTCTTCAAAAGTAGTACCATAAGTAGTGAAAACATCCATATAGATTTCCATACAATCATGTGAGATATCAGAAAAATATGCTAATGACTGCTCTTTGGAAAGTTGCGAGTGCATTGCATAAACCAAATGGAAGTACTAAGTAGGCATATGTCCCCCAAGGACAGGTAAATGTTATTTTCTCTTGATCTTCAGGTGCAATCTGAATCTGATTGTAATCGCTGAATCCATCCAAAAAGGAAAAGTATTGCTTTCCTGCAAGTGAGTCCAATACTTGGTCTATGAAAGGAAAGGGAAAATGATCCTTTTTGGTGGCAGAATTTAATTCTCTATAAGCAATACAGACTCTCCATTTTCCTCCCTTCTTGGGCACAAGAACCAGAGGAGACACCCATTGGCTATCTGAGATTGGGTAGATAAATCCTGCATCTAATAGCTTCTGTAATTCCTCTTTGATAATTTCTCTTAATGCAGGGTTAATTCTCCTTTATGGTAGTCTTACTGGTGTACAATCTTCCTTTATGTAAATCCTATGGGTGCATAATGTAGGATCCAATCCTTTCATATCATGATAATCCCATGCAAAAGTATTTTTATGTTTCTTTAACAAATTTATCAAGGACAACTGTTGTGCTTGAGTCAAGTTGCTATTAATATTGAGATTTATTTCTTCTAAAATTTCCACTTGAGTTGTAAAGTCAACCATAGTTACTTCATTAATGCTAGGTACCTTAATTTCTTGTGGAAGCAATGTATGTAACATACCTAATGCTATAGGAACAATTGGAACAAGTATCCTCGCTGGATCAGCAGAATGAGAGGATGATGCTTCCTCTACTTCACAATGATTTTGAATTATATTAGAAAACACCTCCTCCTCTCCTTGAATCTGCAGGACAGAACTTTTGCCTATCATCATAAGCTGCTCCATAGAATTAGCTTTCTCCGCCTTTTCACCAACATGAGGCAAAACAGGATTATCCATATCATGAGATGGCTATGTAGGTGGGTAAAGAACAAGTGTTTTAGTGCTTCTCCCATCAGAGATGGTCATGTCTCTTGATCGGCACCCAATATAAGCATCTGTTGTGGCTAACCACGGCCTTCCCAAAATGATGGGATATCCTCCCAATGTAGCTTTAGGAGAAAGTATCATGAAATCAGCTGGATATTCCCATGAGTCCAAGGATACCACAAGATCCTTGACTATCCCATCAGGTTTAACAGTAGAGCTATTAGCAAGCTGCAAGATAATAGGAGTTGGTCATATGGTTGCAACATTCAGTTGCTACAGGATATCCTTTGTCATTACATTTATGGCTGCTCCAAGATCAATCAGAGCATTTCTGATTTGGATTCCATTTATAATAACTCCTACCACAGGACTTCCTGGATCATTATATTTGGGAATAATACTAAAGATGACTCCAAAGATCTTAGTTTGACACCATCCCCAGCAACGGTGCCAAAAATGTTGTTCTCTTACAATGATTTAACAACTGAGCTCTTAAAGCTGTAACTCAGAGATTGGACATCTAACCTGAATAGCTATCTTAATCACTACGGAGATGCATTTCACTTGTCAACCCAGGGATGTGAACTTGAAATGGGTCAGCATGGTATGTGCACTAAGAACTTCCAAAGTAGCCACATTCATTCTATAGCTAAGAAATACATAATGCTGAAGATAAACTGCTAGAAAGGAAATAACAGGAATGTTGAACATCAACCAATAGCTATTCTAAGATCAAGTTCATGACAGAAAGTAAAAGTCTGGGCAAACAAATAGGAAACTACTATGTCTACTTTGGCTGCAAGAACAGGCACAAAATAGAATTCTAGTGGCTGCAGGAACATTCAATGCCAGATTTAACTAAATGATTAATAGAAAATGTAACTAAACTAAACGGTGGAATTCTCACCAAGTGGGCCCCCTTGGATGAGTATTCCCTAAGACAAATGTAAACTTAGAAATGTGAACTTACAACTTCATTTTATTCATTGGAAAAGATGAGTACAGCTAAACATTATAACTATATTACTGAAAATTGGATAATGCAAGTACAATCTCTTAATAATCGACAACCCCTCAGAAGGAGCATCAGAGTCTTATTTATAGAAGGAAAACTACAAAACTAGCTACCTAGCAAGGCAGTCAACTCCAACAGAATAGGAGGACACCTCATTATGGAAAACATAGAAAGTGGAAAGGAGGTCACACATGCAAGGAATTTGGTCAAGTGAGTTGCTTTAATGCAGATATAGCATAACAGTAACTCCTAAATTTTCTCAACAAGTATTTAATATTAGTTACAAGGTAGTTGTCTTCCCTCCATTTGACATTTGAACGATTGCCATGCTTGACTTTTTATGGTAAGCGACCAACCAGCAAAATCTTCCTCTACTTTATGGATGCCAATTATATCTGCATAACAATATTAGTACACACAATAATTGCACATCCGTAACTACCTTGGAGTAACATTCATTAACCATATGTAAAATTAACATAGATAGTTCATATAGCATGTCTTTGTCATAAAAGAATATAAGGAATGACCTATGCTCAACAAGTTATAGCTTTGAGGCAATGACATAAAAAGATCAGGATTAAAGTAGCAAAGTCCAAGATAACTACAGCAAGTGGATAATAAAGTTTAACAAAATTGAGTCATAAACTAGACTCATCACCATTTAATGAAGTAATTTCCAAATCTAGCCAACTTTGAAGCAATTATACAGTTTTAGTCTGCATATAGGAGAACATATATGCTTTAGGTGTGAATATCTAGTGAAATAAGGATTTGTCATGTATTGATATTGAAGTAAGGGAATACCCCCTAGGTTTAGCAGAGCCTGAAGTGTAGAGGAGAACAAGCAATTGTCTCCTATTCATTGGCCACTAACCTGAGAATCCTGAGCATAAAAGATGACAACTTTTTAGGGAAACTCATACCATCAATTGGGAACACCAACAAACTCCTTGTCTATGACGAGGATATTTTAGAGGAGATAACTATGTAGTTGATGGATGAGAAGGAAGTATATGAGGAGCAAGCCTAAGTTGCAAACTTCAAGGCCAAGTATAGCCTAATTTTGGGGGATCCAGTAGGCCATTTTTTAGAGAACATCATAGATGATGTAATGGATTTATATATGAAGGTAAAAGGATATAAGGGAAAAATGGATGCCTAGACAATTAAGTGGATAGCCTTGACCGATCAACTCCAAATGCAAGAGTACGTAAAGGTTAAATCTTAGACTTTTGATAGGGATGACATTACGAAGATAGTTGCATCCTATGATGCATACATGGCTAAGGAGTCTAGATAGATGTTTATTGAAGATGATGAAGGCTCTGATATAGAGTAGTAAAACTCTTTGGTGCTAAGTATTTTGGGATTACCAAATATGAGTGGTTGATACTTTGAGTGATGGATATCCAGTTTGGATATTCCTTTTGGTACAATATTGTGCAATGGACATCTGGATGGCAATTGCAGAAGGACTGCTAGACAGTAAAAAATAATTGAAGGTAAAGTGGTCAACAAGGATATTTTGGAATATTCATGGATCTTGATATAGTAGAAATAATATTCTTTTGAGCCAGCTGTCATCAACAATTGAGTGCCAACTAGCAATCACGTGCCTTGCTTCCTAACCATTGATTAAAAATTGAGAATGAGATCTTGACCATTGGTTGTTGTAACTGATTATGGATCCTTGTCTTATAAAAGGCATCTGAACAATTGTAGATATGGAGATGGAATTGATGAAATTCGTTAATCATTAAGTTAGCTACACTTGTAACTTTTTGGCTTACCTCATGATTTTATCTCATATTCAGTGAGATCATTTGTATATTTTATGCATATAAATGGATTGAAGGATATGGATTATTATCTTATTGTAAATCATAGCTGATCTTCTGATTGATTTCTAGTAATGAAATATCAAATTGTTGCAACCCTTAGAGTGAATTTGAACCATTTCATACTGTCATCAATTATTCTTTGAATATTTGCATCTGTTATACATAGTTGTGGAACACCTGGCGAAGTATAACTAGATTTTAACTTCAAATCATAAATTTGTCAGATATATATGTGAGATTACTGGAAACTTAGATTCTTAGGACTTTTTTCTTCTCAAACCTTATCTTTTGTTCTTTATTTCTAAAATTGTCTTAAATAAGTGCAAATAATGGTGAATCCTGAGAAATAACCAATAATATCCATGAATTTGATACTTTAAGGAAGATCTTTAGGTAAGTATAGGAGAATTAAGTAAAGTTTAGTTAATCAAGGTTAATTCAGAAGAAATGATCAAAGTATATTAAAGATGAAGAAATTGACTAAAGATTTAGCTAATTGGAGACAATTTAGAAGAATTAATCAAAGTTATGCTAAGTACAAAAGTCTGCTTGAAGCTTAGTTGCTAATTGACAAATTTGACAAGGATTACATAGAACACAAATCATACATGATAACAGTGATATTTACAAGAAATTGTCTAGATCCGAAAGAGTAGATGCAATATTTATGTCCCCAGGTAAAACAACCTACAACAAACCCTGAGTGACTACATGAGAAGTCAAGACCTAACTAACAAATCCTTGGGATTATAAATTCATCCTGAATTTATCATATATTTCAAGAGAGAAAGGTGTTCGATGTAGAATTTCTATTCTATGTCTCATTGTGAGTAAAATCATCATCAATGGTACCTTTAATCCATGTGCATGTGTGTATGTTTCTGTGCCTATTATGTTTTCCCTATAAAAATGCTTGATATATGTCTGCTAGTTCTACCTGGAGGACCCACTATGCCCTTGTAGACATGTGGATATAAGAAGAATGAAAATATTTTTCTATTCTTCTATCTATTTCTACCTTCTTCTATATGTTGTCTAATTGACTATTTTACCATTTTGGGGATGATATAAAGCATCAAAAGATTTAGCTTCCTTCCATGTTATCCCCAAAAAAATATTTTCCTTTTCTTTCATGTGACGTTCTTCTTGTGTGCTCATAGTTCTACGTGCTTGGGGGATGATGGCAATTCTATTTTTTATCTCTTGATGATTCCCCTTCTATAAATTCATACTGACTCCAAAGCACATATATACCTTTGTGTCTTTGGTGATGTTTCTTAATTTTATGTGACATGATTTTGCATTGCTTGGTGTCATACCATGCTTACACAAGCCTTTGTGTATTATACTTGTATTTTTTTGGTTTCCTCTCCTTGAGGGCACATTTTTCTTAAGACACCTATGGGAACATATTCCTCTATATATGCTTCCTAAACCTATGTTACCTCTTTCCCTTTTTACCTTAAAATCAATTGCATATTGTTTCTTTATACAACAATTTTAAGGTGGGGGCATACTTTTGCGCTTTTCAACTTCACACAGATCACACTAATGATGCACTCCCTAAAGCATTCAATCCTCACAACATTAGTAGCTTGTGGTCCTAAGCATATGCACTTGCTTAGACTAACCACCCTTATCAATATTACCTAGCCATGCTAGCCCATGTAATTATCGATATTGCTTAACATGTGAGCCACCTAGCGACACAATGCTAGCCATTTGTTATCCATTCTTGCTACTTTTTGGTACTCTTTTGTGAGTCACCTAGCAACGCAATTTGTTATTCCTTGTGATCCATAGGAGTTTGGTTTGGTTCCTATTGACAAGAGACACTGCTCTGATGGTTAAGGTAGAATGTTGTCATTGATGGCAGCAAGGATTAATAATAGACAGGGATGTTATGGAAGCTATTAAGTCTGCTCTTGAGTCAAGATCGGTAAAGAGACTTTTGGCCCGGAAGAATAACTTAGTCAAAATGACTAAGTATGGATAGGATACAGAGTAATAGAGATTGGCGCATTTGAAGTTCATTGCATGTAGTCCTGATATGTGATTCATAGCTAGCTAGTGATGACATGTTCCAGTGTTCAAGTTCTAACTCCCTTCGGAATCCACACTATGATTTGACTAAGTCTGGGAGAATAGAGTTAAGACAAAAATAGTGCAGAGTACCAAAGTAATTTGGTCTGCATTCCTCCGCCGATGAATATTTTGACTTGCAGTTTTGAGACATTGAAGATACATGTCATGAACATCTAATTCCAAGTTTGTAAAGCTTATAGTTCACCAAATCACATTCTACAAGTTCTTCAATATCAGCTTCCAGTTTGACAATATTTCACAGTGACAGAACAACAATTCTAAGATCCGCGTTTTGCTGAGGAAAATTATTATGTCCTGCGATTCTAAAGGTATGATAAGAAGTCAATAATGAATGTCAGGTATGAATCTTAGAGTCTCATATGGTTCGCATTGAAAGTTATGATATGACAATTGGTTAGTTGAGTGTGTACTTAAGGATAAAGTTGACACTCATGCTAGATCAATATGTGGTGAAGTTATAATGTTTGAATTGTCATTCTAAGTGGCTCTACTATAGGTCCTAACCTATATCAAGATTCCTAAATGTTTGTTTGAGTCCGCATTGTGTATCAGGAAAATCGATCTATTCTAAACTAATAAAACCAAAAATCCAATAACATAAAGAAAATGAATTTAAATAAAAGCCATGACAAATAATCAATGAAATAAAGACTTTTACCGAAATCTATGTTGTTTCCTTTGGATTGAATGTGGATTGCTCAATGAAGTTGCGAAACCATAGTTGCAACAAGAAAGTGTAGTGCTCAAAGTACTCAAAGATCAATGTCAAATGATCGTAAGGTTGCTCAATCGGCGCGTTGTGTATGCTCAAAGCGCTGTTAAGTATGCCTGAGAATACGATCGAAGAGAGAGGCTCAATGAAGGAGATGAGAGGGGTTTATATAGGTTTCAAGAGAGATCAATCAACGGTCCAGATAATTCAGAAGAATCAACGGAGGAGAATAGTTGAGGAACGTGCAACGAATGAGGAGAAGACATGTGTCTTGCTTTCTTTTGCATGAGAGGAGTTATCAAGAATAGAAGAATAAGTTAACTGAAGAGATAAATCAATTAAAAGAAAAGCAATCAGTTAAGTGATTTAAAACAAGAAGAAAGGATTTGCATGAGAAAAGAAGATATTTTGCTTTATTAAATATAGAAAGCTTGAGTTATATTAGAGAAAACTCAAATTAGAAGAAAAAGCAATTTAAATAAATAATTGATTTATTTAAATTTAGAGAAGATATTATTGGAAGAAATAATTAAATAATTGGAATTATTTAATTTAGAAGATTTGAAAGCAAATTAAATAAATAAATTTATTTAATTGTTGTGCATGATTTTGGAAGAACAAATAAGATATTTGATTTAATTAAATAATTTAATTATTTAATTGTAGATAAGAGGGAATTTGTTGAATTAATTAAATAATTGGATTTATTTAATTAATGTAGATTTGATTTTTGGACAGAAGATAAAGATCTAATTAAATTAATAAAAATTATTTAATTACGGAAGAATAACAGAAGAATTTGATTTAATTAATTAAATAAAGAGAATTTATTTAATTAATGTTGAATTTAAGAGATTTAGAAGAATTTGGTGAAATTAATTAAATAATTAGATTATTTAATTAATGTGTGAGTGTAGGGAGATTAGGAAGAAATGACGAAATGCAAGTAGCGTGACAAGTTGGTCATTTTAGGGTGTCTACATTTTGCCCCTCTTTGATGCGATGCAGTTTATAGCGTTGCGTCAAAGAAAATAATTATTTGAACATGTGATACAATTTTTATGCCCCAGTGTAGGTAGTTGCCCCAGTGTATGCCCCCTCGAGTGGGAAGATAGGGAAGCGACAGAGGAATGGTGTTAACGCTCGACTAGAAGATTGCGCGACCAGGTGGGAAGAAAAGCATAAGAGGGTGGGACACTATAAATAGGTCCCATGGGGACCACAATCCTCATTTGCACCCTCTGAGATTCTAAATTTAGAGAGGAGAGCTTCTAGACTTAGTTGAGAGAGTTGAGCAGACAGCGGGGAGAGATGCCGATTCCAGTGCACAGACATCGGGCGGAGCTGGTGCAGACCTACGGGAGGCCAGCAGGAGCTCCGGCAGCGGTAAGTGATACCCCCTTTGAATTTGTCGGTTAGGGGTAGATTAGGGCTAGATTTAGGTAGAAGTACCATTTTAGCCAAAAGCGCTCTAGGAAATTGCAGCGCGTATGGTAGTTGTTCAGCGCGCTTTTGGGGTGCCGCAGTGCGTCTGGTAGGCGGGCGCAGCGCTATTGGTATAATCGCAACGCGTATGGTGTTTGTGTTAGCGCCGTAGCGCATTTGGTAAATCCCGCAGCGCAGTTGATATAGAACGACAGTGCATTTGGTAGAGCAGGTTAGCGCAAGTGGTGGATAGTGGAAAAAAATGAAGCGCCTCTGGTAAAATAGAGCGGCGCTGTTGGCAGGTGGGTGCAGCGCTTGTGGAAAACAAGGCACAGTTGGAAGGAAAAACACAGTGTAGATGGATAGACAGTGGAGCATGGTTGGTAGGGAGTCAGAGCGCGGTTGCATATAACAAAGCGCTTCTGGCTAGATAGAAGAAAAGTTAGGGTTTAGTAGAATGGGGGGACTTAGAAGAAGAACACCTAGCCTAGCTGGCAAGAGGGAAAAGGGATGGTTGGGGGTTGCATAGCATAGCATAGGGGTAGAGAGGATTATGAAGGATTGGTTATAGAAGAACTGACATGTGATTTGTTATGGATGCAGAGGATTTTGCCACCACTGATGTCGCAAGAGCGACATCATGCGATAGCGCACGAGGTTGTACAGCTGACCTTGGAGGAGGACACATTTTTAGAGCATGCGGGACTATGGCATGTGGCACACTTGACACACATTAGGGTGAACCTCGCCCTAGTGACAGCAGTGGTAGAGAGATACCACAGTGAGACTTCGTCGTTCCACTTTCCGACGGGGGAGGCTACAGTGACACTGGAGGATGTATATCGCATCCTGAGGATTCGGATAGATGGGGAGATCGTGGACTTTGACCCAGCACGGGGTGAGGCAGGCTTGGAGGAGGTCTTCTGTATAGACGACCTGTGGATAGACGACGGGGAGATCTGATGGGCAGACGTCCCGAGACTCTGTGACAGGATCCATTGGATAGTTGCATCACTGATTGGTAGCTTCCTGTGTCCAGATAGGAGATCCCGAGGTTTATCAGTTGGCTGGGGGACTGTACTATCAGGGATGTTCACCCATGGCAGACAGTACGCGTGGGGACCCTGTGTGTTGGGACAGTTATACCATGACATGCATTATTGTGTTTACAGGAGAGGCAGGAGCCTCTCAGCAGGGGTGACTCTATTATAGGTATGGGCGTGGGAGCACATTCCAATTATCCGACCCATGGCGCAGTGCCATCGAGACAGAGGGGAGCCATATGCATTCTTATATGATAGGGTGATGACACATCGGAGGATGGGGTCTGTTAGCTATTAGAGGCGGCAGATTGACGAGATGGACATATTCATATGGAGGCCCTGGTTACTATGCGAGGAGTGGGCGGATGAGCACGAGCAGCTCATGTACTGTAGATAGGCTTGCTATCTGTTCGGTAGACGGACAGATATGATAGAGAGATATCTTCCAAAGCGGGTACTTAGACAGTTTGGTTTACCACAGGGGCTACCAGTGGGGGAGGCCACACATGCCAGGACGCGGAGAGAGATTGGAGACTGGGATGCAGTGATCCCAGTGGCGACAGCATTAGCAGAGATACGGGGACTTATCCCCGTGAGATGGGATTGGGACTCTGGGCTAGCAGACCCAGGGACACTGCCAGAGTATGATCAGTACTGGCAGACACACAGGCCGATGAGATTGACTACACCAGGTGTAGCAGGGGCAGTGGGAGAGGTACTAGTCTTTGGAGGTGAGGCTAGGATGAGACGACAGGCGAGGGCAGCCAGGCAGCAGGCAGGTGTCCAACAGGAGGATGTTGAGATGGAGGAGGCAGTGGGCCCAGTCGTAGAGACTGATCTGCAGAGGGCCGAGCGACTGCTGCAGGAGGAGATAGCCCAGAGGACTCAATTAGAGCTCCGGATGGTGCGACTGAGGAGAGACAGGGATACAGCGCGGGCCGAGGTGAGGCAGGCAGAGGCCACAGCCCAGGCACAGACACAGGCAGCCGCAGCAGCACAGACAACCCTGTCACAGGTACAGGCACAGCTACAGGCACAGGTGCAGGCATATAGATAGTTACAGGCCTAGGTGCAGGCACAGGCACAGGCACAGATGCAGCCGCCGGCCGCACCAGCAGCAGACGCCGAGGAGGTAGCACAGGCCAGGAGAGAGAGAGACATAGAGGTACAGCTGCAGTTGACAGCAGAGGCCACACTCTTTAGAGTGAGGCAGGAGAGAGAGGAGGCACGCCTTGCACTGGGTGCAGACTAGAGGACCTTATACAGCGAGCTCGTCCGAGTGCAGGGTGAGCTCGTATCAGCCGGTAGGGAGGTAGAGTACTATAAGGGCTTGTATGTGGGAGCGGTGCCAGCAGCTCAACAGGCACTGAGCTACAGGGACAGGAGCAGATCAGCGACATCTGAATCTCAGAGGACAGGGCAGTTAGTGTCCTTAGTTAGAGGACCGCTCTTACCACCAGGGGGAGGAGGAGGACCATCAGGGGGACCTCCACCGAGCACAGGGGGAGGCTAGGGGCCACAGCAGGAGGGCAGCTCTACCCACTAGGGCATGCTCATTTGTATTGTATCATATTGTATCATTTTGAGACAGATGTCTGCGTGCATATTGATGTATATTTTGCGGGCTCTTGATAGCCTTGATGTACTATATTGATGTATATGTGGATGTATACACATTTTGTATTATTGATGTAGACATGGACACTTTGTATTATTGATGACCATTACATGATATATATATGATGATCTATTCAGCTCACTATTGTTCATGCTTTTTGTGTATGCATTCCCTGATGTCATGGATGTGATGATATGTATGTATGATTATGGATTCATGTGATGACATATGTTGCTTATATGATGCTTATAGATGTATGATGATAGAGATATATGATGTTATAGATGTGATGACTAGTGATATCTGACATGTGGGTTTTACAGATATGCACCAGAGAGGAGAACAGGAGGAGATGGAGGACAGAGACTGTTGATCGATTACTGCAATGAAAATGATATAAAGGGTGTGGGAATGGATGAATGAGCTTGTTGCAATGGTTTCACATTTGTATATAAAGAGCAATCCTTATTTTGATATAGCACGTGGATAGTTCGCCACCAAGGTATAAAAGACCAAGGTGCAATAATATCCGAGTGCGTGGACGTTGACTCTACAAGCAAGCGGTTTGAACTGAGATCTCTTTAGACATAATATAACCTTGTTGGAACATGTGAATAAGCCATAGTCTTGAACATAAAATAAACTTCAATACATGTAAATGCAAGAAGAAGTATTAATATGCAAGATGCTAGGCCGTAACACACACAAGATAGATAGCATGCTAAGAAAGATACTAAAGATCATTCCTCAAACACGGCACACAGAAAGCAATGACTATGCCCCCAAATCCATACTGCATCTCAACATACCAAGATTATAGATGAATCAAGGTAGCCTTGAATAGGTATTGGAAAAAGGAACAAAAGATAAACCATAACACAAATTGACTGACTTACAAAGTAAACATACAGCCAACATATTCTCTTGCCAAAGAGGGTGCTCAGGATAGATTGGATAGGAAAGGTAACAGCCTTATCGTAGGAAATCTGTGTCCGTTCAAGGGGGTTATCTACCTAAAAAGACAATGCCTCACTGGAGGAAATGCCACATGTCGCAGGAGATGCGTGTGTTGGTCTCGACAATGGAACACTTCGCAAAAGACAAGCCTGTGGATCTAGGGCTTTGGTTAAGTGATACTTAGCTGATGTTGGCAATCGGTATGCAGGACAGTAGATGACTCTGGAAGGAAGCCTCTTTGCTTCAGGTTTGTTAAGGACTCTTGCTTTGACAGGATACGCTAGCTTGCTGCTTGAGTTAATCAAGTTGAGGCGAATGGGTTTTGATAAACGGAAGACTAGAAAGGTGACATGCTAATGGATTGAAATGGGTGGAGAATGATGGATCGTGTGTGCCTGAGTACTGGATACATCCTTCATATTCCAGATTGCCTACATACCCATATCCATGGGATCAAGGCACACTTACGATGGAAGATGAACGTGATAATATGTAGTTCTGGATAGAGTGATGAGATGGACAGAGGGGGAAGGGGGCGATCTTATGTACCTGAGTACTGGAAACTTCCTTCGTATTCCAGACTGCCTACATACCCATATCCATGGGATCAAGGTACCTTAAGACTGAGAAGCGATAATATGTAGTTCTAGTGGATGTGATGACGTGGGAGAAGGATTGAGAAGAGGGGATCTTATGCACCTGAGTACTGGAAACTTCCTTCATATTCCAGACTGCCTACATACCCATGTCCATGGGATCAAGGTACCTTAAGATTGAGAAGAGATGATATGTAGTTCTGGTAAGTGTGAGGATGTGGGAAAAGATGAGAGAAGATAACATCCTTATCGTAGGAGCGATGTGTCCGTTAAAGGGTGTTACCTATGGAAATGAGAAAAGAGATTGAAGAGCGTTGCGAACCACGAACCAGGAACCAATCCTAGACCTAAGTTAAGGAAAGAGTTGCCCCCATTCTGGTAGAGGAAACGGTATGGGTGACTGCCGAAGAAGACACAGAAAGACTTGACCTAGGACCGGACAGTGTTAATTGTAGACACAGATCAAGACGTGAGATGACGACGAGGGACATTGACAAATTTCCAAGCTATACTAGATAGGGAGATGGAAATGCAAACAAGGTCAATGGTTTTATTATGGACGGATGGCAAGTGTGCTACGAACTGGACACCGAGTGGATAAGACTCGATAGACGATAGATGCTGACTCTACACATAGCGCCTGTTTGCCAGGTTTTCACTATGGTACTTATCCAAGGCGCTTGTTTGCCAGGTTTTCACCAGAGGATGAATTTTTTTGTATTTTTTGTTGTTTTTTTATTTTTTTGAGTTTTTTTTTATTTTTTTGATTTTTTTTTTGATTTTTTTGATTTTTTTGTGTTTTTATGGGAATACTCTGAGGATCAGGCATAGAACTTCTTGAGATGGACACTGTTAAGTGGCTCATCTAGAGGAATGCCGTCAGGTGTAGCTAAAGTATAAGCTCCTGATCCATATGCTGCTGTCACAATAAAGGGGCCTAACCAGTTAGGCTCAAACTTTCCCTTCTTTTCTCGATCTGCTTGATTTCTCTGATTCTCCTTAAGTACAAGATCACCAACCTGAAACTGTCTTTCTTTGAGCTTTTTGTTGTAATTATGTCGAAGGCAGTTTTGATAGACATGGAGATGATTAAGTGTGGCAAGGCGCCTCTCATCTAGTAATTCTAGCTGAGCTAATCTGGAAGTGCGATATTCATCTCCACCGATCAGGTCTTGCATGGATACTCTGAGGGATGGGATCTTGACCTCTCTAGGTAGGATGGCTTCAGAGCCAAAGACCAAGGCATATGGTGTGGCACCAGTTGGTGTTCTGATACTAGTGCAGTAGGCCCATAAGGCGGGATTGAGTTGCAAGTGCCAATCATGACCAGCTTCATTGACTATTTTCTTGAGGATTTTGAGAATAGTTTTATTTGAAGCCTCAGCTTGGCCGTTACTCTGCGGATAATAGGGAGTGGAAAAGCGATGTCGGATATTGTATTGTGTGCACAAGGCACGGACATCTTGGTTCTTGAATGGTCTCCCATTATCAGTAACAATAGCTTGGGGAATACCATACCGGCATATGAGGTAGTTTAAGATAAACTTGGCTATTTGCTTACCGGTGATATATGTCATAGGAATGGCTTCCACCCACTTCGTGAAATACTCAGTGGCGGTAATGATAAACTTGTGGCCATTGGAGGAGGAAGGGTGGATTTGTCCTACAAGGTCGAGACCCCATTGAGAAAAAGGCCATGGAGTTATCACAGGTTGTAGTTCATGCGCTGGTGCGTGAATCAAATCTCCATGCTGCTGGCATTGTAGACACTTCTTAGCAAACTGTGCAGTGTCTTGCTCTATTGTAGGCCAGTAATAACCTGTTCTGAGTATCTTCTTAGCAAGATTAGGACCAGTAGAATGTGTGCCACAGACACCTTCGTGTATGTCTCGTAAAGTAGCTTCGGCTTCTTCCATGTTAAGACATCGTAAGAGGATACCATCAAGACTCCGGCGATATAGTGTATCACCCAAAATGATGTAACGAGAGGATTGACGGATAAAGGTTTTGCGTTGGGTGGATGATAGGTCGGGGGGAAAGGTATTGTGTTTGAGGTATTCATAGATATCTTCATACCATGGGGAATTGGGACCAACAAGTTTGCAGATGATTTTAGTAACAGGAACATCGACGGCTGGTATCAACAACTGCTCGATCAAGAATTCACACTTCTGTGTATTAGCAGGCATGTCAATCAGTGACCCTACAGAAGCCATAGAATCTGCAGCTTTGTTATGCTCTCTTGGAATTTGCTCAAATGTGATGCTAGAAAAGTGTGGCTTGTAGGCATCCACTAGTTGCTTGTAGGGGACCAACTTTTCATCCTTTGTTTGGTACTCATCCGTGACTTGGCGAATGACTAGCTGTGAGTCTCCATATACTTGTAATTCTGTGATGTCCCATTGAACTGCTGTATTTAGACCTATAAGGAGTGCTTCATACTTGGCAATGTTGTTGGTGCAAGGGAATGCGAGCCGATATGACTTAGGAATGTAGTCATTTTGAGGTGTTACAAACAAGATGTTGGCTCCTGATCCATGCTGGGTGTAAGAGGCATCAAAATACAACTTCCACATTATGGAGTTGGAAAGAGTGAATAGATTCTCATCAGGGAAGTCTGCTACCATAGGATGTGTATCCTTCATAGGTGCTTCTACTAGTTGATCAACGAGGGCTTGTCCTTTGATTGCTTTACGATCCGTGTACTCAATATCGAACTCACTAAGGATCATGACCCACTTAGCTAGTCTGCCTGTAAGAGCTGCTTTTGTAAGTAGATACTTCAAGGGATCAATCTTAGCTATCAGATTTGTGTGTTGGTTTAACATGTAATGCCGCAACTTTTGGGAGGCAAACACTACTGCTAAACAAGCCCTTTCCATTGGTGAATAATTGAGCTCATATCCCACCAAGGTTCTACTGATATAGTAAATTGCATGCTCCTTTCCTGATTCATCATTTTGTGCTAGCAGGGCCCCTAGGGCCGAGTTTGTAGTGGAAATATACAATATCAAAGGTTTGTCCGCAACTGGTGGAACCAATACAGGAGGTGTAGCTAGATACTCTTTAAGTTGATCAAACGCTGTCTGACACTTGTTGTCCCATCGAAATGAGACATCCTTTCAGAGCAAGTGTTGAAAGGGTTGACATTTATCTGCTAGCTAAGATATGAAATGCCAAATGGACTGCAATCTTCCCTGAAGGCTCCTTAGTGCTTTAAGGTTCTTGGGTGGAGGCATCTCCACTATAGCCTTTACTTTTGCTGGATCTACTTCGATGCCTCTACGAGATACTATGTATCCCAACAGCTTCCCTGATGTGACACCGAAGACACACTTCTTAGGATTGAGTCTTACTTGGTATTTTTCAAGCCTGTCAAAGATCTGTCCCAAAACCTGTATATGTTCTGCCCTAGAGGATTTAGCCAATATATCATCCACATAGTCCTCCATGATGTGATGAAATAGATCATGGAAGATCACTGTCATAGCTCGCTGATAGGTTGCTCCTGCATTCTTCAGACCAAACGGCATAACACACCAACAGTAATTGCCCCAAGGACAAGTAAAGGTTGTTTTATGTTGATCTTCTTCAGCTATCCTTATCTGGTTGTAGCCCGAGAATCCATCCATGAGAGAAAGCATCTCATGACCTACTATCAAGTCCACTATAATGTCAATGTTTGGTAGTGGAAAGTCGTCTTTGGGACATGCCTTGTTGAGATCTCTGAAATCATTACACATGCGGATGCGCCCATTAGGTTTAGACACAGGTACAATGTTTGAGACCCAATCTAAATAGTCAATGGGTCGTATGAACTTTGCATCTAACAGCTTCTGTATTTCCACTTTCACTAAGAGAGTGATTTGTGGGTGCATCTTTCTCAACTTCTGTTTGACTGGTTTCACTTTGGGATCAACTGTGAGATAATGAACTACCAGCTTAGGGTCTAACCCTGGCATATCCGCATAGGTCCATGCAAAGTTGATGGTTCTCTATAAGAAGAATGCGTTAATATTTTTGTGCTCTGTGTCAAACAATGATGCCGCTAGGAAGGTGGTCTTTGGATTTTGCTCTGTGCCCAGGTTTATCTCTGTAGAATCTTCCACTAGGAGAGCTGATTTCTCTTGATACTTAGATGGTAGGGGAAGGTCAAATCCTCCATCCTCAGGTGCCACAGTTGGGTTTTCACCTTTGGATAAGTCCTTTGTTTTTACTATTTTGTGATCAGGAGGTGCCACAGTGTGGTTTTCACCTAGAGATCTTTCTTTATTCTCACTTTTGCAACTGGAGGATTTGGCATTCTCACCAAAATAAGACGTTGGCTCTAGTTCCATTACAAAACCTGCTTTATGATCGCTAAGAGGGATACCTTCCTGAAGTCCCATGAACTCAGCTAAAGCTTCGTCATTCTGAAATACATCTATAACGGGGGACCCTTGTTGGTCCCAATCGATAAGTTCAGGGTAGACAAGTGTGACATTCTGGGTGCTTGTGGTGGAGGTTAAGGATACGGAGGATAGTGTAAAAATGGAGGATTCTGCGAATAGGTTGGTCATATGGAGGGAAGAGTCATCGATGATATCCTCTGTAGACGTCGAATCGGCGGGAAAAGTGTCAGCTACCTCGTCGAGAATATACTCGATGTCCAAGGTACGTAGTACCTTCTTACCAAATCCTAATCCCTTCTTGTCTAGCTTCTTTGTCACAACAATGGGTTCCATAGTTCCTTGATTCTGTTTCCCAAGGCCACCTTTGCCTTTATAGCCCATGTTTTTTACTATTCTTAAGCCATTGCCATATTGCTTGACTGGTATTGTGACTGGTTCTTTCTCCTTATAGAGCCAAGAAGAAATGTCCTCAATAGTTTCCTCTTCCAATAACCGCCCATGTTGGAATTGGGTTAGGGATGTTGGGGGAGGAATAGATACTTTTTTGGTTGCTTTGGCAATGGGTGGTTGGCCGTAAGATTTAGGGGATAAAGGCATCCGCCCTACACAACAAGATTCTGAGATATCATAAGTGCCAAAGCCTATATCCCAGATGCGAGCTGTGATTTTGGGGAGGGGTTTAGGTTCACTTGTAGAGGCTTGCGTCAGAGTTTCAGGATCAACATATAGTGGGGATTCAAGGGCTTTGTCATTTTTAGGCACTTGGTTGCAATTTTTATAGCTGCCTTGTAAGACACGACAGAATTCAAAAGGATTAGGGTCTCCAGGGATGGTGATCTCTGTACCATTAAATGGGAACTTTAGAGACTGATGGTACGTGGAGGGAACAGCTTTCATTGCATGGATCCATGGGCGGCCTAGGATAACGTTGTAAGGCAGCTCAATATCAAGGACTTGACACCTGGTTTCAAGCATGACAGGGCTGAGTTGTATAGGCAAGTGGATAACACCTTCTGAACGGCGTTCAGCATCATCATACCCTTTGATTGTAATACTATGATCAGTGTTGACATGATCCTCAGAGTATCCCAATTGCTTTAGTAACTTTAAAGAACAGATGTTGAGACCAGCACCACCATCTATGAGTATACGTTTGATTTTGCACTTATGGATGAGAACCTCAATATGAAGGGCATCATTATGACAAGGATCATGGGATGGGAGGTCCTTCTCAGAGAAGACCACATTGTAGGGTGAAGCAATGTTACCCACTATAGTTTGGAAATCTGCGACCGCTATGTTGTTAGGAACCGAGGACTCTTGGAGGGCTTTTTCTAGCACGACTCTATGTGCAGGTGATGACCGTAGAAGGTCCAAAATAGAGATCTGTGTTGGCATTTTCCCTAGATGTTTGACAAGATTATAATCAGATTGAACCGGAAGCCTAGGTGTAGGAGCACGAATGGTGACATGACCGCGACAGGTAGTAACAGCACAATCCGTAGATTTGCCTTTGATTGTGAGGGTAGACACTCGACTCTCTTCAAAATGACCTACAATGGAATTGAAGGACGTGGAAGCATGATTGATGCCTTTACCTTTATCTTGAGGAGGAGGTGGACCATGATTAGGGAATGGTTCCTTATACATATTGAGATCCTTGTTCGTATGCGGAATTGGTGATTCATCCTCAAAAGTGATTTGATTACCGTCGATGAGGTTTTGGATTAGGTGCTTGAGCTTCATGCACGACGCAGTTCAATGACCTTTGCTCCTATGGAATTCACAATATTCATTGTCTCTATAACATGCCATTTTGTAAACAGGTTCACCATATGGGGGAGCATCAGGTAAGGTGATGAGACCTTTCTGCAAAGCTTGCTCTAAGACCGATTCGATGGGCACTCCCAAGGGAGTGAATTGACGTCGCGGAGGGTAATCTTGTTGAGGCCACTCTTGTTGTCATTGCTGTTGGTTTTGATAAGGCTACCTTTGTTGCTGCTGTTGTTGAGGCGGAGCTTGATTTGGTTTGAAGAGCTGCAGTGGTGTTTGCGACATTTGGACATGCTTAGTATCGACCACCCCATCGTTGACCACGTTTTTGTTCTTGTTCCAATATTTGGGTTTATCGTTCGATTGTTGATGAGGTGCGCTATCTTTCGTTTCTTTAAAGATTTTGACCACACCCTTAGCAATGAGGGCTTTCTCAATGTTGATACCCTTGTAAGTGATTTCATCGAAGGTTGTAGCACTAAGGATTTGCAAATGGAAACCTAACTCTTGGTTGAGGTTCTGCACAAATATGCTAACAAGCTGTTTCTCCGGAATCTTGAAAGGGAATTTACTAGCCATTTGTCTCCATCGTTGAAGGAAAGAAATGAAAGTTTCACCATTTTTCTGTTTATTGTTGCATAGATCAGTCATGGAAATCTCATGCTCTGCGTTGTAAGAGAAGTGGGTGGTGAACTTCTCTGCTAGCTCATTGAAAGACTTGATACCCGTGGGTAAGTGCGAGAACCATTCTATAGCTTGACCTCCAAGACTACGAGGAAAGAGACGCATAAGATACGTGTCGTTATGTGAGACCTCAAAGCAAGCAAGATAGAATTCCCTAAGATGGTCTTTTGGGTCACCTTTTCCTTTGTATTTATCAAATTTAGGAATAGTAAAATTTTGAGGAAAAGGGATCATTGGCAATGACTGATCAAAAGGATAAGGACACACTTCTTCTAAAGAGAAGGTCTTCTTGGTGTGGCCAAATGTAAGATCAGATAACTGTTGTTGCACCTCCGCAATCTTTAACTCCATAGTCGTGGGAGGGGTTGGTAACACCTCCTGTTGTCCAAAAAGTGGTTGTTGTTGCCCATACGGAAGATTTTATTGTAAGCCATGCGTATTGGTATGATAAGGGTCGTAAGATTGATTGGGATTATACGGATTGTATGTTTGGTTCAGATTTGGTTGGAATTGGAGGTTTTGATTAGGCAACGGTGGAGGAGGCGCTAGGTAAGAATGTTGGCTTTGAGATGGTTGAAGAAAAGAATTGGGTGGAGGAAAGCTAAAGTGTGTTTGATTAGGTTGTGATGGTGGCACATAGCTTTGGGACACTTGATGTTGGGAATGTTGAGAGTGGCTAGGTAATGTGTGAAAGAAATTGAGCGAGGACGAACGTTGTGGAGGAGGGACATAGGTAGACGAGATTTGCAATGGTTGGGGTTGATTAAGGATGAGAGTAGAAGAATGTTGTGGTGGGGGCTGATTAAGGACGAGAGTAGAAGAATGTTGTGGTGGGGGCTGCATGACTCTAATTGGTTGAGAGACATGGAGGGTTGATGATATGGGAGGTGGTATGTGTTGAGACCCTTGTTGCATGGCTACGTAGTTGTTCCCCGGATTGTAGTTTGGTGGGAAACCTTCGCGCGATGGGGTAACCAAGATTCCACTTGCGGTTGGTGTGGACACTTTAGGAGGTGGTTGCATATTCGATCGAGCTAAGGTGGCTTGCTTAGCTAACTCTGCTTGACGTTGGAGAGTTTCTTGTTGATTTTTATAGATCTCCATAGGAGTCAGAAGCGGTGATATGGGTCTCTCCCCTATTGGATTTTGAAAAAGGGGATTCCTATACTGCGAGCCTTGGGTAGGTAAAGGCGTAGTCACTGTTGACATAGTTTGCACCGCTTGTATGGTATCTTGGGTGTTGTTGTTCTCCTTGAGAGTAGATAAATCAAAATCTTGAGGTAACTTGGCACCTTGCTCTGCAAGCAAGCGAAAGAAATGATCTTGGTTCTCACTAAGGATTTTATCAAAGGCGGCTATAGCTCTAGGATCTTGTATGTATTCATCAAGATCTTGCCCATCTTCTTGAGAGGATTGACCTATTTCAAAGTGTCACTCTTCTTGAGATGGGACTAGATCTACAGTATAACCTTGAAGGACAAAATCCTGAGGCAATCCAGTAGTATATTACGGTGTACTTATCAAAGGGATCCTATCCTCTTGGGGATTGCTTGGTGGGTCGACGTGCGGCATGCCTGGTGAATTGGTAGATTTTGTCGCGGGTGTACTAAGAGTCACCTTGGGAGTAATGTTGAGACGACCCGATTGTGGTGTGCGAGGAGGTGACTTGCGCTTCTTAGGGATGACTTGCTTGGACTTCATAGTTTGCTGGAGCCTAGTGGTTACCATGGAATACACTAGGACAAGACAGGTAATGCTGGGGTTCTGCTTTGTGATATGGAAAAAGACAGACTCTTGCTACACAGTATACTGGACCAAAGGCGCTGTACTGTTTGACCAGAGGTGCAGGACTGTGCAACCAAAAGCGTGCTACTATAGACCAGAGGCAACAGACTAAGCTACCAGAAGTGAGTTACTGCTATGCCAAAGGCGAGCTACAGTGACCAAAAGCGAGCTACTGTTAAACCAAGGGCGCTGAAGTAGAGTGTTAGCCAGAGGTGAGGTACTGCTATACCAAAGGCGATCTACTGTATGACCAAAGGCGAGCTGCTGTTATACCAAGGGCGCTGAAGTAGTGTCTAATGTTTTGTAAAGGCAATTCTGACAGATTTATGGTTGGATTTTGTCTTTGGCAAGAGAAAACACAGCAAACAAGTGGTCAAAAAGCAAGGGACTGACACAACATATAGTGTATGTTCAAGGCTCCAAACAAGCCCAATGCTTCCATAGGTATAAGACAATTGCAATCAATAACAAGTACTTTTTATTCCTAGAGACAAGGTTTCATTGCAGTAGATCAACTCACAGCTTAATACTCCGTCGATAAAAATATCATTCCATAAAGGTGTCGGATATTTAGTATCTTTGCGAGAGACGATAGGTAGGGATATCTCACCCTCCCCTTGGAAAGCTCAAGTAGGTCACAAGAGCTTTATGTCCAAGGGAATACTATCTCTTCTCAAGGGAGCCAATGGTGAGTATCTTAAGGGTTTAAATCGATTTCCCTTGCACTGATGATTACCGCAATGTTCGGAGGTAGGTCGGGTAGTCTCTATCTAGATTGGTTCTTAGTGACTTTGAGGGACCAACGCCTTATGAGCAATGCGACAAGCTACTAAAAGCTTTAACCAATCCTACTAAGAGTTTCAAACACTTCGCTCAATATGAAAATCATTTCCACAAAGAGCTAGTACACCTCTTTTCAGTTTGGCACCACAAGGTAAGGCTGACGTCGGTTAGGACTTGGCTTTCGCCTTATCCCTTTTATATAGCGGTTCAAAGGAAAACTTCGCTTAGGGTCGTCCCTTTTGGATGAAGCACAATCCAAAAGCAGGCCCTTCTAAAGGAAGTACAAAAAATGTAAAATCAAGCACGTCAAACAAAGGTTCAATTGTCCCGTTATAAGAAAAATAAGATGCAACTAAATTAGGCACACACACGGTTGTAGTTGTAAATTGTCCCTTATGAAATGAAGTGTTTGTCATTCATGTCCATTGTCCCTTAGAAAAAAAATGAGGTGTTTGCACATACATGTCCATTGTCCCTTAAGAAAAGCAGTATGTTCCTAAGACTTAGATTTGCAAAAAAGATTTGTTCAATTACCCTTTTAAGCATGCAATGTGTTTCTAAGACTTAGTGAGATAAATCGAAAGGGTCTTCAATGCTTGTCCTGCATAAACATGTTAAAAACACCTATTTGCTCTGTGTGAGTAATAAGAAGCTGCAACAATTCTGTTAGTTCCACCAAAAATTCACAAGTTAGCAAAAATAAATCAACTTTGACCAAAAGCGCTGCACAATCTTACCAGAAGCTACTTACTGTATTCCAAACGTGCTGTAAGACAGACCAGAAGCGTCACATAATATTACCAGAAGCGTCAAAGAATAACCAAAAGCGACCTACTATTTTTTCGAAGGCGCTGTGATGAAAACTAGAATCGTAATACAATAATACCAGGAGCGCTGAAAAATAACCTGAAGCGCAGTCTTGCGTTACCAAAAGCATGATACAATATCGCCAAAAGCGCTGTGCTGTCTCAAATCACAAAAAGGTTAACTTTTGTCAAAATAACCAGATCTAAAATAAAGTTCCATGATTGATTAACTATTCTGAAAAAGTGGTAGCTGAGAGATCTGTGTCCTGGAATCTAGGAAAGTCAGAAGCTGTAACAACACAAAAGATTAACCCGAAAATTGAAGATACTCCTAAATAAATCAGCTTAGGATGTATCAAAAGCAGGTTAGCCAGATAAATACCACAGCTTGTCCAACAAAACCACAGATCTGAAATAAGAAAACCCTGCAAAAGAAACCCTGAATAAAGTCAAAACCTAACTTTAACCAAGAGCGCTTAAAAAGGCTACCGATCGCGCTGTTCTGTGTTGCCGAGAGCGCTTCTCTGCACTACCAGAAGCGCGGCAGTGCCCCCAAGGGCGCTGAACTGTTCCTGCAAGAGCGCTCAAAGATACTATCAGACGCGCTGTGTAATATCGTCTGCGCTGTGCCGTACCGTGACTTCAAAAAAGACAATTTCTCAAAGAAACAAAAGGGATTAGTGTGTCCCACCGGGTGTGCCAGAATGTGTATCAGGAAAATCATTCTATTCTAAACTAATAAAACCAAAAATCCAATAACATAAAGAAAATGAATTTAAATAAAAGCCATGACAAATAATCAATGAAATAAAGACTTATACCGAAATCTGTGTTGTTTCCTTTGGATTGAATGTGGATTGCTCAATGAAGTTGCGAAACCATAGTTGCAACAAGCAAGTGTAGTGCTCAAAGTACTCAAAGATCAATGTCAAATGATCGTAAGGTTGCTCAATCGACGCGTTGTGTATGCTCAAAGCGCTATTAAGTATGCCTGAGAATACGATCGAAGAGAGAGGCTCAATGAAGGAGATGAGAGGGGTTTATATAGGTTTCAAGAGAGATCAATCAACGGTCCAGATAATTCAGAAGAATCAACGGAGAAGAATAGTTGAGGAACGTGCAACGAATGAGGAGAAGACATGTGTCTTGCTTTCTTTTGCATGAGAGGAGTTATCAAGAATAGAAGAATAAGTTAACTAAAGAGATAAATCAATTAAAAGAAAAGCAATCAGTTAAGTGATTTAAAACAAGAAGAAAGGATTTGCATGAGAAAAGAAGATATTTTGCTTTATTAAATATAGAAAGCTTGAGTTATATTAGAGAAAACTCAAATTAGAAGAAAAAGCAATTTAAATAAATAATTGATTTATTTAAATTTAGAGAAGATATTATTGGAAGAAATAATTAAATAATTGGAATTATTTAATTTAGAAGATTTGAAAGCAAATTAAATAAATAAATTTATTTAATTGTTGTGCATGATTTTGGAAGAACAAATAAGATATTTGATTTAATTAAATAATTTAATTATTTAATTGTAGATAAGAGGGAATTTGTTGAATTAATTAAATAATTGGATTTATTTAATTAATGTAGATTTGATTTTTGGACAGAAGATAAAGATCTAATTAAATAATAAAAATTATTTAATTCCAGAAGAATAACAGAAGAATTTGATTTAATTAATTAAATAAAGAGAATTTATTTAATTAATGTTGAATTTAAGAGATTTAGAAGAATTTGGTGAAATTAATTAAATAATTAGATTATTTAATTAATGTGTGAGTGTAGGGAGATTAGGAAGAAATGACAAAATGCAAGTAGCGTGACAAGTTGGTCATTTTAGGGTGTCTACACGCATTACTTTTTGTACATAAGATCAAGCCGACAGTGTATAATATTTGTGTACACGTTTCATGCTTGGCTTGCCAACCTAGTTATAAGATAAATCATATTGTGGATATATATACTCAATGGATTTTGGTATTGGTGATTGATAGAGATACGAATACAATACAAATCTGATGTACATGCGATCTAAGGCAATCTTGTGATAAGAAAGAAGCAATAAGGGAAGAAGAATAGAGTATATGTAAAGCAGAGAAAAAAAATAGGGGCAGATATAATGAATACTTTTGAATCTATGTATTGAGCTATTAATGGAACTACACTTCAACATTCTATAGATGCATTTATAGAAGTATTCTCTTGGTAGTGAGCCAGTCTTCTTCTATCTTCTCTTCTATTTTCTTGGTAGTGAGCCTATTGCAGTGAGCACTTCTTGGGATAGTGAGTCCTTGGGCAGTGAGCCCTAAGGCAGTGAGCCTTCATGTAATTCAGTTTTGATATCATAATATATTGTGAGCTAACACTCACCGTGGTTTTTCCATTTTTGGGTTTTCCACGTAAAAATCCTGGTGTCTATGTGTTATGACTTTGTATCTACTCTTCTTATGTTTGTTTTTCTTTCATGTTATTGAATTTGTTAAATGGATTAATAAATATGTGAAAGAAAGGTTTTACAGAATATTGATTCACCCCCCCTCTTAGTATTCTTTGTGATCAACAATTGGTATTAGAGCAAGGTTCCTTGGAAGGATTTTAACAGCTTAAGGAAGGTCTAGGAAAGAGTACTCATGGCAGTGAGAAGGTATCCTGCTCCAGGTAGTGTCACAGTTGATCAAGAATTAAAAACTTCTCTTGAAGATCTTGATAAGTATGAAGCAGATATACGGGATTTGAAGGAAAATGTGAAAGAAGCTAATGAATGCATCTTGAAGCTAAGAGAGCAAGTTAAGAGATCAAAGGATAGGAATAGAGAGCTAAGTGAATAGTTGATTACAGCAAATGAAACCCTAAATGATTTATCAAGGTTGGTTGAAGAAAAAGAAAAAGTTGAGGAACACTTGAATCAAATCTTGAAAGACAAGTTTAAAGAATGTGAAAAGTTGGTAAAAGATGTACTTTTAAAGTTTGATTTGGAGGTGGCAAACAGTTACAAAGAAAAATTCAAAATAAGCTCTGTAAAGCTTGATGAGTTGCTTGGTAGTCAGAAAAATCTAGATGACAAGAAAGGTTTGGGATTTGAAAGAGAATAAAGTTCTAAATTAGGTTAAGAAAACATTGAGATGAGGAAAATCAAAAGCAACCAGTTTCAGAATCAGAGAATCAGACCTAGAAGACCTCCAGTCAAGCAGCCAAATGCTCAAAGGTATCCATCTTTCAATGGCTATTGTTTTAAATGCAATAAGTATGGTCATAGGGCTACTCAATTCAGGAGTAGAATGAATCAAAATGTTTCATCCTTTTCTGGTCAGTGTTTTAATTGCAAGAAAATTGGACATAAAGCAAATGAGTGTAGAAGTATGACAACGAATGGCCCAACAATGCAAGAAATATTCAATCTTTCAATGGAAAGTGCTTTGCTTGCAATAGATTTGGACATTTAGCTAATCAATGCAGATCAAGGATAAATCAAACAAATTGGAGTCAAGGACAGAGGAATGTGGTATGATACAATTGCAACAAATTTTGACATGTTGCAAGATTTTGCAAAAGCAAGAATGAGAAAAGGATCTATCCTACAGAGAAGAGGAAAATAGAGCAAAAGGAAGACAAAGGCAAGAGCAAGGTTGATTCGGTGGAAATCAAGAAGGAAATGAGTAAGGTCTGGATTAAGAAATATGTAAATGAGATCAAGGATGGATCTGCACCAGTTTCTGGTGCAGATGCTTCCTTCGGGAAGTAAATTGGGAGCTCTGGCTCAGGGGGAGTTTTTAATGAATACCTTGATCCCCTAGCCAGATAGTGAGTGTTGAGATCTAGAACTAAGGTATAAGCTAAAACAATATTGAATAGATCATTTGGAGAAGAAACTGACAGAAAAAGACCTGATGCGGTACATTGCGAAGCAATCTTTATCGACTGTGTTCAATGGTGAGGTGTTTGACAACTTTTTAAGAGTAGCATTTATGACAATCAAGTTTTTGCATAACAAGGGTTAAAAGGGGTCAAGTTCTAAAGACTAATCACTTTGCATACAAGCTATCAAGTGTCCAAGGAGAACTGAAGTAGAATTCTAAGCAAATTCATTGATTTCTAGAAATCCAAAGCACTTAGAGTGATTTCAAGTGAAGAAAAACCTAATTTAGCAAAAGAGATATTTACAGTTCAAAACCCTACCGTAAACTTGTTTGAATTCTTGCTGAAATGGTGACGTTGCAAGTTATTGATATCACTGAAAGAGAACGATCAAAATTCAAGAAACACCCTTATAAATCAATAGAAGTCAATCCAAATGGTTCATTTTCAGAAGCACCCCATGGAGTGATGCATGCAGAGGATATTAGGGCTTACGTCCATGTTGCCCTAGAAGAATAGGGCAATAGCCAACTTACAGACCTGTATCTAAAACATCTGACCAGTGATAGTTTTGATCTACAGGAAGAATATGAGGCATTGGAAGAGAAGAAATTCATTCAGTATATAGATTTCCTGACATTTGTGGAGGATGAATGGGTCTGGTATGTACTAATCCGAATTCATGATGAGTTTATGTGGCTTAACACTCCATTTATGATCACAAAAGATGCCATAAGGGCAGTCACAGGGTTAAACTCTACTAGTACATTGCCTATATTGAAGGTCGTGAAAAATAATACAGTGACGGAAGCCATCAGAGCTAAATTTGATAAAAGAGCATTGACAATCAATGACATTGAAGACCATGCAGTTAGGTTTGCATCCATGGTAATCGGCTACAAAATCTACTTCACAAACTAAGAGAATTTTGTGTCCGGTGCTGCCCTATACACAACATATGAGATGGTGAAGAAGAATGCAGAGTATGATCTATGTGAATTACTCTGGCAGTAATTAATGGAGAATCTAAAGACAAAAGAAAACAAGTATCCCTTCAAGTATGGTATGTTGATTATCTTCTTATTCTTCTAGTTTATGCAAGAATTACCAGGGATGAAGAACCTATTCTGGTTTAACAACAAACCTATTGCCACACAAATTAGGAATCACTTAAATAGCATAGCAAGCCATGATGCACAAAATACAACCCTATGGGGCTATTTCAAAAAAATTCAGAAAGTCATGCAATCTAGGGAAAGGATCCCTAAGTCAATTGTTGAGAAATATAAGAATGACATATGTTTCATTATAACCAAAGATCAATGTATGATGGAGTTTGTTGAGCCTAGGATAGTCTGGGTCTTCCCAATGGGCTATGAAGTGGCAGAAAACATACTGGATGGTTATGCTGACCTTATGTTGAAGAAACCCAGAGACACCAATGAGCCAAGATTTGGTACCTATGAGGAACTTTCTGTGAAAGTGCATGTTGAACTAAGAAAGCCCAAAACTCAAAAAAAGATGAGGAATTTGGTAGAGGAATATGCCCAGAGCATAGGAATCACAAAAGAAGAAATTGCTAAAACAAGAGCAAGGACCGAAGCAGCTAGAGCAGCTGAAAGATTGAAGGGAGGTGAGCCTGACAAGGCTTCAAAAGGCAAGAATTAAAGATAGGGGCACCTGTAGCTCCAAAGAAAAGGACAAGAGGTTCCACATCTACTAAAACAACCTCAAATCCCCATGTTCTACCCCTTCTGTAGAGGCATCCTCTAAGAAATCCACTGACAAAGGTCATAAAAGGCAAAAGATCAAAGGACATAGAATGTATGTCAGTGTGGGTGAAGAAGAAGATGGAGAAACATAATCATATGAAGAGATCAAGAAGATGAAAACAAAACCAACTAAAGACTCCAATTCTAAGCAAGACAATCCCTTTGTAAGGGGAAAAGGAAGGAAGTGGGAGAAGAAAGCAGAGCCCAAAGAAGAAGAGGGTACAATAAGTCTTGAAGATGTACTGAAGGCTATAACAGTTGATGGAAATGTAAAACCTATAGCCCAACTATATGATGAGTATGATGATACAGACAAAAGCATCATTGAGACTGCTGTCATTCAATACTTGGAGATATATAATAAAGCTCTCATTGAGGTAGCCAATAACCTCCCAGACAGCTTGACAAGCATAATGTCTGCCAAGAAGGAAGTAGCTATGGCCAAAGATGTGGAGGTAAGAGAAAAATCATTGCTGAAATTTTGTCCAAATGTGACTCCAGAGGAAAGAGCCAAGGTCTTCAAAATCCTTGGAAATAAAATTGAAATAAAAAGGAGAGTCAACACTCTAACGGTAGGAAACACAAATTAATTTATAAAGGACATAGAG
Organism: Cunninghamia lanceolata; assembly: GCA_027924645.1. Taxonomy (NCBI): domain Eukaryota; kingdom Viridiplantae; phylum Streptophyta; class Pinopsida; order Cupressales; family Cupressaceae; genus Cunninghamia; species Cunninghamia lanceolata. The sequence goes on along the minus strand of BSBN01001616.1, from coordinate 847,483 downwards.
CAAACAACTCTTGAGATCCTAAAAGATCTTAACATCCCAACCATATATGATAAAGAAGATTAAAGTGTTGGTGATGGCACTTCTGTACCTGAAGTCAGCATGGATCAAGGCTTGGAGCAAACTGAGGCAAATTCTCTAGTCAGCCCTAGAAAAGATAAAGAAATGGAAGAATAAGAGGAAGAGAAAAGTCCCGAGAAAATTGAGGAAGATCTTGAGGAAGAAGCCCCAGAAAAGAAAGAATCTGATCAAGACCATATCACTGATGAGCAAGACAAAGCTGAAAAGGACCAAACAGGGACAAGTCCTCCTGATTATAAAATTAATGATCCAAAAAACAAGGAGAAAACTTTAGATCAAAATAAAGCTAATGATCAAAAGGATGAGCAAGATGACAAGAGCCCTCCTTCAAAACAAAACATCGATGAACAAGAGGTTATGGATCTTGATCCATCAGAGCATAATCAAGAAAAAGAAGTGTCTGATATGACAAGAGACATTGCTATCTCACAGGATCTAGTAAATTTTGTTAAGGAGTTTTTAGAAAAGCAGCAGGAAACACAAGTGTTGGATGAGCTTGAGTTTTTGCAAGAACCAATAAATTTGGCTTCAATGTCTCCTTTGCTGAAATTTAAACTGGTATCAATTGTTCAAGCAAAGGCATAGGAAGAAATGCTAAAGTCACATATACATGACAATGAACTCATTAGTGAGGCATCCAGTATCCTAGAGAAGTTGATGCCTTCACAACAAAAAGACACATCATTGCCACCAACTGATCAACACAAAAGACTGATAAAATCAGTAAGTACTCATTTTGAGTCTTTTGAGAAGTCTGTTGATAGAAAGGTTAGAAAAGAATTTGATGATAAAAGATTAGAAGAATTGAAAACTAAGTTAGAAAGTGACAAAATTTTTTTAGATAATAGCATCAAGAATATAAAGAGTGCTATTAAGGAAGCATGTGACATATACAAATTTTGTTTGTCATAGCCTGAGACCACTAAGGAAATAGAAGAAAAGGTCAAAGCTATGGAGCTTCAAATAGTAAATATTTCTAAATCCTATGATCCAGCAGTTGACTCCATAAGGAGTATGGAAATACAAGTTGAAACTATTCATAATAACATAAGAAATTTGCTGAGGAAAAGGGGACAAATGAAAAAATCTCAAGTTGAGAGGGTTAATAAGCCCCAAAATTGATTCAATGACAAGTCTAGCTACTAAAGCCACAAAAGTTAAGGCAATCACTAATATACCTACTGATGTACAGAGGGAAGAAGACTTGGTTTTTTAGATAAATGGCAACATTCAAACTTTGGATAGAGCCAAGATTAGGTGGGTTGGAGAATTAGCACAATTAAATATTATCTACAATGATATCCTTTCTCCCACAACTAACTGACTTGAAAGATTGTATTTGTACATAAGCGGCAGAGTATGACAGTTTTTGTAATTTTTGCAGTTTTGACACAATTTTTACTCTTGTACATACACTTTGCCATTAATGTCAAAGGGGGAGAATAATAACCAGTGAAAAATGTTCAAACATCTAAAGAGAAGAAGAAAATCGGAGTAAGGGGGAGCAACACAATCATTTTTAACTAAGTGTTGTCATCAATGCCGAAGGGGGAGATTGTTGGCAAGAGACACTGCTTTGATGGTAAAGGTCTAGAATGTTGTCATTGATGGCAACAAGGATTGATAACAGATAGGGATGTTATGGAAGCTATTAAGTCTACTCTTGAGTCAAGACTGGTAAAGGGACTTTTGGCCCAAAAGAATAAATTAGTTAGAATGACTAAGTATGGATAGGATACAGAGTAATAGAGATCAGGATGGTATACCTCTGTAGTTGAAGTTCATTGCATGTGGTTTTGGTATGTGATTCATATCTACCTAGTGATGACATGTTCTAGTGTTCAAGTTCTGACTCCCTCCGAAAGCCATACTATGATTTGACTAAGTCCGAGAGAATAGAGTTAAGTAAAAAAATAGTGCAGAGTACCCAAGTAATTTGGTATGCATTCCTCCATTGATGAATATTTTGATTTGTGATTTTGAGGCATTGAAGATACATGTCACGAGAATCTAATTCCAAGTTTGTAGAGCTTATAGTTCACCAGATCACATTCTACAAGTTCTTCAATATCAACTTCCAATTTGACAGTATTTCACAGTGACATAACAATAGTTTTGAGATCTGCATTTTGCTGAGGAAAATTATTATGTCTTGTAGTTTTGAAGGTATGATAATCTAAGTTAATAATGAATGTCAGGTATGAATCTCAGAGTCTCATATGGTTCACATTGAAAGTTATGATATGACAATTAGGTTAGTTGAGTGTGTACTTAAGGATAAAGCTGACACTCATGCTAGATTAATATGCAGTGAAGTTATAATGTTTGAACTATCATTCTAAGTGGCTCTGCTATAGGTCCTAACCTATATGAAGATTCCTGAATGTTTGTTTGAGTCCGCATTACTGTTTGTGCATAAGATCAAGCCGACAGGGTATAATATTTGTGTACACGTTTCATGCTTGGCATGTCAACCTAGTTATAAGATAAATCATATTGCAGATATATATACTCGATGGATTTAGGTATTGGTGACTGATAGAGATACAAATACTATGCAAATTCAATGTACATGCAATCTAAGGCAATCTTGTGATAAGAAAGAAGTAGTAAGGGAAGAAGAATAGAGTATATGTAAAGCAGAGCAGAAAAATAGGGGCAGATATAATGAATACTTTTGAATCTATGTATTGAGCTATTAATGGAACTACACTTCAGTATTCTATAGATGCATTTGTAGTAGTATTCTGTTGGCAGTGAGCCAATCCTTCTTCTATCTTCTCTTCTATTTTCTTGGCAGTGAGCCTTCATGTAATTCAGTTTTGATATTATAATATATTGTGAGCTAACACTCACCATGGTTTTTCCCTTTTGGGGGTTTCCATGTAAAAATCATGGTGTCTATGTATTATGACTTTATGGCTTCTCTTCTTATGTTTGTTTTGCTTTCATGTTATTGAATTTGGTAAATAGATTAATAAATATGTGAAAGAAAGGTTTTACAGAATACTAATTCACCCCCCCTCTCAATATTCTTTGTGATCAATAGTTCCTAGCTCTCATAGTGCGCTAGCCCTAGAACTATACTTGGCATCCTTCTAGTAGAACAATGCTAGAAATGTTTTTTGCTTCTTTCTTTTTTCTTTATTGTGTGGTTTGTGTTTTATTATTGAAGGTTTGTGTTGGACATGTACTAGATTATATGATTTTCTAACATTGGTGTTTAGGCAAATCATATTTGATCTAATCCTTCTTTTTGTAGTTTTTATATATGTGTGGTTTTGACATTGCACTTTATGTATGTTTTTGTTTCCTAATACTATGGTTTTGCAGGTTTTCATCCTGGGAGCTTAGTTCCTCTACTCGAAGAACTATTTGTGGCCTCTACAGTATCCTTTTGGGTAACCTTTATTATATTATTTCCTTTTATGTACTTTAGAATAGCATATCACCTAGGGTGATAAGCCTGCTAAAGTGGGGGCTAAATGTAACTTCAAAAATTGCATATTCTTGCAATTTAATGCTATGTTTTGCACTCATTTTGGTGTTTTCTCCCCTAGTATAATCCTAGGATCATTTTGGCTCTACCTTCTAGCCTTTTCCCTAACCCGCACATGTTGCATTTGTGTTATGTTCTAGCCTTTATGCTTTTTTTTATTAAATTTCATTTTAGTGCCTTCATTCTTTCATTGTCCTAACATGTTTTATGAAACCAAGAGCTGATGTCACTCAGAGACTAGCACTTAGTGTGAATGTCCATGTGATATGCTAGAATCCTGAGCCTATGTGGCACCAAGTGACTATTTCATGGGTGTTACTTACCACCTTCTACAACTTGAGAGATTCTATGTAATGCCTCTATGAGCTTCTCAAGTTGAGAGGGTTAATAAGCCCCAAAATTGATTCAATGACAAGTCTAGCTACTAAAGCCACAAAAGTTAAGGCAATCACTAATATACCTATTGATGTACAGAGGGAAGAAGACTTAGTTTTTTAGATAAATGGTAACATTCAAACTTTGGATAGAGCCAAGATTAGGTGGGTTGGAGAATTAGCACAATTAAATATTATCTACAATGATATCCTTTCTCCCACAACTAACTGACTTGAAAGATTGTATTTGTACATAAGCGGCAGAGTATGATAGTTTTTGTAATTTTTGCAGTTTTGACACAATTTTTACTCTTGTACATACACTTTGCCATTAATGTCAAAGGGGGAGAATAATAACCAGTGAAAAATGTTCAAACATCTAAAGAGAAGAAGAAAATCAGAGTAAGGGGGAGCAACACAATCATTTTTAACTAAGTGTTGTCATCAATGCCGAAGGGGGAGATTGTTGGCAAGAGACACTGCTTTGATGGTAAAGGTCTAGAATGTTGTCATTGATGGCAACAAGGATTGATAACAGATAGGGATGTTATGGAAGCTATTAAGTCTACTCTTGAGTCAAGACTGGTAAAGGGACTTTTGGCTCGGAAGAATAAATTAGTTAGAATGACTAAGTATGGACAAGATACAGAGTAATAGAGATCAGGATGGTATACCTCCGTAGTTGAAGTTCATTGCATGTGGTTTTGGTATGTGATTCATATCTACCTAGTGATGACATGTTCTAGTGTTCAAGTTCTGACTCCCTACGAAAGCCATACTATGATTTGACTAAGTCCGAGAGAATAGAGTTAAGTAAAAAATAGTGCAGAGTACCCAAGTAATTTGGTATGCATTCCTCCATTGATGAATATTTTGATTTGTGATTTTGAGGCATTGAAGATACATGTCACGAGAATCTAATTCCAAGTTTGTAGAGCTTATAGTTCACCAGATCACATTCTACAAGTTCTTCAATATCAACTTCCAATTTGACAGTATTTCACAGTGACATAACAATAGTTTTGGGATCTGCATTTTGCTGAGGAAAATTATTATGTCTTGTAGTTTTGAAGGTATGATAATCTAAGTTAATAATGAATGTCAGGTATGAATCTCAGAGTCTCATATGGTTCACATTGAAAGTTATGATATGACAATTAGGTTAGTTGAGTGTGTACTTAAGGATAAAGCTGACACTCATGCTAGATTAATATGCAGTGAAGTTATAATGTTTGAACTGTCATTCTAAGTGGCTCTACTATAGGTCCTAACCTATATGAAGATTCATGAATGTTTGTTTGAGTCCGCATTACTGTTTGTGCATAAGATCAAGCCGACAGGGTATAATATTTGTGTACACGTTTCATGCTTGGCATGTCAACCCAGTTATAAGATAAATCATATTGCAGATATATATACTCGATGGATTTAGGTATTGGTGACTGATAGAGATACAAATACTGTGCAAATTCAATGTACATGCGATCTAAGGCAATCTTGTGATAAGAAAGAAGCAGTAAGGGAAGAAGAATAGAGTATATGTAAAGCAGAGCAGAAAAATAGGGGCAGATATAATGAATACTTTTGAATCTATGTATAGAGCTATTAATGGAACTACACTTCAGTATTCTATAGATGCATTTGTAGTAGTATTCTGTTGGCAGTGAGCTAATCCTTCTTCTATCTTCTCTTCTATTTTCTTGGCAGTGAGCCTTCATGTAATTCAGTTTTGATATCATAATATATTGTGAGCTAACACTCACCATGGTTTTTCCCTTTTGGGGGTTTCCATGTAAAAATCATGGTGTCTATGTATTATGACTTTATGGCTTCTCTTCTTATGTTTGTTTTGCTTTCATGTTATTGAATTTGGTAAATGGCTTAATAAATATGTGAAAGAAAGGTTTTCCAGAATACTAATTCACCCCCCCTCTCAATATTCTTTGTGATCAATAATTCCTAGCTCTCATAGTGCGCTAGCCCTAGAACTATACTTGGCATCCTTCTAGTAGAACAATGCTAGAAATGTTTTTTGCTTCTTTCTTTTTTCTTTATTGTGTGGTTTGTGTTTTATTATTGAAGGTTTGTGTTGGACATGTATTAGATTATATGATTTTCTAACATTGGTGTTTAGGCAAATCATATTTGATCTAATCCTTCTTTTTGTAGTTTTTATATATATGTGGTTTTGACATTGCGCTTTGTGTATGTTTTTGTTTCCTAATACTATGGTTTTGCAGGTTTTCATCCTGGGAGCTTAGTTCCTCTACTCGAAGAACTATTTGTGGCCTCTACAGTATCCTTTTGGGTAACCTTTATTATATTATTTCCTTTTATGTACTTTAGAATAGCATATCACCTAGGGTGATAAGCCTGCTAAAGTGGGGGCTAAATGTAACTTCAAAAATTGCATATTCTTGCAATTTAACGCTATGTTTTGTACTCATTTTGGTGTTTTCTCCCCTAGTATAATCCTAGGATCATTTTGGCTCTACCTTCTAGCCTTTTCCCTAACCCGCACATGTTGCATTTGTGTTATGTTCTAGCCTTTATGCTTTTTTTTATTAAATTTCATTTTAGTGCCTTCATTCTTTCATTGTCCTAACATGTTTTATGAAACCAAGAGCTGATGTCACTCAAAGACTAGCACCTAGTGTGAATGTCCATGTGATATGCTAGAATCCTGAGCCTATGTGGCACCAAGTGACTATTTCATGGGTGTTACTTACCACCTTCTACAACTTGAGAGATTCTATGTAATGCCTCTATGAGCTTCTAAATGAACTTCTTTAACTTGCCCTTTCTATTTTTCCCTTTAGGTCATTCATTTGAAATAATCTTTTGAAATCTTGGAATCTCTTGGCTCTCTTTGGCAACTCTTGGCAAAATTCGTGAAGCTCTATGATTAAAAATATCACTCTATCAACATTCTCAAGGATTTTTGTGGATCTCTTGTTGCATCCATAAATATTGTTATGTGCACTCAAGCTCATGTGATATTTCTTGTGGATTTTTAATATTTTTGTGGGGTTTCTTGGAACCACTGCTTGCTGGGCTCTTTATTTTCAGCTGGATAGTTTGCATCTTCTATTTTGAAAGGTGATTGAGTTCCATCTTTCCCTCATTTATCATTATTTGTTTAGGGTAATCCATTTGTGTGTTCATTGCATTTGTGTAGGTTAACTCCATTTCAGTTCTTCCTTTCAAATAGCTCACTACTTTGCTCTTGTCTTTGAGAAGATTAGTTTCATATTATATCTTTAATACATTTTTCACCATTGTTATTCATTCTAGACACACTTAGAATATAATATCACACACATTTTATTTAAATCTTTTCAACATTGCCTACTATGGAGGTAGAATACCAAAATAGGGATTTGATCTAAAGGCAAACCCCCAAACAATCCCAACCTTCCTTATCTTTCTTATAGATTCTAGATTCAAAGGAGAAGATTACATCTACACACTAGTTTTGTGAACCTTTTTCTTTTATTTTTCCATTTCTATTATTCATTTCATTCCTTTTAAGCATTAGTGATAAAATCTTCTCAATTTTATCTTATTATCATCATTTGGAAGGTACTAGTAGTTTGTTTTGTCTCATGCTGTGTAGGTTGAATGAGATATAATAAAGTTGAGTTAGAGTTTTCAAATTTTTTATACTTTCTAAACTACAATGTGATACATTGGCATCCCTGGCAGTGAGCTCCTCCATCTGATACCAAGTTCCTCTCATTTTCCTAATTTCTATTCTATGTATAAAATATTGAAATTATGTCTCTAGTTTTCTATATTCATCATTTTATCAGTCTTCTTTTGTCTTCATAATCAATTAGCGTAGTTTGTTTCTTCATTCATAATACATTAAGGGATTTTTACATTTCTCTATTGAATAACAGTAGGTAGTAGAAAACTAAAACAATCCTAAGTGTAGTTGTAGTGAAAAGTTCTTTCGACTAATACCTCTTAGTTCAAGTGCAACTTTTCCTTATCTACATGGGTTATGTGGAAATAGTTTATTATGGCTGCAAATTTCCCTTTAGGTAGTGTTTTGAAATTTAATTTTTCATAAAGTTCACGGAGTACTTTGTGCTTGATTAGATTTAAACCTTCCAAGGTTATGCCTTTGTTGAAGTGTTCCAAGGTTATACTTTTGCTCTTCTACTCTAGTTGTTCATAAGACGTATTTGACTCAACTGGATTTAAAATATTGAAGGCATATCTAAGTTTTAAGTTCACTTGAACACCTTTTTGAAAGGCATGACAATAAAATAGATGGAGGTTAGTAAAAGTATTATCAAACCACATGATTCATGATAGTGAAAATATTTAATTTAAAGAAAGTAACAATTATTATAGTGCAATAATGAAGTTGCTTAAATTGATGTATTCATTTAATTCATAAAATCTACAAAATTGGTACAAAAATAACTCTAATAAGAATATCAAAAGGGTTAAATTAACATTTAGATCATTAAAGTATTTATAAATTAATCATCGTTGTTATACTATATATAAGAAATTATCTCCAGAGCTGGAACAACTATATGGAAGTGTAACATCCAAACTTGAATGGTAAATAAAACATTAAAAAATATAAGAAAATAATACCAAATTTTTCATAATTCTTTTTTTTTGTATCATACAAAGTATGAAGTTGCATTTACATTTACAAAATACATAATATATTACAGCAAATGATGTTCTCTTTACATGTGACTTAAATTTTTTTACATAATTACATGTACAATAAAATGATGTTTTCTGTTCACAATTCTTTGGCAGTCAACTGCAAGAAGGAGAGCATCACCTTGGTGTTTTTCCTCCAACCATAGACTGGTGGTCCCTTACACACCTTCCTACTATAAGTGGACCTACCCTTTACGAGGGTATAGATAATGAGAATCGACTGATTCTATGTGCCATTTGAGAACTAGTGCAGTGTCCTACAAATAAATAATCAACTTTACAACTTCTAGTCTATCTCTAGCTATGTACAACCCATCTGACTGTTCATGCAATCTAGAACATGGTGAATTGACAATGCAAGCAATGAATTTTACATTACTTTGGCCAAAGTTTTTTAATAATAAAAGAGTCGACTGTTTACACACTTCTTTCTCGACTTGGAGACTGACATTCTTTCTATGCTAAGTTAATAACCGGGTAGACTAGGCAATCATAAGATAAAGACTAGTCAATTTGCGACCATGCATTGAGCCCCTCTTTGCATTTTTGCAATCTTGAGTCTATGAAAACTGTCATCTACTCAATAGCCTTCAACCATTTTTCTAACTCAAAACATAGGTAAATAGTTTTTAAATACTTTATCAAAATCCGAGAAATTTAATCTTGTTCTCTCAAGTCTAGACAGGGGTGTATGAGCACATGACTCTTAGAAGGACTTCGATCAACATAAAAAAAGTTACTTTGCAAATATTACATACCTATCTAATTGGCATTACCAGTTTACCTTCTTCTAAGGGCCAACTAGACAGTTACAATATTAAAATCTAAATGACTGAAATTATACATTGAGCCCCACTTTGCATCCTCGCAATCCCAGGTCTATAAGCATGTTCCCATCATATATCTTTATCAATATCGACTAAGGTTACAATATCTTTACAACCCAGGAGAAAACTACCTTTGCTTTAAGTTTATACCCGAATCATAGCTTGTTGGAATATACCTAACATATTTATCCAAATAGCATGTTTGTACAACACTTATACTTGTGACAACCTTAAGTTATCTTAATCTAGGTTTGTGTCACTATATTTTCAGCTAGGTTAAAGTAATCATTTATATCTACCATATAAAATGGGTATTCAAATTTAACGGCCAAATCACTGCCATTTAAAGTATATTTACTCATGTATCAGATGGCCATAATACTACCAATGATAGTTTATTTGTTCAATTTAAATGGCTATAACCCTACCATTGAAGGGTTATATACTCATAATTAAAATTGGCTATAATACTTCCATTATGTGGTTATATACTCATTTTGAATGGCTATAATACTGTCATTAAATGGTTAGTAATTTTTTTCAAATGGCTATAACCCTTCCATTGAATGGCAAGTGTAATTTACACAATAATCTATTGGCCAAACTTAGCCAAGATAGAAGTAATATAAGACTTACTCTTTGTTATACAGAACTAATCAAAAGGATACTCATATAAAATGATTCGGCCTTTACAGGCATTGGAAAACTATAAGTTTTCTTTTTTTTTTCATTATCTTGAATATAAAGACATAATGTTTATTGAGCTTACATAGCACTATCAGCCATGTTACATAACTGCATGCCTTTATAAGTCGCAAGGTTGACTATATACATCTATTAATGGCCTCATGCTAACTCTTGTGTCACATATATGTCTATTCATACTAGTTATAATAACACACAGATAATATAAGGTCTCAAAGACTGTACCAAGTATCAAGGCATATGAGACCAATTCCTGTAAGTCATCACATAAGAATACCATAAAGAATAGTGTGTCAAGACCAAAAATAATAAATTTACTAGTGGTAACAAGTTACAGGCCGCACCATTGAATTCGTCAGTGACATTATGGTATATAGGAATCAACTTAAATATGTAGAAAATAGTAATATGTTTATAACATTAAGATAAATACACTTTCTTAGTTGGTATATTTTCCACAGACCGAGCCTTAGAAGTTTAACAAAGTGCAATTTGCGTAAGAGTTTGAAACTACACAAAGTTAAAACGTACACATGCTTAGGTCGAGCTTATACAATGTGCAAAGATATGGATACCTCTAGCCTAGTTTACAAAAACACTTTGATATACAAAGACCCAATTTCAATAACACTTTCAAGCATTAAATAATGCAATTGTAAATGACATGCATAGTATTCTAGAAGTACTTACTCATAGTTCGATAGCTACACTGCTGTGAATGAACTTTTGCCTAATACAGGAGCTCCCTCGCACTTTCTTGAATACTTTATTGACTGTGAAGAACAAAGGATTCCTTTCTAATTGAGGTTGTATTCTCTGACAGACTCTTAGTCACTAGCAAGATTTCCCAATTTCCTTTTTTAGAAAAACAAAGAAGTACCCCTTCTTCTTGTGTGCCCATGCCTATATGCCAGCATTAAGGAAGGTGGTTATTCCCCAAACTCTCCAAGAATATAGGAGGCATTGGGTAGTGGGAGAAGGTTCTATTCTCTCTATCCAAATCCTTAGTTGAAAAGAAATTACCTTAAAACAATAATTTAGCCTCCCATATAATTGGGAGTAAAATAATAAATATAGATATACTTGGAGCATAACTAAAGCATAAATAACTTTAAATAGTATATCTCATGTCCAAGGGTCTCCGATAAAAGAAATATAAACATTATATCTGGGTTTAGAAGACACAAGTCCAATGATGAGGTATCAACACTAATGCATGACTCGACAACTCTCATAAAGCATACGTGACGAGAATGGTCATCAAGTTATAATCACAACTCAGATCGACACTATTAAAAAAATGAGAGAATATGAAAATCAAAAGGCATACCAACAAAAATCAACAATTAGGTGCATGTGTGGTTCTTAGATGGCACAATGAGCATTGTATTCTCACGATCTATCACCCTCTCCCTGGTGATGCTCTCCTCCCTCTTCTGGGAGGGGGGAATGTTATCTTTACATCTACCTCAATTGCATAATAGTAATTAGTCCATTACATCATTTAACCACGTGCATAATAATAATGCCACATACATTATTCATTACAAATAAAATAATATAAATTAAATGCATTTTCTAAACTAGCACAATGTTACTTTAATCATAATAATTTCACTGACTAACTATATGTCTGCTTGAAATAAAATGATAAGTATGTTTGCTTTAGAATGGGGTGTGACAGGAAGTATGCACAAATATAAAGAAATAGATGAAAGATAATAGTATATATATAAAAATGAATGTAAATGAATGTAAATAGGAATAAATAAGGATTACTTTATGAATTCATTAAGATGTTCAATAAAAATAGCCTAAAACTAAATGGTAATTAGCATGGATATGTTAATTACGCCTAGAGGTGTTCCTACATTCATAGCATGAATGGAAGCTGAAAGATTCTGAAATTTCTATGTAAATTTATAAGATTCCAATCTAGAATCTTTGTTGAAAAACCAAGTAGTCATTCCACAAATTAAAAAAACCAAGAAAAAGATGGTGAAATAAATAAAAAAGAAAAAAGAAAATACATGCTGGTTGGAAAGAAAGGTGGATGGCAGTTTCAAAGAAGCCATCACTATGCACTAAGATGAAAGAAAAAAAGGTTGCAGAATGGCATATGTAGAACAACATATCAAATTGTAGGATTTGAGGTGAGGTGAAAGGGAGTGCGGTAAATTGATAAAAAAATAGGCACCTCGAGAAGGATATCTTTCAGCGTACTTTAGATATATATTTTTAAATATAAATATACTAGTTTAAATAATATCAATATAATGTCACATGGAGGGTGAAAAATTCGAGAAAATAAACATTATATATGGTAGTCATGATTTTTAACTTTTCTAATGAATAACTTTACATAGTTGTTAGTTTATGGATGTTTTTATTAAAAAAATTGCATTACTAGCAATTCATTCATACAAGGAGGGGAATATGTAATGAGTATATGATGCTTGAATAATGACATTTAAGTCATTTTTTATTCATAGTTGCTAGATTTATAGTGTATACTTTACCTCACTTCTTATACTTATTGCTAGCTCAAAAAAAAAAATTGTATTGGAGAAATTCATGATTTGTTTGATAGGCACTTTAGACAATTGGCATCAATAGTCATAATAGACCAAGAAAACTTTTTAGAAATTAAAGTTACAATTACATTGGAATATTATCATCCACATACAATGTAATGTGTGACTATGTCATTATGATCTGCATTGATTCATGGCACATAGGTGGATAGCAGAGTAGTTACTAAATGCAAGTGTCCTCAAATATTGGGCTCCATATATGGCATTTAAGACTTTTCATTGAGTTCTTTGTTTTTAATACCTAGGTAATATTGATTTAGAAAAGAAGTTAGTAGCATATACATACACAATTTAATTTATGAAAACACTCTAGCTAGGCTTAGAGAAAGCTTATTCTTCTTATTTTTATTTCAATTATAAATACATAGTATAGTTGGAAAAAATTTTAAATGGATTCTAAGAGAGTTTATTAAGAAGAATATTTCTATAAAGTTAACATTTTTACTAATATAAAATAGTTTTAAAAAAGAGTATTTTTGTATGTTAGATTGTCAAATTGTGTGAGAGATTTATGACATTCAAAGTTTCTAGTCATACTATGAGGCTTATAAGAAATGACCATGAATAATTATTATTAAACGGAAATCCTCATATAAATAATAAATAATGCTTGTAGTGCCTACATTTAATTTTATTATTATTGATCTTCATAAATTTGATATTTATAATATTAATAATGTTAGTTTATAAGTTCTTTTTATGGCACACTCATATGATATCAAATTAGAGAAAAAAAGAGGTTAATTCTTGGTTTATTTATGTTGTATTTAAATTGACATGAATTATTCCCAATTTTAATTACAAATATTTGAATACGAAGTTAATATAAATGAATATCACAAGTACTTCCTCTAAATATAATCCTTTTTCAAGATTACCCTATTCAAAAACTCCTCCCTATACTTAATTAAGAAAAATATATATTTTTAAGAATAGAATTATATATTTTCTTTTAACTAAATTTAATGTTGATGTTTAAATTCATCTAAATTTGAATTGTCCTCTAGTTTAATTATGTTTTGTATTTTTCTATTGTTATATATTTTATTTATTTTATTTTTATTATTTAATATGTCAACTATTTAATAGTTTTTGGTAACACCACATGCCATTACACTCCACCCTTTGTTACCATTGTAGGTTACATCTCTCAACATAATAATTAGATTGCAAAATTTTCTTGCCAAGGAGTGTAATCACTGAATATGAAGAAATGACACCATCATAAGGAGTGGTAGGATCACTATTATTGCCCAACTACAGTTTGATAGATGACTACAAAAAAAGCTATTAACAAGGCAACCATTGGTCCCAAAGGAAATCCTTCGGACATACTTTGTGAAGGCATGTACTTATTTTTTAATCAATGGATAATTTCATGGAAAATCAATAAAATAACTAATTGATCAAATATTAACTACTAAAATTTTAGATAAAAGTAAACTTCTCATGAATCAACTAGTGAAGATACTCGACTCTTCCAACAAGAATAAGTACAAACATTTTCCTTGAGTTGTATAAGCAATTCCCTAAGGCACTTGAAGATAATATTTATGATTCTTAGACTAAGGTCTATCATATGTATTTATTTTTATAAATTTAGGCAATTAACAACATTGAATTTTATTTATATCAAAGAAGAAAGTGAGCCTAAAGGTTGTTCATTTTAAAGATTTACCTTCATAAACATAAGCTCCTATAAAATTATCATATTTATTTATAATGAAAAAAAAATTGCAAAACTTAATTCAAATCAAGGCATTTTTGGTTTGTCTATGTATCAATGACTACAAATATCACAACTTTAATGAAGTCTCTAGTGGTGAAATACTAATCTATGATGAGTTTTTTGGCTAGTGATTTGAAACTACCTACACATATTGGCCTCATTTCATGAATCTTTAAAAACAAATGCAATAAATTAGACAAATGTATTGTTATATGCTAGCTATCAAATTAATAATTAGGGTTAAAGAAAACTTGCCTTGCTTGCAATTTAGACAGAAACCAAACAAATAGTTGTAGATTACTTTTTTTGCAAGGTTTAATGCAATAAAATCCTCTATTATTTTTCCAAGGGCAACCACACTATGAAAGTATGAAGAAAGAGATAAATTGACTGATTCTTTTAATTAAGAAAAACCTTGCCTCGAACATAAGAAAAAGACCCTAAACAATTGATTTTAATGCTCTTGTAGCAATTGATCCCAAGCAAATTTGAAAGAAAAAATGGTAGAATAATGACTCATTATTGCTTGTTATAACAATGCCAAATACTACAAGGGCCTTGAAGACATAAACAATAAAGGATTCTCTCTTGCAAGTTATTGCAAATGTTTAAATATTGTTGTGAAAAATAGAGTTTTGGCTCCTATGACTTGATTAAAAGAACTGGCAAACATTGTAGAGATGTTTTACCACAAACATCTAAGTAAAAAATGAAGTAGTAGGAACAAACACAAAAATTTGCATCATAGAATTAGGAATTAAAATGTATGTATTTAACTTCACCAAGACACACAACAATGTAGGTTAGATGTAGAACCTTTGTTTCTCTACCAAACAATCACATTAGTTGTTTTGGTAAATAGAGGCAACCAAAAGGGGTTTGACATCAAGCAATTTCGTGACACAAGTAAGAAATTAGCCCTCCAAAATATCATGGGTGAATAAACTCATATCCATATAACTATCATAGCCATGCCAAATAGAAAGTGATCCAAAAAATATGATTAAATGCACTTGCAAGGAACTTAAACCTTGGAATCACTCAAAACACCTACTTAATGAAACCCACCAAGGAAATCACTTAGAACACCACCTAATGGTCATGTTCAATCAAACCCACAAAGTGATCAACCATGGAAATTGATCAAAGCACCTTAAAATGGCCATGTTCAAGCAAACTGACAAAATCAACCTTGTAAGTCACTCAAAACACAATAAAACAACCATGATCATTGAAACCTACAAGGCAATCACCAATAACAACAAAGGGAGTCTAGACACAAACACCCAAAAGCTAAAATCCCATTGCGAATCCAAATGCATGTTGTATCTGATCATAAAGAACCAAAAAGATTACAAAACTGCATAAAACAAATTATGAAGATCGAATGGAGGGTAACACTTGATTCCTAATTTTTCTACGCAAGCAAAGGTTCAAGGATATAATTCATAGAGGAAATGGAAATGTCTAGAATACATAGATTTTGAATAAAAATTGTCCTTAATGTTGGACATAGGAAAAATTTTAATTGTGATTGATAGATGATAATATTTATTTTATTAATGTTTAAATTGCAATGAGAATAAGACTAAAAAGGATTGGTAGTCCAATTAGATACTTTAAAAATAAAATTTATGAAAATTTAAAATTTGAAAAATTAGTAGAAATAATTGTTATCACATAGAATTGCACCTAGCTTGGAGAGTATCCAAGTATTCTAATGACACAATGGGAATGATCTCAAGGTATGGGACCTTGCAAGTTGAGATCAAACCTCTAAGGAAGGCTGGTTCCTCATTCTAAGCCTAATTCTTAGAGAAAATCTGTCTAAACATAGTGCTAATGCTGTAGGAGAAAAGGGTTAGGAAGAAACTGAATGGAAATAAGGGTGATGCACCAGATTTAATGAGTAAGAGTAATCCTGGAAGAGACACAACAATGACCTTGACTCATAAAGAAGATTCACATAGACTTATAGGATTGATTGAGGCTTTGGTATGAAGTCCTAACCTATAGAGGAGTCATCTTACTCACAGAATAGATCACAGATTCAAGTAAAACACAGAAATTAGAACACAAGAGAGGCAAGAATTATGAATATATTGATCATGAAGGCCAAAAACTATTACAATACCAAATAACCAGTAGCAGAAAAAGATAGTATAGCTAATTACATTCATTGGTGGACTAATCAAAAGACAAACAAAGGCCAAGCTTCAGGCACAGTGAGTCAGATTCTGATAATCCTACAATTACACTATGAGGTCTGACTATAAGAAATTCGGCAGCATAATAGCCTAGAAAATTACTAACTCCTCCTGAATAATGAAGCCACAAGGCCTTATATAGATCAAGTTCTTGTGCAGAGGGCATTGAGGTAGATGCACAAGATCTAAGAACACTAATGTAATCATCAATGCATAACCAGGAACAAATGGTGAAGAGGACAGAGGCCATGCCTCTAGCTGATCTGTAACACTAAGAATAGCTACCCATGCACAAGAGAGGACATAGCATTGAAGATGAAAGCCCAAAAGTCATCACCAACCATAGGAAGATCTA
Organism: Cunninghamia lanceolata; assembly: GCA_027924645.1. Lineage (NCBI taxonomy): Eukaryota > Viridiplantae > Streptophyta > Pinopsida > Cupressales > Cupressaceae > Cunninghamia > Cunninghamia lanceolata. Next base: position 830,423 of record BSBN01001616.1, on the reverse strand, counting down.
CCATCTAGCCACAGGAGTCACCTCACATTGAAGAACCATGCCATTCTTCTGAATTTCATCTGTAGAGCTCACCAACTTGAATCAATGTGAAATATCTACCTCTACAACACTTCAAGTTGGTCGCTGAGATGTCATGTTGATTAAGCCTGTATATCCTTTCTTAGTCAACAACTATACTGATATCTAGATATGCACATCCGAATCATGAAATTTGGATCATATTTTTAAAGTGAGTATATCCTCCCAAAAAGCCTGCCAAATGAAAGAGGAGGAAATTCTAAGCACTTTTGCCTTTTGGATCATGTAGAAATTCCTTAGGATGAGGGAGATATCTGCAGTCAAAGTTGTGATCAACTAGCATCAAGATGTCCATGTGTCATCATCTCGTGGCCATGAAGGAGGGTGACGTTAGCTTAGATGTTCTGTAGGCTATGCAATATCCATATATGCACCCATCAACTTTAACTTCACAGCGTGGAGGGGCCGTCATCCACATGGATATTAACTTTCAATATCCGGGTACTAACTTAAGATCTGGATGCCTTCTGAATATCCTAATGATGTCATCAACATGAAGAACTTTGTCAAAGGGAGGATCTAGATGACATCATCAGGATATTAGCACTGGGGGAAGGACATGGGATGATGTCATCAGGGCATTCGCAAAGGACCTAGACATTAGTTAAGATCCGGATGTTAGGAAAACATTCAAATATTAACTAAGGTCCAAATATGAAGGGGATATCAGGACCTTAGCTAAGGTCTGGGATATTAAGATAATATCAGAGATGTTAGCTAAGATCTGGATGATGTCATCAGGATATCCATGCCGAAATGACTAAGTACATGAGAATGGGGAAATCCCTGCGAAGGAAGGCATTTGAAGATTAAGGATTTCTAGGTTTTTCTAGGTTTTTTGCAAGGATCTTTCAAATGAGATTTTGAGGATTTTTGCAAGTCAGAGCATGAGGAACATGAAGGATAAAGACCTGAAGGGCTATATTCCAAGGGATGTCTAGGATATTTTCAAGGTGAACTATTTGACTCTAGACAGAGGAAAATGGGGCAACATTTTGGTGACCTCTCGGGGATGTTTGCCTACTAAATAGATAGACCAGTGGCCTTAAACAATCCATTGGGCATGGGGTTGAAAGAGATTGCAACAAGAACAAAGGAGCTAGAACAACTAGACAAGCTACCAAGGCAAAGTAGGACAACAAGCAAGCATCCATTCTCCTAATGAGAATACAACAAAGTGCAAGGGCACTTATTGAAAGGAAGCCTAACCTATTTACAAGATCTCACAACCATGCTAGCTGAAAGCAAGGCTTGAGATGAATTTCATTGACTGGGATTAGAAGAATCTCTCCATTCAGCTTGGAGAGTTGAAATGCATTGGTCTATTTGCAACTGGTAATGATATAAGGGCCACTCCACATGGCATCAAACTTTGAATGTCTTCTAGCTTTGGCCCTATCTGCATCCCATTTCAGTACTATATCTCCTTCACTGAATGTTCTACCAGCAGATTTTTTTGTCAAATGTTCTCTTGACCTGATCTTGATGTGCTTCAAGGGTCTTCATAGAAGCATCTCTCTTCTCCTCAAGTTCCAATAGCTCTGCAAGTCTGACAGTCATGGCATATTTTCCATTAATTCTAGCTATTGCACCAACTCAAGAGAAGGTAATTCCATTGATAATGGAACCCTTGCTTCCCTTCCATGTACAAGCATGAAGAGAGAGTTACCTATGGCTCTTTCGGGAGTGATTCTATTAGATCAAGGAGCAGTCTTTAACTTGGAATGACAAGTTCTTTGATTATCTTCCACTATTTTCTTGATAATTCTGATCAGATTTTTATTGGTAGACTCAGCCAAACCATTTCCTTGAGGATAGTAATTAGATGAGGTCTTCATGTATACCCCATAGTTAAATTCCCATTCACTAACTTTTATGCCTACAAATGCCTTAGCATTATCAGATATGATGGTGGATGGCGCACCAAACCTTGTAGCTATACCCTCAAGGAAGTCCACAATGGATGCTTTTGTGGCATCCCTTAATGCAATTGCCTTTGTCCACCTAGTGAAATAATCAGTGGCTGTAAGAATCCACTTATGGCTTGCACTAGAAGGTGGGTTAATTACTTTAATGAAGTCTAAACCCCATTGAGCAAAAGGCTGATTTGTTTGGATTAGATGAAGAGGAAGAGCTGTCAGTCTCTGTTTCCTAGCAAATAATGCACATTCTTTACATTTTATGATCCATTTTTGTGCATCATTGAATAGAATAGGCCAGTAATAACTAGTCCTCATGATTTTCATTACAGTTGTCCTGGGAGAATAATAGCCACCAGCAGGGCCACTATGAAATTCTTCTAAGTCTCTAGAAGTCTAGTCTTGTGTGATGCATCTAAGAAGAACTCCATTGATGTCTTTTCTAAACAAGAGACCATCAATAATAATATAAGGAATGGATTAGAGTCAAAAATACCTTCTTTTAGATTGATTCAATCCATTCGGACATCTACCTGACTGTAGGAATGTGACCATGTCATGATACCAGTCAGTTGGAATATGGGGCTTAACTAGTTGTGTCTGCCTTTGAACACATACAACTTCACTTCTATCTTTGACATCTACTGCCATTTGTTCATAGAGACCCCTGCCACGAAGCAGTCTGGTAATACTGATGTTGATGTCATATTCCATTACCTTGGTGATCCACCCAACTCTCTTTTCATTCATATCCTTATTCAAGAGGAATTCCTTCACACCGGGGTGATTCACCATCAACTGAATTTTGTTCCTTGAAAGCATATGTCTAAACTTTTTTAGTGCCTTCACCACAACATACACTTGTTTTTCTATAAAATCATAGTTCAGTTCATATTCTTTGAGAGGTTGACTAAAGAAAGCAATTGGCTATTCTAATTTCTCTTCGTTTTGTTGTGTCAAGATAGTTGATATACTCTCTTTGCCTCCAAAGGCATAAAGGATGAATTCCTTCTCATAATTAAGGTTTATCAGTGAAGGAGCTTGTGAGATATCTTGCTTGATAGCCTCAAAGATGTCACTGTCCTCCTTGGACCATGTGAAGGCAACATTCTTCTTTAACATAGTTGTGAGGGGTTTTGCCATTGAAGAAAAATTCGGTATGAACCTCCTCACAAAGTTGATCTTTCCCAAAAAGCTTTGCAGACCTTTTTTATGACTAGGGAGAGGAAGAGAAAGAATGTCACTTGTTCTTTCAGGATCAATAGCCAATCCTTCCTTGGAAACCACATGCCCCAGTAGCTTGCCTTCTGGAATAGTAAATATACATTTCTTTGGATTCAATAATATTACATATTCCCTGCATCTTTCAAAGACTTTTCTCAAATGACTCAAGTGGTCAGTTGCATGCTTGGAATACACAGTTAAATCATCAAGATACACTAAAATAATATCATTGATCAGGCCTTTGAAGGCCAAATCCATTGCTCTCGAAAAAGTGGCTCCAGCATTTGTCAATCCAAAAGGCATCTTTTGATAAGCCAAAGTATCCCATTTGGTGGTAAAGGTTGTTTTGTACTGGTCTGATTCTTTTACAAGAATCTGATTGTAGCCTAAGTAGCCATCTAGAAGTGAAAACTTTTCAGCACCCACTATTGTTTGTAAGATCCGTTCCATGGAAGGGAGTGGGTAGTGATCCTTAAGTGAGACCTTATTCAAGTCTCTAAAGTCCACACACAATCTGATTTCTCCATTCTTCTTCCTAACTAGAACTAGGTTGGCTACCTAAGAGGAATGTTTGATGGGATAAATGATCTTCGCCTTTATGAGCTTGGATAGCTCTTTTCTCATTAATGGTTCAATTCTTAGATTGACAGGCCTTTGTTTCTGACAGACTAGTTTGGCATTAGGGTCTAGATCAATAGTATGTTGGATTAAACCAAGATCAAAGCATTTTAGGTCTCTATAATCCCAAGCTATCAAATCATTAAATTCATTACAAATCTCAATGAAACCTTTCCTTTCAGCTTGCTCACATACCTTGCCATGTTTTAAGAATCTGCCCTGTACAATCTCCACTTCTTCATAGTCCTGTCTCTTAGAGCTGTCATATTCATTTTTTCTTTCTTTTATTGATCATCTGCACCGAATATGCTTTCCAACGTGATCAGTCCTCTGGGAAATTTGTTAGTCTTCAACTGGATCACCTGGTCACCATATAGCTCTTGCAATACTGACTACTTTTTGGCAACAAACTCTGCCTCATCTTGCAAGAAATTCACAATCTACTAGTCACTATCAAACACTTGCTAGCTCATCACATTGTCAGGCACAATAGGTCTAACAATGATCTTTACATGCTGATCTAAATTTTGTTTGACATTCTAAGGAATATCAAGTTGGGCACTGACCATAGCTAACCTATCAGCATCCTTGTTTCTCTGTCTGGGAACTACCTGAATATCAAAGGCATCAAAGTCTTCAATCAGGTCCTAGACCCTGAGTTTGTATGACTTTAACAAATCATTCTTTAAAGCACTTAGTTTTTTGATTTGGTGAACAACTAGTTCACTGTCACCAAATACTTGTAAAATCTTTAGTCCTCTTTTTTGAGCTAGTTGTATGCCCTGAATCAAGGCTTCATATTCAGCTACATTATTAGTATAGCTAAATTGCAATTTGAATGAAGAGAAATAACTTTCCTGTTGGGGTGAAATCAGTACCACCCTAGCACCTGCTCCATTTTTGTTTTTGGAGTCATCAAAGTACATCTACCACATCCCACCTAAATCTATCCTTTCCTTTTCAATATTAGGGATAGTAGCATCCTCCTCATGGATACAATAAGTACCCATCCCTGTTTCCTCTATGTGATCAAAAGTGTCAAACTAAAAATAATTAGCCCACTCATCTAGCAATATATCAGGTATTTCATCCACAGGGGTGATAGCTTCATGTCTGCTGCTATCTTCTTCCTCCAACTCATGTATTGTGCAATTCATGTTGTTTGGGTTAGGAGAGTAGGGCTCTATATGGTCATTTGCAATAGGCTTATCCCTAATGGTTACTTTGGTACCATATCTAGTTCTAAACAACATGTGGGACCAATCAGAAGATAAGTATCCACCTATCTTAGCAGTGAAATCCCTAAATAAACAAATGCCAAAGTATGCAGGGAGATCTATAAAAGATATATCTTGTGAAACAGAGTAGCCAGTACATGCATGTAAAGTGAGTTCCAAACCTTTAATAACACCTACTATCTTGACAGTAGTACCATCTAATTGAACTACACCTTTGTTCACAAGCTCATACTCTATACCCAACCTATCAACAATTTTTTTGGCATAATAGAGGTACCTGCCCCAAAATCTATCACACAGTTATGCAATAATTTGTCACCTATGATTAGGGAAACATAGAATGGAGGGGGCTTGTTAGTTTTTCTTGTACTTACTTCCTCTTTTGGCTAACATAGGTTGATCGGGGTAGTTGTCTTTTCTCTTGTTGCTTCAGCGGCAAGCTGAATGAATTTTGTTAGGGCCTCTTAAAGGAGATTCCTTTGGGCTAGGATCAACAATGCATCTCACATGCTGACATTCAAATTTGCCTTCTTCATTTGGTCCACAATGCTAAAAGGTACATGATTACCCTTTTGCAACATTTTAGTGACAACTAGGTCGCTCTTTGACTACTGACCAGATTGGGGCTATGGTTTTGATACTGTATTTTCCCTTTCAACTATTTGATCTGATTTCCCTAAAGAAACCTCAGGCACTTTCTCCTTTGCTATGATTGTTGGAGATACTTTAGGTATAGGTGTAAGAACAACTGTAGGTACTAAAGTATCTTCAGTAACTCTCCTCTTTGATCTTGTATTGAATACAACTAGACTAGGGCCTTGATTGACACCACAATATTCATCAGGGATCCAGTTCATCAAGGTGGCATTGTTTTGCATCTATTCTTGGTTCCCAACCATCCCTTGATTGGTGCTAACTTGTTGTTCTAAACTTGGTTGCTCTTGCATTGTCAGGGCATGACTGAAATGTCCACCTGGGCATAGGTTTTGGTCTGTGGCTGATTGTAAGGGTAGCACCAATTACTATCTTGGGCTAGGTTGTTCTGAATTGGCACAAGGGGCCCTGAAGTGCTTGTTGCATTAGGATTAACAACATTCAATGGTCTAACATGACTAGGCTGCCCTTGCCTTTGTATATTGCCCTGATATGGCAGCCTATTCTATTGGTAACCCTGATTGAAGGGTTGATATATGTGGTTGGAGGGATGGTAAGGTCTATTTGATTGTGTATTCTACCTTTTCATTGCCACCAACTCATTAGTAACACTTTGTAATAGGCTTTTGACTTCATGCAGTTTATTTGGGGGCACAGATAAAGGAACTGTGGAGGTGGTCACTATAATAATTAAAGCTGTAATAGGCTGAATAGTAGGAGCCTCTGGAAATATAGGCATGGGTGGCCTTGGAGCAATATTTCCTACCTGAATTAGGCAATTTTCTATCCTTATGGTCGTATCATAGGCATCAGGTAATACAGTCCCACCCATAGACTGAATCATAACAGCAATATCTGGATTCAAAGACCTTAGGTAGTAGATAAATGTTGTGTTTGGAGAGGGTTTCACTAACACGGGGATCCTGTCCCATGTGGAGCTCTCTTGATAGTAGCTAATTGCTCCATGAGTGACAAGTGGTCACTCCTATCTTCAAAGTATTGGCACAATTTAGTGCCCAAATCATCCCAGTTGTGTATACAGTTGGCTTGAAGACCTCTATACCACTGTAAGGCCTTTCCTTTGAATGAAGAAGCTAGCAGTCTCACAACCACATTATTCGTAGTGACATTATGGACAGAGCAGACACTAGCAACATCTTGAATGTGCTCAGCAGGAGTAGTAGAGTCTTCACTAGTAAAGAATGGGATAGCCTTTAAAGCTGAGGTGGGGATGTCATCATATTGAGCTAGGTCTAGAGGACTACCCCCATTAAATGCAACAAATGGGAGATTCCTAGCCATGTTAGGTATACTCAGGTTAATGAGTATAGGTATATGTAGGGTTCTAATTGAATGTTGAGACCTAACTTGAAAATTCAATGGAAGAGGAGTAGATCGAGCTCTTATATGCACTGAAATATTATTTATGTTTTCCCTCATAGGGGACCTAGATAGTCTTGTTCTTCTTCTTCTATCAGTGAATGAGAGTTCAATAAACTAGAGATTACCTCTAGAAGAAGACCTTATATGCACTCCAGGCATGAAATGTTGAGTTGTTGTGTAGGAACTGGATCAACAAAGTCACTAGGTGCCTATCAAACGCTTTCATAGCAGCAAATGAACTAGGGACAACACCAAAATCCTTAGTCCAACTCTTACTCAGAGAAGAGAATCACACCGGGCATGCCAGGAACTATTATCACATAGAATTGCACCCAGCTTGGAGAGTATCCAAGCATTCTAATGACACAATGGGAATGATCTCAAGGTGTGGGACCTTGCAAGTTGAGATCAAACCTCTAGAGAAGGTTGGTTCATCATTCTAAGCCTAATGCTCAAAGAAAATCTATCTAAACCTAGTGCTAATGCTGTAGGGGAAAAGGGTTAGGAAGAAACTGAGTGGAAATAAGGGTGATGCACCAGATTTAATGAGTAGTAGTAATCTTGGAAGAGACACAACAATGATCTAGACTTATAAAGCAGATTCACATAGACTTATAGGACTAATTGAGGCTTCAGTATGAAGTCCTAACCTATAGAGGAGTCATCTTACTCACAGAATAGATCACAAATTCAAGTAAAACACATAAATCAAAACATAAGAGAGGCAAGAATTATGAATATGTCGATCATGAAGGCCAGAAACCATTACAATACCAAATAACCAGTAGCAGAAGAAGACACGGTATATCTAATTACATTCATTGATGGATTAATCAGAAGACAAACAAAGGCCAAGCTTCAGGCACAGTGAGTTAGATTCTGATAATCCTGTAACTACACTACGAGGTCTGACTATAAGAAATTTGGTAGCATAACATCCCAGAAAATTACTAACTCCTCCTGAATAATGAAGACACAAGGCCTTATATAGATCAAGTTCTTGTGCAGAGGGTGTTGAGGTAGATACATAGGATACGAGAACACTAATGCAGTCATCAATGCAAAACCAAGAATAAACGGTGAAGAGGACAGAGGCCATGCCTCTGGCTGATTTGCAACACTAAGAATAGCTACCAATGCACAAGAGAGGATAAAGCATTGAAGATGAAAGCCCAAAAGTTGTCACCAACCATAGGAAGATCTGCCACCTAGCCACAGGAGTTGCCTCACATTGAAGAACCATGCCATCCTTCTGAATTTTCATCTGCATAGCTCACCAACTCAAATCAATGCAAAATATCTACCTCTACAACACTTCAAGTCGGTCACTGAGATGTCATGTCGATCAAGCCTGCATATTCTTTCTTAGTCAGCAACTATCCTAATATCCAGATATGCACATCTAGATCATGAAATTTGGATCATATTTTCAAAGTGAGGATATCCTCCCAAAAAGCCTACCAAATGAAAGAGGAGGAAATTCTAAGCACTTTTGTCTTTTGGATCATGTAGAAATTCCTCAGGATGAGGGAGATATCCGCAGTCAAAGTTGTGGTCAACCGACATCAGGATGTCCATGTGTCATCATCTTGCAGTCGTGCAAAAGCAAGGTGACATCATCTTAGATGGTTTGTTGGCTATGCGATATCTAGATATGCACCCGTCAACTTTACCTTCGCAACGTGGAGGGGCCGTCATCCGCATGGATATTAACTTTCAATATCCGGGCACTAACTTAAGATCCGGACGCCTTTTGTATATCTTGATGATGTCATCAGCATAAAGAACTTTGTCGAAGGGAGAATCTGGATGACATCATTAGGATATTAGCACTAGGGGGAAGGAAACAGGATGACGTCATCAAGATATTCACAAAGGACCCAGACATTAGTTAAGATCTAGTTGTTAGGAAAACATCTAGATATTAACTAAGGTCCGAATATGAAGGAGATATCAGGACCTTAGCTAAGGTCTAGGATATTAAGATAGTATCAGGGATGTTAGCTAAGATCCGGATGATGTCATCAGGATATCCATGCCAAAATGACTAAGTATGAGAATGAGGAAATCCCTATGAAGGAAGGCATTCAAGAAGATTAAGGATTTCTGGGTTTTTACAAGGATCTTCCAAACGAGATTTTGATGATTTTTGCAAGGCAGAGCATGAGGATCATGAAGGATAAAGACCTGCAGGGCTATATTCCAAGGGATGTCCAGGATATTTTCAAGGTGAACTATTTGACTCTAGACAAAGGAAAATGGGGCAACAATAATATTGTTATGAATTGAAACATAAATAAAAAGTGATAAACATATAAACATTTGATGGTTCATTTGACCAACATTGAAAAAAATACTGGCATTTAATGAATGCCACAGTAACCTACCTATGGCAAGAACTACTAACCTTGATAATGGATGCTTCTTCCATCCTTCATGTTGGTGAATGTTTGTTTTTTAAGTTGTTGTCATTGCCCATGTTTCATACATGTTGGGGGGTTTTCTAGAAATGACAAACTCATTAGATGTGGGTACTAAAGCTAACATTTGATATTTTTGGTATACCAAACTTCTTTCAATGAGCAAACTCTTCAAGCATTGAACTTCCTTGTTCATCTTTGATTTCCTAGGGTACCCAATTGTATGTATGATTTAATATTCCTCTAAATCCCCAAATGTTATTAAAACACAACAAGTCCTTAATAATTTAAACCAACATGAAAAAATATTTGTTAGTTAGCCTAGATTAATAAAGCCACTATATATGATGATTGAAAGGAAACCTAATGTGTTTGAGGACTCATCCATGATTATTATTGATGTAAACAATATGACTTTACAATGAAAATTAAAACTCAACATATTAACAAAATTATGACATGTAAAAGAAAACACATTAATAAAAAAATCTAAATTTTGCTTGAGTGTACCTTAATTTCCACATGAATGCACATTATTTCCATGACAAGGGTGTAAATGGAAACATAATATGCCCTTGGAAAATATAGAGCATGTATGGTGGGGCATAAAATTACAAAAAAAATTTTCTTAAAGTAGAGGAGTCTCCACCATATCTTTGAGCCTATCATAAAAGGCAACCTAGTAAGGTTGGCATACATATATTTCTTTTCTTTTTGTTCCAAAATATCAATGGTATCCAAAATATTCTTCCACCAATTTATTTGAAGGCAATCTCTATATTTTGTTTACCGTGATTGTGTTAGTGAGGTTTGCATAGAGCATAATAATAAGCCAACAAACTATCCAAGCAATTAGACATGTTTAATAGTAAAAAATCTACTATTCTTGGATTTTTTGCTTCATAGGTTACAACATAAAAATTTAACAATTACCCTCTCATATTGGAAATGGATACTATAAACTTAAATTCATTCCTCTCTAAATATAACAATATTTATCACAAATGTTATCTATTGTCACTTGGATTTGCACCTTGTGTATGAGAGGTTTGGCAGTCTTCAACAATCTAGTGAAACATTGAGATGACCTCTAGGCGTGGGACCCTGCAAGGAGGCCAAATCTCCAGAGAGAGGCTGGTTCCTTCATTGAATGGGAGATTCAACTATTCCTAAGACAAAACCTAATCTATCCACCATTGATGAAAAGGGGAAGAGGGATAAAACTACAAATTAAAGGAGGTGATACACCAGGTTTGAATATAAAGCTCTCACAAAACTAAGAATACACAAAATAAAAATTACAACTGATAACTCGCACAAATCTAGAAAATTCTAATAGAGGTAAAGAAAAGAACAAGATTGTGAGGAAATAAACATTCACAAACGATCAGTTCTGAATTACACATAGTTAGAACAATAGAAAAGGTAAAAACACAGTGTGTATTTCTACAAAAGGCATGGTTATAGCAAAGGAGGGCTCTGTTTGGAATACAGAAGAATGAAAAGTATCCAACTATTTTCTAATCTTCATTACATCTTACAAACATGCATATATAGCAATTCATTACATTGACCTTAGTCATTTCATCAATAAATTTGTCCCATGGGCTTGTCAAAAAATATTCTTGCAAAGGAATGTCTATCTGCAAGAATTTAATGCAGAAAATCTCTTGGATCATGGAGTAGCTGGGAGATATTTTTCTTCTTCAATGAAAGCAACTGATTCATCACTTGTAGCAATCAATGCAAAATATCTAGCAATGGGGTAGTTGAGTAGATCAAATTATGCATTAATGGATGATGAGGAAGTTCAAATAGATTTTCCCTCCAAAATACTCTTTTCATAGAGCTTTTACAACACTTTAAATATCTACATTTAGATATTTAAAGTTTACAATATATTATAATTCTCTGTTTCATTGATTTCTACATATTTCAATTTCTAGTCTATATTTTTCCCTATTGGCAAAATCCACTTATTACAAACCATTCTATCTTTCTCTCTACATTTTTCTATCTTCAATTGGCAACTTTGTCTTTTTTGAACTGTGGCTTGTTTCTTCATTTTTTGCCTTATCAGCAAAAATTCATTTCTCTAAACTATTCTTGCTCATCTTTTGCCTTATCGGCAAAATGTTCAATCTTTGAACTTTGCTTGGTTGTCTCTTTTTTGCCTTATTGGCAAAAATCCATTTTGCTAAACTTTTCTTCTTTGCTTTCTTTTTTCCTTATCGGAAAAAGTGGCCTTTGGTGAACCTTTCTTTCTTTATCACTTTTTGCCCTTGTCAGAAAAAATCATCTTTTTTCTAACCATTTTGCCTTGTTTTTTTTCCTGATCGACAAAAAGTCACTTTTTTGAACCTTGGTCTCTTTATCAGCAAAACTTCATCTTACTGAACTTTGTTCTTTGCTCCATCCTTTCCTTTTGTTCGCCTTTATCAGCAAAGTCTTACTTTGCTAAACCCTTTTGCTTCTACTTTTGCTTTATCGACAAAAGTTGTCCCTGGCGAACCATTCTTGCTTTGCTTTTTTCCTTATCAGCAAAACCATAAATTTTCAAACCATTTGGGCTTGCTCTTATTCTTTGTCGGTGATTTAACAATTTCTCAAACCTCAGCCTTTCTTCATCTTTTCTGCCTTATCGGCAAAAAACCATTTTTACGAACCAAGCTTACTTTGCCTTATCAGCAAAATCATCCTTTCTTGAACTCTACCTTTTGGTCTCTCTTTCTTTTATCAGCAAAACCTCCTATTGGCGAACCAAAGGATTTTCAAACTTTGTGAATGTTCGCAATTTTCTAACTTTGCCGATAAAGGCATCCTTTTTCTTTTCTTTTCCTTAGCCAATTTTATGCTTCCTTTTTTGCCTTATCAGCAAAAACTGACTTTTTCTAACCAAGCCCTCTTTGCCGGCAAAATCACATTTTTCTGAACCATTCTCCTTAGCCGCTTCATCACTCTTTTTTTGTCTTATTGGTGAAATGTCTGTTGGCGAAACCTGTATTTAGTGAACCAACAATGCCTTAGCCAAGTTTCCCTTTATTGGCCCATTCGTTCCTTCACGAACCTTTCTTCCTTTCCCTTTGCCTTCCTTTATCAGGAAATCACCCAGTCGGCAAACTTTAGAATTTTTGAACTTTTAGAAAGTTTATGACTGGGGAAAATCACCGATAAAGGCATCCTTCTCTCCCTTTGCCTTAGACAAATTTTTGAAAAAAACTCGTTTCCCTTGCCGTTTGTTGGCAAATCGCCGAGTTAGTGAACTTGTGGAAAAACAAACTTTTAGAAAGTTCACGGAAAGTAAACATTGCCAATAAAGGGGAAAACTTCCCTTTACTTAGCCATTTTTTCTTCTTTGCCTGCCTTATCGATGAATCAGCCGGTCAATGAACTCGCTGGTTCGTGAACCTGAAGTTTTGCCGACAAAGGCAAAAAGTGGGCAAAAAACTAAAGTAAAGACTTCAAATTTCCTAGGTTTTTTCTAGGTTTTTTGCAAGGATTCTCCTGATGAATTTTTAGGGATTTTTACAAGGAAAACACTAGAATTTGAAGGATTTTAGGTTTGCAGAGTTAAGTTTCAACAAGATCTTGAAGCTAGGCTATTTGACTCTGGGCAGAGGAAAATAGGTCAACATTATCTAAATTGGAGGTTTTCCTTTAAGATTGTAAATAGCATATAGTTTAAGCAGACTAAAGAAACATAGACTTAGTGTTTGAGTTTAAGACTAAGTTACTATGTAATAGATTGAAATTTTTAGTTTCAATGTTTTATGTGAGCTCCTTCTTCTATCTTCATTGAGAGGAATAGTTTATCTATTTTAAGGGGTTGATAAAAAAATATTTGAATATTTTTAAAGACATCCCCCTAATAAAAGATCTTATTTAGAGATTGAGAAGAAAATGTATAGTCTATGAACCACTAGCCACTAAAGAACACATAAGCATTGGTCACAGTAGGATTCAAGTCAACCAATACTTGTACAACCTCCAAAAGAATGTCAAAATTGTTGGCAATGTCCACTTACAAAGCAATAATTATATGCCAATATTAACTCTAGATTGTACAAACATCAAGTCTAATTTTCACAATCTTTTTTTATTAACATGACCTTCCCTAGAAGCACTACAACCAGGAGCCCTCTCCAACCATAGTCCAAAGAATAATAGAACCATCATTAGCCAAAGGTCACCCATGGCGCCCAAGAAAATATATTGATCAAACAACTTACATTTGAGCTATTAAACCACAAAGGAAAGAAAGATAGAAGTATAGAACATAATAAAACAAAAAAAAGTGTTAAGTGATTCACCAAAGACAATTTAGTATGGAGAATCTGAATAAACTATGACCTCATAACTAAAATTTTTCCTCTAACTTCTAAGACCATGAGAAAATTGGTATTTCTCACTAAATATGTTACTTTCTTTAAACTTCTATAATGGTCACCTGACTTTGACCCCAAGAAAGAATGCATAAATAAGACTTTAGTTTGGGTCATGCTTCTTGGGTTGCCTTTGGAGTTATAGGATGAGGAGATCTTGCAGAGCATAGCCAACCCTTTTGGTCAGCTCATTGTGTTGGATCTAATAGCAAGGGGCAAGAAATAATTTTGTTGTTTGTGAGACTTTGTGGTTATGTGGATTTTGATAATTTTCTCCCTTATTGGATTACCTTGTCCTCCAAATTCAGTAAATGAGTTCAATAGATAGTCTTCAAGAATTCCTTGGTCATTTTCCATTTTTGTCTCAAAGTGGGTCATTTAGAGGTGGATTGCTCGAGCAACAAGAGAAATATTTCTATATGGAGGAAAAAAGAGCAAGCTTTATAGGTAGAAGGCCCCTTATTAGATGAAGCTTATGATGTTTGGAAGTTCATCTATGAGGAAGTTCCAAACAAGGATTGTAGGAGGAATAATTCTAAGGTTTGTAGGGATTCTATGGAACCCCAGGATTTCACCCCTATGACTGAGTTGCAGAAGTCAAGGAAAAGGGATCCATGTGGCCATTCGGGTCCTTCTGGTTCAAGTGCAACTCATAAAAAAGGGAACTCAGCCCGAAAATATTTATGTAGCAAGGATAAGATGGTGGAGGCTATCCAGTGCTCTTTAGAGCATTTTGGTTTCAAATTGCCCTGATTTAGTTGCTTTCCTCTGATTCTTAGGTTTTTTGCCCATTTGGTTTTGCTTTTAATGCCTTTGTTATTTTTTTATTCTTGTAAGGAAATCTTAGTGTTGCTTGTCCCATGTTGTTGTCCCTTGTTGTTTTACTGGGCTTCATTGTCATATCTTACTTTTTTTGCATAAGGGTTTGGGCCCTTTCAAAAACCCACCTTTACCATTAACAACAAAAATGTTACATTCATGCCTATCCTAAAATTTAGTGCATGAGCTTTTATAATTTATATGAATTTTAGAATAGATTAGAATTTAAAGGGTGTGATGTCTATTCTAAAATTCATGTAAATATTAACTCTCAAACCCCATCTAAACAATATTGCACCATTAATTATAGATTTATTTCTCCACAAAAAATAGTACCTGATCTTCTTGAAACATTCCAGGTCATCCCTAAGCTTTAAGTTGAGGGAATTGGTGTCTAAGAGAACATCCATTCTTGTGATCCTTCTTTCTAATAAAAAACTAGTTGGGGATCTTGAATTATCTAGGATTCGCCATTATTACCATTAGATTTTCCAATTCTTGTGTTGATAGCTATCCAACCCTATCAAATCCAAACACATCTTGAAACCCTACCACTCAAAAGAGATAAATTCTAGAAAACCTCCCATTACAGACTATAGGGAAAAAACCCACATTACCCCACCCACCATAGTTCTTAACAAATTATTTAGCTTGTAAAGGCTCACATTACCATTTTTCCAAAAATTGAATCAAGAAAATCCAAAAACCTTACCTACATAATTATGTAAGACTAAAAACCTTAAAATGAATATAAGATCAAAAAGTACAAAAGAAAACCAAACTTTTGGTCATGTCAAGTCGGCCTTCTCGTACCAATATAGCAAAACAATGGCTAATACCCTTAATAGAAAAATAAACATGATCTTGTGTCACCCATCAACACTTGTGTTCAACACAAGAAGCATGTGTCGAAAGTCTGCTTTCAATATAACCATCTATTAAGCAAAAAATATTCAAATACAAACAAACCTTAATCAATAATCAGTATAAGATACTTATGTCTCCACATACAAAAGAATCCGCAACAAACTACTCAAATAAAAGCCCTAAATTCTTCTCCATGATACTGCCAACAAAGACACTCCATCTATATGACTTGTTATCAAGACAAATAAAAAAATTAAAACAATTTTGTTTAGATGAAGTTTCATCTCAATCAAAAAAATAGCTTGCCAAGTTTTTTAAGACGAAAATATGGAGAATTATATTATTTTTAGTATACAAACTTTCTTCCTTTACAAGAAAGTCAAGATAATTATATTATTTTTATATTTTTTACCACCAAAATTGAACAGCCAAAATTTTAAGAGTTACACGAAGAAAATCCATATAAAAAGGGTGTGTCGACCAAACAAGCAAATATCAATCGTCAAAAAGTTGCTATCAATCATCAAAAAGTCACAAAGTCAAAAAGTCACAACATTACGTTCTTTTACTCACAACTTTCATTTGTGCCATAACATGTTTAAACGATTTAAATGAATTGAAAGATAATCGTACAAAATCAAAAGTTTCAAAGAAATAGCTAAGGATGTTAGTTTGAAAACCATGACAGCATTGTTGAGAAACAATCACAATACAAGAGCTGCTAAGGAGCTGCAGTCCCTGACTAAAGATTGCATGGTGCACTGCATATAAATTATTGAAATCAATTGCTTTACAACAAAAGCTTGGTCTGTTTAACGAGAATGGGGAATGGTGAATTAGGGGTTGTAGATCGAGGCACTAAAGCAGCTGTAGATTGATGTACTAAATTGTTTGCCACCATCCTTGCCAATTAGAAGATGATGATTGAACACAAGAAACCATGTCCAGATTATCCACATTCTATATTTGAGACTGTAGAAGGCTTTCAATAGAAGGCAAGGTTTTCTTGTTAGAAAACCTATTAAAACAAATCATCTTTAGCGATGCAAGCAATAGCTTTCGAAGTGCAAACCATCTCAGGTCTTCAATTTTAAGAATGGAAAAAAAGTCTGCATAGCTTCAAATGCATTTCAAAGTTATTCATTCAAATCAGCATAGTCCTTATGTTACAACCAATCTACAAAGTCTACTCAAATGATGGAAACAATTGTAATCAGAGGGCAAAAAGAAGGTTTAAAATGAGAACCAGAATTCCTAAGAATGTATACTGATCCTTACCAAATTACAATTTAAGCGTCTGGTCAATGATGCCAATGGAAATAACTCGAAGAAGTGAAAAGGACATTGTATAATGATTGATACTAGCCATCATAAAAGTTTGTACTGAAGAAAGATTAGGAACTGTTGTGTACGAGGTGAAGAAACTAGATTGAATTCGTTCACCCTTGCCTTTGAAATTCAAACAAAAGATAGCGTTCCATGAACAAGCATAAGATCTGTTAGAAACTGTTAAATTAGGCTTTGTTTTAGTCTGGGTCTGCACTGTTTATGGAGATATTGTAAAGTTTTGGATTTGATACCTGGAAGCAAAGTGCAAAAAATTTGGTGGATGGTCTTAAAATTTTGGCATCTCCTGTAATGATACAATTGCAGCTTACCAAAGACATGACTATTCTTATGTGGCGTCAAGAGATTGTTTCACTTAACTCATCAAATAGGTGTCCAACTTGATCAGTTAACCATTGTTAGCATATGATTATTCTTAAATATTATCCACTTCAATAGTCAAAGGTTAATTTTAACTAATAAAAATAGGACAAATATTTATCACTTTTTATTGTGAATGAAATGTAAAATTACTATTGACTGTTTAACCATTGAAATGGATGATATTTAAATAGAGTATTAACATACAACCAACTGTTACCAACACAAGAGCTTTGTAACAGGGTATGGTCCTGGACGTCCAGTAAAGGACAATGGAAAGAGGATTTTTGAATTGTGTTTACTTTCTGGGACAGAGAGATACAGGACATGTTTCAGGATGGCAAAATAAAAATTGCTCCCCACATTTTTTTCCGACGATTTGTCCCCAGGCTTCAACAAGAAGGGATGCCCTGCTGGGAGTAGATGAAAAAGCACTTGCAAAATATTTATTACTGAAGCTGTTACAACAACCTCTATTACTGGAAAAGGTGTAGTGAAATATTTTTATTGTTGATTTGTCCCACCCAATGGATAAACAGAGCACATTTAGTAATAATCTCCAATTTTAGGGATAATGATAGAATAACACTGAGAGAAAAAAACATGGGAAATGGGTTAGAGAAAAAGAAAATGACTTTCACCAGTTGAGGGCACAGATGCTGAAGGAAACCCCTGCAAATATTTTTGTAGCCTTCAAAACTAACACCCAAATCCCTTCTACCAATTAAATGATTCTCAATTCATCCCAGAAGAGGACGAGAAACAATCTCAAGAATAATCATTCTATACAGAGCTCCTATATTCCCCTGTATTTGAAATTTTGGGTTAATCCTCTACTTCGTATTAAACTAGGATATAAAAGTTTAGGTTTTAGGCCATGAATGAAAGTATTGATATGAATTTGAATGTAGGTTAATAAAGGGTATATAAGTTACAAATATATAGGAATTGTGTAAATAGAAATGGGATAAGATTAAATATATGGAAATAAGTCAGTGAAGGCAAAAATAGATAAAAATAAATATTAGATCATAAATAAAACTTAACACAAAAATATGCCACTTGTTGATATATAATTATATTAAGACATTCTATCAAAATAAACTCTAAACTAAAGGGGAATTGGCATGGGTATACAAATTTCACCATTACAGATATATAAGACCCTATGAGCCAAAACATGAAAATATTTTTCAAAATATTACAATTTGTTTACAAACATTCTGCTTATATGAACAACATGCAACCAATACAATCTTTGAGATCATTAACATTCAGCTTTACAGTCAATACAAGCCCCTTTTTAACCACCACACTGAAAACTTGTAATAGATGTACAATCACAACTTAGAAATCTGCCTTCCACACCGGATCAAAAACAGCAATAAATAACCAAAAGTCAATTTAAAATCCTACATTGAATATCCCTTTAAAAATTTGAACTTAAACGTCACAACACAGAAATCAATACTTTAACCTGGTTAATCTCTACCCATTCTAACAATAGAAAATCAATTCTAAAGTGGGGATGGTCCATAAAGCTTTTTGAACCGGTGAACATCAGTCCATCAACAATACACTCGCCTTCTTTTATTCTTCTGAATGGGAAGAACTTCATATAGTTCACTATGGCTTACACAGTTCAGGAAGTGTATAGCTGGTCATTAAAACCACTGCAGAGACGACAATGCAGATACATACGAAGATAATACCTTTCCAATGCTCCTTCAAATGCTCATAGAACGACCCAGGCTCTTCCATTCCGCCATCAACCACAATGAACTGAATAATGCCTTCTCCAGCAATGAATAGGAGAGTTCCAGCAGCAACACTGGCGGAAATAATGAAAGCTGCCCACCAATTGTGGCAGATGAGGGCGTTGTTCTTCACTTCTCCAGACAGTAGCGGTACCATGAGCGTAGTTTGAATTCCCAGGCACAATATAATGTATTCTCGCACAGACAAGGCCATGGACGCTACTGGAATTTTGAAATGCTGGCTGCAATCGCTCAGTTTTAAACAGAAAATCGCGTTTAATTGTTTTAACCAGGGATCTACTAAACATGTGGGAAAAAGTGAAACACTGTTTTGGTGTTTAAAATCTTTAGGGAAAAAGTGAAACACTGTTTTGGTGTTTAGTCTAAAAATAGGTTTTGGTGTTTAGTCTAAAAATAGAAATATTCTAAACACCAAAACAGTGTTTCACTTTTTCCCACATGTTTAGTAGATCCCTGGTCAATATTTCCTTTCATATAATATAATTTTTTTAAATTAATTTGGTCGAACTGCCAAAAAAAATTGGTAGTCCTTCTCATTTGGTAGTCCATATGAGAAAAATCTTTATTTTATTTTATTTATGCATGTTTAGAGAAGCATTGTCAATTGGAATATTTTTCTTGACAACTATTTATGACGAGTAGAACAATGAAAAGTCTGTATAATATTCTATTTTCCCATTTATTTCTTACATGTGAAAACTAATCTCTCCACTCAAGCATAATATGCTATCGTTCCGATTATAACCATTCATTCTCTCACTACCTAGAGAAAATAACGTAACGCGCTATTATTTGAATGAGTGGGGTTGCACGGTATGACAGGGATAGAAGGATAGAGGCAGGTTTTAAACCATTGCAAGAACATTTACTAGAGTAAACAATCGCTTGGTTTTGATCCAAGGACCTCCTGGTACAGGTATGGGCAATGCTTTTCTACCTTCTGTAATTTCTTAAATTGCTATGATTGTAGGATTTCTGCAGAATGGATTTGTTGAAAAGGCTTTAGAAGCTTTGAAGTGAATGTAAAACCATACTTCCTTGAGCCACGACCTACAACAAGGCATGGACATCCATTTAAACGTTAAGTATACAAGGGTTTTTGTTAGATCTTATAGTTGGAAATGCTCTGGTAGATTCATATTTAAATGTGGAAGCATAGACAAAGCGCGCTAACTGTTTGATAGGAATGCCTTAAAGAAATGCGGTCACATGGACTACAATGATTGTAGGGTATGCATAAATGGATTCATTGATAATGCTTAGAAACTTTCAAGCAAATATTGTATCCTCCTTACCTGCGCGCCAATTTGGGGAATCCCAAACAAGAAGTAAGTTGCAGCCTGCCAGTGAAAGAACGTGAACTGTTTGATAAAGCGCCCCAAAGAAATGTAATTTCATGGTATGCAATGATCACAAGGAAGACACAAAATGGATTTGTTGAAAATGCTTTAGAAACTTTCAAACAAATGCAAGCAGTAGAACAAATTGCAAACATCCTCATGACTTAAGTTAAAATGGGGGCTGCTGAATGGAAAATATGGAAGCATATACAAGATATGGGGAATATTTCACAGAATGCTTTAAGAAAATGAAGTCTATTGGAGCTCCATGATAACAGAGCCGTGCTCCACAATTTTTACCAGCATTCTCCTTACTTTTGTCAAATTGATAGTATCGACACCCATCGAAGCAAAACGAAAGGGGACAAGGTTTCGTCAGATATATAGTTAGAAATGATCTAGTAGATAGCATATATGAAACGAAGGAGAGCTAGCAAGAGATGGTTAACAGATCCCAAGTTCTTGCAAATTTAAGAAATTTTATGGGCTAAGGTTTTTGGTGTATGTCAGGTTAGAATAGGATACAGTGGACACCATCGTGGGCATGATACTGTAAGAGTCACTCATGCAGTTAAAGAATTTACAGCATATCTTGCAATCAATGTATTCCATGAGATTATACCTGGATGATGTCTTTTGTTAAAAATTTGATGTGCCTTTTGTATATTTCCACATTTTGCATACATGTCTATGAGGGCATTTGTAACAATGTCTGACAAACACCAACTTTCAATTATTTTTTGGTGTATCTCCTTACCCTATTCGAAATCTCCCATTTGGGCACACGCTGGGAGAATGCTGGTAAATGTTGTCAAGTTTGGCTTTACACCTTCCAATTGTATATGCTTGAAAACTTCCAAAGCTTTTTCAATGAACGCATTTTGTGCATGTCATGTAAACATAGCATTCCATGTGACTACATTTCATTGAGGCATTTCTTGAAAAGGCTTAAAGTCTCCTTAAGATTACCATTTTTTGCATATAATGTAACCATATCATTCCACGAGACCACATTTCGTCAAGGCATTTTGTCAAACAATTTGTACGCTGTCTGAGTTTTTCCACATTTTGAGTACATGTTTAAAAGAGCATTTAGAACCACCTCTGACAAAAATCCACTTTTCATTATTTTTTGATGAATCTAAGTACCATACTCGAAATATCTCATTTTGATACATGCAGGGGGCACAATGGCAAAGGTTGCTAAGTTTGCCTTTACACCAACCAACTGTATTTGATTAAAAACTTTGAAGGCTTCATCAACAAACCCATTTTCTACATACCCTACAATCATTGCATTCCATGAGACAACATTTCATTCAGTTATATTGTTGAATAGTTCATGCGCTTCTTTATGCTCTCACATTTTGTGTACATGTCTATCAAGGTAGTTACAACTACATCTGATAACAATCCTATTTTAATTATCTCTTGATGGACTTCCATGCCCTATCCCAAAGCTCCCACTTCAGCGCACGCTAGGAGGATGTAGGCAAAGGTTGTTTTATTTGCCTTTACATCTCCCAATTGCATTTGCTTAAAAATATCCAACGCTTTTTCAGAAAACCTAAATTGTGCATAGCCTTTAATCATCGCATTCCATGAAACCGTGTCTTCATTAGGAATTTTATCAAACAATTTGCACGCCTTCTGCATTATTCCACGTTTTGCATAGACGTCTATTAGGGTATTCATGACAATAACATGTAACTGAAATCCACATCTCATTATCTTTCCATGGATCTATATTTGAAGTTTGTAAAATGTTTTTTAATTTTTTTTGTAGGGTAAAAAATAATTACCGATGTTCTGTCTAAGGATTTCATTTCAATGGCGGTCTTAGAAAGATTACTTTCAATCTATCAAGGCTTTGTGGGTGTCTCCAGCTAGCCATATCAATCACAATTTGCATCAGGTTTCTATAGCTAGTTCTTTCAATTAAAATTTGGATATTAGTGCATCCTTGTTTATAGAAGAATTGTCTACACCATTTGCAAAATAGGCACTCCCATTGTTACTTGAATATTTGAATATTGATATCAGTTATTAAGCCCTTTTCATCTTGGCACAATAGGGTACCCACAACTAGCTATGCAAAATCATCTTTTAATGAATTATAATTGTACACTCTTTCAGTCACATTTTATAAAATTACTAATATTTTGTCATAAGAAATTGATTTTGTTAATCAATTGTGCATATCCCTACCAGACTCATATAGATAAATCAATTAGGGGGTATGGATAATAAATACTAAAATTCTTTAAGGTAATCGAATTTGAGTTCTTCATTACTCTATATACTAGATGGTAGTGATTTTATTTATGATTACTAATTATGTGGCATATATAGGTTTTGTTTGTTTGATTTCATGGCATACCTTAGTTGCAGGAATGTTGATTTATCCAGTTTCATAAAAACTAAATATGAAGCCAAATGTACTCAATGCTTAAGCAATCCCATTGTCACATAGATTTGATCATATTGTGCAGGGAAGTCATTGCCACTCAAATCTTGTGCATCAAATTTTATGAAGAGAATTTCTTTAACTTCATTGTAGGCATTCACAAAATTGAAATTTAGTTTTGTTTCGGGGTCCTAAATTCCTAATTTGCTTGCTTTTCTTTGCAACCCCTTTGCATGACTTTTTGGGTCTATAATTGATAGTTTGCATGCTTTGATTTTTCTACATATGTCTTTCCCTTTTCAGCATTCACCTGTCATGTCACATCTTGTGTTATTCCTACTGATGTCATATCTACATTTCATGTGTTATTTATTCTCCACTTCAACATCTAACCATTGTTTGACATTGTCAACTGCCAACTGATTGATATAGTTAACTTTGTTTAGGATGGAAACAATGCTTTTGGTCTCAAATATGTTTGAGATATATAGACTCTTATTGCAAAGTATTGGAAAACATTCATGTTAAGTTATGTAAAATATGCAAGCTTTTGGATTTTCTAACAAGTATTTCAGAAGCACTAGTTTTGCAAATGTAGATAAGACATAAAAAGTAACAAAATTCTAGTTAGAGCATGGGATTGTGAGATAAAAGTTGCAATAGGAAATACATTGATCACAGAATTAAACATAAATAAGAGCTCTAAGCCTCAAAATTACATTCCAAGTACATATGAGTTAAATCAGCCAATGCATTGATTATATAGTTACAAATATATTTGAGTACAATAAGAAACATTTTATTTTAAATATTGGGAAGTAGAGTCTAGATTTCTAAGTATTCTTGGATCACACATTTGAATACTAAGAAGAACATCAGGAACCACAATAGAGTTTGTGATGATTTGAGCTTTTTATTTAAACTTGATTTCCTTCTTTTTGGTTAGAGTGTAGCTAGCCCTACAAAATGAGTTTTTTCGAGAGTAAAATGCTTGTGTATGCTAGAAACATTAAGGAAATTCTCACATGGAGTTTCCAAAAGAAATTGTATTGGAAATATTTCTTGAAGTATCTAGTACATTTCTAGGAAATTTCCATTTTTGAAATGTTCCTAAGCAAAAAATGAAAGAGAGGTGGAGTTTTTCAGTATCACATCATCTATACATACAAAATTTAGTTTTCAAGCCTGCAAAATGCTATAAAATTACACAAAATATTTTAAAATCTAACTAATAACAAGCTAAGTATGAGCATAAAGAGTCCAAAATATTAGCAAGACAAATATTCTCCTACATAATAGATACAATAACTATTTTTATACACACACAAATACAATCCACACAAAACAAGGTTTTAAACATACACAAACATACTCCACATAAAGTGATAGTTTAAGTACATTCATACATAATGAAAAATGAATGTCAAAGTACTTTCAGACACATACACACAATGCCTCCCAAGTTAGTTCAAACACACACACACACATGCACTTCAAACAAAGTGAATGCCAAAATTAATTTTTCACACACACACACACACGCATGCACATTAAATACATGTCAAAATTCATTCACACACAATTCACACACATAATGAATACCAAAGTTAAATTTCAAAGCCATGCACACACAATGAAATCCAAAGTTCATTCAAACACACAAAGTGAACATTATTGAAGTTTGAAAGTATTTTATACATATACTTTGCTCAAAGTAAACGTCAAAGTATTTTCTTAGAGTTAAGTTTCAAACACACACCCACACACACACACATACTTTAGACAAAGTGAATACCAAAATTAACTTTTCACACACACATGAGCATGCACATAGAGTGAATGTCAACATTCATTCACAAACATAGTGAATGCCAAAGTTAACTTTCAAAACCATGCCCACACACTGAAAGCCAAAGTTAGATCAATCACACAAAGTGCACCTCATTGAAGTTTGAAAGCATTTTTGTACATATACTTCACACAAAGTGAACATCAAAGTATTTTTGTTAGGCTTAGATGCACTTCAAAGAAAGAGAATGCTAAAATTTACTTCACACACACACACACACACAAAGATAAAGTGAATGCCAAAATTTACTTTTCACACACACAAACACATGCACTTCAAACAAGTGAATGCCAAAATTTACTTTTCACACACACAGACACATGGACTTGAAATAAAGTGAATGCCAAAATTAACTTTTCACTCATTGACTCTCTCACACATACACACACACAAACACATAGACACACATACAGTGAATGCCAAAGTTAACTTTCAAAATGATGTACACACAATGAAAGCCAAAGTTAGTTCAAACACAAGCTGAACATCATTGAAGTTTGAAAGTAGTTTTGCACGCACGCGCGCACACACACACACACACACACACACACACAGTGAATGCCAAAGTTAACTTTCAAAACCATGTACACACAATGAAAGCCAATGTTAGTTCAAACACAAATTGAACATCATTAAAGTTTGAAAGTATTTTTGTACATATCCTTCACATAAAGTGAACATCAAAGTATTTTTTGTTAGCATTAGGGTTCAAACACACACATACACATGCACTTCAAACAAAGTGAATGCCAAAATTAACTTTTCACACACACACACACACACGCACGCACATGCACACGCACACACACACACACACATCCCTTTTAAATAAAGTGTGTCAAAATTAACTTTTAACACACCCACACACACACACACACGTGCATGCACATAGAGTGAATGCCAATATTTATTCATATACACAATAAATGCCAAAATTAACTTTCAAAGACACACAAACACACAATGAATGTCAAAGTTAGTTCAAACACACACACACATGCACTTCAAACAAAGTGAATGTCAAATTAACTTTTCACACACACACACACACACACACACACACACACACACACACACACACACATATCCATTTAGACAAAGTGTGCCAAAATTAACTTTTCATACACACACAAAGACGTGCATGCACATAGAGTGAATGCCAACATTCATTCACACATTTATTAAGATTATTGTTAGGGTTAGGGTTAGGATTAGAATCAATATTAGGGTTATAATTAGGGTTAAGTTTAGGGTTAAAACTATAAATAGGGTTAGGGTTAGATTTATAGTGAGGATTAGGATTAGAATTATGGTTAGCGCTAGGGTTAGAATAATTAGGATTAGGGTTAGAATTAGGCTTAGGGTTACGATTAGAATTAGGGTTAGGTAACATTAGGGTTAGAATAAAGATATCTCAAATTCTATAGGATGCAAGAATGGTATAATAAATCTACATTGTAGAGTTCATGTAAAATAATTTACAACAATCATCAAACACATATTTCTAAGGCATACTATTACAAAGAATAGTTACACTATGCATATCAAAATGACCAAAACATACAAAGAACAATTAAAGTGTGCATATCAAATATATATATATATATATATATATATATATATATATATATATATATATATATATATATATATATAATTTGGTGATAAGCCTATAAATATTTGTGCCTATCGGCTATTTGATAGCACCTTTGGTGCTTTTACTAGTTTTATGTGTATGTGTGGATATATAAAACAATTCAATAGCATTCTTCATCCAAACAGAAAACCGTGTTTAATTGTTTTAGCCAGGGATCTACTAAACATGTGGGTCCTGATTCTAAACAACAAAACCTTTTTTCACTTTTTATCACATGTTTAGTAGATCCCTGGATAAAACAATTAAATGCGATTTTCTGAAGAACGTTGTTGAATTGTTTTATATGTCCATCCATACACATAAAATTAATTTTAAAAAAATATATTATATGAAGGGAAATATTGACTAGTATATTTATATTTAAAAAAAAATCTAACTTTTATTTTTTATAAATTAGTGATAGTTAGAATGCAAGCATTTCATTTCCCATTAAATATATTTAGATTATCCTTGGCATTTATAAATTAAGAATATTTGCATTTTGGTTTAAAATAGCAAAAGCATCTTTGAGAGTGGTGTGAGGTTTAGGTGGTGTATTTATTGTGGCATTTCAATATGATCCTCTATCTTAATAATCTCATGCATATAAATCCTTTTTTTTTTGTTTTTTAGATTGGAATCTCATAAAATTACACAGAATCTTGGAATCTTTCGCCTTTCACCTAAAGATAAAATTGTTAATATTTTTATAAAATTATTGTGTATGCATATATTAAAATAAAATATCTACAATATTTAAAGGGTAATTTTGAACGAATAAATCACAAAAAGTTGTTTGACAAGTAAGGTAAAGTTAGGCCTTGGGTGCACTCTAATCACTATGAACTCTCGAACACTTTAGCTTTGTGGAATGAAATTTTTAATACATGTATTTTCTATAAATGGCCAATTAACATGTTAGATTGCCATTCAAGTGAAAAAACATATTAAAGGTGTAAAAGTACCATTATATATATTGTACAAAAACAAGTTAACTAGTAATTATTTTTATTTGATGATTTTTAAGTTGCAAGGTTTTAAATAGTTTGGAAAGCCATTTTGGAGCCTAGATTGGCTCATCTTGCTTCAACTATTCTTTAATAAGGTTTATCTTTGGGATCTCTATTGGTGTATTTAGGATTTTTAATTCCCAAGTGTTTATTATGTGGTATTTGGAGACCCTTAAACATTGTAATATAAAATTTAAGCCACTTTAAACTTATATTACATTAATGAAATTAGAAATAAAAAATAGGAAAGGTTGGAAATAGAAGAGTAAATTGTATAAATGAGTTACAAAATAGGAAAAATAAAATAATAGGGAACCTGGATAGTGAACCCAGAAGCTCTCCAACACGAACGCTAGTGTGCCCACACTATAGTCCAAGATGGGTGTTGTCGTCATGGTTCTGCATTGTATTCTAGGGATGGTAAAAAATAAAAGTATCTTCCTAGAATCTAATTTGCCTGCACACTAGGAGGCAAAGGCATACAAAAAAATATTTAGGAACCCAATAGAAATACCAAAAACTAATCTAAGCTATCCAATTTAAATGGAATAATGATAAAGAAGAAAGTGATGCAAATCTCCATTGGGAGTTGTGACTTCAAAATAACCTATTTCTAGGACATAAAATGATTGATTGCAAAGGAGCCTACCAAAATACTGAGGTCCTTGGTTTGGTCTTCTGATCTCCATAGGTAGTGAATGGAATGATGAAAAAATAAATTTAATGGTGCATGCACTTAGCTTATGTGTTAGGACTAAGAATAACAAATTGGAATACTCTATAAGTATTAAACTTTAGGTCTACAAAAGATTAGTAGCCTAGTGTGTATGGTAATGAGAAGTAGGACATGAAGAGTGCAAATATGCCAAGGAAACAATACAATACAAACTTAATGAAGCAAGAGGATAAGAATAGAAAACCATCCCAAAGATCCAGTCCAATGGCATGTAGGAAGCTTCACAAAACTAAGGACCTACAATAGAGAGCTAGAATGTTATAGAGTGCTCTAAAAGATTGGAGGAGAAGTTGGAACTTGTAGGAAGAGGAAGATTGTATATGAACTACTCATGGAGGATGCGAGAGCAAAGAGATATTCTAACTTGCATGTCAAATGTTCAACTTATAAAGGGAATCATAAAGATGATTCTTGGAGGCCTACAAGTTTAGACTAGGCATCAATTACAAACAAGAAGCATAAAAATGCCTCTATTTTGAGTGTCAAATTGAGCCTATATGATTGTACTATCGGGGATGCTAGCATGCTTGTGTAGACATCCACACAATTATGCTAGATTCCAAGAAGAAGTAAATAGGAAACATCACAAAATGGTCACACTGAACATAAGAAACGTTAAAACACATTATGCATAACATAAATGCACAAAACAACACAAAACTTGGCATCTAGATTGGAACTAGGCTAGGAAAGGGGCTAAAATAGTTCCTAAAGCATACTATAAGAATGGACACTAAATTCAGGATAATTTACAATGTCAAAATTATAGGGTATACAATTTTTTACCTTACATTTTGCCCCAGTTTAGTGGGTTGATGTCACTAGGTGATATTAGATATGCTAATGTGTAGAAATAAAAATTAAAAAAATAACATTGTAAGGATGCATAAAAAGGTATGCAATAGTCTTTAGATCCGGAATGTGTGAACACAGACAAAGATTTGCAAAACAAACACATTAAAAAAACAAAACTTGTGTTACACCCCAAATTTTGACTATACTTTGCTTTTTACTTTTATGTAATTATTGGATAAACTTACATGGATTAACGATTTGATGTTTAGACAAATGTCAGGAAAAAATCAATAATTTCATGAGTTATGATTAATTGCATAGAATTTAAAATGTGATTATATGTTATTGACATTATCTATTTATGATGTTTAAGGATTTACTAATGATACACTAATTACAATCTAATGATTGTGAGTTGTAACTAGGGAATAGATTACCACCCTCTGAGAAAGAGAGATAGAGCATCATCCGAGAGAAGTGGATAGACATTGGAAAGGACAGGTTAATTGCATCTAAGTCTTGTGTTTATTGTATAGTGAACCTTTGTCAAATTTGGTAAGTTGTAATTGTTCCTTTTGGTCTAAGTTTGGTGTTGACTTGTCAGTTGACAATTGGTTGACAAGATCCACTAAGTCTAAGTTTGTTGTAAACCCTAGTAGGGATGGTACGATCATCGAAAAGATGTAGTCGATGGTCATTATTTTATTTATTTGAGGTGGATATAGTATATATTCAAGATTATATTTCTGGTAGTGTTATCCTATCAGATTATTTAAGTTCAGCTATTGTGGTAGAATATCTTGACCCCGTTCTTGTATTTTGTTGGGTGTTAGTAATAACCTGGATAAATGTTATATACACCAATTTTTTTTATGTCAATATATATATGTATTTAGTAAGAATTATTGGTCAAACCCCTTTCAATTTGCTATAATTGAAATTCTTGTTGAGAGGGATTCAAGTAGTTACTAATTTAATGTACTCTACTTTATGATGATTTTACATCGACTCCTTACTCCACATAAATATAGAGAGAGTGGAGGAGTTGTTAGTAGAGAATCAGAGTAGTTCCTCTAACCCATCACTCCATGACCCATTGCATGCTCCTTGTGAGAGCTTATATGCTGAGATGAAGCAGAGATTCCCAGGGGTAAAGGGAGATATGCCTCGAAAATAGAACTTACAGGGAAGTTGGCAAGTGAGTGGGATATGGTATGCATTTTGTAGTGTCTTTTTGAGTATGCAAGAGGCAGCTCGAAAGAAGCAGAGATATTGTGGATGTTAAAAATAAACAGGAGAGAGAGAGAGATTACTATACGTCCTTCCACAGGAAAAATATAGAGAGATAACAACAGTTAAGACATTATATTAAAAATCTCTAGCCCTTGTTAGACTCGAGGCACATCCATGCAATAGAGAGATATCAGACATCACCTTAGACATAATTTCAGGGTTACTCAAAGAGCCTTGAGATGTTATCTTTATAAGACTTTACTACAACATAAAAGAGGATTATCATAGACTATATGTGCCACATAAGAGAGAATAAGGTGAGTTTTATATTCCTTACATATCAGTACCATTTATTTTGAAAACATTCATAAAAATAAAGAGAAGCCAATGAATGAATGATATTTATATGGTGCTAAACTTATAGAAAGATAGTTTATTATATATCTTACAAAACCGTCTGAGCCACCCTTACTACGTTAGTACATCGTAACGTATGATAAATGGTTATGCTTTGTAAGGCTTGAGACTGCGAGTTGAATGAACCAGATAATATAAATCATGAGTATGATAGAAGTTGTTTATTGTTTATTACCAAGGATATAATGGCATATTAAACCTATGGAAAAGAACCATTTGACTATGCATACATAGACTATATCTCTGCTCTACAGAGGAGCCCGAACGGCTCGGAAAGGCCACAAAGATAAGCCCTTAGTTACATGGTTGAAAATATATTGAGTCTTTGCAGACCGTAGGGTCTTGTTTGAAAGAAAAGCCAAAAAAAATTGTCATCATGGCACATGTGTAGACCAAAGACTTATTATTATTGTGCATGGCCATAAAACTTGTTTTGTGTAAGGCCAATACACTTAAATCATTATTGTTTGAGTACAAGGTTGAATAGCCTTTATTTTATAAATCTTTTTTATGCATACTAGCAGATGGGTAAATATATATTCTTGTATCATGTATTTATTATAGTGTTGTGTGCACAAAGATTATAGATATTCCAATGCTCGGTATCATTGTGCTAACCAAATTTGAGTAGAGAAGGTTAGGAAATTTGAAAACTTAAACCTTCATGATTGTTGTACTTATGTATTGATAAAAGTTATTGTGGCTTATATACAAAGGATAGTATGTATGACTTCATACCTATCCTAAATTAGAAGTCAGAAGACTTAATATGACCAAAGGTCATAAGTATTTAATTATTTCTTGTGAGTTAAACCTAAAAGGGTTGAAGGATTTAACTTAGTCAAATGACTAGTTATAAAAATGAAAGTGTACACTAAGCTATTATATGAATGAGGGTATACTTTATATACTATGATTATTCATGTTATGTGCAAGGTGAATTTGATCAATGTCTAGTGGTCTAGGGAGGACTAGAGGCATTTGTTCCCCTATTCTGTTATGCTATACATATATGTTATTAATTTTAGAAAACAAGGGTATTGATATTTCTATGTATTTGGTTAAAGAGGTTAAACTCTAAAATTATAACCTGAGGGGTTTAGGAAACTTATAACCCTTATGATGAATATGACATTGCTTTACATATTGGTTGATAGTGAATGGTCGAGAAAACCACAGGGCTAGATAGAGTCTGAGTAGTACTTTAACAAATTTAAGTTATTCTATGATAGAGTCAAAACTTGTTTTATTACAGAAAGGATGTTTGATATTATAGTCAGTGAGTAGAATGACAAGAGGTCATAGACCCTAGAAATTGCAAGTATGCAAAGAGGGACTCTCTAAAAGGTTAGAATTACCTAAAACTAAATATTGTATGTATACCCTAGAATAAGGATTTGTTCTAAGTCAGATTGACTAGAATTGAATATGGTATATATAGACAAATTTATGTCTAGAGATACTAAGTGAAGAAAGTCAAATTATAGGATGAGATAGTCTCCAAGTCGAATCAGAGGTGTGTGAACACACGACTATGTTTATTGCAAACGTCTATTCATATTAAAACTTTGGCCAAAGTAATGCATCTATCTCTGCATGCATTAGTCGGTTCACTATGCTCCAGATTTACATAACCATCCAGTAGTGTCATACTCAGTTAGAAGGAATCTATAGTTTTATGGCCATGTTGGTTATGTAGGAAGCAACACTAGAAACTTAGATGGAAAAAACCTATTGGTTCCTTATATCTATACTCTTTGTAAAGGGTAGGGCCACTTCCAGGAAGGAAGATGTGTGGGGGACCGTCAGTCTATGGTTGGAGGTAAAGCACTCGGATGATGCTCTCCCTCCCAAGCAAAAGACAAGCCAAGACTTGTGAAGATAGATATCAATATTCCAAATGCAGTATACTTCATGACAATACTTGTGATAGTCTAACTTATGTAAAACTATTCTTTATGCCATGTGCAAAATATTAGTAAATGTAAAGTGAAATGGATTCACTATGATGAACTATTTTGATTATGATGTAATTTCAAGGTTGAAATATTCAGAAAAGATATACTTTTATTCATTTGTAATTATGCAAAAGATATGTTAAAAAAAACAATTTTCTCACTCATGTTTACCTATTAATTGACTTTCTTGTAAATTCTTGAGTTTATTCAAGTATTATGGGAAGGCATGTTACATATGGTATCAGAGCTACTGATTTCAATACATGGACCTATGAGCTCACCACTAAATTTTTTTATTCAAACATTAATAGTTGCTAATGTTTAAATGTTCTTTTTCCAGAATGGTAAGAACAAGACAAACACCAAGGAAGAAGGTAATAGGAAATGAACATTACCTAAAGGCTAAAAAGGATCGAGCCTCAAAAGTGAAACTCTTAGACAATATTATTTACACTGAAGGTGTATGGTTAGCTGACTCTAAGACCTTCGCTGACACTATTAAGCATATCAAGTAGGAGAAGATGTAGAAGGATAAATCAACAAAGGCCATTGTACCTATTCCTAAGGTTGAACCAGTCAAAACTTTGATACATAGGGATTTACCATTTGGATGTAGTCCTAATGCCCCTGTCATTAGTCAAGAAGTTATGGATGAGTACCTGTGAGTACATCCACCTTCCAAGTCTAGTTTGGTAGTCTTCAAGGATTAGGATGAAACTAAGGAGATTTCCCTTTCTGACAATGACCTAAAGTCGTGAGATGACAACATTTGTAATAAATGAGCATACTATGTAATCCATAGATATTATAATACAATTTTGGAATTTTAGCAGAAATCTCTCTTTTGTTTAAAGATTGTATAAATGACAATTGATTTATGTTTATGAATGAATTCAATTGTTTTGGAAAAACTAATTGAATGCTTAACATGGAAACTTTAGGAGAAGTAGAATTTCATCATGGTTCAAACCAGAACCAATCTTGGGGGTAGTCAGGGGTTAGGACAACCTTCTGGAAACTCTAATGCAAAATTGGACCAGATTCTTACAATGCTCAATGAAACAAGAGCGACAATTGGTAACCTAGAGCAAGAGGTTAGAGGTCAAACTAGACTTGAGCAAGAAGCACCTCATGAAGGTGAGGATTAAAACCATCATGAACGTACCACCTAGAATGAGCGTGGAGGAAATATTTCAAAGTCAAGACTAGATGAGGAAAAGAGGAAGCATTTGGCTCTTAAATTATCCAGGGACATGAAGAAGGTTACACTCCCTAAATTTGATGGAATTGTGAGTGAAGATGACACGGAGGCATGACTCACAAAAATGGAAAAATATTTTGAAATCAGGAACTATTCAAAAATAACCAAACTGGTATGGGGAGCATTTCAATTGTCTGGAGAAGCATCCAATTGGTGGATGAATAAAAAGATGGAATTGGGATTGAGTTCACTAAGTCTAACATGGGATAAGTTTGTAGAACTCTTCAAGCAAAGATGGTTACCGCAACTGTACTTTGATTAGGAACTCATGGATTTCTAGAACTTGAGACAGGGTGACTCATCAACAAATGAGTATTGGGAAATGTTTACTCATCTCTTTAAGTATGTTCATCAATACCAGCAGGACAAAAGGTTTCGTATAAGGAAGTTCACCATGGGGTTAAATACCCAAATAGGAGGTGAGGTAGATGTTCATGGTCCTACTACTATGAACCAAGTCTATGAAAAATTTGTTAAGAAAGAAAAGAAGCTAAAGTCCATATCTACTTATTGGGAAAAGAACCACTAAAAGTTCAACTGGTCACAATCTTCCCAAACATTCAAAAAAAGAGTGACAAGAAGAACTTCAAAAATAAGGGTGATAAGGGATTCTGAAACAATCGCAATGAGTCTAGAGGTGACAAAAAAAATGGCAACAATAACCCCAAGAAGAATGGAGACAACACAGGAAAGCCTTTGGAAAGGCGAGGACCTCCTGGGGGGTGTTTTTTATGTGGAGGTGACCACTATGCTAATCAGTGTCCTAAAAAGACACAAGGAATGTAACCATGAGGAAATCCCTTACCATCTCAATAGATGGCTTCTAGTAGAGAATCCATGTAGCACTGGATAACCAATAGGCAGAGTATCAGATTAATCCAATTAAAATTAGAGGTACCTTGTTTGGTGTTCCAATTTCAGTTTTAATAGACACTGGTGCCACTGAATGCTATATTTCACCAAAATTATTAGATAAAATATCTAGAAAAGATGGTTATATGAAAAAATCATGGTTAGTAGAGTATGCTAACCAGACAAGAGCTCAGGTAGAGCAGTGTTTGTTTGAAGCTAAGGTTGAACTTCCATGCTTTTTGACTGAAGTAAACCTTTATGTAGCCCCCTTAGGATCTTACGATGTCATCCTTGGAATAAACTAGTTATGGAGGCATAGGGCTAAGGTAGATTTTTTTGCTAAAATAGTAGAATGCCTAGACAACCTTGGAAATAGAGTTTTTCTACAAGGTACTTCTAGAGAAGTCAAGTTAAGGAAAATATCCACCTTACAGTTGAAGAGAGCCAAGCAGAAAGGGTGTCAACTCTTTGCAGTCAAAATGGATAAAATGGATGAGTACAAAGAGTCCATCTTTCAAGATGACTTAATGTATTACAAATCTTAGAAACTCCAAGGAGTCGAATAAGAGGAATTTATAGATCAAGAAAGATTAGATTTGGAGAAGTACCCTTTTCTATGAGATTTTGAGGATGTATTTCCAGATGAATTATTAGATAAAATATCTAGAAAAGATGGTTATATGGAAAAATCATGGTTAGTAGAGTATGCTAACCAAACAAGAGCTCAGGTAGAGTAGTGTTTGTTCGAAGCTAAAGTTGAACTTCCAATATTTTCAACTGAAGTAAACCTTTATGTATCCCCCTTAGGATCTTACAATGTCATCCTTAGAATAAACTAGTTATGGAGGCATAGAGCTAAGGTAGACTATTTTACTAAGACAATAGAATGCCTAGATGACCTTGGAAATAGAGTTTTTCTACAAGGTACTTCTAGAGAAGTCAAGTTAAGGCAAATATTTGCCTTATAGTTGAAGAGAGCCAAGCGAAAAGGGTGTCAACTCTTTGCAGTCAAAATGGAGAAAATGGATGATTACAAAGAGTCCATCTTTCAAGATGACTTAATGTATTACGAATCTCAAAAACTCCAAGGAGTGGAAGAAGAGGAATTTATAGATCAAGAAATATCAAATTTGGAGAAGTACCCTTTTCTACAAGATTTTGAGGATGTATTTCCAGATGAATTACATGGGTTACCTCCTAAGAGAGCTTTTGACTTTTCCATAGATATAATTCTAGGATTAGAACCTATATCCAAAGCTCCTTATTGAATGACGACAACAGAGTTGATGGAATTAAAGGCTCAGTTACAGGAGTTGTTAGAAAAAGGATTGATAAGACCTAGTGTTTCACCCTGGGGAGCGCCAATGATCTTTGTTAAAAAGAAGGATGGCACACTGTGCTTGTTTATAGACTATCATATGCTTAATAAAGCAATGATAAAGAATAAGTATCCATTGCCACATTTTGATGATCTCTTCGATCAAATGCATGGGGCAGCTATGTTCTCAAAGATTGAGTTATGATCTGGATACCATTAGTTAAGGCTGTGTTACCTTTTGAGTCGCCCCTTATTTATTTATTCATTGGTAATATTTCCTGAGCAAAGAGCCGGTTTACCATGTTATATTTTTGGTCATACCTTTGTCTCGTAAATCGGCTCTTGGTCCTTCAATTTGTATACGTTTGTTCTCTTTGTAGACAACGTTACTTAAGGTTTGAACCTTTGAAACCGAACCATTCTCAAAGTTCAAAGTTCAATGGTTCAATATGTCTGAAGTGTCTTATAAAGCAAGTTGTCATTTTGTTTGTCTTATGCATCTTTGAATTTTTGGGTTGAACTTGAACCTTCTGCTTGTACTCTACCGCGGGGTTCAAGGTTCAATGGTTCAACGGTCTTAAGGTTCAGCACTCACTGTCTTCTTATAAGTCAGGTCACCCAGTTACTTTGTGTAATTATTATATCGTTGAACCTTCTGCTTGTACTCTGCTGCGGGGTTCAATGGTTCAAGGTTCAACAGTTCACTGTTTCATAATTGGAAGCCTTTTGCCAAAGTCGCGTAACTTTTGTTGGTCTACATAACCCTTGCGTCGTTGAACCTTCGTATTGAACCATGTCTTCACAAGTTCAACGGTTCATGAGTTAAGTTCCTGTTTCAGTAAGTCAATCCTTTGCTTATCTATATGGTCCGATTGGCATGTTTGAACCACCGTATTGAACCAACGCATTGAACCACGTCCTAAAGGTTCAATGGTTCAATAGTTCAAGGTTTTGGTGATTTTGGTCCCGTTTGTTCCTGCGGCTCTCTAAGTCAAATTTAGCAGGAAAGTTGGAGGAAATTATGTCAGAAACTCATTATGAAACCGAGAGCTCTAACTTAGCGGAGGCTATGGATAATCATTATACTTCATGATGGCACGTGAATAATACTTGCTATTAATGAAGAAATCAGAGTTCATGTCTTTTTAAATATTTTTGGCACGTATTGTTCCGAGTGATAATTATTCATTCTGGTTAGTGCCATTATTAACCAAGAACAAGCCAAGTTTAGCAAGTAAACATACTGTGCAACGCGGAGGAGGATAGCACCGGAAGTGTAAGGCTCTTTTTATTCAAGTTTTCGCAGTGAATTTAGATATCTTGAAGGTGAGTTCTGTTTCCCATATGCTATTCCTAGTTCTTATGCTGGAAAGAAGAATCTTTGGAATTTCTGTTGTTTTCAAAATTCCAAGTGTTTTATTGTAATCCTCCAACTATGTCTTTGAAATCTACGTGTTTGGGGGATGAACATGGCCCTGGTCTTACTTATTCTCACTCACAATTTGGAGATACTGCACTGGTTCAATATGATTTGGAGGAATTTAAAGAAAGAACTAGAAACCCTGTTCAAACCCCTATAATGAAGAAAATCGTAGACAACGGTTTAGTTGAAGCTGCAACTTTTCCTCAGGCTATACTGTGCCCAGAATTGGTTCAAGAGTGTATAAATAGGTACGACCCCCATGACAGATGTATCAGAAATGTAAGCGGTGATGTGTTATTTCATGTCAACAGACAAACCCTCATGTCTGTGATGAAGATACCGCCTAAGGAGGCGTATTCCAGCCTTGACATTACTTCCTCCTATGGGCATTTCTCAGAGAAGAAATTGAATTATAAAAGTGTAATAGCAAGAAACTAGCTGTTGAAATTTTAGAAGGGTGGTTCAAGGTTACCCAGGCCACTTACCAGAGATCATTTGATAAAAGAAGTAAGGGATATTGTGGTATTGTTACACAGACTGAAATGCAATCAACACGCCTACTATTGGGAGGATTGGATGTACTTTTTCATCCAAGTCATCCTTCAAGGGGAACAATATTTGGATTGGGCCGAAATAGTGGCTGACTGTCTACATCAGGGTTTGAGTAATTGTCTGGTTGATAAAGATTTCTATATGTCTTCCTACCTGTTCTATTGTCTAGCATCTACAAGAGAGTGGTTTGACCTGCCTCATGCACCCTTAGCTGAGAATAGTAAGATTTATGAATATTATTCTTAGTTGCAGAGAAGGAATTACTATGAAAATTATAAAAGGGTTAATGATGTCTTCACTGGGAAAATGACCTATGAACTGGCAAGCAATCCGGGCAAGAGAATGTCCAGTGAAGCAATGCAACTGATCAGTAGCTATGGTAGCTTCTTCATTTAGTTTTCTAAGTTCACCTACATCAGAGTTGGAGGATTTGATGGTGAACTTGTAAAGTTACCTAGATATGTGTTTGACCGTTTCGTGCTGATGGAGGTATGTAGACAATTAGCACATGTAGATAAGAAATTCCCATCAAAAAAGGGCTTTGGTATTTCTTTTCCTATTGAACTTGGGCATTATTCATGCCAATCAACATCTGATGCTTTGAATTTGGAGGTGAACCTTAAAAGGTTCAATTTTCAGTTCTTCACTGCCAGGTCTCAATTTGACAGTAAAAGATTTCTCAGAGAGAACCTAG
Organism: Cunninghamia lanceolata; assembly: GCA_027924645.1. Classification (NCBI taxonomy): domain Eukaryota; kingdom Viridiplantae; phylum Streptophyta; class Pinopsida; order Cupressales; family Cupressaceae; genus Cunninghamia; species Cunninghamia lanceolata. The sequence goes on along the minus strand of BSBN01001616.1, from coordinate 791,855 downwards.
ATCCTAGATCAGGGCATTCACACCTTCCTAAACTGGAGGATTACTGGGAAGACTATTCAGATGAATTTGAGGTCAGAAGAAGGCTGTGGTGTAGGTTTTCTTTGGGGCAGATAATTACCCTCAATTTGAACATGGATGTTTCTGGAATTTTTAATGATGATGAATAGGTGATTGACCCACAGTTTGAGAAAATAGAACAATTACCTATCCCAGAAGTTGACTGGAGCAAAAAGGAGGAAGATAGAATTGAAATTAAAACTCTTCCGGTGATAAGAAGAATTGAGAAATGTTTGAGAGAAAAGAGACAGGAAGGGCTTCAGGATATAAATACCCAACAAATCTCCTCAATGATTGGATCACCACTTCCCATTAGCTCTTCTAATGAACCCATTACTATCTGTGGTGCAGGTGCTTCCAAGCCATCAACTGAAAGAAGCCCTACCACTAAGAGGTCTAGAAGAGTTCTCACAGATATTCTACCATCTCGTGTTACCAGGTTAAGGACTAAAGGGAAAAGAAAGAAATAGGTTTTTGAAACAATAATTGTTGATTTGAATTCAGAGGAAGATCCAGAAGAATCTATGGGTGACAAAGAGCTAAGTCCACATAGAACAGAAGAGGTTGACACCGGGCCACAGCCAGTGGCCATTCTGGAGACCCCTGAAATATTAATGATTTCAAATGAATCCTCTGATGGAGTGAACCCTGAGAAGACAACTTCAGCTCCTGCACCAAAGTGGCTGGTGAGTTCCATCTCTGATAAGAAAAAAGTGATTCCTTTTATTGTCCCTTTAGAGGACATGGTAAGCAAATGTCTGGGGAAAACCCCCAAGTCCAAGAAACTCAAGACGACATCCAGAATAGATATTGATCCAAACACCGGTAACTAGAGTGCTGAAATTGCTAAGCCAGTGACTGAAGAGGAAGTGCAGGATCTGACAGTGCATGATTTTACTTTGGAGAGAGTAGATCTTGGTGTTGCTTCTAGAGCTGCAGATGTCCACCACCTTGAAGTATCTACTAAGAGGATGGTCAGTCGGACATGGAAATATGAAAAGGACAAGAGAAAGTTAAAACAAACTCTGCGTTCAATGGCAGAGTACATTGAGGCTATTAACAACCCTAATCTGCAGCCGATCTCACAGCTCCCCCTGTCTTTTGACCCGAAATCACCTGTCAATCAAAAGATGTTAGATCAGGTTCATAGAAGCAAAATGGTGACAAAAACATTTGACAGCTGGTTGGATAACATTGAGCAGAAAGGAACTGAATACATCTATGAGCTCAAGGGCATATATGATCTGACTGCTGCCATCATTGAAGATCTTAAAACACAGGTTGCCATTTGGGTGAAAGATGAGGGCAAGTGGGTGAGTGTAATAAATCAAATAGATGAAGTTCAGAAATATGGGCTAGAGAAGTTTTTGGTAGAAAAGAACCTGACTGGTGTGGATGAGGATTTGTTATATGTGAACAAGAAAAATATTGAATGGAGGAATTCCATATCCCGGCAAGGATGCTTTGAACTCACAAAGCTGATTAAGGATATAACAGAATTCACCCAATCCCTGCAACGTGACTTGCAATGTATTGATGTTCAATACATAAAAGATGATGGAAAGCCAGTGGAAGATGTCGACGCAGTGGTACAATCATTCAAAGATAAAATCAGCTTTGTCAGAGAAAATGACAATATTTTAATTAAGGATTTCTCCTGGATTTCTAAAGTCGAGTCATTGCTTTATCTCTGTATAGACGGTCTTCCAGAACACAAAGAAAAATTTGGGAAGATGCGAAGGGAAAAGGAAGTTTGGAGATCAAGAATGAAGCATATAGGTATTCCCAACTTCTCGAAGATTCAGGAGTTCGTTGCTGCTTTTCAGGAGTGGAAGACCCAACGTGCTTCCCAGGCCACCGATAACAAATCTGGAGATACAAACCCGTCGTCCCAGTCATGATCTCATTGGCTCATTTCTTTATTTCAGTTCCTCTTTCATGTTAATTTCAGCAATCCTAATCTTTAAAATTAGTTGTTAAAAAACTAAATCCCGTATGGGTCAGAGTTATGTTAACTCTGGGTTTAATTTACTCAAGGACATGATTAAGGCATTCATATATATAGGTTTTTAAAATCTTTGGAGGATATAGATAGTTTAGGAAAGGAAAGAGAAGGGGAATTTTGGCTGAACTGTTGATAATTTTACATTATGTGATGATTGTCTGAGTAATTTTCATCTGTGAATGAGAAGAAGAAACAATTACTACCTGTTTGGATCTGTGCGTCTGAGTGTGTGGAATTAGATTTCTGTGTGAAATCTCCTTTCATCTGGTAATTGCTCTTTATTTGGACAATTCTTCATATGTGTTTTATTCTTTATTGGTTCAGCAAGTTCGTATGAATGTATTCATGTTTTTGAATGTACCAAAAGTAGAATCTGTGCATTCTATCCTGTTACTGTATAAATTTATCGCGTTCATGACATGGTTATGTATGAATGTTAGTCTGCCTTAAGCATTTTCTGGTTAAAAGTGCATTTAGATAGTTTAATAGATCAAATTCATTGCAAATCTTAAAGGGAGCTGTACCTAAATTCAGAGGGGAACTAATTTAAAAGGTTCACCCATTTGTTGTTTAACTCATTTGTTCTTCAACCGAGGGGTATAGAGTTAGAATAAATTATTTTCAAAATAAGGACAAATCTGTTAACCAACAGTTTTTGGCAACTCTACTGGGGATATATAGATAAAATCATTAATCAAAGATTGGTCGCCTGAATATGAAGCAACAATGGTGCTTCCACACGAAAACATAATTCTTGTTCTGCAACCCAATCTTGGATTTCAAGACGAACAGGAAGACATTATTGGCCAGTTGAATACCCTTGCTTGGCGTACTCGTCGGAATAGTGAAGATTACAGAAGAGCAAGCAGAGTATTAGAACAAGAAGAGGAATTGGCCGATAACCTGAGATTATTGTTACTTAGGCAGAGAAGAAGGCAGGCACGAAACACAGCAAGAAACCAAGTCCTTGAAGCACAAAGAAATCAAGAACAACAAAGCAATCAATAACTGCCTGTCCAGTTTCAATATTTTAAGCTGGATTCTAGACCGTATACCAGGTCTTCGAGAAGAGAGGGAGTTGAGGACCCTACCTTTCAAACACTGCAAAATCTTAATTTTCTTTATATCCCTACTCGTGCAAGAAGAGCTAGAAGTAGACCCCCTAGCCCTCCCAAACCTGCTACTTCCCCTGTCTGTCAAGCTTTAACCCTTTTAGGCACTGTTATCCCCTTAGCTATAAATTTTCTACCCATGGCTCAACCTTGGGGAGCTACCATAGGGCCTCTGAACCTAGGGGCTAGCCTAAATCCATTACCTAAAAATGCAAGAGAAAATTTGCCCAGGTTCAATGGAGACGGTAAAACATCACCAGAAGAACATTTATGTGCTTTTGCAGCAGCATGTAGTGTGTTAGGTGTACAACACCAAGATGTTGCCATAAGGCTCTTTGTGCAGACTTTGACTGACACTGCTATACAATGGTTCTACCATCTAATTGATTCCTCAATTTCAAATTGGAATGAAATGAAGACTGCTTTTGAAAATAGGTTCAAGAGTGTAGAGGACGAACATTACCTCCTTGCATAGCTGACTCAACTTAAAAAAAAGATTCATGAACCTATGAGAGAGTTCATGGCTAAATTTAATAGAATTGTGAACAAAATCCCTGCTACTAAAAGACCGTCTGGTGAAAATTAGAAATGTTTCTTTATTAATTCTATGCCTCCTGATATTAGCTTCCATCTCAGGAGAGGTGTAATTGCTGATTTGCCAGCTGCACAAGCCTTAGCAGTCGAATTGGAGGATGATCTCATTATGGCCGGTAAATGGAAGAGAGAGGTCCAGGTGCCAAATACCTAGCCCTCATCATCTACGAATCCTGTAGTGCAAAGGTTGGTGAATGATATGATTGCCTTAAAGAGGCAACTACCTAAAACTGGTGCTCACTTCCAACAACCGTATCAAGATATAAGCGGAAGGAATTTGAATCAACAAGCAAACACTAGTAGAGCTTTACCCCTGATGGCAGCATAGCCAAGACTGGCTATTGAAGCTGCTCCTGGGAGAGGAAACATGTGTATTTTTCACTTGACTACTGACCATGATGGAAATTCTTGCCCAGAAATGCTCAGGTATACTCAGATGACTGCTACTCAAGATATGCTAGGGGAAGCCACAGAAGAAGAAAGGAACTTCGAGGAACCTGGCGGCTCTGAGATACACTTCCTGGAATATGAATCTGATTCAGAAAGGGGAGGTGAAATATTGGTAACCCTTGAAGATCCTTCATGCGCTGTGCTCACTAGGAGTCAGAGGAATATGAGACCATCTAATACTCAAGAAGTACCTAGCAAAGGTAAGGAGCCTTTAACTAGAACTCATGATGCTAATTTGAAGGCTTAGGAAAATAGATTGCTACATAGAAATGATCTAGATGCTTCTTTTGATATTGTAGATTTCTGTAAGTCTGCAAAAATCCAAATTTCTCCTATTGAGTATCTTTAGTTGAAACCTACTAAACTTGACAAATTAGTTAAACATGTTAAGGGTAGTCCTGCACAAACTGAATTTGAGAATCAATTGGAGGTTGATACTGAATCCCCCATTGCTAGACTATTCGCTTCCTCATCTGAGTCATCCTTATCTGCCCCTAAAACAACTCCCATTTCATCCACTAATGCTCCTTATACTGATTTGAAACCTAATCCTTTCTATGTGTCTTTGTTTATCAATGGCCATAAACTTAGTAACTGCATTATAGATTCAGGAGCCTCTGATAACATTATGCCTTCCTCTGTGGCTAAAGCCCTAGGATTATCACTCACAAAAACATTTGGAAGATGTTATTCTATGGATGGAAAACATGTTTCCTTGCTTGGGCAGATTAAAGATGCACGAGTCGCACTTGCAGCTTACCCTGACAAGAGGGTGAAATTGACTATTCTGGTAGCAGATATTCCTGCCAGTTATGGAATGCTTTTGAGTAGGACATTTTACAAGGATTTGGGTGGACAAATCAAACTGGATTGGTCAGAGGCCACAATCTTAGTGGGGAAGCAGAAAGTGAAACTGGAACCTGAGCCCAAGTGCAAGTTCACTGTCTACCCCTCTGATGATCCCAAGGCCCAGATTTTATTTGAGGAATGTCAATTTGGCAACTATTTTCTTTCCTCTGAACAGAGCTGTGAGGTAGAACCCAAAGAAGAATTAATGCAAAGATCTGTACACTCTGATGACCTATGGGTTATGGAATTTGATGGCAGTTGTGCTACTGCTGGTTCAGGGGCTCGAGTTGTGTTGATCTCACCTGAAGGTGAAATTTTTTCTTATTCTTTTAAGCTAGAGTTTAAAAACACCAATAATACTGTAGAATATGAAGCTTTACTGCTTGGATTATTCAAAGCTAAAGGAAAGGGTGTGAAGGTACTTAAGGTGAAGGGTGATGCTGAACTAATTGTGAAACAGGTAAGGGGGATCTTTTATGTTAAGAATGAGAGACTAAGGCATTACAGAAATAGGGTATGGGATGAGATTAAATATTTTGATGCTTTCTCTATCGAAACAATTCCCAGAGATCAAAACTCCCGAGCAGATTCTTTAGCAGTATCAGCTTCTCTCCTTTTGCCACATCCGGATTTCAAAAAAGATTCTTATAGAATAGAAATGATATATCGTCCTAATGTCCCCAACAATGCTGAGAGTTGGCAAGTTTTTGAAAGTGATAATCAAATTAGAAAGCTTTTAGAAAATGTTGAAATGTTCTTGGGGACCTATTTTGAAGGTTCTGAAGCAGAGTGTAAAGAATTCAGTCTTGACTATGGGATTAATCCTAGAAATGACATGATTTAGTTAAAGGGAAACAAAATCCCTAAAGGGCTGGTCTCTTTAGAACATCTGTTTTCTCGAAGAGATGAATATGTTAAAGGTAAACCTCCCTGTATTCCTAATAAAGCAGAGGATTATGAGAAGATAAATATTGGGGATGAAACTAATCCTAAATGGGTATCCATTGGTAAGTGCTGTTCTTCGAAGGAGAAAAATAAATTGATTAAATTGCTAATCAAATATAAGGATGTTTTCGCCTGGTGCTATGATGATCTCAAAAATTTTAGACATGGATAGTTTCAACACCACATTCCTTTGAAAGCAAATGCAGCTCCATTCAGACAAAAGCTGAGGAATTATAATCCGAAAGTTGCTGAAGCCATTTTTAAGGAGATTGATAAGATGTTGAAAGCTAGAATTATTTATCCAATCCATCACTCCACTTGGGTGGCAAATATTGTTCCAGTACGAAAGAAGAATGGAGAAATAAGGATTTGTGTTGACTTCAGGAACTTAAATCAAGCCAGCCTAAAAGATAACTATCCATTACCTGTGATGGACCACATCTTGCAGACAGTTGCTGGGTCTAAAATGATGTCTATGCTCGATGGTTTCTCAGGTTACAATCAGATAGGTGTGGCTGCAGAAGATCAACATAAGACTGCTTTCACCACACCTCGAGGAACTTTTGCCTATAATCGAATGCCCTTTAGCCTAATTAATGCGGGAGCAACTTTTCAGCGGGCAATGGATTCATCTTTTAGGGACCTGAAGAACAGAATTATTGTTATTTACCTTGATGATTTGACTATTTTTTCCAAGAATAGAGAAGATCACTTGAGAGATCTGGAGTCTGTCTTGCAAAGGTGTCGAAGCCATGGCATCTCACTCAACCCCAAGAAGTCAGTTTTCTATGTGATTGAGGGAAAATTGTTGGGACACCTAGTTTCAAAAGATGGAATCAGAATTGATCCAGAGAGGGTCAGGGCAATTCAACAGCTTAGTCTCCCTTCAAATAGGACTGGAGTCAAGTCCTTCTTTGGTCAAATCAATTTTCTCAGGAGGTTCATTCCTGACTTTGCTGAGATTACAAAACACATTGTTGGGATGATGAGTGAGAACCAACCTTTCAAGTGGAATGAAGTTGCTAAGAAGGCGTTTGAGGACATCAAGTAGGTGATTACAAACACTCCCACTTTGGTAAATCCTAATTTTCAAAAGGATTTTATTATTTACTGTTATGCTTCGGAACACACCATGTCAGGTATTTTGTTACAGAAAAATGAATTGGATGAAGAAGTTCCCATAGCTTTTATGAGTATTCCTCTCAAAAAGCATGAGCTGAAATATTCTTTGGTTGAAAAACAAGCTTTCGCAGTGGTTAAAGCTGTTAAACAATTTAGATATTATATACTTCATTCCCATTCAGTTGTATTTGTTCCAAATTCAGCTGTGAAAAGTATTTTGACTCAGCAAGAAGTGGGATTAAACAATAGAGCAACGTGGGTTGCTAAAATCCAGGAATATAATCTGGAAGTTAAGCCTACTAAGCTGATCAGGGGTCAAGGCTTATGTAAGTTGATTGCTGAGAACAAAGAACAAGAAGGAGAAGGACTACCCACAGTCTTATTGGTAAGCTTGCAGGACTCATGGTTTTTGGATGTGGCACATTATCTTACATATGGGGATTGTCCTAATCACTTAACTCCTAAAGAGAAAAGAAACTTGAAGCTAAAAGCTGCAAAATATGTTATTTGGGGAGATGTCCTTTACAAGAAAGGGTTAGATGGAACTTTCCTGAGGTGTGTAGATAAAGAGCAACAAGATAAACTCCTAGAAGTTTTCCATAATGAAGCTTGTGGTGGACATTTTTCTTCTTCAGTTACAACTTTCAAAATTCTCAGAAATTATTACTACTGGCCAGGGATGTTTAAGGATGCGTATAGATGGGTGGCCAATTGTGAAAAATGTAAAATGTTCTTAGGGAGGCCACAACTTGCAGCTCTACCTTTGAGGCATGTTGTTGTTGAAGAACCCTTTAAACAATGGGGATTGGATTTTATTGGGCCTATCTCACCCCCCTCAAGTGCAGGGCATACCCACATCTTAACAGCAACAGATTATTTCACAAAATGGGTTGAGGCAGCCCCTGTAAAAAGAACAACTTCGAAGGTGGTCTGTAATTTTCTCAAAGAAAATATTTTGGTACGATTTGGTGTGCCCCAAAAGATTGTAGCAGACAACGCTACCAGTTTCTCTTCAGTTGAAATGACTTCTTTCTGTTATGAACATAGTATTTCTCTCTCCCATTCATCAGATTACTATCCCCAAGGGAATGAACAAGCTGAGTCCAGTGACAAGAACCTGATTGCTATCATGAAGAAATTGGTGAATGACAACCCCAGAGATTGGCATAAGAGGTTGTATGAAGCACTCTGGGCCGATAGAATAACTCCAAAAAGAGCAATTGGAATGGCACCTTTTGAATTTGTTTATGGAATAGGTGCCCAATTATCTTTACCTCTGGAGCTATCTACAGCTAAGCTGCAAAGTGTAATTGAAGATCAATATTTCCAAGATTCCCTGGAGAAGAGGATTATGTACTTAACTAAAATTAAAGAAGAGAGAAATGAGTTGGTTGACCGAATTACTGTACATCAGGCTAGAGTTAAAGAAATTTTTGACAGGAAGACAAGACCCAGGAAGTTTATGGAAGGAGATGAAGTATTATTGTGGGATAGAAGAAGAGAACCAAAGGGTGCACATAGCAAATTTGACTCGCTTTGGAAAGGGCCTTTCAAGATACACCAGGTATTGGGTCCAAATTTTTTTAAGTTGGAATATCTTGATGGAACTATTTTACCCCTGTCCTATAATGGACAGGATCTCAAGCTGTATCGTCTGTAAACAGGGTCCCCTGTTTTGTACATAGTCTTCCCTTTTGTTTGGTTTTGTGTTTTCCTTTCCCGTTTTTGTTTTGTCCCGTTATGTTTCCTTTCTTCTCTATTTTCCTTTTTCTGCAAAACCAGAGCTTCTGAGTTCTCTGCATTTTGCCATAAAATGCAGTCCCTAGTTAGAGCCAATGTTACCTTTTGAGTCGCCCCTTATTTATTTATTCATTGGTAATATTTCCTGAGCAAAGAGCCGGTTTACCATGTTATATTTTTGGTCATACCTTTGTCTCGTAAATCGGCTCTTGGTCCTTCAATTTGTATCTGTTTGTTCTCTTTGTAGACAAGGTTACTTAAGGTTTGAACCTTTGAACCCGAACCATTCTCAAAGTTCAAAGTTCAATGGTTCAATATGTCTAAAGTGTCTTATAAAGCAAGTTGTCGTTTTGTTTGTCCTATGTGTCTTTGAATTTTTGGGTTGAACTTGAACCTTCCGCTTGTACTCTGCCGCGGGGTTCAAGGTTTAATGGTTCAACGGTCTTAAGGTTCAGCACTCACTGTCTTCTTATAAGTTGGGTTACGTAGTTACTTTGTGTAATTATTATATCGTTGAACCTTCTGCTTGTACTCTGCCGCGGGGTTCAATGGTTCAAGGTTCAACAGTTCACTATTTCATAATTGGAAGCCTTTTGCCAAAGCCGCGTAACTTTTGTTGGTCTACATAACCCTTACATTGTTGAACCTTCGTATTGAACCATGTCTTCATAAGTTCAATGGTTAATGAGTTATGTTCCTGTTTTAGTAAGTCAATCCTTTGCTTATCTATATGGTCCGATTGGCATGTTTGAACCACCGTATTGAACCAACGCATTGAACCACGTCCTAAAGGTTCAATGGTTCAATAGTTCAAGGTTTTCGTATTTTGGTCCCGTTTGTTCCCGCGGCTCTCTAAGTCAAATTTAGTGGGAAAGTTGGAGGAAATTATGTCAGAAACTCATTATGAAACTGAGAGCTCTAACTTAGCGGAGGCTACAGATAATCATTATACTTCATGATGGCGCGTGAATAATACTTGCTATTAATGAAGAAATCAGAGTTCACGTCTTTTCAAATATTTTTGGCATGTATTGTTCCGAGTGATAATTATTCATTCTGGTTAGTGACATTATTAACCAAGAACAAGCCAAGTTTAGCAAGTAAACATACTGTGCAACGCGGAGGAGGATAGCACCGGAAGTGTAAGGCTCTTTTTATTCAAGTTTTCACAGTGAATTGAGATATCTTGAAGGTGAGTTCTATTTCCCATATGCTATTCCTAGTTCTTATGCTAGAAAGAAGAATCTCTGGAATTTCTGTTGTTTTCAAAATTCTAAGTGTTTTATTGTAATCCTCCAACTATGTCTTTGAAATCTACGTGTTTGGGGGATGAACATGGCCCTGGTCTTACTTATTCTCACTCAGAATTGGAGATACTGCACTGGTTCAATATGATTTGGAGGAATTTAAAGAAAGAACTAGAAACCCTATTCAAACCCCTACAATGAAGAAAATCGTAGACAGCGGTTTAGTTGAAGCTGCAGCTTTTCCTTAGGCTATACTGTGCCCAGAATTGGTTCAAGAGTGTATAAATAGGATCAGAAATGTAAGCAGTGATGTGTTATTTCATGTCAACAGACAAACCCTCATGTCTATGATGAAGATACCACTTAAGGAGGCGTATTCCAGCCTTGACATTACTTCCTCCTATGGGCATTTCTCAGAGAAGAAATTGAATTATAAAAGTGTAATAGCGAGAAACTGGCTGTTGAAATTTCAGAAGGGTGGTTTAAGGTTACCCAGGCCACTTACCAGAGATCATTTGATAAAAGAAGTAAGGGATATTGTGGTATTGTTACACAGACTGAAAGGCAGTTAGCACGCCTACTATTGGGAGGATTGGATGTACTTTTTCATCCAAGTCATCCTTTAAGGGGAACAATATTTGGATTGGGCTGAAATAGTGGCTGACTGTCTACATCAAGGTTTGAGTAATTGTCTGGGTGATAAAGATTTCTATATGTCTTCCTACCTGTTCTATTGTCTAGCATCTACAAGAGAGTGGTTTGACCTGCCTCATGCGCCCTTAGCTGAGAACAGTAAGATTTATGAATATTATTCGCAGTTGCAGAGAAGGAATTGCTATGAAAATTATAAAAGGGTTAATGATGTCTTCATTGGGAAAATGACCTATGAATTGGCAGGCAATCCAGGCAAGAGAATGTCCAGTGAAGCAATGCAACTGATCAGTATATATGGTAGCTGCTTCATTCAGTTTTCTGAGTTCACCTACATCAGAGTTGGAGGATTTGATGGTGAACCTGTAAAGTTACCTAGATATGTGTTTGACCGTTTCGTGTTGATGGAGGTATGTAGACAATTAGCACATGTAGATAAGAAATTCCCATCAAAAAAGGGCTTTGGTATTTCTTTTCCTATTGAACTTGGGCATTATTCATGCCAATCAACATCTAATGCTTTGAATTTGGAGGTGAACCTTAAAAGGTTCAATTTTCAGTTCTTCACTGCCAGGTCTCAATTTGACAGTAAAAGATTTCTTAGAGAGAACCTAGATCCTGGAACAGGGCATTCACACCTTCCTAAACTGGAGGATTACTGGGAAGACTGTTCAGATGAATTTGAGGTCAGAAGAAGGCTGTGGTGTAGGTTTTCTTTGGGGCAGATAATTACCCTCAATTTGAACATGGATGTTTCTGGAATTTTTAATGATGATGAACAGGTGATTGACCCACAGTTTGAGAAAATAGAACAATTACCTATCCCAAAAGTTGACTGGAGCAAAAAGGAGGAAGATAGAATTGAAATTAAAACTCTTCCGGTGATAAGAAGAACTGAGAAATGTTTGAGAGAAAAGAGACAGGAAGGGCTTCAGGATATAAATACCCAACAAATCTCCTCAATGATTGGATCACCACTTCCCATTAGCTCTTCTAATGAACCCATTACTATCTGTGGTGCAGGTGCTTCCAAGCCATCAACTGAAAGAAGCCCTACCACTAAGAGGTCCAGAAGAGTTCTCACAGATATTCTGCCATCTCATGTTACCAGGTTAAGGACTAAAGGGAAAAGAAAGAAACAGGTTTCTGAAACAATAATTGTTGATTTGAATTCGGAGGAAGATCCAGAAGAATCTATGGGTGACAAAGAGCTAAGTCCACAGAGAACAGAAGAGGTTGACACCGGGCCACAGCCAGGGGCCATTCTGGAGACCCCTAAAATATTAATGATTTCAAATGAATCCTCTAATGGAGTGAACCCTGAGAAGACAACCTCAGCCCCTGCACCAAAGTGGCTGGAGAGTTCCATCTCTGATAAGAAAAAAGTGATTCCTTTTATTGTCCCTTTAGAGGACATGGTAAGCAAATGTCTGGGGAAAACCCCCAAGTCCAAGAAACTCAAGATGACATCTAGAATAGATATTGATCCAAACACCGGTAACTGGAGTGCTGAAATTGCTAAGCCAGTGACTGAGGAGGAAGTACAGGATCCGACAGTGCATGATTTTACTGTGGAGAGAGTAGATCTTGGTGTTGCTTCTAGAGCTACAGATGTCCACCACCTTGAAGCATCTACTAAGAGGATGGCCAGTCAGACATGGAAAGATGAAAAGGACAAGAGAGAGTTAAAACAAACTCTACGTTTAATGGTAGAGTACATTGAGGCTATTAACAACCCTAATCCGTAGACGATCTCACAGCTCCCCCTGTCTTTTGACCCGAAATCACCTGTCAATCAAAAGATGTTAGATCAGGTTCATAGAAGCAAAATGGTGACAAAAACATTTGATAGCCGGTTGGATAACATTGAGCAGAAAGGAACCGAATACATCTGTGAGCTCAAGGGCATATATGATTTGACTGCTGCCATCATTGAAGATCTTAAAACACAGGTTGCTATTTGGGTGAAAGATGAGGGCAAGTGGGTGAGTGTAATAAATCAAATAGATGAAGTTTAGAAATATGGGTTGGAGAAGTTTTTGGCAGAAAAGAACCTGACTGGTGTGGACGAGGATTTGTTATATGTGAACAAGAAAAATATTGAATGGAGGAATTCCATATCCCGGCAAGGACGCTTTGAACTCACAAAGCTGATTAAGGATATAACAGAATTCACCCAATCCCTGCAACGTGACTTGCAATGTATTGATGTTCAATACATAAAAGATGATGGAAAGCCAGTGGAAGATGTCGACGCAGTGGTACAATCATTCAAAGATAAAATAGCTTTGTTAGAGAAAATGACAATATTTTAATTGAGGATTTCTCCCGGATTTCTAAAGTTGAGTCATTGCTTTATCTCTGTATAGATGGTCTTCCAGAACACAAAGAAAAATTTGGGAAGATGCGAAGGGAAAAGGAAGTTTGGAGATCAAGAATGAAGCATATAGGTATTCCCAACTTCCCGAAGATTCAGGAGTTCGTTGCTGCTTTTCAGGAGTGGATGACCCAATGTTCTTCCCAGGCCACCGATAACAAATCCGAAGATACAAACCCGTCATCCCAGTCATGACCTCATTGGCTCATTTCTTTATTTCAGTTCCTCTTTCATGTTAATTTCAGCAATTCTAATCTTTAAAATCAGTTGTTAAAAAACTAAACCCTGTATGGGTCAGAGTTATGTTAACTCTGGGTTTAATTTACTCAAGGACATGATTAAGGCATTCATATATATAGGTTTTTAAAATCTTTGGAGGATATAGATAGTTTAGGAAAGGAAAGAAAAGGGGAATTTTGGCTGAACTGTTGATAATTTTACATTATGTGATGATTGTCTGAGTAATTTTCATCTGTGAATGAGAAGAAGAAACAATTACTACCTATTTGGATCTGTGCGTCTGAGTGTGTGGAATTAGATTTTCTGTGTGAAATCTCCTTTCATCTGGTAATTGCTCTTTATTTGGACAATTCTTCATATGTGTTCTATTCTTTATTGGTTTAGCAAGTTTGTATGAATGTATTCATGTATTTGAATGTACCAAAAGTAGAATCTGTGCATTCTATCCTATTACTGTATAAATTTATCACGTTCATGACATGGTTATGTATGAATGTTAGTCTGCCTTAAGCATTTTCTGGTTAAAAGTGCATTTGGATAGTTTAATAGATCAAATTCATTAAAAATCTTAAAGGGAGCTGTACCTAAATTCAGAGGGGAACTAATTTAAAAGGTTCACCCATTTGTTGTTTAACTCATTTGTTCTTCAACCGAGGGGTATAGAGTTAGAATAAATTATTTTTAGAATAATGACAAATCTATTAACCAACAGGCTGAAAGATGAAGATATCCACAAAATAGCCTTTAGAACAAGATATAGACATTATGAATTCATAGTTCTACCTTTTGGATTGACGAATGCACCTACAAAATTCATGAATTAAATGAACAACATATTCAGAGAATTTCTGGATAAGTTTGTTCTTGTATTTCTAGATGACATTATGATTTATTCCAAGAGTGAGGAAAAACATCTCCAACATTTGCAGATCATTCTTCAGTGTCTAAGAGAGCATAAACTTTATGGTAAGCTCTCAAAGTGTACTTTCTTCCAAAAGGAAGTATAGTACCTGGGTCATATTTTTGGATTTAGGATAGACAACTAAGAGGGGGGGTGAATCATTTGTCCCACAATATTAATATTTTATTCATTTTAATCTTCTTTCACAACTTATAAACAAATTAATGATGCAAACATTAAAGCATGAAACAATAACACATGAGTAGAAACATAATTAACACACTTGACACCAAGATTTTTGACGTGGAAACCCAGTTAAGGGAAAAACCACGGTGGGGTTTAACCCACAAGATTTTTACCCTGTTAAAAGTACTTAAAAAGGGAAGGCATTTGCCTTCAGGCACACTGCCTAGAGCTCACTACTCAAAAGGAGGCTCACTACCTATAGAATTTAGTTTAATACAAAAGGAATTAACTGAGAAATAGCATCTTCTTCATGCCTGGTTGAGTCTCATTGAGTGCTCATAAAACTTATGTTCTTCTCCCAAATACTTCTTCACTATCACTTCATCATTTACTATTCTTTCTCCTTTGCTCCTCCTCTTCTCTACTCTGCCTCTGATCCTTTCTTGAGATTTTATTATTTCGCACAAGGATGATTTTCAACAACTCAACAACATGCCTTTATATGCTTTATCAACCTTGGAATGAACATCAAGGTCGATACTACAAGCATTTGACTTAATGCGAATCACTAAGCTGTTGGCCAAACATAACTGGGACTCAAATTTTCCTTGATCAACATGCCACGCTCCATCGAATTGCTCTTAGATCATCCGCAACACTCTTGAATCATTCGGTCGGCCAAGAATGGGAAGAACAACAACACCAAGAAGGAAATCTTCACCAACGAGCTCAAACTTCAATGCAGACCTCCAACATAGTAGTCACATGGTCCAAAGACCTCCACAAGCACATTGAATTCAACAAAAACATCTGCACTCCTCCAAATCATCAAAATCGCTTGCATCTTCATCTGGAACCTCAAGAACACTATCTATCATGACTGTTACATAAGAAAGATTGCTTGTAGACCTCCAAACCACTAACCACTTGAGTTGATGATACACACTGACTTCCCAAACATGCCCCTAGATCCATAGATCATAATATTTCAATGTGAAGCAATCCAGACCAGTTTACTGTCACTCTGTCTCCTCTGAACATAGTAAAACTTGGTTCTACTCAGATGGCCATAGCTTCTTCAAATCATCATGCAGACCTCTCAAATCTTTACTGGAGCTACTTTAGACAATCCTCTACACAGCCATATGGTCCACATACATTGAGATTCATTAATTTTCTCAATATCCTCAACATTCCAGTCTTCTATACAAGCAACAAAATAGAATTCAATTGACACCACTGACAACAAGGATATGTTGACATCAATGACAACACTGATTAGGCACATAATTGCAACAATCTCCCCCTTTGTCATTGATGGCAACATATGATGTGAAAAATTGATTCAACCATCAAGAGAAGAACTTCTCCCCCTTTCTCTTATCACTTCTACAACTACTTTCTTCACTGCTTCCCCTTCCATCAACAACTGGGTTTTCACATGACTTCTTTCCCCCTTTGACAGCAATGGAAAAGGGCACATATTTGCAATCTTTTCTCCCCCTTTTTGTTTCAGACTAATCTCCAAAATTTGCATACTGACTACTCCTCCCGAGTAGTATCTCCTTAACATCAATCTGGATCACAAGATATGATTTGTGCATTCCAATGGACTGATGCACCTTAGTGCATCTTAGTTCAAAACACGAGGGGTAATAACCCCTAACTTCACTCTAATATACTCAAAAGTATCCTTAGGCAGAGGCTTGGTGAAAATCTGCAATCTGATCCTTTGAAGAAAGAAACTCCATTTTGACTTCATTCTCACTTACTTTCTCTCTCAAGAAATGAAACTTTATGGATATGTGCTTAGTCTTTGAATGCAACATCAGATTCTTTGAGATGTTTATTGAACTTGAATTATCACAGAAGATTGTAACAGGTTCTTCAAACACAATTCTGATATCTTTCAACATTTGTTTCATCCACAAGACTTGAGTACAATTGCTTACTGCTGCTATGTACTCTGCCTCTGCAGTAGACAGAGATATTGCCTCCTACCTTTTGCTCAACCAAGAAACCAATCTCCTTCCCAAGAAGAATGCACCACCACTAGTACTTTTCTATCATCCACATCTCCTACCCAATTAGCATCTGTATATGCATGAAGAGTGAAGTCATTATCCTTTGGATACCATAAGCCATAATCAAGTGTACCTTTGAGATATCTAAAAATTCTCTTGACTGCTACAACATGGGATTCTCTTGGATTAGCTTGAAATCTAGCAACAAGTCCAACTACATTCATGATATCAGGTCTAGTCTGAGTTAGATAGAGCAGTCCTCCAATCATTGATCTATACCTTTTCTGATTTGCCTTAGGGGTGTCATCATCCTTACTCAACTTGCATCCAGTTACCATGGGAGTACTTACTAGTTTTGACCCCTCCATTCCAAACTTTTTCAACAATTCTCTCACATACTTAGACTGAGATATGAAGATACCTTTATCTAACTGAGTGATTTGTAGACCTAGGAAGAAATTCATTTCACCAAACATGGACATCTCAAATTCACTCTGCATCTAATCAGCAAATGTTTTGCACATACTCTCATTTCCACCAAAAATGATATCATCAACAAATACCTCAACAATCAGAATATTCTCATGATCAATCTTGAAGTAAAGATTACTGTTAGCAGTGCCTTTTCTATAACCTAGCTTTAGCAGATACTTATCTAATCTTGCATACTAGGCTCTTGGGGCTTGTTTACATCCATACAATGCTTTCCTCAACCTGTAGACCATATCTCTCTGATTAGACAACTGAAATCCTTCCGGTTGCTCAATGTAGACTTCTTCTAATTCTTTGTTTAGGAATGCTAACTTGACATCCATTTGATAGACCTTGAAATCTTTATAAGTAGCAAATGTAAGAAATATTTTGACTACCTCTATTCTTGTTATTGGAGAAAAATTTTCTTCAAAATCAATTCCTTCCACTTGAGAATATCCTTTGCATACCAACCTTGCTTTATTTCTTACAAATTCACCATCTTCATTTAGTTTATTTTGGAAGACCCATTTAGTTCCAATCACATTTTTGTCCTCTAGTCTAGAAACAAGATCCCCAGTGTGATTCTTTTCAGTTTGCATTAATTCTTCTTCCATTGCTTTTATCCAGTTTTCATCATTGCAGGCTTCACTTATTGATTTTGGTTCAATCTTTGAAATCAAACAAATCTCTTCTTGATCTTCAGCAATTCTTCTCCTAGTTTGAACACCTTTATTTCTATCTCTTATGATGTGATTTTCAGGATGATTCATCCTTACATACCTAGGAGTTTTGGGATTTGCATGAACTTCTATATCTTGAACTTGTTCCTCAACTTCTGCATTATCCTCTTGAGTTACTAGATTTCTTCGATCAATCTAGATCTAGGTCTGGGTTTGAACTTGCCTTCCTTGACTTTGACTTTCATCTTGATCATTTGATTCATATCTAGAAGACCTGGAATGTCCTTTGCTTTCATCAATTTTGACATTTGCACTTTCAACAATCTTTTTCAATCTCTTGTTAAAGCACCAGTATGCCTTGCTTTGAGTAGAGTAACCCAAAAATATTCCTTCATCACTTCTTGTATCAAACTTGCCTAGATCCTCATCTCTTTTGATATAGCATATACTACCAAAAACTCTAAAATATCTCAGATTAGGAGGATGACCAAACCATAGTTCATAAGGTGTCTTACCAGAATTTCCTTTGATCTGCACCTGGTTAAGAGTGTAGACAGCAATACTCATAGCCTCTCTCCAATAGACTTGTGGAACATTTTCTTCCATCATCATGGTCCTAGCAGCTTCTTGAATGGTCCGGTTCTTTCTTTCCACAACTTCATTCTACTGAGGAGTCCTAGGAGCAAATAACTATCTTTTTATTCCATGCTTTTCACAGAATGAATCAAACTCACCGGAGGTAAACTCTCCACCTCTGTTGGATCTCAGACACTTTATTTTTACACCAATCTCATTCTCCGCCATAACCTTGAACACCTTGAATTTGTTAAGAGTTTCTGATTTTTCTTTTAAGAAAGTTACCCACATCATCCGAGAGTAATCATCAATCAGCAACATAAAATATCTATCTCCTTGCACACTCCTTATTCTAGCAGGACCACATAGATCAATATGCACAAGTTCCAACCATCCACTTAAAAATTATTCTTTACTTTTGAATGAAGTTTTGTTTTGTTTACTCAATTTACATTCTCTACACATGCTATCAGGTTTCACAAGTTTTGGAAGATCTCTCACAGCCTAAGTAGAATTTATCTTGATAATATTATCAAAATTCAGATGACACATTCTCCTATGCCATAACCAACTTTGATCTGTCTGAGAAATCAAACAACTTTTTCTAGAACTACTTAAATGAAAGATGTTACCTCTAGTTCGAGTACCAAATGCAATTTTAGTTTTAGAGTTTTCCAAGATTTTGCATTTTCCATCCTTGAATTGGAGATCATAACCCTTGTTAACCAACTGTCCAACACTAAGAAGATTATGCTTTAGTCCTTCCACATATAGAACATCATTTCTATTATTCTTACCATCAAAAGATATGGATCCTCTACCACAGATTCTACCAGCTGAGTTGTCTCCAAATTTCACAATTCCACCTTCATATTTTTCAAATCTTACAAACTTGATTTTGTCACCAGTCATATGATGAAAACATCCACTATCAATCACCCATTCATCCTTTTCAACAACCTGAGAAACCAAGGCACTTTCCACATTTGCACAGCTAGCAGATTCAGTAGACACCAGATCTTCTTCTTTGATAGCAATGAACACCCAATCACCTTTAGTGGAACCTCCATGATCAAATTCATCATCTATGACTCCTTCTTCTCTAGCTTCTTGGACATAGTAGCATTTCTTCTAACCTTTATATCTGTTAGGGTTTGGCCTTGAAACCCTCTCCAGATATCTTGAGGCAAAATGACCAATCTTATTACAAGCAAAACATTTGAATGGCAACTTTCCTTCATACTTACCGGAACCTCTTGGCATTCTTTTGGAAATAAGAGCTTCAAGTTCTACAGACTCAAATTCATCATCTTCAAGATCCTTCCTTGCCTTAGCAAATCTATTTGATCTTCCCGAAGAGCTTTCACCTAGATCATATCTTTGTTTTCCGTATACACTGGCCTTAAATGTAGATTCAAACTTAGGAAGAGAATCACCAAACTCACTCATTTCAAATGCTGAGAGCTTACCAACTAACTAATTCCTTGTAACAGTTGTCATTGTCCTGATCTCTTCAATGGCAGCAACTTTATGCTTGTATGTTGTAGGTAAGGATCTGAGCACTTTGGCAACAATCTCTGATTCTTCCAATACTCCACTAGTATTTCTGATATCAGTCACAAGTTCATTCACTTTTTGCATGTAGGAAGTAATGTTTTCATCTTCACTCATTACCAACCTTTCATATTTACCCTTTAGGCTCTGTAGCTTGGCACATTTGACATATTTGTCACCTTCCTACAAATTTTCCAACTTTTTCCAAATTTCATGGGCAGTTTTCAATTCCAGGACATTTGCCAATTTTGTATCAGTCAGGGCACTCAATAATGCTTCTTTAGCTCAAATATTACATTTAGCTTCCCTAAGTTTGTCTAGTGTTGTAGGACCATTCTTCATAATTTTATACTCTTTCTTGGTTATCAACCAAAAGGCATCACCTATACATTCCAAATGGCACTGCATGTGTACCTTCCAAAGGGAGTAATTTTTTCAATCAAATCTCGGGCTTTCCTTCTTATAAGTCAACATCTTGGATCTCCTCAAGCTTCTTTTAGATGATTTGGCTTTGATACCAATTGTTGGATTTAGGACAAACAACTGAGAGGGGGGTGAATCAGCTGTCCCACAATATTAACCTTTTCTTCGTTTTAATCTTCTTTCACAACTTATAAATAGATTAATGATGCAAACATTAAAGCATGAAACAATAACACATGAGAAGAAACACAATTAACACACTTGACACCAAGATTTTTGATGTGGAAACCCGGTTAAGGGAAAAACCATAGTGGGGGTAACCCACAAGATTCGTACCCTGTTAAAAGTATTTAAAAAGGAAAGGCACTTGCCTTTGAGTGCACTGCCCAGAGATCACTACTCAAAAGGAGGCTCACTACCTACAGAATTTAGTTTAATACAAAAGGAATTAACTGAGAAATAGCATCTTCTTCATGCCTAGTTCAGTCTCATTGAGTGCTCATAAAACTTTTGCTCTTCTCCCAAATACTTCTTCACTGTCACTTCATCCTTTATTGATCCTGCTCCTCTACTCCTCCTCTTCTTTGCTCTACCTCTGATTCTTTCTTGAGATTTTATTATTTCGCACAAGCATGATTTTCAACAACTCAACTACATGCCTTTATATGCTTTATCAACCTTGGAATAAACATCAAGGTCGATACTACAAGCATTTGACTTAATGCGAATCACTAAGCTATCAGCCAAACATAACTGGGCATCAAATCTTACTTGATCAACATGCCATGCTCCATCGAATTGCTCTTAGATCATCCGCAACGCTCTTGAATCATCCGGTCAGCCAAGACTAGGAAGAACAACAACACCAAGAAGGAAATCTTCACCAACAAGCTCAAAATTCAATGCAGACCTCCAACATAGTAGTCACATGATCTAGAGACCTCCACAAGCACATTGAATTCAACAAAAACATCCGTACTCCTCCAAATCATCAGAATCACTTGCATCTT
The DNA here is from genome assembly GCA_027924645.1 of Cunninghamia lanceolata. Taxonomy (NCBI): domain Eukaryota; kingdom Viridiplantae; phylum Streptophyta; class Pinopsida; order Cupressales; family Cupressaceae; genus Cunninghamia; species Cunninghamia lanceolata. The sequence continues at coordinate 770,638 of BSBN01001616.1, read as the reverse complement.
CATCCAGAACCTCAAGAACACTATCTGCCATGATTGTTATATAAGAAAGATTGCTTGCAGACCTCCAAACCACTAACCACTTGAGTTGATGATACACACTGACTTCCCAAACATGCCTCTAGATCTGCACATCATAATATTTCAATGCAGAGCAATCCAAACCAGTTTACTGTCACTCTGTCTCTTCTAAACATAGTAAAATCTAGTTCTACTAAGATGACCATAGCTTCTTCAAATCATCATGCGGACCTCTCAAATCTTGACTGGAGCTACTTCAGACAATCCTCTACATAGCCATATAGTCTGTATACATTGAGCTTCATTAATTTTCTCAATATCCTCAACATTCTAGTTTTCTAAATAGGCAACAAAATGGAATAGAGTTGACACCAATGGCAACAAGGATACGTTGACATCAATGACAACACCAATTAGGCACATATTTGCAACACATACAATCTCAGCTGAGAGAATTGTAGTAGGTCCAACAAAGATCAAAGCCATTCTAGAGTGCCTACACCAAAAAATGTGCATGAGATCCGTAGTTTTATGGGCTTATCAAGTTATTACAGAAAGTTTGTTGCTAACTTTTCAAGGATTGCCTACCCCATTACTTCTTTACAAAGGAAAGGAAAAAGATTTGATTGGTCAGAAAAGTGCTAGGAGGCATTTGATCAACTAAAAGAGAAGATAACTATGGTACCAATTCTAAAAGTACTTGATCGAGAAGGTTATTTTGTAGTCATCATAGATGCCTTGAGAGAAGGATTAGGTGGTGTACTTATGCAAGAAGGGCAAGTTATCACTTATGAGTCTAGAAAACTGAAGATACATGAACAAAATTGTGCTCCACATGATCTCGAGCTAACAATAGTTGTGCATGCACTGCAATTTTGGTAGCATTATTTTCTTGGGAAATCCTTCGAGTTAAGGACAGACCATCAAGGTCTTAAGTATTTGTTTACCCAACCCCATCTTAATACTCTTCAGAGGAGATGGTTAGAGTTGATATCTGACTATGATTTTGAGATCATTTACATTAAGGGAAAAGAAAATTGAGTAGCAGATGCCCTAAGCCGAAGGAGACATATCTCCTCAATGATCTCTATTCATTCCGATTTCAAGAATCAGGTGTTGCAGAAGTCCAGAGGAGATGAATACTATGAGTAGGTTAACCAATCTCTCTCTGACAATCCTCAAGATTCAAGGTATGGTGGATTTTACTTTGACCCAGATGGACTACTAAGATTTAGAGGAAGAATGTATGTTCTAAACTCTGACAAAATTAAGGAATATCATGTGGAAAGAAGTTCATTATGCAGCATATTCAGGACATCCTAGAGTGACGAAACTCCTAGCCAATGTAAAACCACTATATTTCTAGAAAGGAATGAAGAGAGATGCTCTATGGTTTGTAGCAGGATGTTTAGAATGCCAGAGAGTGAAAGCAAAACATCATCACCTGGCAGGACTCTTATATCCTCATGAGATTCTGGAGTGGAAATAGCAAATGATCAGTATGGATTTTGTACAAGGTCTTCCTATGTATAGAAATAGGCATAATGCTATTCTAGTAGTGGTAGCTAGACTCACTAAAGTAGCTCATTTCATACCTAGGAATTTGATAGATGGAGCCCCAATCATAGCCCATAAATTTGTGCAAGAAGTGTTTAGGTTGCATGGTTTTCCTAAGAAGATCATCTCAGGTAGGGATGCCCACATGATGTTAAGGTTTTGACAAACCTTATTCTCCTCACTTGAAACTCAATTGAACATAAGTTTAGCTTATCATCCTGAGATAGACAATCAAATGGAAAGAGTAAACCAAGTTTTGGAAGATCTATTGAGAATGTATTGCATGGATCAAAAATACAAGTGGGAGGATTATCTTCTGCTTGTAAAATTTTCTTATAATAATTCTTATTATTCCGCTATCAAGATGGTTCCATTTGAAGCATTGTTTGGAAGAAACTGCCTAACTCCTATAAGCTCAGATAAGCTAGAAGATAGGATTAGCCTTGGTCCAAAAATGCTATCAGAAATGGAAGAACAGATCAAGCTAATCAAGAAAATATTAGCGGATGCCAATGATAGACAAAAGATCTATGCTAATACTAAGCACATACCAAGACATTTCTCAATAGGAGAAAAAGTTTTGTTAAGAGTCAAGCCTCAGAAGATTTCAATTAAGTTTGGAAAGTCATCCAAAGTAACTCCTAGATATGTGGGTCCCTTCTAAGTTCTCGAGGAAATCAACCCAGTTGTTTACAGGATTGCTCTACCACTAGCTCTTGCCATGATGCATAATGTTTTGCATGTATTTAAAGAAGTATATTCTAGGAAATAATCATATTCTTGATTGGAATGCTTTACAGGTGAAGGACCCAAGAGTGGTCATGATCAATCCTATCAAAGTGCTTGAAGTACGCAAGCTCTGCTTGTGTAACAAATAAGTTACTCAGTGCAAGGTCCAGTGGGACCAATATGCAGAAGATAATGCCACTTGGGAAAATTATCATGATTTTTACCAGAAATTTCCTCATTTATTTTAAACTTTTCAAGTTAAGCAAAAACCTTATCAAGTTATAATTTTTGGATACATTAGATCATCGAGGACGATGAATCTTATGGGGGGAGATATTTCACACACCAAATTTTAACTATACTTTACATTTTACTTTTATGTAATTAGTGGATAAATTTACATGGATTAATGATTTGATGTTTAGACAAATGTTAGGAAAAAATCAGTGATTTCATGAATTATGATTAAATGCATAGAATTTAAAATGTGATTATATGTTTTTTAAAAGAAAGGTGTAGAGCACCTAAACTTATATATATTTAATAATATAAAAACTATCAAACGATTACAGAAATCCCAACCAAGGACAATAGGGGCAAAATTAGCATGATACTAGCCCCAAGCAAAACAACTAACTAGGCCTCATAAAGCCCATAAAAGGATTACAATGACATCAACGCCTATATTACTTCAAAGCCTACTCAAAACAGAATAGAGCTAAAGGCTTTTACAAAAAGAGAAGAGGTATACTACTATCCCCTTCAAATACAGTGCATAATACATATTATATTAAACAATAGAAAATGCCATTAATTAATTGCATTTAAATCATCTATCACATACCCTTGTTGCTCAAGATCAGCTGGAACAATAATAACATCAGCTGGAGGAGGAGGCGGATGGAAGTGAACAAGAAAGTGCAGTGCTTGGAAGACTTCATGAACTGATCCCTCTAACTCCTCACCCAATTAAACAACATGACAATGGAGAGAATTAAATTGAACAAACATTACATAGTTGTTTTGTAATCCATGAAGCATAGCACTATAAGCATAATGCATAGCCAGTTGATGATTAACATCCTTATGAAGAAACAATCCCCCCAAAAGGCATTGTCCTCATATGCAAGTCATAGTTTTGTATAGCTTCACCAAACTTCTCTAATGAAAATAAGAAATCTTTAACAAAGTTTACCACGAGATTTCTTACCATATCTGCATTCTACAGCATGTCCATAGAGTTAGAGAGAAAATGAGTCACGACCTGTGACGAATATATTGTTCTAGGAAAGTGAAGCACATCACAACCTCATACCACAATAATTGCATTTTCCATTTCTTCATTATGGATTTTGAAGATTTCAACAAGCAAATTCAAGTGTAGAACTCCTTACATCAGTCTTTCCCATTTCTGCACAGGGAAAAACAATCTTTTGTTCCTCTGGATAGAACCCATCACTGAAAACTAGCTTAACAAAGCTGTAGGAGACTAAGAGGCAGGAAGAGATAGCACAACTTAGGCAACAGAGGATAGAGATGCTCTAGCTCTCAGATGATGAAAAATAAACAGATACAACCATTTTAATAAGTGTGGCACATGTGAAATTAATGTCGAATTAAGATCTACCTCAAATGGAGATCAAGATATTAACATTTGTCATCATATAACATCAATGGGAAGAGTACTTAAATATACTCAATATTTCATTTTACACATGATGTCGGAGATATGAAGATAGCACAAAACACATTTAAATCCAAAAAAACCTACTCTAGAAATAGCACCTGCCAAAAACAAAACAACATTTAGATAAAAATAGTTACATCTCTAAAATAGAGACCCAAATCGATCACCACATGCCCCGAACACTTCCCGCAATCTTATTCAAAACCTTCCTTCTTCAATTTCTTTATCACTCCCATAACATTTTGTATGAATGCTTCAAAACTACTTTAAAATCCTAGGCAAAAATTGTAAAATGGTTTTAAAGCATTCATGCAAATTATAAAATCATTGTTGATGTGCCTATTAATATCTGCACATACATAAGGGTCGAGTAAGAGCTTTATTATTGTATTGTGAATGGTTGAGTTTTTATATAATAGTGAAGAATATTATTGTACTTGGTTTTTTATTTAAAAGGTTTTCCTAGGTAAAATATTGTGTATTGTGTATTTAATTTCTTTTTATTTTGTTATTGTTTCATATTCTATATGTATTACTTCTATTGTACAAATTTATCTATCTTCTTTTTAATAAGAACCATCGACCTCTAACTTACAAGTAAATTGTCCTAACCTATCAAGTAGTAATTTGTATATACACACAAATTTTGTAACTGGCATATTTGTTGTTTAAGCTTTTCCTCAAAATTATTTTGAATGATCAAAATTTGGAAAATTAAATCTTATAGCTGCTGCAAGAGACACTTAAAAAGATAAGGAATCTATAGAAAAGTAATGACCGCCAAGCCATAAATAAAAAATACTAGGACATTATGATTGGCATGTAACCCAATAAAGGTTGGATGGTCTCACTAAGCACACTTTAAATGGGAAATTTTAAGTAAGAAATATTTACATTTTAGTATTTAAATAAGAAAAAAAATTGTATTTTATAGAAAAAAATATTTGCATTTCACCATTTAACTAGGCACTTAATATTATATTGTACTAAATAAGTTTGTGAAACAACCATTCATAACATGGACATTCAAATTAGCTCTCGGGGGTAGATTGGATGATTAGGCCATTTGAAAACATAAAGGATGGTTGAGTTCAATTCCTCCAAATTTACCTATCACATGGGTGGAGGGAAATTCATGCAAATAGAGGTTATAGTGGTGTGTATTAGTACCTCGCATCACAAGTTTGACCATAGGTTCACTAGAATAAAATAGAAAAAAATATTCAAATTATAATTGGGAGCACATAATATATCCTTAATCCCATGCTTGCCTTCCTCTACATGTATAAGACTAGTAAAAGTACCTAAAGGTGCTATCAAATGACTGATAGACACGTATATAAATAGCCCTATCATCCAAGCATTGCACAAAAAAACTTTTTAAAAACATATATGTATGAAGTGTGTGTTTGAACAAACTATGTCTAAAGTGATTGAAATAACTTTGTTTGAAGAGTGTGTTTTAACTTTGGTATTCACTGTGTGTGTTTGTACTTTGGCATATTTGAACTCAAGTGTTTACTTCATGTGTGGTTGACCTAACTTTGTGCATGAAGCATGTTTGAAATTTAGCACATGTTCACTTTCTATGTGTGAAGTGTGTGTTTTAACTTCAACATTCATTTTGTGTGAATTATGTCTAAAAATTAATTTTGGTATTCACTTTGTGTGGTGTGTGTGTTTGTACTTTACCAGGTTTTATAACTTTGGCACTCACTTTATGAATATATTTGTACTTTGGCATGTTTGAACTTAATTTTTTTTGCATCTTTGTACTAAATTTAGGTGAATGAATTATGTTTGAACATTGGCATATTCACTTTTTATTTATGTGAACTGTGTGTGTGTGTGGGGTGGGGGGAGTTAATTTAGACATTCACTTTGTGTGGTGTGTGTTTAAAAATTAATTTTGGTATTTAATTTACTTTGGTATTTACTTTACTTTGTGTGGTATGTGTGTTTGAACTAAATTTGGCATTTGTTATGTGTTGTGAGATTGAAAGAACTTTGACATTTAGTTTTTTTGTGTCTATGAATGAACTTTAGCTATCAATTTTTGTAGAGTGTATGAACAAACTTTGATGGTCACTTTGTGGAATGCAATTGAAAGACTTGACATTCTTTGTGTGTAAATGTGTACAAATGAACCTTGGCTATCATTTTGTGTAGAGTGTACGAATGAACTTTGAATTTATGTGGAATGTGCTTGAAAGAATTAACATTATTTTTTGTGTGTGCAAGAATAAACGTTGCCTATCATTTTGTGTGATGTATGAATAAACTTTAATTTTCACTTTGTGTGGAATGTGTCTACAAATGAACTTTAATGATGTTCATTGTGTGTATTTGTGTGTTTGAATGAACTTTGGCTTTTATTGTGTGTGTGTGTTTTTGAAATAACTTTGGCATTCATAGTGTGCACATGTGTGTGAATAAACTTTGGCATTCATTGTGTGTGTGCATGTGCATGATTTTATATGTGTTTTTGAGAATAAACTTTGGTATTCATTGTGTGCATGTGTGTTTGAAAGTTAACTTTGTCATTCAATTTGTGTGAAGTGTGTGCATATGTATTTGAATGGACTTTTGCATTCACTTTGTGTATGTTTGCATCTGTGTGTGAATAAGCTTTGGCACTCACTCTGTGTGTGTAAAAATATTGGTATTCACTTTGTGTTAAGTGTGTGTGTGTGTGTGTGTGTGTGTGTGAACTTTAGATTTCAATGTGTGTGGGTGGATAGGTTTGAAAGTTAACTTTGGCATTCACTGTGTGTGCACATGTTTATATGAATGAACTTTGGCATTCACTTTGTGTGTGTGAAATGTATGAACTAACATTCACATTCACTTTGTGTGTGTGGGACTAAACTAACTTGTACTTGGATTTGAGCCACTTATTGTTTGTGTATTGGCATCCACTTTTTCTTATGTGAAGCATATGTTTGAACTTTGGTATCCCCTTAATTTGTTTGAGTTAATTGTGATTTCATTTTTGTGTGAGTGAAATGTGAACGAACTACCTTTGTCATTCACTTATTTGATCTATTTACTATTTGTGTGATTAGGTGAGTTTAAACTTTTGCATTCACTTAGTGTGAATTGAAAATTGGAATGTTGAATTATGTTTACTTTTGTGTGGGTGTGTGAAGTGTCTATTTGAACTTTAGCATCCAATTTTTTTGTGTGTTAGTGATGCATTTGTGAGCAGGGGACCTTATCAAGCAACCCAATCACGCAGCCAAATAATACAACAAGGACAAAGATTCATAAATCATCACACAAGTTGAAAGTATTCTTATTAACAACAATATTATTGATTACATCAAAAACCTTCTACTCTAGCAATTTACAAATTCATTGACCTGGACAATCAGTTATGTGCTTACAACACAAAATCATTTCCCTAAGAAATACAAAGATCACCTTCCACCAGTCAAACCCTACGCATCATTCTTGTATCGAATGGATCCTTCCAACATATCCGAGGAATCCCAATCTACATCAACAACCTCACCTTTGTTCTGAGAGGAACCTCTAATTAATAACAGACTTACATATGTTCAGAGAGGAACCCCTACAATATACAATGGTTTCCAATTTATTTAGAGACTGGAAATAAACTAAAAAATCAATAGTTTCATAATTGAATCCCAATAGTCGCCAAGTAGTTGAACAGTTAAAGAACTGAATCGACATGTAACCAAATAACCACTCAACTTTCAAATTTACCAAACATATTAATGATAACACTATTTGATTACTAAAATAAACACCCACATTTATGAGTCCAATAGGAAATTTATCTCTTTATGAACCATTCATGTCTGCCTCGGCATTCTTTCAAGTTTGATACAATAGTATAAGAACGTTATCGGTAAAAGTGCCACTTTGCAAACTGAAGGGATCACCGATACACACTTTATTGACAAATTAATTGTTTTGAAAACTAACAAATTTACCAATACGACGCCTCCATCCATCAAGTGCTCTTATTGGCAAGAATCTGCTTTCATGAACTTGAGCATATTTCTTTCGTTATCGGCAAAATAGCCATTTCACAAACTAAGACTTGTCAGTACAATCCCTTTAGTCACGATACCCTTTGTTAGTAAAATTTAACTTTTCCAAACCTTGGAATTGGGTCAGTACAAGAAGTTGGGTCCACTTTTTGGCCAAAAAGTGGAAATGTTTTCCCTGATTTTTAGAATTTTTCACATTTGACCTAAACATTTGAGGCACTTAAAAATTGAATCTTAAAAAAAGTTAGTAATATGAAGTGTAGTAATCCGAGTCTAGTTTCCAAATATGTAATTTATTTTAATACCCAGATGATACAAATTAATTTTCAATAGGCATTTCTAAAAACCACTATTTAAAAGTCACTTTTTTTTAACCATACCATGCACGTGTACGACCAACATAATTTGACCTAAATAAAAGTATTTTTCTAAATCTTTTTGGGGAAAGATGTGTAGTACAGTGAAGTTTGATGAGGATATTTTTAATAATTTTTTTCCAAATATTTTTTTAATTAATTTTTATTGGCCTTAATTGTTGTTTTTGAAAACCCCTCATGTACGACCAACATAATTTGAGAAAAACTAATCATAAATTTTTATTTTTTTTCATTGTGTAAAGAATGATGTGTAGATTGATGACATATAATTTTAAAAAAAATTTAAAAATTAAAAGTTATTAAAAAAATACAAACACCTGTCATTTCAAGTTTTTGGACTAGTTTGCTCATAAATTAAATAATAAATAGAAAAACAAGTCTAATAAAAAAAATTACATATTTGAAAACTAGACACTGTCATCTATCATGGGTTTTAATTTCATAAAAAAATTCAGAAAAAAATGTCATCAATCATATAGGTAAAGTCAGTCTTTTCTCTTGTTCTATACTTAGACAAATACTTGCAGGTCCAAGGCTCAAGGTTGGCTACCCATGCCTTTCCCAAGCCTAAAACCAAACTAAAAGTGTGGGTGTAAAATTTTAGAAACAGGTACCTGTTTTAAAAAAACAATAGAAAACAAAACGGGTACCCATTCTAAAAAACAAGACAGGTACCCATTTCTAAAAATAATAAAAAACAAAACGGGTACCCATTTTAAAATGGGTATGCATTCTAGGCTTGGGTGCCCATTCCTGTCGAGATTTTTTTTGCATGACACTTCCCCTATATGTGGACCCAACTTCTTGCTTTTACCCAATTGGTCAATAGTTTGACTTCAACATTATCATCAATATCACCAGTTGGCGAACTAAAGCAACCATGAACTCCATTCCTAAAGCCTTTATCGGTAAAACATGCTTTTCCCAAACCATTATTGACATATCGATAAATTTTAAAAAACCACAAACTAGTTCGCAAACAAGAAAGTTTTCCGATATAAAGTCTTAAGTCATCAACCCTCTTTATCGGCAAAACTTGTCTTTTACAAACCCTTTGTCTTCTTTTCAAAAGCCTTGTTCATATGCTTGTTGGCAAACTGGCAACTTTGAGAACCCACAAACTAATCAAAGGCTTAAAACTTTTTCTTCTATTGGCAATATTCCAATCCCACGAACTAAAGAAACCTTGGCTCCAACCTTCAAAGCTCTTATCAGCGAAGTTAATTACTGGCAAGTGAACCTAAGAATTTGCTAATGAAGTTCTCAAACTTCAAACTTGGTCGACTTGGGACTTCCCTTCAACAACTTGAAGAATAAACGAACTTGTACTGAGGCGTAATCAGAGAAATCACCCATTGACGAACTGAAGAGTTCGCGAACTAGAAGTTTTTCTGACAAAGCTTCCCTTTGACAAACTTGAAAGTGCAAACTTTCCCTTATAAAATGTCGGCAAACTGTCTGATCGGTAAACTATTTGATCGGCGAACTGAATAGTTTGCGAACTGGAGAATTAGTCAACTGGCTCTAACTTAGTCAATTTTCATCCAATCTTCACCAAATTGGAACTAGAGATACCCAATTGGCTCTTCTACAAGATGATGTCCTTAACTTGGATGAATTAATATGAAATTTCCTTTTGAAGAAAAAGACTAAAAACCAACACCAAAGAAGACAAAGCACAACAAAAACTAAACTGAAACTGAAACTGAAAACTTAAAATGTTTTTGGTTGATGCTGATTGCTCATGGACCTAGATGCTCTTGCATTAGACACGTTGGGTAAAAAGTTTATGAGCATGGGCTAACAAAATAGAGATAAATAGTAGAACTATCCTTCTAAGTTGTAAACAACTTGCAGCAAACTCTGTCATTTGCAGTGAACTTCGTCATTGAAGTAGGTACCTCAGAAAACATTTTCTTTCGCCTCTTCCAGCATTTGGTTGGGACAAGTACCATCCACCTCCACCAATTATGGTTACCATTCCTCTTTCCTCTCATGGACTTGTGTCCACCATAACCTGACCTCCTCCTCCAAATTCTACTCCACTCATCACTGGTCATCTTACTACTCTCCAATGCACTTCCTCTTCTCATGGGATTTAACCTACCATAATCTGACCACCTCCACCAAACTTCTTCTTTCAATTCCATTTCATCAGTATGCAAGTTGAAATAATCAACTTTATGGAAATTAAATATTTCCATCCTCACCATCTCAGTCATACCTTGTTGCTCTAGAATTCTAAATCTCATCATGCATACTTCCTCTACATTTCTATGCTTCTCAAGCTCCATCATACCTGCACACACATCAATTCCACAGGTTTTAAGGAAATTAAAATTTCCCAACATTATCTTATCTTTTCTTGCCTCTTCACCACTGTCAATTTTTATCAGTTGTCTCATGCCTCCCTTAAGACATGATCTTATTGCATTCTCCCATTCCTCTCTTTCATCTATATCATCATCCTCTCTATCATGTTCCTTCACACAGGATTGCATCATTTTCTCTAGCATTATAATGTCCTTCAAAGGACATCCTACTATTGTAATTTGTCCTTCTACACTCACCTTCTTTGCACAAGCTGCACTCAAATATGTACTAACAGAATCATCCATTCCTCCTTTCATCTCTTCTTTCAAGTTCAGAATCTCATTTCTATACAACTGAACATTTTTTCCTTCATTATATAAATGAAAATTATTAATTTTTACCTCTATCTCCTTTTGCTCATATGCTGCTAAAACAATCCTTCTATGCTCATTCTCTGTTATCTTCCTCTTCATGCTTCTACTAAGACATGCTTCTTCTATACTTGCATTCTTTTCCTCTTCATCCTCTTGCATGATGATTTCTCCTTCAATATCACATACATGACCTTCTACTGCATCTTTCTTCATACCTGCAAACAAAATAGGTTTAGCACAATTATAGGAGTCATCTTCTCCCACTTGCATCTTCTTCCTCACTTTATCATATTCATCTTTTATTTGCCTTTCAAATAGGTTATCTATCTTCCTCATCTCCATTTTCAATAGATTTTTTTCATCTTCATCCGTTCATCAAAAATAGGACCTTTAATGACCTCTCTTTTTACTCCATCTGTTTCATTTATTTCACTATCTCCAAATAAATCAACATACAACTGAGCACAAAATTTAAAATCCTCCTCAACTATTTTCTATTTCACTTCATCCACTTCCATTGTAAGTTCTGCATTCTCCAAATCAGATCCTTTACTCTTTCCTCTTTCTGCAATCTATCATTTTGTGGCTTTGTTAATCATCATTATGGTCTTGTTCTCCTTTTTCATGTGCTTCTTCATGAAGATTTCTTTCTCTCTTCCTTCAAGGTCACCTGCCAACAAATCAATGTCAGAAAAAACATGGATTTCAATTTCATCCATTTCTCCTCTCTTCAGTCACCAATATGTTTTCCCCTTTCTCCTTGCCATTCATCTGGCATTTGACTTCACAACCTCTCCTATCTACAACAACTTCATTATGTGCAGCCTCTGGTGCTTCCATCTTAAACAGAGTTTTATCTAATGCCTCAAGAGATCTTACAACCTGATCTCCTTCTTCAATTATATCCTTTACAACATTAACAATGAATTTAAAAATTAGTTCATCATTTCTGCTTTCAACATCCTCTTCCAGGAGGATTTCCTATCCACTAAACTCTTCTATCTCATCACCTTTCAAATCTTCTCCTTCCCCGGGATAGAAATCTATCTTTTCTACTTGTCATCGACATCAATATTTTCTTTATCTTTTTCTACTATGTCAATTTCATGACATTCTTCTCTCATCTACCATGTTTCCTCTCCCTTGCTCCATTTCCAATGTAATCACTCTAGCCTAGATTTTTCTTAACTCTTTAGACACAAAGTCTACAAACCTTCTTTCTACCTGCTCTTCCACAAACAAAATTCTCACAGGTCTCTTCATGACCCTTTTAGTCCTCTTTTTTGAAGACATCTTCTCCCCTACTTTAGTTATAAGATCCCGCTTGCAACAAGTTCTACAATCTCTAGGGCATTAACTCTCTGCAGTCATAGGGCTTTACCTCAATCAAACAAAACATAATTTTTTTGGTTTCTTATGCCTCCTTCTCTATCCTCTGCAGTTACAGGCTCCTTCTCACACCTACAACAAAATTCTCTAGGACTCAAAGTCCTCTATAGTTATAGGCCTCTTCTCACCTGCAACAAATTTCTCAGAGCATCTAGCTCTCTACAGTTATAGAATTTCTTCTTCTACAACAAATCACTTAGGGTTTTCTCGAGACACCTCCCATCTTTCAAGGCTATAACTTCTTCTCAACTTCTTTTCAACTACATTTTTTTTTACCCAGTAAAAATATAAACACCTCTCTTATCTTTCTTAGCGAGTGTTTCCTTTTCTACTTCTTTTTTCTTCTCTCTTCAATAAGCCCTTTCTCTGGGTTTTAAATTTCTTTTAGGCAAACAACATTTTACACAATCTCTACTTCAACACATCCTAACGAGCAAAACCTACTCTGATACCACTTGATGTAGTCATGAGCAGGGGACCTTATCAAGCAACCTAATCATGCAGCCAAATAATACAAGAGGGAAAAAGATTCATAAATCATCACACAAGTTGAAAGTACTCTTATTAACAACAAAATTACCGATTACATCAAAAACCTTCTACTCCAGCAATTTACAAATTCATTGACTTGCACAATTAGTTATGTGCTTACAACACAAAATCGTTTCCCTAAGAAATACAAAGATCACCTTCCACCAGTCAAACCCTACACTTCATTCCTGTATCGAATGGATCCTTCCAACATATCCAAGGATCCTAATCTACAACAACAACCTCACCTCTGCTCTGAAAGGAACCTCTAATTAATAGCAAATTTACATATGTTTAGAGAGGAACCCCTACAATATACAATGGTTTCCAATTTATACACAGACTAGAAAGAAACTGACAAATCAATAGTTTCATAACTGAATCCCAATAGTCACCAAGCAGTTGAACAGTTAAAGAAATGAATTGACAGGTAACCAAATAACCACTCGACATTCATATTTACCAAACAGATTAGTGATAACAATGTTTGATTACTAAAATAAACACCCACATTTATGAGTCCAATAGGCAATTTATCTCTTCACAAACCATTCATGTCTGCCTCAGCATTCTTTTAAGTTTGATACAACAGTATAAGAACGTTATCGGCAAAAGTGCCACTTCATGAACTGAAGGGGTTACCGATACACACTTTATCATTGAATTAGTTGTTTTGCAAACAAATTTACCGATACAATGCCTTCATCCGTCAAGTGCTCTTATCAGCAAGAATCTGCTTTCATGAACTTGAGCATATTTCCTTCATTATTGGCAAAATAGCCATTTCACAAACTAAGACTTGTCAGTACAATCCCTTTAGTCACCATGCCCTTTGTTGGCAAAAATTTTCTTTTCTAAACCTTGGAATTGGTCAATAGTTTTACTTAATATTATCATCAATATCACTAGTCGGCGAGCTAAAGCAACCACAAACTCCATTCGTAAAGCCTTTATCAGCAAAACATGCTTTTCTCGAACCATTATCAGCATATCAACAAATTTTAAAAAACCACAAACTAGTTTTTAAACAAGAAAGTTTGCCGATATAAAGTCTTAAGTCATCAATCCTCTTTATCAGCAAAACTTGTCTTTTACAAACTCTCCGGCTTCTTCTCAAAAGCCCCATTCATAGTCTTGTCAGCAAATCGACAACTTTTAGAACCCACAAACTAATCGAAGACTTAGAACTTTTTCTTCTATTGGCAATATTCCAATCCCACGAACTAAAGAAACCTTGGCTCCAACCTTCAAAGCTCTTATCTACGAAGTTAATTACCGGTGAACCTAAAGGTTCGCAAACCTAAGCATTTGCCGATGAAGTTCTCAAACTTCAAACTTGGATGACTTAGGACTTCCTTTCAACAACTTGAAGAATAAATGAACTTGTACTGAAGCATAATCAGAGAAATCGCCCATCGGCAAACTAAGACGTCGGTGAACTGAAGAGTTTGTGAACTACGAGTTTTTTCGACAAATCTTCCCTTTGACAAACTTGAAAGTGCAAACTTTCCTTTATAAACTCTTGACGAACTATCTGATTAGTAAACTATCTGATCGGTGAACTGAACAGTTCACAAACTGGAGAATTAGCTGACTGGCTCTAACTTAGTAAATTTTCATCCAATCTTCACCAAATTGTTACTGGAGATACCCAATTGGCTCTTCTACAGGATGATGTCCTTAACTTGGCCTAATTAATATGAAATTGCATCCTGAATCAAAAGACCAAAAACCAACACAAAAGAAGATAGCACAAGAAAAATTGAATTGAAACTAAAACTAAAAACCTAAAATGTTTTGGGTTGATGTTGATTTCTCGTGGACCCAGATGCTCCTACAATCAGTTAGTTTTGGAACTAATTTTGGCATTCACTTTGTATGAAGTGTGTTTCAATTTTACCTTTCACTTAGATTTGATTCTCTTATTCTATGTGTGTGTACCTTCACATTCACTGTGTAAAGAGTTTACTAACTTTGGTATTCACTACATGCTTGAACTTTGGTATATTTGAACTTTAGTGTTTACCTTATATATGTATAAGTGTGTATTTTTTAACAAACTATGCGTGAAATGATTGAACTAACATTGCGTGAAGAATATGTTTTAACTTTGGCATTCACTTTGTGTGTGTGAACTTTCACGTTCACTTTGTCTGAATCATGTACTAACATTGGCATTCACTTTGTGTGCCTATTTAAACTTTGGCATTTTTGAACTTAAACGTTTACTTTGTATATGTATAAAGTGTGTTTTTTAACAAACTATGTGTGTAGTGATTGAACTAACTTTGTGTGAAGAGTGTGTTTTAACTTTGTTATTCACTTTATGTGTGTTTGTACTTTGGCATATTTGAACTCAATGTTTACTTCATGTGTGGTTGAAGTAACTTGTTGCATGAAGCATGTTTGAACTTGACACATGTTCACTTTCTATGTGTGAAATGTGTGTTTTAACCTTGTCATTCATTTTGTGTGAATAGTGTGTCTAAAATTTAATTTTGGTGTTCACTTTATGTGGTTTGTGTGTTTGCACTTTACCATGTTCTATAACTTTGGCACTCACTTTATGTGTGCGTGTGTACTTTGTCATGTTTGAACTTAAGTGTTCATGCATGTTTGTACTAAATTTGTGTTAATGAATTATGTTCAACATTGGCATATTCACTTTTTGTTTATTTAAATTGTGTGTGAGCAAAGGGTGGCGAAGAGGGCGAGAGGGAAGTTAATTTAGGCATTCATTTTCTATGGTGTGTGTTTAAAAAAAATTGGTATTCACTTTGTGTGGTATGTGTGTTTGAACCAACTTTCACATTTGTTGTGTATGTGTGAGCTTGAAAGAACTTTGACATTTAGTTTTTTTGTCTATGAATGAACTTCAACTATCACTTTTTGTGGAGTGTATGAACAAACTTTGATGTTAACTTTGTGTGGAATGCAATTGAAATATTTGACATTTTTTTTGTGTGTATAAATGAACCTTGGCTATCATTTTGTGTGGAGCGTACAAATGAAATTTGATATTCACTTTATGTGGAATGTGCTTGAAAGAACTAACATTTTTTTGTGTATGCGTTTGAGTGAACTTTATCTTTCACACTGTGTATCGATGGGTTAGAAAGTTAGATTTTACATTCATTTAGTGTGCACATGTGTGTGTGAATGAACTTTGGCATTCACTTTGTGTGTTGGTGAGTTTGAAAGTTAATTTTAGCATTCATTATCTATGTGTGTATATGAACTTTCACATTTACTTTGTGTGCATGTGCATGTGTGTGTGAATGAGCTTTAGCACTCGCTCCATGTTTCTACAAAAATACTAATTTTCACTTTGTGTGAAGTGTATGTGTTTGAATGAACTTTGGGTATATTTAAAAGTTAGCTTTGGCATTCATTGTGTGTGCACATGTATGTGAATGAACTTTGGCATTCATTATGTGTACGCGTGCATGTGTGTGTGTATGAATAAACTTTGGCATTCATTATGTGTACATGTGCATGTGTGTGTGTGAATGAACTTTGGCATTCATTTTGTGTCTGTGTGTATAAAATATTTTGACATTCATTTGTCTTAAGTGTGTACAAAAATACTTTCAAACTTCAATGATGTTCACTTCAAGTGTGTACACATCTTTGAATTAACTTTTTCTTTCACTGTGTGTGTCTAGGTTTGAAAGTTGACTTTGGCATTAACTGTGTCTATGTATACAAAAATACTTTGATGTTCACTTTTTGTTAAGTGTATGTATAAAAATAGGCAGCGGTTTGAAAGTCAACTTTAGCATTCATTATGTGTGCATGTGTGCTTGAATGAACTTTAGCATTCACTATGTGTGTGTGTGTGTTTGAATTAACATTGGCTTTCACTGTGTCTGAGGATGTGTTTGAATGTTTTCAATAAAAAAATTGCCACTTTATATTCAATGAAAAACTCTCAATTTCCACTATCTTTTATATTAAAAATGTTCCCAATATAAAAGATTTCACTATTTTACATTCAATGAAAAAAATCTCAATTTCTACAATCTTTTGCAAACGAAGGGTCGTTGGACCCTACAGAAGAGATGGGGAAGAAGAACCTCTTCTTGGAACAAAATTAGGAGCCTCTGCATTCAATTTTCTCAGTGAAACTGTCTTCTTGTTGCTATTGCAGGAAACCAAATTTAATCTCGTTTAATTATTAATGTTCACCAATGGCATATCGAAGAAAATGCATAGTTCAAAAATCTCAATGGGATTGAACAATGCATAAATTTGAAATAGGAAAAATAATAGAAAGAAAAAAATCTCTCAAGAAATGAAAGCATACTTACAAACCCATCATTCTATGCAAAAGACCCAATTTATGTTCCATTCTATTTATTAGCTTCTTCAAGTTTGGGGTCTCTTGACCTGTCCCACTCACCATTGTCCAACGATTGTGAAGTACAAGGATGAAGGTCACCATCAAGATGATGATGTGGTTCATGTTGTTTTTGGTCACACTGGAGGCTCTCTTGTTTTTTGTTGTGGTGTGTGTAAGTATGATGAAATGGATTCTTGAATCTAATTGTAATTCCTACCAATGTTGTATATACTCTAGGTCCTTAAATAGAGAATGTTGCGCCATGGTTGCAATTGGTATTGTAAAAATTTATATATATATTATATATATTGAATGTGCTTTCTATACCTCCTTTTCCTTTTCTAATAGGCCTAAACTCATAAGCTTCAAGGTTGTTTTCATGCATGGAATCTTCCTTTACAGCCATCTAAAGGGAAGTGTCAAACAAGGCAAAAGAAAACAAATTCTCAGACAAAAAATTAGATCTTAAAGAGGCACATTTATTATGCACTTCAAGTTGTGTCTTACTTAGAAATATAATACAACACCTCTAGACCTTATCAAAGAATCTATAAAAAGAGAAAAATAGAAAAGTAATAGATGTTATCAAATTAGCTATATCTATAGAACAATTTGGCATTGTTACGTTAGAAAATGTCTCCCTAGGACTTTTTCCCTCCTATGTTTAGATCTTGGGTCCTTTTAGTGTAATCATGCATGTTCATTTTAATTCTCTATGGAAATCCCTGAAAACCCATGTTAAATGGGGCCTAGGGGACTCTTGTAAGCTTAACCTTGACCTAAATAGGGGCTGAGGACTTGGGCACCCACGCCCTAGTCCTGCCCTATTTAGCAGGGTCCCAAATTTTAAATGTCGGTTATGTGACCATTATAAGTGTTTGTTGTCGACATCTCAAGTTTGAAATATAAAATTAAGGCGGGAAATTGTTTAGTTGCATATATAAGCATGTTTAGGGATTTATTTGTAAACTAGAAGATGATTATGAATTTTTGCACACTTGTGATTTTAGAGAATTCAAGATATTCATTGTTGCAGAGAAGATTTGTCTTGTTATTGTGTTTGTTATGTAGATTTGGCTTCATCTTCTCATGATGTGAAAGATTTTCATCTATATGCGACCTACACCTTTGAGGTGACATTTATTTGTGTTTTTAATCATTTATTAATTAATTTTTGCCTCTATCCTACAGGGATACACACTCTTATCTGACAACATTGTTTGGAAGACTTGAATGTCTCTTTGGGTCTTAACTGAGGCAGGCCTCTAAACACCACAACCGCCAACCCCCTTTTCTATGATTGCAAGTTACAGGTGAAGAAGCGAAAGGAGTGGAGTTGCAGGGAGACATAACAGAGTGTCAGAATTGTATATCAAGGCAGAAAGGTAGGACCTAGACTTGGGCACCCGCTCATTAGTCCTCCATATATTGAGATACATAAATCCTCGGAACAACAGAAATAGATTGCAGACAACTTTCAGAGATCCCAACAGAAACTAGTACCTTGGACTTGGGTGCCTACTCATTAGTCCCTAAATTTTTAGGATATAGAATCTTGAAATCTGGTATGTATCTAATTGTCATTTGATATCTCTTTATGCGAGCATTTGTTGTGATTCCTCCGTTTATTTACAATTTTATGAAATTAGGGTTTTAAGCATAATCAGGCTTTAATTATTCAATAAATCAGTGAATTCCAAGTTTCCTTTTCATTCTAAGGGAGACTAAATTTGTAGCACACCCCTCTTGCAAGAGAATGTGGCTTGACTCAATTTATGTCTTTGAATGTAAGGTGTGAAAGGAGGATTCAACCTTGAAATTGAAAACCCCTCTTTTTCCACTAAATAGACATTATTCAAATATTGATATTTTGAATGTAAAAGAACTCACTCCACCTTGACAAAAACAAGGGCTTACACACACATTTATATTAAGAGAAAGAGACTCTTGCCTTGATTGATTTCAAAATTGCTCAAAACCTCACAAGGTATCCATTTATTTTGAACCCAACCTATATGTGAACAAATTTACAAAACAATCAATTTTACAAGTCTAATCAAACTTTTTCTTATTTTCTCTCCAGATCGAGTTTATGACATTAACAAAAAAATTAATTCCTTCTTTCTAATGTCAATATGTGCATTGGCTCTATACATGAATCATATATGTCTTAACATTTAATCCATAGAAACAAGATCTAAGGATTCTGTAAAAATCAATCACAAATATAACCAAAAATGATTAGGAAAATCAAGGCAAGTGCTGAGAGAAGGCATAATATTTGGGATGTACATTTATTTTAGTGCTTCAATACACTTTCTATATAGAAATAATATAGATGCAATATCATTCAGCAATTAGCTAGGAATCTATAAAAAAAGAGGGGAAATAGATATTATAAATTAGCTATAGTCTATAAGTATTGGACAAGTTGTGCATTTGTAATAATTAATATTTTGAATGACTGTAAAACCTTGGATTAAATAAGTTATTTGAGATTGGCAAAATAAAGGCCCCTGTAAATAAAGGCCCAAATTTTGTATCCATAGCACAACATTTTATAGGATTGTAATTAAATACTTCCTCATTTTGTCTCCAGATCCTATCTCTTTGACATTAATATAATTTCTTTCCTTCTTGCATTATGAAGTTTAAAACATGCATGCCCTATGCTTGAATCATATATTATCTACATATAATCAATCCATAAACACAAGATTTCACAAAAGTTGTGTCAAGTTATATTGTAAAGTGATCAATAGGTCAAAATAGAACAAGTGCTGCAAGGAAAAGGTGAATTTTTGTGATGCATAGTTATTTTCCTATATCAATTTATTCACCATTAGGAAATAATATGGATACAATACCCTTTGAAATCCACTGAAGAATTCATAAAGGGAAAAAAAGAAAGCAAGGAAAAAGAAAATCCTACCACCAAATCAGCTATAGGTATAGCACATTTTTAATTTTCTTAAAGAATAAAATTCTTAAGTAAGCCATAGTTTTGTGGATTAAGGAGATTGATCATTTGGGCTTAACAAAACCAGGACATCTAAAATCTTTGATTGTTGCAATGCTCATAACCTTGACTTTTATAATAAACTTTTGCCAACCTAATCTATAGATGGTCCAATTTTAAACCAATAAGACAACATTACAAGAGTACAATCAAATATGATACAGGTTACTCATCCAACAAATGTTTCCAATAAAAAAATTGCCACTTTATATTCAATAAAAAAATCTTAATTTCCGCTATATTTTATGTTAAAAATTTTCATAACTTAATCTTAATCTTGGCATGAATTATAAATCTAATGGTGGATGTGGAATTGTGGGATCCAAAAACAAAACTAGCTAGAAAAGTGTAGACATATGTTGATGTTGGAACATAAATATATGTGAGGACAAAGATGAAACTGAAGAGTGGACTCTCAATGACTTTGATGTTCTCATCCTAGTTGGAGAACCACCTATTTCTATTTTAGAAAAGGCCACCCAATAGCAATTCTAATAAATGGACACATTTTGACCATGAATCCACTACCTACATGATGTTTTGTTACTATTGATGTTGTTCCTGACTGTCTAGCTCTTTCTATTTCTGGATTTTTGTAATGCTAAGTCTGTTTCAAGTAGAGATTTATATCTTGATGGGGATATCCAAGAACTAACATTCTCATATGTGTCATCTCCTTCTAAAATCTACAATGCCTAAACCATGTAGCTTTCTAATAAAAATCAAATGCTTTGGATGTCCATAAACAAAGAAAGAATATTGCAGATGTTCACAATAGACAAACCTTGGATATGTGTGGGCGTGACTCTGGATCTTCATTAATACACATCTATGTAGTTTGATTTGCTTGGGAACCAATCGGATGGGGGTCTAATTTGAACTAGGTCCATGATCCGATTCGGTCCACCTTTGGGTTCAGACATGGTCTACCCAAAATAGGCCAGAGTCATCCCAAGTGAAGGGTGTGTGCAAGAACTTGTGTCCACTTTTTGGCCAAAAAGTGGAAGTGTTTTCCCTAATTTTCAAAATTTGTCACATTTGACCTAAAAATTTGAAGCACTTAAAGGTGGAATCTTGAAAAAAGTCACTAAATATGAAATGTAGTACTCGGAGTCTAGTTTCCAAATATGTAATTTTTTTCAATACCCAGATGATAAAAATTGATTTTGAATAGGCATTTCTATAAACCACTGTTTAAAAGTCACTTTTTTTTTTACTATACCATGTACGTGTACGTCATCCATATTTTGACCTAAATAATCATATTTTTAAAAATCCTTTTGGGAAACGCTTTGTAACTCACTGAAGCGCGTTTTCCATATTTATTTGTAATTTTTTATTGAATAATTTTTATTTAATTAATTTTTTATTGGTCATTTTTTCTCTTTAAAAAAATCATCGTGTACGTCACGCGTAAGATGACCTAAACTTAACATTTTTTGATTTTTTTTTTAAATTGAAAAGAATTGTCTAAAGTACGTTTTCATACAATTTTTTTTACAAAAAAATATTTTAATAAAAAGTTATTAAAATATTAAAAACCATGATAATTCAAGTTTATGGACTTATTTCATCAGAAATTGATTAAAAAATAGAAAAATTAATCTAGTTGTAAAAAAAATTACATATTTGGAATCTACATTGTCTCCTCTATAATGGGTTTTAATTTCGTCAAAATATTCTGCAAAATAGACCTTTAGATATATGCCCAAAGTCACTATTTTGTTGTGACATTAACAGGGCCTTCAAGTTGGAGGTCAAACCAGGTCTAGAGGTTAGGGTCGGGTCCCCAAAGCATTTTCCGAAGCAGGTTACAAAGCAAAACCCGAGCCTAAAATTCAAAATTTGAATAACGGGATCCCGTTTATAAAACGGGATCCCATTTCTTTATCCATCGGTCAAAAATTAAACGGGATCCCGTTTAATAAACGGGATCCCGTAGTAAATGGTATCCTGTTTATTAAGCGGGATCCCGTAGTAAACGGTATCTCGTTTATTAAGCGGGATCCCGTTTAATATAACGGGATCCCGTTTTATAAACGGGATCCCATTTATTATTTGCCCATTTTTTTAAATAAGACTATACTATCACTGTCATTTCTGTAACTTGCTCTACAGTACGACCGACAGCGACTCTTGCAGCATTCTTTGGCATATTTCTTTCTTTTGCAGGTCCATCAACTTGAAGTATTGTTTGTATTTTGATAGAAGCCATCATGGAGATGCTATTTGAGTGGAATTTTGTTGAATTGGTACTTGTTTGAAGGACTTGAAACACATTCAAGTTTTTGACATTCATTTGTACATGTTTCATAAATTTTTTAATCATAGGATCACAAAGTCGTAATAAGAGGAAAGATAGGAAGCTATTAACTCCTGAAGAAATTGAAGCAAAGAGAGAGAAGGAGGCAAAAAGACAAAGAGATAGAAGAGTAAAGATTCAATCAATGAATAATGCTGAAGCATCCAATTCCACAACTATTGAAGATAAAAACATTGAGGAGACTATGGATGTAGACGATGCAAGTTTGCAAGAGGTGAATGTGGAAACTAATACGATTATACAAACTACTCTTGGTATGTCTTCAAATCCCTCTATTAATTCTATGGAGAATGTTTCAATAGGCACAAATCCAGGTACTTCTTCAAATCCACCTTTGAATGAAATGGAAATAGTGTTGATAGGAGATTTAAAACAAGCTGGATATAACAATGTTGAGATTGATAATATTCGTAGAGATCAAAATTTGAAACAAATTGTTGTTGAAAATGAAAATGAAAATTCTTTTGTTAAAAATGAAAATGAAAATCCTTTTGTTGTTGAAAATGAAAATGAAAAGCGTTTTGTTGTTGAAAATGAAAATGAAAACTGTTTTGTTGTTGAAAATGAAAATGAAAATCCTTTTGTTGAAAATGAAAATGAAAATTGTTTTGTTGTTGAAAATGAAAATGAAAATCCTTTTGTTGAAAATGAAAATGAAAACCGTTTTGTTATTGAAAATGAAGACGAAAATCCTTTTGTTGAAAGTGAAAATGAAAATCTAGGAAGTGATGTTGAAAATGAGAAATATTTTTTCAAAATTAAAAGAGATGTTTTGGATAATCTTCCTGGTAAAATTTCTTGGAGACAAATAAGAACACATGCCAACAGATTATACAAGGAATTTTTTTTATTGTAAAAAACTATCATTTCAATGTCAACTAATGATGCAATTAACGAGAATGTGGAAAATGAGAAAAGTAATGAAAATGTTAGGCATTTTTGTTAAACCAAAAAGAAAAGATCAATCACTAAAACATGCTATGTCTACTGTTGCTAGTGCCATTGAGTCTATTGGAAGTAATAGTCGATCCAAAGATAAAAATGTAGCAAGATGAGCTATAACAACTGCTATAGTGAATAAGACAACTTTGAATAGAAGAATGGTAAGCAATATTAGTGGAATTCTAAAAATACATCCTAAAACATTGGTAAGAGCAGCAAAAAGAAGAGAAAGTATAGAAAATGATCCAATTAACCAATGTTGGAGTTTTAGTGGTCGACTCCTGAGATCTGACATGAAACTGAATGTTGAAATCAGATCTTTGATCGAAAAATATTGGCATGATAATACTAGGGTATCGTCTAATGCTAGAGATGTTTTAAAATTAAGAGTGGGGTCCAAAATTCGCGATCCTCATCCAAAACACCTATTAGATACAATGCAAACTGAATTTTATAGAAAATTTTGTGATGAATTAGTGTTACCTGGTAATATTAAAATAAGTCAAAGATCTTTTGAAAAATGCAAACCATGGTATGTAAAGATTAATAAGGAACAAATATCTTGTTGTTGTAAAACGCATGTTCAATTTCGTT
This sequence comes from Cunninghamia lanceolata, assembly GCA_027924645.1. Taxonomy (NCBI): domain Eukaryota; kingdom Viridiplantae; phylum Streptophyta; class Pinopsida; order Cupressales; family Cupressaceae; genus Cunninghamia; species Cunninghamia lanceolata. The sequence goes on along the minus strand of BSBN01001616.1, from coordinate 746,424 downwards.
ATTATTATGATGTGTTTCAATATATACGTTGTACTTTACATCGAAACATGATTATACAGGAATGTGATATTAATATGCCAACTGAAGCAATAAAAGAGTTTATATCAAGTTTGTTCTATGAAAGATCTAATGAAAAAAAAATTTATTTAAGTTCATGTATTTCTGGACAATGCACTAGTTGTGGCAATCTTTCTTTGTTAAGAGTTTGTATGCATGAAAGTGTTGAAAATGATTTTGGACAACAATTAGTGGATGTTAAAAGATTTAAGAATGTTGAATATTCTTTAAAAGATGAAAAATTTGGAAAGCGTTGTGATTTAATTACAGAAAAGGTTAGTGTGCATGCATTCATATCAGAATTTAAAAGTAAAATTGTACCAAAATATGTCAAGCACTCTCAACAAGCTCAATGGCTTGATGGACAATTTCATGAATGTAGAAACACATTTCCAATTGGTACTATACTATCAGTGGTTGATTTTGCAGAAAATTATACTTTAGCTCTGCAAGAGGAAATTCAATCACAATATTACAATTCAGTGCAGGTTGCTATGTTTGTTCATATTGTTTATAGACATGCAGATGATAGCACAGAGAATGATAGAAAAGTTTTGAGGGAGTATCATTTCTATTTGAGTGACAACCGGTTACACTCATCAGAGTTTGTTCAATATTGTTTCAATATATTTTATACAAATTTAAGAGAAAGAGGAATCCAGATGACTGAACATCTTATATGGTCAGATAATTGTATGGGGCAGTTCAAGAATGCTCGAATGTTCTATTGGTTATGTAGGGTTCACAAGGAGAATAATGTCCAACATATGTGGAATTTTTTTAAAGTTGGACATGGTAAAGGAGAACATGATGGAGCTAGTGTGTGTGTTAAAAGAATTCTTGCTAGACAATAATTAAAATTTGAGGATGCAGTAAAATTTAAAGATGCACATGGGATTGTAGATTGGTGCAATACAAGATTATGTACACCTGTATCAATTGAGTACTCTACAGTTCATCGATTCTTTTGGTTGGTTGAAGAAGAAAACATTCTACCTAGACTTGATTGCCAGACAATTAGTGGATCTACTAAATGGCATTCATTTAGGAGTTTGAATGTAAGTACATGGACTATCTGGACAAGGGAGCTTGCATGTTTTTGTCAGTTTTATATTTCAGGAGATTGGGAAGCATGTGAGAATACAGAATGGGTTGAAGAGTGGAAACAAAGACTATTGACACTTGCACAAGCACACAATCAAAGTGAAACAACAATTGAAGACAATGATCAACTGTTTGTATCAGACAATTATGACCGTGTTTCAGACCTTGTACAAAAAGGTAATTTAATTCAAATCATTTCATTTTATTTCACTTCATTACTAATTTGTAGTGCTCTTATTTATTTATCTATACATATGAATGCATGTATGTTGATTGGTCAAATTTTATGGACATGTGCAAGTTATTGAATCAAAATTTGTTTTGCAGGACGTGTATGTTGTTGTTGCACCAAAGAATAATGAAGAGGAAACTGAATATTGGTTGGCTCGTTGTGTGGAGACTAAGCATAAGTTAACAGCACCTCGAGAAGATGATGATGTCTTTCCTTATCCAACAAGTTTGGTGATCCCCTTAAGACATCCCCTTAAGCAAATTTTGATAACAAGTCTTTGATCCCCTTAAGCATATTTTAAGAACTTCTTTGATCCCCTTAAGCAAATTTTAAGTATTTCTTTGATGATGGCTATCATTATCCAATAGGTTCGGTGGTGGTTGTTGGCACTTGGCTATGGAAATACCTAATAAGGAAGAATCGTTTGCCTACATTCGAAGATTATGAAACACATAAGAAGATTATACACTACTCACATTTGGTGTTGGCAACAAATATAAAACTGGAGAGGTATCATGGAAAACCTACAAATAAAGAGCTATGGAACATTTCTATGGAAGACCATGAGACAATCATCGATGCATTGGAAAAAAGAGAGGATGGAGATGGTACAATGGAATAAGTAAATATAGGTAAATATAGTTAAATTGATTTATATTGTTGTTTTAAATACATTAAATACATGTTTTGATATTTCTTGTGTGTTATTAGTTGAAATTGATTTAATTTGTCCTTGTATATCCCTAGGCCATCATCACAAATTCATCACATACTTTGAAACAAAAACTTGAGAGGCACTTGTAAATATAGGTACAAATTGTGTATATCTAGATAGTTTTATATAATTTTTTTTTTTTTTAATGCGCCTGGTAAACTTTTTAACGTGATCGGCGACGCTGGTGCGACACGCCCTCCGGCTCCACGTGAATGCTTTTGCCCGGAGCAATGAACTGGTGAGGCCACAACTGGGGGACCTCATCCCCTAGGAAGAACACTTCAAACCCGCGAGCTCATTGGCCCAGCGAAGGCGTAAAGCCTTGCGAGCTCGTTGGCCTAGCGGGGGTTTGAACTCTGGTGGCCGCCACTACATCCTGAGTGACTTAACCACCGAACCATGCCATCATCGGCAGATAGTTTTATATAAATTAAAATACATGTTTTGATTCAGATATATTGATCAATTGCTTGTATTATTTTTACATCAGGTGGCATGAAGACCTGCTACATTCTCCTCAAGTTTTGGATTTTTTTGTGATGGCATATAACAACATTTTGTATTTACATTATTTTGAGTTGGCATATATGTACATACACAATTACATTATTACACATTTTGTACAGAAATTTGTATACATGTGTATGTACACAATTTTATACTCTACAGTATTAAATTTATCAAAATTATTATTCTATGTATTGTATTTGTTAAATGTCCATGTTTTTCTACTTAGAATTTACTTTAAATTTGATTTATTATATTGTTCAATTTGGTTGCCTTGGGCAACTTCACCAAATTTTGAGAACTTAAGACATCCCCTTAAGACATCGTAAATTAGGACCCCTTAAGACATCTAAAAAGTTAGCATCAAGTTGTAGGTTAATTGCAAATGATAGGTGTCTAGGTAGGGAATGTAATCACATTTTTATTTTTTCAATTTTCATGTTTATTTTTCAATTTTGGAGTGATCTAACGAGCAAGCTTCGTTGGCGAGTAGTGTGTAGGAGCTTTCTACAACAAATCAAGTTGCCCTATGACAAGGTTGGATAGATAGAGTGGTGTAGGTTCCTATTGTGTTATCCTTGTCACACATTTATTATGACAAGGTGGTACTATCAACACTACCTACCTAAAGCTCTTTTAATATTTTTTTTGTTTTTTTTGTTTTTTTTGTCTTTTAATAATCTTTTAAGCCAATTGATTTTTTGATATTTTTATTGAACTTTTATATTTGCCCTTCATGGATGATAGAGCCCCTATAGGTTGATTTTTATTACTCCATGTGATAGTCCCTACACTAAATTTAAAGAAATAGTCTTGGAAGTATATTTCTTATGAACAAAATTACTAATATTGAACTAACATCACAATAACCATATAAATTTGCATTTTGGTGTAGGAAAAAAAAACATATTTAAAAGTACTTTTAATATACTTCAATATTTTTTTAGTCATTTTCCAATGATCCACATATGGATCTTGCACGAATCTAGATGCAATACTTACTACATTATAAGTAATGTCTAGTATAGGTATGGTATGGTAAATAAGGCTTTCTAATAACTATCTATACAAAGTAGGATTGGTCTTTTCAAATAGAGGTTTGGAGTCAAGTTTAATACTCAATTCAATAGGAATAGCAGTTGGTTTATAGTCAACCATAATTGAAATTTTTAAGTATATATCTTATTTGTATCTTGCTTGTGATACCCTAATAGATTAATGATCCTAGAAGATAATCATTCCTAAGAAATGATGCAGAAGCCCTAAATTAGTTATTCAAATATCTAGTTCAATTTATTTTTTATATTTGTGGATTAAAGAAATAAGACTACTCGTAATGAGTAAGTCGTCCATATATAATACAACTATAATGATTTGACCATTTTTAACATTAACAAAGAGGTCATTATCAAAGTCACAAATAGAGAATCCAAGAGATTGGAAAAAATGTTGAACTTTGCATGTGAAGGACTAAAAATTCCACTTTCTCATATGGTATGTAGGCTCCTATCATTGAGCAAGTGGACTTAGGTAAAGTTTATGCATGGGGGTTTGACATCCTACCTTCAAGGTCTACCATGACCTTTATTAGATTGTGCACCATAAGGCACTAGGATTTAGTCATCCTTCTCTAGTTATGGTATGGATATTGGAGCATATTAGACCAGGTATCAATGACCCATGCCCACACCAGATCTTTCACTTCCTTGAGGTATCAAGTAGTGTTGATTGGGTTACTATGGCACATGATTACACATTTACACAATGGTGACTTTGACTAACACAAACAAATTATTACAAACCCATACATAGAGATAGAGAGGAGATGGACCGTCTAGGAGATGACATGACTAGATATTATTGAAAAAGGGTGACTTTCTAAAGGATTTCCTCTAGTACACTCCCATGCTACATCACTACATATTCTTTCAATGCAATTTCTTCATTAAGTGCAATTCTAGATCAACACTCTGACACTTACATATAGAGATTTATATTATTGAAAAGGGGCGACTTTCTAACGGATTTCCCAAGTAGTACACTCCCATGCTACAAATCTACTTAAGATGTAGTAGAGGTTGGTCAAGGGACACTCCCGTGGACTCTTACTCTAGGGACTCCTAAATTACATGGTCAACACAAGAACAAGCACCAAGGCACTTGGATAAATCTAACTATAACCATGCTAGGATCATTTAATATAACTTAGTTGATCTCTAGATGAGAAGATGTGAGAGATTGATCCCTCCTAGTAGGAAAGAGATCCTCATGAACTTATCTCACTTTTTAATGCTTTGTTTTGATTTTCTTACCATTTTATTGCTTAAAATTTTACCAAGACCTAAATATGCATACCGTGAATGAATGGAGGAACTTTATTAGGACCTCATCACTACATAAATTCTTTCAATGCAATTTCTTCATTAAGCGCAAATCTAGATCAACACTCTGACACTTGTAGATTTATATATGACAATCGATTATTTCTATTGATGTCAATCTATATATCTTATTATGGTTGATCTCAAATGTTTAGATTTCTTTTCCTTCATGCACATGGTTAGATTAGAGTTTGATTTATGATTAAATTTAGGGATGCTTGTATATACATATGTATGTGATGTTATGCTTTTATAGTTTATGATGTATATGCAATATATGTATGCATGGATAACAGATATATGTATGGATGCACCTAAACTAACATGATGGTTTTACATGATTATTACTTTGACATGTGTATGATTTTGTTATGATAAGATTGCATTTATTGTGTGACATGTAAAAATATATAGTCCAGGTTCAACAATATATATATAAAGTCCAGATCCATGTTCAAAAAATATATAATGTCCATGTTCAACAATATATATATTTAAAGTCCATGACAAACAGTATATAACAAATAGTCCATGAAATAGTCAAATATATAAAGTCTAGGTTCAACAATATATATATAAAGTCTAGATCCATGTTCAAAAAAAATATAAAGTCCATGTTCAACAATATATATATATATATAAATTCCATGACAAACAGTATATAACATATAGTCCATGAAATAGTCAAATTATACATAGCCCATGTTTAATAACCTATCACATACTATCTCTATCATTAAGAGTCCTCTTCACACCATGCAAACTACTCAGATGACCTGAATCACTCTGTAAAAGAGAAAGATTTACATGAAAGTAGATGTAAGATGATAAGGAAATCTAATTTAATGACAATTTTTAAATTTATAATTTATCATAAAATTAAATTACCGTGTGAGGCTGAGAGGCATGCTCTGGTGCACCTGGACCTGTCTCTCCATGCTCTGAATCAATCTATTTAATACAAGAGAAAGTTCAAGTTGAAATTAGTTATACTTGACAATTTTAAAAATGATTTAATTCAATTTAATTTATAAGAACTATCATATTTAAAAATTATTATACCGTAAGAGGAACTTGTGAATCCTCTATTCCAGGACCTATCTCTACAGGCTTAGCTCCATGACATGTATCGAGCTATAAAAGAAAAAAGAATTTTGAATGTACATGTCAACATATATATATATATATATATATATATATATATATATATATATATACATATATCAAGAAATTTACTTTAAGTTCACAACGTATATTTTAATTGTTCAATTTAAATATAATCTAAATTTTAAATTATACCGTATCATGCTGCCCATCTCCTCTATCCTCCTGTTCTGCACGTGCTGTGTGTTGATGAAACGTGTCACTAACAAGCTCCTACAATGTCATTTATATTTAAGTTAGCACATGTGTGTACAAATTAGGTTTTAAAACATATATATAATTGACTTGTGTACATGTTATACATTTTTGAACAACCTGAAATGCAATCGACTCCTGATATAAACTTGGATTATCCAAGTGTGCTACAATGCCCATCCTCATTGTTGTGTCAACCTGCATAGACATATTTATAAAATAATAAATAGTACATGTGCACGTTTTTAGATACACTGATATCAAAATAGAAAAATTTAAGTATATATATAGTTTTTTAAAACAATATACATACTGTAAGAGTGTCATGTGAGATGCCCAATGATGGAGGAGTGCTCGAGACACCCTGAGATGGAGGATTCAATGTGGAAGAACCCTAAACTAGTTCATAAATAAGTTCATAAATATTTAATTGTACACACATTCAAGACTGAATTTTACAAATTTACAAATCATTGAAAATGTACCCCAAATGGGTGCCCGAGATGAATAGGTGTCGATGAAAAATTAATTCGATCAATGGTGACCCCTGTTGCCATCATCTACACCAAACAAACCAAATAATTTGATTGTTAAAATATTATAATTTAATTGATCTATATGTTGATTAAAAACACGTGGTTAAAAAATTGTTTTAAATTCAACATGTGTACATAACCTATATGTACCTGTGTCGAATGATCAGTGGGATGATCCTCAGCAAATAGATAATCAACAAATGATTCAGTGCCCACATTATCAGATGATGCATGTGTAGCTAAAGTGGGTGCAGCTGCCTGATAAGGTCCATAACACAACTGATTGCAACTCGTACATGTATGAGGCATCAACACATGTGGAGTGGTACTAGGACCACTTCCATCATCAACTCCTCCATGCTCTCTAACTCGAGCTACCATCATAGAAGTTTGCTCATGTAGGCTACCTGAGAGTGCACTCAATGTGCCTAGTGTGGATACCACTGCATGATGCTGGAAGGGCGAAGGAATGGCAGCAACAGGAGGGTCAATAAGAGGTTGAACAGGCACCGGTCGTTGGGGATCAACCTGTGCCCCCAACCTCTGTTGTGGCATGCCACCACCAACACCCTGGAATGATCTAAAATCAAAGTAGTTGGGTTTTTTATTCATAACAAACTCTACATATAATTTTCTCAAAAAATATAAAGGAACCTCACAATTAGCATGAGGTGGATAATCAAACACCATCCACCATCTATCCCAAAAATTGGCAGACATTCCTTCATGCCTACACCACCTAATTGATATTCTTTTCTTATTTGCAGGAATAGGTTCATTTGTAATGGGATGTCTAAAATATTGTGCTAAATGAGCTTTTGTGATTTTAAGATCCAAAATAGTCTTATAGGAGAGGCCATCAGCATAAAATTGGTGCCTCTCCTCTCTCCATTTCTGGAATCCATCAAAATCTGAGTCGATAGACCTCACAGAATCTACAATGTTTTGCATCAAAGATGCAAAATGTACTACGTGAGGTGGCATGAATTGTTCATTGCGAATGGAATTCAATTTTTCTTGTATCGAATCCACATTTTCATTTATTATGGCTCGCAAGCGAGCCTGGTCAGTTCCAGGTGGGGGTGGAGGTGGAGGTGGAGGTGGGTCATCTGCAGGTGGGGCATCTAGAGGTGGGGCATTTGGCACTGGGGGTGCAGGTGGGGGTGGGGGTGCGGCCGGATCATCCTGTGCATTAAGGAAGTCCTCAACATCAAACTGAATATCATCTAGATTCATGATGTATATATAAAAATCTAGATATGAACCTACATAGATATACATATAAACATACAAACTTCAGTACAAATTTAAAATTAAATCAAGAATATATATATATATATATATATATATATATATATATATATATATATATATATATATATATATATATATATATATATTGTTCAAGAAATTACACTTGAAATAAATTTAAATTAAACATACAGATAATGTATACATGCATGTACAAATTTCAAAATGTAAGAGAGCTATTAGGACTACCATAATGATTGATACAATGGGAAAGGTGACCCATCTTATTGTATAATGTGCATTTAAGTAAGGAAGTCTCTAGACAATCATCATGTATTTCTTAAATGTGAATATGCATCCCAAATTTTGGACTATTTTAAAGAAATATGGTGCATTTAGGAACTTGGTGATTGTTGGGGTAAAGAGGAATATATGATCATGCTAGAAGAGGTGGATTAGGCTCATAATTGGCCAAGGTTGCTTTGAATAAGGTTAAAACAAGGAGATACCCATGTTGATATTCACACCCTTTGGTCCACACCTACATTGGGATGGATTAAGCTTGAAATTTTGATGGGTAGCCAAGGGTAATCCTAGTGAAGTAGGAGGAGTATGTTTATTAAGATGATAAGGGAAAACCTCTACCTATCTTAAAGCTTATGATTTTGGTGTCAAGAACAATAATATGGTAGATTCTAGGGCCATGATATCCACGGCCTCAAGATGACTTGGAAACTAAACAAGATATCCCTTAGTGTGGAAGGAGATTCCAAGATCAACATTGATCATATGAAAAAGCATAGATGAAGCTTGTGGTTATTGGAAACTATTCTATTAGAAGCTAGAAACTTGGTGAATACTTGTTTAAATCTATCTCCTTCAAACATATCAAAAGAGAAGGTAATTTTATATTCTAGACTAGGCAGATAATGGAAGAAATCATTAAATTGCTCCTAGACATCTAGCATTTGTTGGGAAGAATATTTTTTTTACATTCAACTCAATCCCTAAGTTGTACCTCCATGCTATCAAATGTTACTTGTATCTACCTTCTATACAATGATATTGAAGGGGTAGAAGGTTAGGCTAAGGATTTCTATATTGCTACTTAGATAAATTCCACATCTTCAATGTGTGGCATGAGCATATGCACAAAGCCTTGGAGGATATTTCTAAGATAATGAAGATAAACCTTCATGTCTTGATGCTAAATTGGATGATTCTATCCACTATGAGAATTAAGATGAGGAGGAGGTGACATAAAGATCCCTCCTATCAAATTTGAACAATGTTAAAAATGTCAAGGAAGTGGTAGAGGCTTTGTAAGGCTTGTGTAATTTGTCCCACCACCCTAGGATAAAGTTTTTTAGTTTATAATTAGTAATTCTAACACTACTTCAACTTATTACTCTAGGGTGAGGGCCACTATAATTTTCCCTACCACTAATATATCTTAAGACACCTATTGGTTTATGTTTGATGTCATTTTATAGTATATTAATTTTCCCTACCACTATTGATCAAGAACAAAACTATACCATATATATTAAGTACTCTAGCTCAGTGATCTTAAGATTAATGAAATCAGGATTAACTATATCATCATTATGCTTAGATACACCCAACATGCTAATCAAGAACTTAATTACCTTCACAACGCTATTAGCATTGTATCACTCGTATTAGGGAGTGGACTTGAATGGGGCCAAAAGATTCTAAATACCTCTTACGATTGTGACTTTGGGTTTGGCATGGTCAACTTGGAGAGGTTGTGTGGCATATCCCTATAAGAGGATGAAGGGTGATAGGAGGTTGTAGGATGGCTAAAAGCATTCACATGACGATAATGTTCAAGTTTAAATTTCAAGATATGCATCATGGTCTACAAGGTTCTCTTGTTCAAAAGGTTCATCATATTCTAGACAAAGAACTCACAATCATTGGTACCAAATTCAAGACCTCCTATTACAAGTCTCCATATAGCTTTAAACATAACACCTATAAACACAAAATTTATAGGGCTTGAATACAAGCCTACCTCCCAGTTAGGAGACTTCCAAATAATTGGTGAACTCACATGCAATAGGGATTAGGGTTTAAGGTATAGTGTTGAGGGTTGTTGGTTTAGGGATAGGGTTTAGGTTTGAGGGATTAGGGTTTAGGGTTGATGAATTAGGGTTTAATGTTGAGAGATGAGGGTTGAGGGTTGAGGGTTGAGGTTGAGGGATAGGGTTAATGGTCAAGGGATTAGGGTTAAATAAGAGTGTCGAGGCTAGAGGGATTAGGGATAGGGTTTAGGGTTGAAGGTTTAATGGTTTAGGGTTGAAGGTTTAATGATTTAGGGGTAGAAGGTTAGGCTAAGGATTTCTATATTGCTACTTAGATAAATTCCACATCTTCAATGTGTGGCATGAGCATATGCACAAAGCCTTGGAGGATATTTCTAAGATAATGAAGATAAACCTTCATGTCTTGATGCTAAGTTGGATGATTCTATCTACTATGAGAATTAAGATGAGGAGGAGGTGACATAAAGATCCCTCCTATCAAATTTGAACAATGTTAAAAATGTCAAGGAAGTGGTAGAGGCTTTGTAAGGCTTGTGTAATTTGTCCCACCACCCTAGGATAAAGTTTTTTAGTTTATTAGTAATTCTAACACTACTTCAACTTATTACTCTAGGGTGAGGGCCACTATAATTTTCCCTCCCACTAATATATCTTAAGACACCTATTGGTTTATGTTTGATGTCATTGTACAGTATATTAATTTTCCCTACCACTATTGATCAAGAACAAAACTATACCATATATATTAAGTACTCTAGCTCAATGATCTTAAGATTAATGAAATCAGGACTAACTATATCATCATTATGCTTAGATACACCCAACATGCTAATCAAGAACTTAATTACCTTCACAACCCTATTAGCATTGTATCACTCGTATTAGGGAGTGGACTTGAATGGGGCCAAAAGATTCTAAATACCTCTTACGATTGTGACTTTGGGTTTGGCATGGTCAACTTGGAGAGGTTGTGTGGCATATCCCTATAAGAGGATGAAGGGTGATAGGAGGTTGTAGGATGGCTAAAAGCATTCACATGACGATAATGTTCAAGTTTAAATTTCAAGATATGCATCATGGTCTACAAGGTTCTCTTGTTCAAAAGGTTCATCATATTCTAGACAAAGAACTCACAATCATTGGTACCAAATTCAAGACCTATTACAAGTCTCCATATAGCTTTAAACATAACACCTATAAACACAAAATTTATAGGGCTTGAATACAAGCCTGCCTCCTAGTTAGGAGACTTCCAAATAATTGGTGAACTCACATGTAATAAGGGAATAACACATGCATACAAAATATGTAGAAGAAAACCCTGTAGCATGACTTGTGATTAATTAAAGTTAGGGTTAGGGTTTCAATTAGGATCAGGCTTAAAGGGTTAGAATTGAGGTTAGGGTTAGAATTAGAATTCAAGGGTTGCTAAATTAGGGTAAGTATTAGAGCTACAATTATGGTTTGGGTTACGGCTAGAGTTAGGGTTACAATTACAATTACAAGTAGCTCATTAGGGTTAGGGTTAGGGCTAGAGTTAGAGTTACAATTACAATTACAATTACAAGTAGAGTTAGGGTTAGGGTTATGATTAGGGTTATAATAAGGGTTAGGGTTTGAATTGCATATAGAATTAGGGTTAGGATTAGGGTTAGAATTAGTGTTAGGGTTAGGGTTGGAATTGCATATAGAATTAGGGTTCAATCTAGCTCTAGAAATAGATAAATTAGTCAAGATGGTTTTAGCTCAATTTTGTTTCCTATTTCCTAGAAAATGCAAAACTATTGTTTTCTATTTAGTTGTTAGTCCCAACTCTTTCCTTTTAAGAAGTATATCAAATCTGATGTAGTAGTAGATACTTCTACATATACAAGTTTTTGTTAGGAGAAAATATCTTTTGCCAAATTTGTATAGAGTTGTCTATAGTGTGTTCCAGGGTAATCAAATGATGTAAGTCACAATTTAGAGGGTTGAGGGATAAGTTTGTGTTGAGTATATAGGAGGTGTTTTCTTACATAGACCAAGCTCCATAATCTAGGTGTCTCCATGTCTAACTCAAATGTTTCAACTTGGTCCATATTATATCCAGATTAATGATAAAATTTTATATATATGGCTATGAGATCCACGATCATATCAATGTTTGGTAGAGAAAAGTTATCTAAGTTGGGGTAGATCCTTTTTTGATGTCTCAAAAGTTAGTGCAAACATGAATTCCCTTAGTTTTCTTGTTAACTAAGACCACATTAGAGACCCATTTAGGATAAGTAATAGTTTGAATGAACCCTGGACATCCAAGAGTTTATACAATTCTTCTATGACCACGAGGGCTACTTGGGGGTGCATTTTGCGTAGCTTTTATTGAATAGGTATGGCATTGAGGTGAACCACAAGATGATGCATGACTTTAAATATGGAGTCTCAAGGCATATCACCATAAGACCACATGAAGAAATCAACGTAATCTTTAACATGGTGACATGGTTATATATGCCTTCTTTGATGTCAAGGTCCAGTGGAGCTACTATCTTAGAGAGTTTAGGGTCCGAGCTTCTATTCATAGGTTGATGTCTATAGCATCCTCAACAAGGAGAGGGGAGTCATGTCTTGTATCTGAGTGGTATCTAATGGAAGGTGAAGTTTGTCAAATTGAGGAGCTCTTGGGAAGTTTCCATTTTTAGTGTGTCATTTTAATCGATCACAAGTTTCTTCTTATATCCTGTTGCTATTCTGCCTAGACTAGGGTGCCTTAGGACTAAAGGGTTCTTTCTTTCTCTCCAAAATAAGCATATGTAGGTGTTAAGTATGGTGGAAAAGTCTTTCTTATGATTACAATGGGGATGTGGTCTTGACACTTCATAAGTTTCCTGATGGCTTCATCATTTTGGAAAACATCAAATCATAAAGGGTTGTGTTGGTCCCAATCGATAAGCTCAAGGTATTATAGGTCTAAGGTGATGGTGAGGATAGTGACCTATCATGAAAGAGGTTAGTGGTGGAAGGATCTTTGTAAGGATCATGAGTGGAGCCTACATCAATGTCATTAAGATTAGGGGAAGCATTACCAATGAGGTTGAGCTCGTATCACAATTAACATCACGATGTTCATTCCAGGGGCATAACCTAGCTAGTGAGGACAGCTACTTGAGTATATATCAAAAGTTACATAAATGTTGGCTTCATTTCATTCTTGATTAGTTGGCTATCACAAAAACTGTAAAATTTTCTCAATTCTTGATTAGTTGGTTGTCTCTAAAGGTTTGATTATGAAGGATGTGATAACTTGGTTTTATTATGGTTTGTTGTAATTTTTTTACATGATAGTTAGCTATTCAATAATGCCTTTAAAATACAATGACATACATTGTTATAAGTAAATTTTATAAAAACCAAATATATATATCATCCCAATGCTATATAATTTTTGACAGTTTGTTCAAAATCTCTCCTTTCATATGATACAATTGTTTCAAAATTTCAATTGTATTTTACAACTAAAATGTTTAAATACAGCTACTCAAATTGAACTCAAATTTTGACAGTTTGTTCAAAATCTCTCCTTTCATATGATACAGTATTTTCAAAATTTCAATTGTATTTTACAGCTAAAATGTTTAAATACAACTATTCAACACTCAAATTGAACTCAAATTTTGACAGTTTGTTCAAAATCTCTCCTTTCATATGATACAGTATTTTCAAATTTTTAATTGTATTTTACAGTGAAAATATCTAAATATATCTATTCAATTCTCAATTTTAAACATAATTTTGACAGTTTGTTCAAATTCTATCATTTTATATGATCTAGTCTTTCAAAATTTCAATTGTATTTTACAACTAAATTGTCAAAAATCAGCTATTGATTTCATGAACCCTAAACCATAAATAACAATTCAAAATTTAAATTTTGATTGTATTTTACACCAAAACAAACAAGGGAAGCTTAAAATGATTAATGGGTAATTTGTACAAGTGGAAAAATCCACTTACCTGGTCGCTGGATGGTGACTGAACTCGGGATCCCGTTTTCGCCTGCCAACTGTCGCTGTTGAAAATGGGGTCTCTGCCATTTTTTTAAAAATTTAATACTTTTACAAAACGGGATCCCGTTTTATGAAATGGGATCCCGTTCCATAAAATGGGATCCCGTTTATAACAGGATCCCGTATTATGGAACGGGATCCCGTTTTTGGCCTCTAGGTTCAGGATCCTGCTAAAAAATGGGATCACCTTTTTTGTTTTAGGCTCGGGATCCCGATGCAAAATGGGATCGCATTCTATATAAACGGGATCCTATTTTGTAGAAATGGGATCCCATTTTTGTTTCCCCGATTTTGAATTTTTTTCTAACTCTGAAACTTCCACCTTAAGTGGACACAACTTCTTGCATTTACCCCGAACCCAGGGCCTAAGAACAAAACTACCAAAAAAATAGATTTTTTATTTATTTTTTTATTTTTTCTAATATTTTAAGTCTCATTGAGTTTGACCATTCACCCTAAAATGAAAAGGTAACCCTAAAAACACATTTTAAACACAAAATCACAGCCATTTTAACTCATTTTGTTTGCAAAACACAAGTAGTTTTCATTGTGGTTGAACTTCCATATTTGTTTGTGATTGACCAAAGAGGCTTGAAGATTGATTCTTGAAGGTTGAAAATCCATTACACCACTATTCCTACACATTTGTAAGTGTTTATAGGCTGCCAAGAAGATCAGAGGAGGAGATTTTTGCAAAGAGGTAGGTTTTATTTATTTATTTATTTTACATTTTTAAACAACAAACAAACTCTTTTCAACTTTTTGTTTTTTTTAAATCTTAGTTTATATGAATGTATCACTATGCTTAACTAGTTAACATATTAAACAAGTTAGGTTTTTTTTTGTTTTTGTTTTGAATGTCTTGTTTACAAAGCTTATTGCCACACCCACAGGAATTACAATGGCAACTAGTTCTAGCTCTACAAGCCAATATAAATTCAAGACTAATCCAAATTCACCTCTTTGGAAGTATGTTGAAATGATACAATTGGTTCTAGGAGGTGGGGGGTATATTTGGAAATGCAATGGGTGATGTGCAATATTCTAGTTCATACAATAGGGTGAAAGCCCATTTGTGTAACACACCTGGAATGGGCATCAAAGCTTGCCTAGAAAAGAATAAAAAACCTATACTACCAAAGCAAGTGATGGCATATATCATGGAGCAACAAGCAGCAAATGAAGCAACAGGTCGTATTATTGATGACATTTGTCATTTGACATTAAAAATTGATTGTTGAACTTGAACTTAATATTGAACTTGAAGTTCAAGCAATGAATATTTAAATTGTTATGTTTTATGATATTCAAGTTTATGGTGGTTTTGTTGATTATATGATGCTATGTGGTGTTCTACACTTAATTCATGCTTTTAAGCTATATATATATATATATATATAGATTGAAAATTGATTGTTGAACTTGAACTTGATATTATTATTTTGAATCTTGATATTGAACTTGAAGTTCAAGCAATGAATATTTAAATTTTTATGTTTTATGATATTCAAGTTTATGGTGGTTTTGTTAATTATATGATGCTATGTGGTGTTCTACACTTAATTCTTGATTTTCTATACTTAATTCCTGCTTTTAGGCTATATATATATAAACAAACCCAAAAATGAACCCAACCCCCAAATTTTTTTTGGCCGAATCCACAAACCGAACCCGTAAACCTAAACCAAGATCCAAACCAAACTGACAACTTATATACACATTGATGCAACATACATAATGCATTGCAACTCATGCTTTGAGAATCTACTTTCCAGATGTGGATCAATCATTTCATGAGTCTTCATGTTTTCTAACATTGGACATGCTTGTAGAAAGAAATATATAGCAATTCAATTGCTCATAATTGGGGCAATGCTGTACACAAATTTCATTCAACATACAGTTGTAGCTTACCCACTATGAGAGTCATTGTTGTCCTCTATTCTCACATATGTCAATGGCTTTCCTCCCACTCACCATCTCCAGCTATGACTCCAAAAGAAAAAACATCTACTTTCTCTGTGATTTGTCATGTCTGTGTATACTTAGGTGCAAGATACCTGTTATGGAAAAAACATGATTACTAATATTGCCTTCATCTGACTTTAAACTACCAATGGTACCTCCCAGATAGTAAACTGCTATTGCTATGAAGGATATAATATTTATTTTTTTAATCCATAAACACAAGATCTGAGGATTTTGTAAAAATCAATCACAGATATAACCAAAAATGATTAGAAAAATTAGGGCAAGTGCTGAGAGAGAAGGCATAATTTTGGAATGCACAGTTGTTTTGTTGCTTAAATACATTTTCTATATAGAAATAATATATATGCAATATCCTTCAGTAATTAGCTAGGAATCCATAAACAGAGAAAAACAAATAGGAAATAGATATCATAAATCAGCTATAGTCTGTAGGTATTTGAAAATTTGTACATTTGTAACAATTAATATTTTGAATGACTGTAAAACTTTGGGTTAAATAAGTTATTTGAGACTAGCAAAATAACAGCCCCTATAAATATAGATTATTATCTAGATCAATTTCAAAATGCTCAAAATGTCACTATTAATGTATCCTTTTAATGTTCACCCAACACATATTCAAACCTTGCTTGGATTGTTCCCTACTCTGCCATGTTGCACCAAGAATAAAAAACAAAATACTTATAAACTTTCGAAAGCAAGTCTCAGAAATGGCAAGAACATCTTAAAAGTCTTGGAAACAATATTAGAAATATTGGAAACTCCTAGAATCAGTATTAGAAACTTAGAATGCTTTAGAAAGCTAAGGTCTCGCATAGAGAACTCCTAATAAATGAATAAATTAAACTAAATGTTTTGAAATTTGCTAGAAAGCTAAGGTCTCACATAGAGAACTCTTGATAAATTAGTGAACTGAAATAAATGTTTTGAGATTTGTTGGAAACATTTCGAAAAGTTTCTAGCCCCTCTCTATAGTTACCAAGACTGAAATGTTTGGAAACTCCCAGTAAACAATGTGTATGAGCCCAAGGAATTCAATGCTAGTAACATACTTCAGTTGGCCATATATATGAGCGAGATGACAAAGATGCTTAACTATATCAAGTTACTTTCACAACATAAGAAATAGCCTCCAACTAGCTAGAGTAAAAGGAGACCATGTTTCACAGTGTGCTATTGCTACATCCCTAATTTTGACTCTATTTTACTTTTTACTTTTGAAGTAATTAGTAGATGATTATGCATAATGCAATGATTAGACGTTTAGTAAAAATGTCTTGAAAAATCAATGTTTTCATGAATATGTTTATTTGACTATAATTGACATGTGTTTATAAGTTGTCAAGATGTTATGATTTCATAAGGATTATGAAATAATTATTGATACACTAATCTCAAGTTGGTGATTGCAATTTGCATTCATGGAATAGGTTTCCGCCCCTTTGAGAAAGTGAGGGAGAGCATCATCAAAGAGAAGGGAATAGATATAAGGAAAAGAATAGTTTGTCGCCATCGTAAGTCTTGTGTTGGTGCAAAATGGTGAACCTAGTTGAGTTGGGTAAGTGCTACTTGACCCTTTTCGTCTAAGTTTATTTCTTGACTTGACAAGTTGTCAATGTCATTTAGAGTCTTTTTATTGTTGTTTAACATCAACCTAGTCGTTTTGGGGAAAGCGACATCGTCAAGGTTGTACGTTAGTTGTTTTGCAACTAAGATGACTTTTAGTCCGACACATCATTCTTTACATCGTAAATGAGTTTATGTTTGTGACCTCAATGGCGTAATTGGTGTAATTGATAATATGTTTCTTGTTAGTAGTTTCGACATCAAATTCCATATTTCATCTAATCAAAATCGATGTGTTTTTATTTTGTACGTGACGGGGAGAATATCTCGACCTAGTCACTTTTTATACATAAGTTTACGTTACATTATTAGTATCCTTATTGATTAATATTATTTATGTTTTTGATTTGTCCTACGTAAATATTTAGAATGGTTGTTGCGAGGTTGCTAGTGGTTTTATGTGGTCATTTTGTTAAAGCATCACTTGCCCTCATTATTTCTTAACCTATAACTTCCTCAATGGATAAAAAGAGGAGTTATCCAACTCGTGGAGTGGTCCTTAAAAGACATAAAACTCCATCAATACATGCTCATCGAGGGTAAGTCTTGATCGACACCTTTTCTGCCATAAGTTCCATGGCAGTAAAGAGGAGAGAGCCTTTTTTAAAAAAGGATTTATCGTCGAAGTTAGGGAGGATATACTTAAGAAACTTTATAACAAAAATAAAAGTGGTCTTTTTGGAGTTGCATGACCCACTATGCATTCCATTATCGCATAAGAATAGGCAAAGTTATGGAGAACCTCCACGGTTATGGAGAGGGACAGTTATGAGGAGTCTGGACTAGTTGATAGGATATTTTTTAGTTATCTCTGAGAAAAAGAACAACTTTGTCAAGAGAAGAGCATAGCACAGTGGTGATAGGGGATAGAAAACTTATCTAGAGGTGAAATGTCCATTGGAAAAATCATGGAACGTGAAATCTTGTCCAGATATTATAGTCAGAAGCGCACTGGTATATTGGTATGAGTATTTGAAAATGGCATAAGTGTTTTCTGGCCAAATGCCTTCAAATAAATGTGCTCTCATGGAACATAGTGATTGAAGGATGTATACAAAACAATTCTATTAAAAAGGTCTTAAGAACTTTCAAACAAATGTAATTTTCTGGTATAAAACCAGACTACACGACCTTTACCAACATTCTCCTTCCATCTTGTGTGAAAATGATAGATTTCAAGCAAGACATAGTAAAGTGAGGAAGCATTGCCAATGCACGGAAGTTGTTTGACATAATGCCTCAAAGAAATGACGCCTATCAAAGCATACTGGAAGGATGATTTTTGTCAGATATTATTATAATTGCAATGCTCTGGCAGACATATATGTAACATGTGGAAGAGAAATATAAAGTTTGTGATAAACACAAAATGCCAATGTGCAAGAGGCTCGGGGAGTATGTTGGTGAGGATAGCGTAAAAGAATTCAATTGCTGTGATCTCAAGAAAGGGAGAAAAGATTGGTATATCACATAGGTTCCTTCTTCCTCTCGAAACCCTTATATTAGTTAGAGAAATCTTTCTTTTATAAATTCAACCCTGTTCCTATGGCAGATGGCATTAGAATATCTATATTATATGACTGATAATAGAAGAGTATCTCTATGTATTGATATGACCAATGAAACTTAGAACAAACCTCAGCCATGATCAAGGCACTCTGTGCACTAAATTAAACAAATATGCATCAATTGAAAGAAAAGATCGACTCAATATCTCTAATGAGTTTATCAATGATGAATATATGAGATTATAAGATCTTATAATAACCATTGTGTTATATCTCAACTAGATGAGTTAGCTAACTATTTTCTTGGAAGCCGATTGTAGAGTTCTATTGTAGAAATTAAGATTTGATTGAGATAGGCTTGTATCTCAAGATAGTTGGTATGCATAGATTTAGCTTGTTTATCTCTGTATAAATTCAGAGCCATTGAAACGTAGTCATAACCTCTCCCATGTCGTTGAAGGCTAGAGGGTACTACACCCATGATGAATTATTATATTACTAATACTTGGATTCTAAGCAAGAAAAGAGAATCTGAACCATAAAGCTATGATGAAGACTATGGATAGTCCATGGATCTATTCTTGCCTTTGAAGTGTATAATCACTAGTTCTTATCTCTTTCTTTAGTGAAAGTCAGATTGACTTGAGAAGTCTAAGATGGTCTATAATTATATTATAAAGTAAAATTTTTCAAGGATTGATTAAGTCTTAACTAAATATCTTTTTTGAGGATTATGATAAATCCACATATATAACCATGCTTTTGGAAGCATGTATCTACTACCTTCTGAATGGAGATTTTTATGAGATTATGCCATTATGGTATTAAAGAGATGATCTGAAGGCATGGATATAGATTTCCTTAGGAGAAATATAATTCTTGCCATGTATCATAATACAAATCCAGGGAGAAAAGGTGAACCAAGAAGTGGAACCTACTTAACCTTTTCATTAGCAACTACTACTTATGTTAAAGAAAAAATATGATAGGAGACATATTTAACCTCTCCCATGTTCAAGATTGAAACTATTAAATGATCTCAAGGATTTATGCATAGTAGGAGATGGGCAGCTATATTTCTCTTAGTATATGTTCAATAGAACTTATTTTAGTCCTATGTGTACAGAAAACATAGTCATGTTTTGTGAAGGAGGATTCAACAAGGCCAAGTGGTCTAGAGGAGACTGGTGGTAATTGATTCCATGTTGTGTTATATTTATGTTAATATTTATGGAAAACAAGGGTGTTTAATTTTTCCACATATTGGATTAGAGAAGTTAAACCCTAGAAGGATTTGGGAAACCTACAACTCTTATGTCAGATGTGACACCTATGGTGTACTACGAGCTCTTATTGATGTTTCTGGATATTTTATTATGGCACCTTCATGTCATTTTTCTTTGGTATCTTTGCATGCATTTATCAAAGATATTGATTTTCCTAGATTCTTAACCCTCATGAGTGAACATCCTACAATATTAGAAAGGTTAACCGAGTTCATCTCCATGAGTAGTAATGAAAAAGATAATCGTGATAGCACTTCTTCTATGCATCTAGTCTCTACTACATGTGATGATGATATAAACTTGGCCTTTGATAATTATTTCAAAAATGAAACCTCCTATGAGGATATACTAGCACAAGAGGGTAAAATCATTGACACATTCCTTAAAACCACCCTACCCTCTTTGGAAAATGAAACATTAGTGGATAAAGGGCTCCCTCTCAAGAAGGATTATTCATGGGTAGAAAATGACTATTCAACTAATGATCACATGGTGCATGAGGTCTCTAAGAATAATCCATTAGATATTCCACCTTTGATTGAATGTTTGAGTACCTGGGATATCTCTAAGGAAGTGAAGACTATGGATAACTCTACTTTTGTTGCAAATTCAAGTGATACCAAACTCTTTAACAACACTATACCTTCCTTTCCTTCCAGTGCTCTCCTTAGCCAAGATGAAGGATTAGTGGATGAGAAAAGGTCTTTCAAATTAAATCTTTTAGGGATAGATGTTGAACATAATTGAAAGGACAAAAATGTTAATTTGATCTTTACTATTAGACTTTGTAGCAATATTCCTAAGATGGTTGTGCGGGGGGCACCTAGTGCACCTTCTTGCTTAAAACTAGTGATTATGGTTCAAGGTGATTGAAAACCACCTCGACCCCCAAATTACATCTTAAACTATGCAAGATAGATCACCTAAAGAAATCAAGGTGTTAAAAATGTGCACAACATCCCATGATTGCTCACACATATAACACTCGTAATAACAAACAAAGTAAGCAAGCACCACATGTGCCTATCTCTCTCTCAACTTCTCAACCTATGCTCCCCCCACCACCTCATCTTACTCCTAAAGGTGATCAAGAATATGATCTTGTCGAATAGCTTCGTGCTACTCCGGCTAAGATCTCTCTTTGGGATTTACTACAAACATCACCTACATACCATAGAATGCTCCAAGAAGCTTTACAAAAGGAGATTGTACCACCTACTGTTAAGCCAAATGATGTAACAGCCTTGTTAAATTGTATGCATGTGACAAAAATAGATATTCTCTCTCAACCACATGAATTACCATCAATTGAAGTGCAAAACCAATATGAACCTCTTATAATCTTTGTCACCATAAATAAAAAGTTTATAAGGTGAGTTATGATTGACAATGGATTGACTCTTAATGTTTGTGGCATAGACTTACTATGTAAAATCAAGATTGACACATCTTTAATCAAACCATATAGGATTAGCATTCATGGCTTTGATAATGTTGGTAGACAATCCGTGGGTACCATAACTTTACCCATAAAGGTTGGACCCGTGACATTACCTACCCTTTTTCATGTCATGCCCGGTTCACTTTCATATAATATGATTCTTGGTAGACCATGGATTCATGCCATGGGGGTAGTTCCATCTACCATTCATAGATCAATAAAGTTTATTTATCAAGACAAGCTCTACACCGTGGAAGTCGATCCTAAACCGAATAGTTGTTTACATATTGAAATGCAAAAACAAGTTAACAATCATACAAGCCTAAACAGTTTACGAGTTGATTCATCAATACCTCTTGCCATGAAAAATATTGTGCGTGAATCTACACCATAGAATGCACTTTTTGGTGATGATTGGGGTTCTTTAGATTTTACTCCTTATAATGGGGAATATAAACTTAATAACTCTGACACATCAAAAGTTGCATCGATCTCATCAAAATAATCTTTTGAAACACATAATAAACCTAAAGTCTCCTTGGTAGAAAATAAAGACAACACCCTTACTTATACTACAAATTATGAGACCTATGAGGCTTCACCATCTTCTAAAGAAATGGCATCCCTCTATGGTCATGGATTTACAATCCTTTATAACAACTGTGACTATGTAGGTAATGGATGCGGTGTAAATCAATAAGGAATCAGAGTACCTTTACAAGTTGTTGGACTTAACTACACAACCAGTATTGGATACCACTCTTTGAAACCCACCAAAGCCTCTCATCATCCTAAACTTAATCCAATATCAACAAGACCAAATCAACATGCAAGATATCCTGAGCCGATAGACAAGAATTGTCTGCTAAGAAATATCCCATTCAATAAGGTAAATATTTCTCCCTCTTTAAACCACACTCATTATAGAAAATATTATAGTTTCCCTCAAGGGTGGCCTCTTCCTAGATATGTATGTTCTTAACATTGGTGTGTATCAGGTAAGTATTTCTAACCCTTTCTCTCTCATGTTGAACTCCCTCGTGATGTGTTATGTGTTGTTTAGTCCTCCTAGGATGACCCTTGGTACTCTTGTAAAGCCAAGGTTATTAAGAGACCACCTCTATTGTAACCGTTTTCTATTTGTATCATCATTCTTCTATCTTGCTTCTCCTCTATTTGTATTATTGTGTGTCATGCCTTAGGGGCATAGTGTTGTGGTTGGTGACCTGGGGGCACCTTCCTACGTGATGACCCTAAGGAACTTGTTCTCCTCTCTTGATTTATTGTTTACTTTCTTCTATTGGTTCTATCTAGCTGGTGAATGACAAAAAACAAATAATACTAATAAGGACCAAGTGTCCCTTCAGCGAGAGAAAGAATGGACCTAGTCCATACATGATGATGGGGTTGGTATATATTATCCAATCCTTGGCTAGTAGAATCACTCCGTGTGATATTTTAATGATGTCTTATATTTGCTAACAAACCATAACAATACTTCTACTCCGTGTACTTTGATTATCTTGAATCTAACCTTGGTTACACTCAATTTTGAGATTTTTGCAATATAACCCCACGATTGTACTCAGATTTCAAACCTGTAGTATAACCTTGTCTCTTTGTGTGAATATTTACATGCATTGTTGTTTACCACATGATTATGTGGTTTCTAACCCATTTCATTGCAGGAAATTGTGTGTTTGTAGGAACATTTGGTGATTGTGAAGCACATGTCACCTTTGGGGGCATGGGCTTTGTGAAAGCTCTTATTCCCTTGTGTGCTTTGTCTCTACCTTAATGCACTTGATATCGGTACAAGATATGAACCACCTTAAGGTGGGGGCATATAAGGTAAGATGTCTAATGATTTTGATACTGACAAAGTGTGTTTGTGTACACTTCCTTTTCACTGTAAGGCCTCTCCGTGATGTGGGTGGGGTTGTGTATTTTATTTATTCTTTATACCTTGAGCACATGCTTCCTTTTCACTATAAAGCATCTCCATGATGTAGGTGGGGTTGCATTTTCTAAAGCCCTCCGCAGAGGCAGGGATGGTGTATCTCTTGAGCTAGTGCACATCCTTTTTATTCTAAAAGTCCTTAGCGGAGGTGGGGTTGGTGTATCCTCCCTTAAGCATGTCTTTGGTAGTTGTTGTGGTATAAGCCCAACCATTAAGTGTGCCTGAGATGGTGGGAATTCAGTAATAAGTTCCTTCCATCACATTGTTTGTCATGTTTTAGATGTATAGTATGTCTTTGGCATGTTATAGAGTGCTCGTGTTTTTCATGTGCCTTCTTTGTGCTTTCCCCCTTGTGTGGTTAACCCCCACTTGGGCTTTATATGACATGTCTTCCCCTCTTGTGTATGTGTAGCGACGTGCTCCACTTACACTTGAGGTTTTGTATGGCATGTTTTCCCTTTGGGGTTGTGTGATTGCATTTTGACTTTCCATGTATCTGCATTCATTCATATATATGTGAAAATGAAAAATAGAAATAATCATAGCACTCACTATATTCATTGTGTTTTACGTGTCTTCAATGTTGTCTTCTCTGTGTCTTGCATGGCTATTACTCTCTTCTCCATGTTTTGCATGCTTGTTACTATCTTCAATGTGTTTGGTGTGTTAGCGGCATGTTTTCTCTAATGTCTACCTGAGACTAGGGGCTAGAAATGGTTCCTCAATCTTTATGTATGCATTAGCTCTAAGTGCCTAGCATGTTTTTTGAGTTTTGACTGTACTTTAATACATGTATGGGCCTTGCGTTCATGCATACATTAAAGTGGGTGCTAAATGTTATGTTAGAAAATGTCTCCCTGGACATTTTCCCTTCTAAGTTTAGCTCTCGGGTCCCTTGTTTTGCATCTTGCATGTTCATTTTAACTCCCAAAAGAAAATGGCCTAAAACCCATGTCACATGGGGCTTGAGGGATATTGTGAGCTTTAGACCTACCCTAAAATAGGACCTATGGACTTGGGCACTCGCGCTCTAGTCCTACCTTATTTTAGGCAGGTCCCAAATTTGAATGTCGATTATGTGACCATTAGTTAGGTCTCATGCCGACATCTTAAGTTTGAATTACAAAAGTCGTAGTGAGAATGCATATATAAGCATGTTTAGGGATTCATTTGAAAACTAGATGATGATTATGAACTTTTGGTGCACTTATGATTTTAGAGCATTCAAGATATTCATGGTTGCAGAGTAGAACATTGTTATTGTGTTTGTGTTTGCAGATTTAGCTTCATCTTCTCATGTGTTGAAGGATTTTCATCTACATGTGAGCTGCACCTTCAAGGTGATATCTATTTGTGTTTAAGTCATTTATCAATTTATTTTTGCCTCTATCCTGTAGGAATATGCAATCTTTATCTAACAACAGTGTTCAGAAGACTTGAATGTCCTTCTAGGGCTTGACTGAGGCAAGCTCCTAAACACCACAACCCCAACCCTATTCTTTGTGAATTGCAAGTTATAGGTGCAGAAGCTGAAGGAGTGGAGTTACAAGGGAGTGTAGCAGAGTGTCAGAATTGCAAATCTGAGCAAAAAAGCAAGACTTGGACTTGGGCGCCCACACCAATGTCCTTTGGATCTCGAGCCACAAAAATCTCTAGAATAGTGGGAATAGGTTATAGATAACTTTTAAAAATCCTAACAGAAAATAGCACATTGGACTTGGGTGCTAGCTCCAGTGTCCCTGAATATTCCACATCATGAACTTTGAAAAATGGTTAGTAACTAATCTCTATCTACTATCTTGGTTTGCGAGCATTTGTTGTAATTCATCAGTTTGCTTACGGATTTGCATAATTAGGGTTTTGAGCATACTTGAGCATTAAGCTAATACATTAATTGATAATTTCTAAATATCCATATCATTTCAAGTGAGACCCAACCTGTAGGTGATTCCTCTTGCAAAAGGTGTGATTCAACTCAATTGAAATGTCCTTGAATGTTTGTAGTGAAAGGAGGATCTAACCTATCAACCCATCAAACCCTTTGTTCTTACAAAACACATGGAAGTTTAGATGAGGGGAAATTTTTGTTGCCCCCTAGTTTCACTAGTAAAAAAATAGAAATAAATGACTAAAAAAACTACCAAAAATTGGTCATGTGATCAGTAGTTTTGTCATGTGACCTTTGGTAGTTTATTGCCGGTGATTTATCTTGTGACCAAATTTATGACCAAACAAATTTTAGTCATTAATTTGGTAGTATATTTAGTCATTAATTTGGTAGTATATTTAGTCATCAATTTGGTAGTATATTTAGTCATCAATTTGATAGTATATTTGGTAATTTGGTAGTATATTTAGTCATCAATTTGGCAGTATATTTAGTCATTAATTTAGTCATTGATTGTTGTTAACTGGTCATTTATTTAGTCATTGTAATCATTAATTGTCATCAATTTGTAGTATATTTAGTCACTGATTTCCATCCATTGGTAGTATATTTAGTCATTTGTAGTAACTAATTTCTGTCTATTGGTAGTATATTTGGTCATTTCAATCATTATTTTTCTGTCAACCGGTCATATATAAACAACTAGTACATGATAAACATCAACTATGCCATTTTTTGTTGATAAACTTCAACAAATCTGCTCAAAGGATTGAAACAACAATGTTGGAAAATAATTCACTGTATATTCAAAATGTATATAAAATATGTTACAAAGAACTCTATATATAGAGTTTTCAAGACATAATCTTTCTGTAGTATGCAAATTGTTGATTTATTATGCTTTTAAAACTAAAAAAACTAAAACTAAAGCTAAAAAGCCATCGGTGTGAATGCATGTCTTCAGTGATGCCATTGTTGCAGATGGGGTGGGCTGTAAATGCATCTAGAAGGCACTGGTTTTGCATTTTCTCCTTGCTCTGTACCTGTCCACAATAAAAAAAAACTCAAAATTTGTTAATATTTTTAAAAGATTTATGAAACTTTGAAATATGAAAAACAAAGTGGGATGATAAGGAATTTTATAGCAATATAGGCATATATTATGAAAGTATTCAAGAAGAAATGCATATGCAGTGTTAAGCCCTAGGCATAGACCTCCCCATGTTACTATACAGGCATGCACTTCATTTGGTTTAAAATAGACCTGTTAAGAAAAATTAGCATCACATATTCAAGTTTGGCAAACTTGAAATTTTACTTTTAAATCTATTTTCATCAAAGAGACATACCTTTTTCCTTGGTCCTGCATGACGAAAATGAGATCCTCTTGGACTATTTAGTCTGACAACAATCCGGAACTCAAGAAAAGTCACAAATTCAGATATCAAACTAGACTGAAACCAAATAAGATGCACAAAGAAAATGCATTAAAAAATTAAATGAACAAAGAACAAACACATGGATTGTAGTCTCAGATAAAAGACTTACATCTTTTGCAACTACATCATCTGGGTGAACAAAGGACTACCTGCAAATGGCAAATTCAATATCTTACATTAAAATAAGACTAGACTCTAAAAAAACCTACTTCTTATTGCTGTGCACTGTGGATTCTTTCAAAACAAAATTTTCATAGATGTATATTAAAATAAAATGGATTGCAAACAAAGTCCACTAAGATTGCAAAGAAAGTACACTAAGATATTGCAAATAAAATGGATTGCCAATAAAAATAGGAAAAACATTTACCACTTTTGTTGTGAATGAAGTGTAAAACCACTATTGATTGTTTGACCATTGAAGTGGATGATATTCAAATAGGTTAGATCTAACAGCTTCGTTATTGCAATTGAAACCTTACTAGTTGAACTATTTCTCAATTAAACTATCCCCTACTTTATGATCTTTGCAACTAAATATACTAAGTGTTTAGGGTAGAGTGTGAATGTGATGCTTTCTATGATTATCTGCAATTTTCTAGAAACTATTAAATCTACCCAAAATATTAATTTCCATTACTTCTCCCAATATATTAGTTGTTTTTTTCTGTGTTATTTCAATTGCCTTGTTTGATGTATTACAGATGAAGATTTTCGCTTAATTGTGAATCAAGTTTCAGAAGGGGCCTCTTTCACCATGGTCTCTGATTCATGTCACAGCGAAGGCCTCATTGACAAAGAAAAAGAACAAATTGGTCCTCATGTTAAAGCTCAAACTCCTAATATTGAAGAAGAAGGGAAAAAGAGAAAGTTTTTGCCCTTGGATTCTATTCTGCAAGTCTTACGAGAAAAAATAGGGCAAGCCGAATTAGAGGCCAGTAACATAAAGACTACTTTGTTTAATCTATTTGGTTCAAATGAGCTAGCAGTCAAGAGGCAACTGGTATCAGCAAGTTGAGGAGACTTCCAATCCAGTCACAACGATATCACCAAGTCCCATCGATAAGGGTTTAACGCTCTTATCGCTATGTCGAAGAGACCACATTCAGAGTCAAGCCGATATTGGGATATCAAGGGGACACCAAATGGACTCCCACCGATATGCAAATCTCCTACTGACGTCATTTCCTTCCTGCCATTGAACTTCAAAGCACATCCATTAATGATGGCAATGGTTCACAACTCTCACAACAATTTCTCTTGCAACAATCTTGGAGATAAATTTCGTTACAATGTGAGAATCAACATATATTCGAAGGTTCTTAACTCTAATAGTTGTTATAGGAGGTGTGTTTAACAAACCAAATGCAATTGCCAACTTTTCACCATGGTGTTAGAGAAATAATTCCTTTCCCCCTCTTCCACATCATTATGTAAATGTCTTGAATTTGGAAAATACCATACTACCTTCATCTCCCAAGTTAATTTCTCCATTTTTGCGTAGATCTCATGTATCTTTGGATGTGATTTGTCTCCTACACAAAAAGCATTACCATTTTGTGGCCTTCAATCCAACTACACCTTGGGATCTTTTTAATTCCTCCATCTTTCATCAATCTCCTTATCATTTGAACGTCGCCCCAGCTACCCACTTCTGCATAGATATTTGAGAGAACATAAGTCGTAGCATTTTTAGGATCCAAATCAAAAAGTAGCATCGCTATAAATTTCCCTAAGCTTATATTCATATGTAGTCTACAAGTACTAAGAAAACACATACACACAACTAGCACAGGTTTAAATGACATCTTAATGATAAAGTTTAGGGTGTCCTCAAGATAGCTAGCACATGCAAGAAGGTCAACCATGCACACATAATGATCAACTGTAGGCATAATACAATAAGGGTTACTCATGTGATTGAAGTATGTACATCCCTCATCCACTAAACCTGCATGGCTGCATGCACATAGAACAGAAGAAAATCTTACAATGTCAGGATATGTTCTAGAGTGCTTCATTAATTCAAAGATTTTAAGAGCATCCTTGCAAAATCCATTTTATGCATATCCTGCAATCATGGCATTCCATGATACCACATTTCTTTGAGGCATTCTGTCAAATAGTTCACATGCTTTATCTATGCTTCCACATTTTACATACTTGTATACTAGGGCAGTTGCAACTACAATATCTGACAGAATTTCTCTATCCTTTATGCTTTGATGGATGTCCATGCCCTATTCAAAAGCACACATTTTGGCACAGGTAGGAAGAATGATGGCAAAGGTTGTGGAATCTGGCTTTACTTTTGCCAATTGCATTTGCTTGAAAGTTTCTAAAGCCTTTTCAATAAATCCATTTTGTGCATATCTTGCAATCATTGCATTCCATGAGATGATATCTCTTTTAGGTATTCTGTCAAATAGTTCACATGCCTTGTCTATTCTTCCACATTTTGTATACATGTCTATCAGATCATTTCCAACTATAATATCTGATAAAATGCCCCCTTCCATTATGCTTTGATGGATGTCTATACCCTGTTCGAAAGCTCCCATTTTGGCATAGGCAGGGAGGATGTTGGTAAAGGTTGTAGAATTTGGCTTAACACCTACCAATTGTATTTGCTTGAAAGTTTCTAAAGCCTTTTCAATAAATCCATTTTGTGTATATCTTGCAATCATTGCAGTCCATGAGACCACATCTCTTTGAGACATTCTGTCAAACACTTCACGTGCCTTGTCTATGCTTCCACATTTTACATACATGTCTACCATGGTAGTTGTAACTATAACATTTGATAGAATTCCTCTATCTTTTATGCTTTGATGGATGTCAATGCCCTAATCCAAAGCTCCCATTTTGGCACAGGCAGGGAGGATGCTGGCAAAAGTTGTTGAATTTGGCTTTACACCTACCGATTGCATTTGCTTGAAAGTTTCTAAAGCCTTTTCAAAAAATCCATTTTGTGCATATCCTGCAATCATGGCATTCCATGAGACCGCATTTCTTTGAGGCATTATGTCAAACAGTTCACGTGCCTTGTCTATGCTTCCACATTTTGCATACATGTCTACTACAGCAATTGCAACTAGAACATCTATCAAAATTCCTCTATCCTTTATGCTTTGATGGATGTCCATACCTAGTTCTAAAGCTCCCATTTTGGCACACATAGGGAGGATGCTAGCAAAGGTTGTGCAATTTGGATTTACACATTCCAATTGCATTTGTTTGAATGTTTCTAAAGCTTTGTCAACAAATCCATTTTGTGCATATCATGCAATCATTGCATTCCATGATATGACATCTCTTTGAGGCATTATGTCAAACAATTCATGTGACTTGTGTATGCTACCACATTTTGCATACATGTCTACTAGACCATTTTGAACTATAATATTTGAAAAAAATCCCCCTTCCATTATGCTTTGATGGATGCCCATTCCCTAATCCAAAGATCCCATTTTGGCACAGGCTGGGAGTATGTTGGCAAATGTGATCAAAGACTTTTTGAGCATCCTCCAAACTTCCACACTTTACATACATGTGAATAAGCTTATTATGAAAAATTGTGCATGTAGCAAATGCGAATTGCCTATAACTGATGAAACAGTGCACTGTTTTCCCTTGTGAAAGCTTAGTCTTGAGAATGCAGGTCTGCAATAAGTGAAGATATGTAGAATAGTCTTTAGGAGGGTTGTGTGGTAAGTAGAATATGCAGTGCCTCCTTCAACATAATCCTATGAGATTGAGATGAGTAATAGCAGAAATCATAGCAGAAATCCACAAGGTAATAGCAGAAATCATAGCAAACGAAAATACAAGGTGACATTAGTTGAGAGAAGAAAGACAAAACATTTACTATTTGATGATTGCACAGAAGATAAGAATGGAACAATTACAAAGAGCTCTTGTGGAATGGATTTTGCATTTTGAATTGTAAATTGCAATTCTCTTCTGAATCCCAGGCTCCTTGCAAATCGACTTTCAGTGCTAGAAGACAAAAACATTTCAAAAAATAGCATCCAAAATCATATAAAACTATTAACAACAAAGACATCTTCTCAAAATACCTTCATGGCCACTTTTTCACCCTTCTTATCCATTTCAATAGCTTTATGATTGATCTCAATTGAGGCTATTTTGCCAATATCTATGAAATATTTTGTGGGAACACACAATGGCATGCCAATTTGTAGATGCAATCACCACATATGGCTTTATACAAACCAAAAATGATACAACAATCTTTTGCATGCATAAGTCATAACACCAAAAAGACTAGGTTTAGATACTAACCCTTGCAATGCCTTCAAGAATATCAACATCAACAATTATAGGATCCTTCTTGTTAAAAATACAATTTGGCAAAATGCTCAGTACATAGGGGAAAATAGCATCTTCTACAACCTCCTTTTTCCTTTCTTCATTAAGGTTGTCCATATATGATTTAAAATGGTCAAACAGATGATAAATAATAATGTATTTACAAAAATGGGACCCTAATAATAATCTATTTACAACAAAGGTTAGATAACCACTCAAGCACCAAATGTATATGCTAACTCCAACTCTTAACAAGGCAAGTATTTATCAGACTTGCTCACCTGCATTCCATAGACCACAATATGATTGCCTTCATGTAGCACACCATTTATCAATATAACATCAAATGTAGTTCCCAATCCTTCTATAACCGTCACCTCCAAGACGGTACACTGAAATAATAATTCAAAACCATCAAAACTGACAAAATATGATGTTTGTGACCTAAAAGACTATTTAAATTAACTTTTCCAGCCCTAATTTTTATTAAAAAACTAAAGTTTAAGTAGAAGAACAAACTTTCCCAAAGGTATAACTCACCAATGGTATAACTCACCTAAGTTATCGATGTAAATTCGTTTGAGATGCAAGACTGAAGAACACCAAAGGTATAACTCGCCTATCATTGATCTTGCTCCGTCTGCACTACTCAGTTGCAAAGTGCTTGGACCTGGGAGTGTTGGCTCTCTAATAATTGATTTTCCATCTACTTTTGATGGTGCTTCACTTGAAATTAAATATTATCACTTCATATGTAAAACCTTTGTGAAGTGTACTTACATTCTGCAAGAAGCATAAATTCTCATAACTAAACATCATATGCAAAAGCATATAGCTCTTAGCACGTTCACAACATAGTCCATCACAGATTCAAATAATGAAGGCTCATATATCTGAGTGTAAAAAGTGGTGAACATCAGGCAGAGCATGTATGAAAATGTATGAGCCCACACAAAAAATACCTTAGGACTATTACTAAGGCCGATTTTAGCAACTATATCCTATTAATAAGAAGAAAATTTTCTTGGAATCTTGATATATGGCATTTATTAATAAGACATCATATCACCAATTCATCTCTTCCTTAGCATTTAGTTATATCTTACCAAACAATGGCTAGTGATCAAAGAAAACTTGGGAATAATCAAATTAAAGATGAGGCTCTTTTTGAATGTGAATGTGGCCAAAATCCTAAAGGTACAACAGACCAGTTTAAGTGTGGTAAATGTGGCCAGCATAAGTGTACCTATTATCAAATGCAAACAAGAAGTGCAGATGAAACCTATGACTAAGTTTGCCACATGTGTAAACTACAATAACCATTGGAAATTCTGCTAAAGCTCATTCCTTACTTTGAGCTTGAAATTTAGTGGAATCAAGTGTGCAAGGTGCTACATTTCTATCTACTACTTTGAACATTCGTGTGAGAATAGGATGTAGTTGATTGGTTAGGTTATCATTTGATTCTGTTCAATTGCCAGGTTCATGCAATAACTAAATGAATGATATATGCTCAAACAATGCTCTCTTTAGGATTTTAATGCAATTAGTATCTATACATTCTAAGAATAATTATATTTTTCATGGAACTTACTAGAGCATTTTTTAATATGTGCATCAGACAGATTAATTGTTGTATTATTTTTTCCTCTTGATACTATCAATATCATTAAACAAGTAATTGCATTTCATCCGCTCATTGGAGTGAGTGATTCCATTTGATGCTTTCTTGGTGCTTTGCAAATGTATATTGCTTGGTTTACATTAGATGGTAGTATGGTCTGCTCTAGTTTGTAGGACATGCCTAAAGTCACTCACAAATAAGGTAGGAGCATGTTTATTATGCAAAAATGTCCCCAAAGCTTTCACACATGAGGGATGATGAGAGTTATCTAACACACATTTTGGCCCTTGGGGGATTTAAATTTAGACGCCCAAATTTGGTTACTTAAAGGGATAAGTTGTCATTATCCAGTCATGGAAGATGGTTTAGTGTAATGATAAAGGTGTTTGTGTCCAAACATACAATTCATCAATAAAAGGATGATGAGATCATCAGGGAGGAGAGAGGGAGATGCTTCCATAAATTAAGTTTAGTGTTGAGCATGCTTATTGGATATCGTGTTTCATTTGTATTACTATGTAATGCTCATTCAATCCCTTTTATCATTGGAGTTGCACTTTAGGATTGAAGTTTTGAAAATTTTACCTGGAGATGGACTAGAGTACATCAAACAAGTGGATTTGCTTGAGTTGTTGACATCAAAAAGCTGGAGTCTTGTGACATAAACATACTTTCTATGCATGTTTGTGTGACAATTCATGACTACTAGGAGAGTAGGTTATCCAATACAATAATATGCAAATCAGGGTCACAGTTGAGGAAGCCAATGGACAGATCTTTGTGAATGGCCTATTTGAAGGTTGATCTTAGTCCTTGGATGACTGCATTCATCAAAGAATGGAGTGCAGCTAGTTAGATGAGTCAGGATTCTAACAGATTTTACCTATTTAGCTTGATGTGGCAATTTCTTAGATTATGTTTGGAGATTTTTGCCAACTTTGATTGAAGGTACATTTCATGTTGTATTTAGGATTGAGGAATTTAATTGCATCTTTTGTTTTTGACTTTAATGTTCTAGACTATTTGATTCTTTCTTCTAAATTGTGAAGTAGAGTGAAAAATATTATAGATTTTACATATTTGAAAGAGAATTGAAACCAAAATTCAAATATATTAACTCATATTATTCATTGAAAAGAGGTCAAAGTTTTCAAGGTGTTGAGAACCAAGGTTTGAATCTATGGGTTGGGTGAAGTAGGAAATTGCAATGGAAAATGAAGTCTCCAAAATAATAGTTTTGTTGGCTTAAGTGCATACCATATGTTATTGGAGTTTGGAAAAAAATAGTATTTTATACAAATTTGCTAATAGTTTAGCATATATAATTATTTCATAATCAATGTCTTGATTCATTTGGTCTTCTGCTTGCCAAATTTGATATTGATAGAGTAGGGTTCAAACTACAACCATATGTCTGACCATTACCAATGAGGTTGTGAGTTAGTTCTTGTAACAATGCCTAATTGCATTCTTTGATATAAGATATGTGAAGGTTTCTCTTCCTCGTCATTGTTTTTATGAGATGTCAAAATCACAAATCATGGTGGGCCCAACCAGGTACTGCACATATTTTATATGATTCAAGACAGAATTGAACGAACATAAATATTTTGAGCCTTTACTAGGTTGAGATGATTTTGCTTAATGTATTTGATGAATAAATATCAATAAGATTTTGTACATATGCTAACCAATCTTCTTATGTAGTGATAATGTGTTTATTGTGCTCAAAATATAAGAACATTTGAAAAAGGGAATATAAACAAAACTTCAAACTTTAAAATAGCAAGCTTGGTTTTGTAGTTTCTGACTAAACAAATAGCCAACAAATGTAGTAAGGGAGTCCTTGGCGTATGTTGCTTCTAAATTCCATGCAAGTTGATACTTGCTATGTGCACAATATTGATGTTCAAAATGATCTTTTGATCATTAAATTTTCTTCAAAGTCCATCTTAATGTTACCATGGTCATCAAGTTTAAGGCATTGCTATCACATTTCACATTTGTGAGACTACAATCCTACAATCCATTAGTTGTTGTTCATTCCAATAGTATGTGGTGAAGACCATTGCTCTTTGATCCATACCTTCATACATATCCTCTAAGCATGGTCTATCATTGTCAAGTGTATGCTTTTGGTATTCACCTCTAAACATAAGTGTTTAGATGAGTGACCAACATAAAGGTCAACAACTTATGCACCATAACTTGGAAATGAACTTTTTAGGTTTGTAACCCAAGTGAATTCAATGTATCTGTAAATGCTTGAAGCATCTTCATGACATTTTAATGGTAGCTGCAAAAACCTGGATGACTTTACCCACTACAACATATGGGTAAAGAGCAAGCAAATAAATAAACAAGAGTTTCCTCAATGGTGATTATAGAGTATTACGAAGGGGTGTACCACTATACAACAAGCAAATCTAGGATCTAGCTTAAAAAAATTAAAATTAGGATAGCTCTGGGGCTTGGAAAGGTGTACATCCAACTAAGCAACAAAATATATGCCAAACCATGCTAATTGTAATGGAAAATGTGAAGTAAAACTTGCAATACAACAAGATGGTAGTGACCCTAATTCAACTTAAGATCTATTGCCCATGCTTTTCCAATTTTAATTAATAAGAAGAGTTGAGTTAGAGAAAGAACTATCAATGTCACCCCAATTCCCTCATGAGAAATACAATATGAATGCACTACAGAAAAAGTAAAGTTGTACTGCACATCTAACATGAGAATGATGGTACCCAAGCCCTACATGCAAAGATAGCAACAATGCAATATGAAGACTTTAGTCTACTAATGCAAGGTCCTTTGGGTTGCTCCAAAAAGGTACGTGTAGAGGCCACTCACTAATCTTAAGGATTCTGGGATTATATGATTGGATGGGAGGAAGACGTTGCTGATCTGAAGTAGATGACAAGCGACTCCTAACCAAACCCAATTGGTGAGCCTAAAAGGAATGCTGGTGAGAATATGATGTAGGAGTGTAGAGGAGAGGCATGTAAGCACGAGGCAGGTGTCCTTTGTATGATTGTTGTAATAGATCCATCTCATCTAGTGTGGAGTGCTCCAAGAGCTAGTTGATCAGGGTGATAGTGCAAGATTAGATGATGTGATACTATGGAATAAAATTTCCATGATGTGACATAAATCCTAGTTCCCTAATGTTTGGGTCATGATCATCATATCTAGTCCTTGAAGCCTATGTAGTAGTGTGCACACACACTTGAAAAATAACCATTAAACTTGACATTGAACTTTTCTTCACTACTAAGTTGGGTAAATTTTGATAAATTGGAAAAGCTCAAGTCATACTTGATTGCACTAGTTGGCACAATACTAACATATTTCTTCACTTCTTTATTTCTAAAATACAGCTCAGAATTCAGTCTTTGTTCTTTGAGCTTTGTAATAACTTGCATTCATTGCAAAAAATTGTTCAAACTTTCATAGTGAGAACCATCATTTTCGAAAAAAAATTGTTCTAGTGAGAACCATCATTTTTGAAAAAAAAAGATATCCAAAGTAACAAATTTAATTAAGATTAAAATGTCAAATGGTAAGAGCTCAAATGGTAAATCAAGTTTTCATAGTGGAGAGTGACACTCAAATTAAACATTAGAAATCAACATTTCAATCCTCTAGAGTCTTAAATGTACATGTTGAATTGTAATTGTGTAAACCATCACATCCAAATTTAGTTGTGTTTAGAAGAAATACCCCTCTAGCATCCGAGCAAAGAAAGGGAATTGACAACAATTAAATAAATAAAAGAAATTAATTTAACATGTTTAATAGATTATTGTAGCCAACATGGCTGCGATTGCAAACAAATCTAGAATGCATTTTTTTTTAAGTATGATATGGGAAGTTAATAATTAGGAAACTAGAGCCGGACATGATCATTACGAGGTTGGAGAAAGAAGAGAAGAGGAGGGTTACTAAACTAGGACAAAACAGAGTCTCCCGATCATAGGTTTACATGCATAGTTTTAACTCTCCAGTAATAATGCAGGGACATGCATCAAATCATAATGGAAAGGGAGTTTTTGTCAGATGTTGAAGCTGCAAATGTGTTGTTAGACATGTATGCAAACTGTGAAGCAAAGACAAGGCACGTGCACTATTTTATAAAATGTCATAAAGAAAAATGTTCACATGGAATGCAATGATCGTAGGATTTGTTCAAAATGGGTTTGCTAAATTGACTTTAGAAACATCCAAGCAAATGCAATGGTTGATGTGAAGCCAGGTTCCATGACGTTGCCAACATAGAGAGGGCATGTAAATTGTTTGACAACTTATGCCTCAAAGATGTGCAACCTCATGAGCTGTAACGATTGCAGAAATAGTACAAAATGGGTCAGTTGAAAAGGTGTATTTAGTCAAATTTTCAAACCTTTGCCAACATCTTCCCTATCCGTACTAGAATGAGAACTAGGAATAGGGTATAGGAACCCATCAAATCATCACGGAAGGGGAATTTTTGTTAGATGTTATAGTTTCAAGTGGCTGGTAGACATGTATACGAACTGTGGAAGCATGGACAAGGCACGTAAGCTACATAATAGAATGCCTCAAAGTGATGTCGTCTCATGAAATGTAATGAATGCATGATATGCACGAAATGGATTTGTTTAAAAATCTTAAGAATCCTTCAAGCAAATGTGAATGGCAGGTGTAATTCCAGAATCCACAACCATTGACAACATCCTCGCTGCCTACCAGAATACGAGCTCTGGAACAGGGTATGGACATCCATCAAATGTTATAGAAGGGGGAACATTTTGATTCAGTTAAAACAGTTGGAAATGCCATGGTTGACATATAAGAAGAATGGGGAAACACAGACAAGGCATGGGGTTGTTTGACAAATGTCCCAAAGAGAGATCATCTCATGGAATACAATGATAGCAATACTGCACAAAATGGATTTGTTGCAAAGGCTTCAGAAACTTATCAGCAAATGCAAGAGGAAGGAGTGAAGCCATGACCCATGATCTTTGACAGCATGCCCCCTTCCTTCTAGCCACCCTCCCCTCAAAACCCCCTTAGCTTGTCCCCCTCTCCTCCCTTTTCCCCCCCAATATTTTATGCCTTTTTCCCCCAAAAAAAGTTTCAAGCATGAGTCTCTCCTTTTCGGTAAGGATCAAAATAGGGAATAAAAATGTATTTTATTTTTTTGTTAATACTTTACTTTTATTACACTTTTATTTCATTCAAATTCTATTCTATCTCACTTTTTATTTTATTCTACTCCCAAGGTCAACGAGGAAAGTTCAAGAATATGTCTCAGGAATAAAAGTTTAAAAGACCAATTAATATTCCCAAAACCATCCCATCACCAGAGGTCATGTAGAAATAAAACACAATGACAACATCACGAACACAAATCACCATGAAATAGAAATTACTTGAACATACAATCACCACCTCACAGAGGACTGACCCAACACTTAAGCCTCATGGGTCCGTCACACAATGGACTAGGTAGGCTGATGAAACCTAGGAGGTGTCCATAGGTAAAAACACAAGAATTGAACACTCATCCCAAAAGAGAGATGATGGAGAGGGTTAGGGTGTTTGGCCTATGTGAATATCTCTGAATAGCCACCATTGGGACTTACCTAGGCTTGCTCAAACCTGTGAAGTCAAGTGGAGTTGAAGCCCTGTACCTACATCAATCAATTAATCACATGTCAACGTACATGTGCATATATAATTACCATATAGAGATAGCCAAAGCATGAATAATCCACATAAGAGGATTCTAACATCCGTAATCATTCGCATAGTATTTGAATGTCACGGTGTCATCCTCTTCGCATGTACACCCCATCACAATATGAAATCCAACATAACATATTAGTTAGTACACCATAATTACATCAGAATAGCTCTAGTCGACCGACGTCGACTAATCATCATACAACCATCATCAGAGATATCAACATAAATGAAACATCAGTATCCCAACATCACATGGAAATCTAAATCTCATACCTCAATGTCACCTCGATTAGGCAAGGACTAGGGAGGCACTATATTCTCCTCCTCTTCTTTCAACCTTGCCAACCTTTCCTACATTTCTCTCACGTGTTTTGGGACCTTTTTGTCTGGAACCTTTCCTTTAACCTCCTTGAGTTTTTCCTCTTTGGTATCTGCCTCTCCCTTCTCTTCAGCAGCTGTAACTTCTACCTTCTTCTCTTTGTTCAATCCTTTCTCTCCCTTTATTCCTTTGGTCTAAGCAGACATTTATTACCTTGCCTTGTATTGTCTTTGAATTCATGGATTATGATCAAATTGGAAAGAAAAAAGAATAGAGGAGTAATAGTCATTTATTTAGTCATTTTTATTTGTCTGACCAATTATTTAGTTGTGTTTTTTGCCCGATGACCAAATTAGTCATTTATTTAGTCATTTATAGCTGTGTTGCAAAAACTTTTGGTCACGTGACTAAAAGTTTGGTCACATGAATAAAATTTTTAGTCACCTGGTCATTTATTTGCCATATTTCTACTGGTGTTTGATTCAATCTTATCAATGAAAGGATTTCCTTGTGCCCTAGGTTTTTCTCGAATTTTACTTTGACAAACTTGTCTGATATTTCTAGCTTCAAAGGTCTTGATTCGTTGGACCAAATTTTCCATAAGGTCTATGAGTGAGGCTTTCTCTATTCTTTGAGTTTTACAACCTTGAGATGGATTGCTATGCATTAGGGTTTGAGCGACCCTACTTGTTCCTTTTGATGATACTTGACATGTCACGGTTCTTTTATCTTGATGTGCCACATCGAGGGGTTTTTGTGCCCCCCAAGCTTCTTGTAAGCTTTTATTTTGATGGCTCACCTCAATGTCCATTTGGGAGGCCATTTTTGTATGGCTTGTTATGGGTTGGTCTTGTTGATGGATCTTAGACCAGACATTCACTTGGCATGTTTTGATTTGGTCAATGTTGTGGGAATCTTGTTAGATCCCCTTTGAGTCTATTGATTTTGACTGATTTGAGATTGAAGCTATTGGATCTAAACACATGCTACTTTCATTGGAGGGGTGATTCCCCTGAACTTTGTGTGATTTTTTCCTGGTTTTTAGGTGTAGGAAATGCCACTAAATGAATTTAATGAAGATGGACATGAAAGATGAACATGGAATGAAAGAAGCACGTGGAAATGCAAAAGATCTCATCAAAAGTTTTTTTTTTCACGTAAAGTTCACCAAAATATATGGTGAATCCAATGTCGGATGTGGAAGTGATGATGAGTGAATTTGGATCATGTAATGGAAATGCAAAAATCTTAATCAAAAGGTTTTGCTCTTCACATCAGGTTCACCAAAATATGTACACTCAAAAACATGACTCAGTAGCTCGGAGTGATCGAGTCAGCCTTGACGGAGCACATGGACCTTTCTCCTCACCATGGGAAAAACTCCATGTCACTCTCACTCTATCCAGTCAAGAGGAGGCAAGATATGGGGGTGGTCTTGCTTGGTCAAGAGAGCTAGACTTCATGGAGAATGGTCAGCCAGTCTTGAGGTCTTTCTTGTGGATTGTTTACTAAGTTATGTTCAATGACCGTTTTAGTTGAGATAATTATATGACCCAAAGGATCACTGGTTACTATTCTCCTATTTGGATTAGCTAGATTCCAATGCCTATTTGACTATCTATTATAGTTGTTGATGAGTCTTCTATGTTGGAACCTTTCCTCTCCTGCTCAAAGGAGTTGTCGGATTTGACGTCTTTGTTCAATCAATCTAAGCCTAAGTTCTTGTTCTTAAATGGTCAATTGTGTGTGTTGAGGCCTAGGGTGTAACTCTTTGATTTCCTCTAGAATCACCCTCACCCATTCACCTCTAAGTCCAAGGCACATTCATGATCCTGAATGGAGAGAGTTGGTTTGAGTTAACCACGAGTTGATTTATGTTTGAATTAAGGTGATGACCTAAGGTTTTCTTTGCTTTGTTTGAGTTGATTGATTTGTGTTGACCCTGTGATGAAATTGAGGGTTTATGAACTTGTTTTTCCTTCTTTTTGGTATTTTCTAATGTTTTTGTATTTTGTGGGTTTTTGGTATAAATGCAAGCTACAATGTATGCAAACAACTTTTTTTCTTTTTCACCAATATTTGAAAATAAAATGAACTAAGTTAAACTAGGAATTGAAATATGAATACAAACTAGAATGGGATTACCTAATGCAATTACTCTATGTTTTAGGCATTTTCTTGTGTTTTGATTTCAACTATTCTAGGAAATAAAAGTATTTGTAAATAAACTAATCTAACAATGCAAGTCTATCTAGCATATCAAGGAAATTGTAATGTGAAATTACTATCTCCAAGAGCAAATTTGAGATTAAATTACTACCAAAAAGCATGAAATAACCAAGAATGTGTCAACACATGAGCCTCCACTATCCTCAGGGATCCTTGTATTGACAACCTTTTCATCCTCTTACAACTATGGGGATCTCCTCTTGGCAACAATAGGGAAGGGATGTAAAAATGACTTGAGAAAGCTTCAAAATATGAGCTCAATGTGAGCTAATAGCACTATGGATTACAAAATGAGCATCGTAACAACACAATAAGAAGCTTTTGCCAAATCTTGGGCATAAAAATACTAAAAGAAAAGGCTCATAAGTCCTGCGCGAGCATAAGAATGCTTGTTGAGAGCAAAAACTAAGCAAAGCTTGGTTGCACGAATGAATTTGCCTCCAAAAAGGGGGATCTTTGAAGCTATGCAATAATGAAAAGTGATGAAAGCTTTGAATCTTTGAAAAACTAAATAAAGAAATGAAGAAAGAGGCTCAAAGGCCTGTGAAGAAGCCTGAAAAAGCTTGTGAAGATGAGAAAAGTATTCTCCCACCTTGAGAAATAATGAAGAGGTGAGGGGTATTTATGTCTGAATGGCACATGAAGGGTGGGAATGATTGAGAAGTTAACTCCCTTGATTGGAGAGTTAAATCATTAGATTGGATAGTGATCTGGGCTAATTAGAGAGTGATGAAGCAAAGATAGCTTATCACAGAAGTGACAATGGACTTATCATGAGTTAGAGATGTGACAACTATAGATCAATAAGAGCTAATTATGCCAATTTGGAAGAGGTGAATGAGCTAAGAATAGTTCATTGTACGTTTTGCCCAAAATCACATGTAAGTTGGAACAAAAAAAAGCTTTTTTCACATCCAAACTTCAAGTTAATCCACGGCTAGAAAGACAATAGGGTTTCCCCTTTTTCTAGTCCAAATCACTCGGGGGCGACCCTTAGAGGAGAGGGTCTAGTTTGAATAAAATGGGTGGAAACTATTAGTTAGGGGATGAAGACCAAACTTGTCTCTGGAGCCAAGTCAAAAAGTGACCAAAAACCAAATCTCCACTTACAAATGTCAAATCTCCCAGGGGAGATTCTGAAATAATAGGGGATGTTTATCTTGGTAAATCACAACTAAAAACTAAAAGTTGGAGATGGCTTGGGAGGCAACTTGGAGGGCTCCTATGGGTAGAGTGAGATGAAAAACACAAGGGAAAGGTCAATTTATGACAAATAGACAAACAAGAGGCTTAGAGACAAAGTCGCAAGCACATAAAATGAAAATTGACAAATGTGAACAAATGTCAAAAGTGAGGGAAAAGTTATTACGACAAAGG
Organism: Cunninghamia lanceolata; assembly: GCA_027924645.1. Taxonomy (NCBI): domain Eukaryota; kingdom Viridiplantae; phylum Streptophyta; class Pinopsida; order Cupressales; family Cupressaceae; genus Cunninghamia; species Cunninghamia lanceolata. Next base: position 703,410 of record BSBN01001616.1, on the reverse strand, counting down.
GGAAACGAAGTAAGTGATGGTACTTGATTGTCATTGATGTCAAAAAGGTGTTGTGTTGATGATATAAATACATCATATGGCAGGAATCGTTAGGTAATGGTGTCAGTTCATCTTCATAAGTGTGGAATTAAGTTGCTATGATGTCTTGGGAGGTTGTCTTACATTCATCAAAGGTTTGTATTTAATTATAGGGAGCTTGAATTCGGAGGGGAGCACAAATATTTATTTGAAGACCCATATTTAATATTATAAAGGAGAAATTATTTTTCAAAGAGGAGTTTGCCATCAAATGTCTTTGAAATTTAATACATATTTAAAAAGGGGGAGCAAGTAATTTAAGAAAAGCATTCATTTGCTTTTATCAAATAGTTAATAATTCTAAAGGAGGAAAGATTTTTAAGTTTTTGAAAAAGCATGGTATGGATTTATGAGTGAAAAGCTTTATTCATTAAAAAGGCTTCTATAAATTAGAAAAGGCATCGAATTTTTAAGGAGCATGGTATATATTTCAAGGAGGGAGCCTGATTAAATTAAATTTGAAGACCATGCTTTGAAAAACATTTTTCAAAGATTCCTTAATTTATTTAAAATTTCTTTTTAAGGAGGGCACGTCTTATGGAAAGAATTGAAATATTTTTGTGGCATTAAAATATGCTTTAAGAAAGAAATTTTAAAAGCATTAAAAATGCTCTATAAAAATGAAGAGATAGTTTCACGTTTAAATGGGGAATATGCATATATATTTAAATGGAGAAAAGCATCATTTTAAATGGATGGTGATGAAGTTAGAAACTTTTTATTTCTTGGAGGATAAGGAGATTTTTTTTAGTGCTTTTAAATAAGGCAATTTCCTTGTGGAGATTTTTCATGACAAAAAGGCTAAAACAGATTTATTTCCTTTTTAAAGTGCAAAGAAGTCCAAGAGTGCTTGAAGATAGAATTTTTTATTAAAAGATGATTTTGTTTTTTTTGCTTTTCTCAAATTGAAAGAGAATGATTTTTTTAAGAGGATAAAGATATTGAAGATTGATTTTTGAGGAGATTTTTTTAAAGGCAAATATTTATGGAGAATTGAAGATATATTTTTGAAGAATAGATTTCTAACAGGGAATGAAGAAAAATGAAGACATTTTTTATGGTGGACATTATTTATTTTCTTTTGCAAGAAGATGAATAAATATTTGCAAAGGGAAATTGAATTGCTTTTTATTTATGCTCAGAATATGAAGAGTCTTGTTGAAAAGAAAATGAAGGATTTGAAGAAGATGAAAAAGATTTTTGTCAGAGAGAAGATGAAAAGATTGAAAAGTCTTTGAAGTAATTATGCACAGATTACTATGAAGATTTTTATTCTTGCAGGAAAATAGTTTTTGTAGATTGAAGAATACAAAAAGAATATTCAAGATGATGAAAAGTTATACAGAGAAAATGTGAAATTGATTTTATTTTATAGAGATGTAATTTGTTGGTTCAGGATTTCTTGCAGGTGGATATGAAGAGGATACAAATAAAAGAGTTTTTATTTTCTCCTACATGACACTGATTGAAATATGAAAGGTCATAAAAGATGAATTTGATTTTGCAGAGAAGAGGAACATCAAGAGTCTTTTCATTAACAATAATTTTTCAGGTGCATTGATGCAACTTTATAAATAGACAAAGATGAAACATACAGAGTATGCAGTGTTGTTGCATGGATCAGCATTCCAGGTTGAATATATTTTGAATATCCTCTTGAAGAGAAAATTCAGATGATGACAGAAGTATGGTCATATGACAGACACATGTGAAAGAAGAAATGATTTGTATCGAAACAGAGAATCCCTCTGAGTTCTTGATTTTGAGTATATGTTAGGGGTTGGTGCTCCTTGAAGTTGGTGCTTCTAAATGAATTAGGGGTTGGTGCTCCTTGAAGTTGGTGCTTCTAAACATTGTAACCAGTGAGGTTTTTACTTAAGCCAGTGAGGCATTTTGAGTGGTTTTTCTACCCCTGGAGGGTTTTCCACTCTGTAATTTTCTTGTGTCATAATCTCATGTCTTGATGTCTTCCATAGCTTCATTTACTGAATATGATTTATGTGATTAATCATTTGTTGATTAATTGTTCAAGTAAATAGTAGTTTAATTCTGATAAATCATATTTGTCAATTTTGGAAAATTGAAAAATAATACAACACTGATTCACCCCCCCTCTCAGTGTTGTCCTGGACTCCTACAGTAAGAAGCAAAGACCCGTGTGTTATTGAGAGAAGCACTATTAAGAGGGCATTATTTTCATGCTTGCATGTATGTGACAAGTATTACACATCATCATGAGGTCCTTGTGGAGGTTGTGCATGTTTTAGTGCTTACATTTGTTGGGGAATTTGCTTGTAATTTTTGAAAGCCATTTTCAAGTATATTATATATGGTTTTATATATGTGTATATAAATTTTTAAAAAATAATTATTTTTTACACCATTTTTCCCAAATGTTTTATTTATCCAATCAATAAACCCATAAAGAGAGGATCAATGTATTTTGCAAGATTAATGGAAAACAAGGTTGTTATGTAAATGTAAAAAGGGTCACTTAAAATGGGTTTTCGAATGGTTTAATGTTTTCACTCGTGCACACTAGATTTTTTTTTTTTTAAAGAAAAACTACAAAGTATTGAAGAGATTTAAGTTTCTTGTCATGTAATAACCCACCCAAATAATAAAAAATTTGAATACAACATTAGCAATCAATGGAGAGTGAGATAAGTATTGGATAACTTCATAAGAAACATTTCATTAACACATTATTTATATAATGATTACAAAAATACATAAATTTATTTCCTATAGAAAAAGGATCATGAAATGAGAGATATTTCATCTTTTTGGGCTCATAGACCTAACTTGATCAACAAAAATTCCTTTCCACGATGCATACATATACATAGACCTTAACATATTATCATGTCATAGATTCAATAATTTCTTGCAACAATTGTGTTATGTCAGAAAATGTCTCCATGGGACTTTTTCCACTTAAGGTTTAGTTCCTAGATCCTTAGAATGCATTATAAGCATCTTGCATGTTAATTTTGAATCTCAATGAGAAAACCCCTAAGTGTTATGGAAAATAGGACCTAGGGGGTGCTATTTAAATAGATCCTAACCTAAATTGGGAGGGTAGACTTGGGTGCTAGTGCCCTAGTCTTGCCCTATTTTAGGTCAACCCTAAATTTTAATGTTCCTTTTATGACTGTTACTTAGGTCCTATGCTGACAACTCAAGTTTGAATTACGAAATTCTTAGTGGGAATGTGTGTTGTTGCATATATAAGGATGTTTAGTGTTTCATTTGCAAACTAGAAGAAGATGATTATGAACTTTATGCAAACTTATGATTTTAGAGCATTCAAGATATTGATATTTGTAGGGCAGAGCATTATTATTGTGTTTGTTATGCAGATTTGGCTTCATCTTCTCATGATGTGAAGGATCTTCATGTTCATGCGAGCTACACCTCTGATGTGACATTTGTTTATGTTTGAATCATTTATCATTTGGATTTTTCCTCTATCCCATAGGGATACACACTCTTCATCTAACAATGGTGTTCAAAAGACTTGAATGTCTCTCCGGGGCTTGCTGAGGCAAGCCTCTAAACACCACAACCCCCAACCACTCTCCTTGTGATTGCAGGTTACAGGTGTCATATCTTGACAGAGTGGAGTTGTAGGGAATAGTAAGACAGTGTGCAGGTTCCAGATCTATGAAGAAAAGGACTGCTCAGACACAGGCATTAGTGGCAGTGTCCTCCAAAGTTGCAAACTCAGAAATCATTGTGATAGTGATAATCAACATTCGAAGAGGATCTGGCATCCTGAAAAATATCTGGCCTTGGACTTGGGCGCTAGTGGTAGTTTCCTCCGCATCCCCCGGGGAAAAAACATAACATACAATGATCATCAGTGTCAGGAGGAGATCAAGATTCCATGGAGAAAATGCCACCTTGGATAGGGGTGTTAGTGGTAATGTCCTCGAGTATTTCGCATCCCAAACTTTGAAAAAAGGTCAGTAACTAATCTTTGTCTACTACCTTAATCTGTAAGCATTTATCTGAATTTACCAACTTATTCACTGTTTTGCATAATTAAGGTTTCTTGTATATTTAAGGATTAAAGTGAGACATTAGTTAGCAATTTCTAAGTTTCCACATCATTCCAAATGATAGCCCAACCTATTAGGTGAATGCTCTCGCTTAGTAGAGATTCAACTCTATTGATATGTCCTTGAATGTTTGTTGTGAAAAGAGGATCTAATTCATTTCAAAACCCATTCCTATTTTTCATATAAAATATTTTGGTGAACCCATGTTATTTGAATTTGCATTCATTCATTTAGGTTTCATCTTATTGCATTTGAAAATTTACAAAAAAATTAAAAATTTTGAAAAACTTGAAAAAATTAGCATTCATTTTGAATTAATTTTCATTTATTTTCTGATTTTTAGATTAGATTTGAAATTCATACTCATTTAATTTCATAATTTCCTTATTGCATTGAAAAATTTACAAAAAATTTGAAAATTTTGAAAAAATTGGCATTTTAGGCTTGCATTTTGAAATAATTTGAGATAATTTGCATTTAATTTCACATAATTCTGATATTTTTATTAGATATGATTTAAATTACTGAAATTCATAATTAATTAATCTCTTTCATTGCATTTTCATCATAAAATTGCTAGGGTTTGCTTGAAATTTCAAATTTTTTATATAACTTAGTAATTCCAAAAGCTAGGGTTTGTAGGTAAAATCTTGTTTCAGATTTTTCTACTCATCTTAGGCACTCATTCAAATCTGATTTTCATGTAATGTTACATTTTAGTGCGTTTTTGCATTCATTTTTCAAAAATTTACATTTACACATATTCAATTTCAACAAAAAACTAGCAATTTTTCATTGATTTTCACTAGATTTTGACTTGTCATCTCTAGAGAATTACATTAAATGCATGTTGTAAAGGATATTGTTACATTATTGGACTGATATTAGGCTTATTATTTAACTTCCTCTCATCATTTTCCTTACAACACCTCTTGTTTGAGTGATTTGCATTGAGAAATGGTGGAAAAAGTGAACATTTTAGGTGCATAAACAAGCATAAAGTGTGTTGTTTCATTGCATTCAATCTAAATACATAAAATCATCACTTGAACCTTATTGTGTTGAACTCTTTTCCTCCTATCCATTGTGTTTTTTTTAAACTTGGTGTGTCATTTTAGCCCTTTCCCTCAAAAAAGTGCTTAGGAGCAAAATAGTCACACATCTAGGGTGCCTTATTCATCATAAAACTTTGCATGTCTTGTCTTATTAGATGTTATTGGACATTGATGCTACATGAAATTTCATTATGGAATATTCATCTCATTTCTCTTTGGTATCTTTACATGCATATATCAAAAACTTTTTGAATTTCTACAAATTTCTTAATATGAATCCTTATGTTCTCACTTATATACAAGCTATGTATCACAAGGATATATTTAAATGCTCTTCAATTGAAATCCTTGACTATGTATTTGATATTGAAAACTTCACATCTCTCATGAATACATACCCTTCGGTAGTAGAAGATTTGACAAAACACATTAAGAATGATGAGTGTGAAAGTTCTATTAATGCTTTGGAACTAATAGCTAAAATATATGAGGGTGATGATGATGTTCATTCCACAAGTTATCCTACTTCTCCTATAGCTAAATATCCAAGAACCTTAGATGAGAAGACCATAGATAGCCCTACTACTAACACAACACCTCACCTTCCTAACAACACCTTACTTTTCTCTCATTCCAAGGCTCTCCTTGGCCAAGATGTAGTATTAGTGGATGAGAAAAGGTCTCTCACATTAAATCCTTTAGGGATAGATGTTGGCTATAGTTGAGAGGAAAACAATGTTAATTCAATTTTCACTAATAGATTTTGTAGCAGTATTCCTAAGATGATTGTGTGAGGGGCATCTAGTGCACCTTCTTGCTTAAAACTAGTGATTACAGTTCAAGGAGATCGAAAACCACCTAGACCTCCTGATTACATCTTAAACTATGCAAGACAAATAACTCAAAGAAATCAAGGTGTTCAAAATGTGATTTCTCACACATATAACACCTGTAATAACAAGCAAAGTAATCAAGCATCTCATGTTCCTATCTCTCTTCCATGTTCTCAACCTATACTCCCTCCACCACCTCATCTTACTCTTAAAAGAGGTCAAGAATATGATCTTGTCGAGCAGCTTCGTGCTACTCCGACTAAGATCTATCTTTGGGATTTAATATAGACATCACATACATAAAATGGAATGCTCCAAGAAACTTTACAAAAGGTGATTGTCCCACCTACTGCTAAGCCGAATGACGTAGCAGTTGTATTAGATAGTATACATGTGACAAAAATAGATATCCTCTTTCAACCACATGAGATACCATTGATAAAAGATGAATATGATCCACTTATGATCTTTGTCATAATAAATAAAAAGTTGATACAGTAAGTTATGATTGACAATGGATCGGCTCTTAATGTTTGTGGCATGGACCTACTACACAAAATCAATATTGACACATCTTTAATCAAACCAAATAGGATTAGCATTTGTGGCTTTGATAATGTTGCAAAATAATTTGTGGGCATGATAACTTTACCTATAATGGTTGGACCCATGACATTAGATACTCTTTTTTATGTTATGTCTGGTTCGCTCTCATATAATATGATTCTAGGTAGACCGTGGATTCATGCCATGGGGGTGGTTCCGTCTACCCTTCATCGATCAATAAAGTTTATTTATCAAAACAAACTCCACACTATAAAATCCAATCCTGAACCAGATAATTGTTTACATATTGAAATGTAAAAGCAAGTTAACAATCATATGAGTCTAAACAACTTATGAGTGGATTCATCAAAACCTCTTGCCACAGATAATGTTGTGCAAGATTCTACAACATTGAATGCACTTTTTGGTGATGATTGGGGTTCATTAGATTTTAATCCTTGCAGTGTAGGGGAATATAAACTTAATAGCCCTGACACATCAAAAGTCGTATCGATCTCATCCAAGCAATCCTTTGAAACACCTAATAAAACCAAAGCCTCCTTGGTAGAAAACAAAAACAAAACCCTTACTTATACTATAGATTATGATACCTATGAGGCTTCACCATCTTCTAAAGAAATGACATCTCTCTATGGTCGAGGATTTAAAATCCTTTATAACAATTGCGACTATGTAGGTAATGGATGTGATGTAAATCAACAAGGAATCATAGTACCTTTACAAGTTGCTAGAATTAATTATACAGCTAGTATTGGATACTGCTCTTTGAAGCCCACCAAAGCCTCTCATCATCCTAAACTCAATGTTAATACAATATCAACAAGACCAAATCAACATGTAAGATATCCTAAGCTGATAGACAAGAATTGTTCATTAAGAAATATCCTATTCAATAAGGTAAGTTATTCTCCCTCTTTAAGCCACACTCATTGTAGCAAATATTATAGTTACTCTCAAGGGTGACCTCTTCCTAGATATGTATGTTCTTGACATTGGTTTGTATTAGGTGAGTATTTCTAACCCTTTCTCTCTTGTTTTGTGATCCCCTCGTGATGTGTTATGTGTTGTTTAGGCCTCCTAGGATGACCCTTGATACTCTTGTAATGTCAAGGATACTAGGAGACCATCTTTGTTGTGGTCCTTCTTCTATTTGTATCATCATTCTTCTATATTACTTCTCCTCTATTTTCATTGTTGTGTGTTGTGTCTTGGGGGCATAGCATTGCAGTTGGTGACTTGGGGGCACCTTCCTACGTGATGACCCTAAGGCACTTGTTCTCCTCTCTTGATTTATTGTTTACCTTCTTCTGGTGGTTCTATCTAGCTAGCAGATGATGAAAAACAAATAAGACTAGTATGGACCAAGTGTCCCTTTGGTGAGAAATCAAAAAATGGACCTAGTCCATAAATGACGATGGCATTGATATATATTATCCAATGCTTGGCTAGTAGAATCACTCCATGTGATATTTTGATTATGTCTAATATTTGCTAACAAACCTTAACAATACTTCTACTCCATGCATTTTGTCTATCTTGATGTGATTATGTTTATGCATTGCTTAGATCATCTGATGTGGTTATTGTCTTATGGAAAGATTTCTAACCTCTTTTCTTGTAGGAAATTGTGTGTTTGTGGGAACACTCAGCGATTGTAAAGTACATGTCACCTCTGGGGGCATGGGCTTTGTGAGAGCTCTTATTTCCTTCTATGCTTTCTTCCTACCTTAATGTGCTTGGTATCAATACACAATATCAGCCACCTTAAGGTGAGGGCATATAAGGTAAGCTGTATGATGATTTTGATACTAATGAAGCATGTTTCTAAGTCCTCTGTGGAGGTGGGATGTTGTATCTCCATGTGAGTGCACATCTTTATTCTATATTGCAATTGAGAAAGCCCTCTATGGAGGCAGGATATCATATCTCTTGAGCTAGTGTGTATCCTTTTATTCAAAAGCCCTCTACATGAGGCGGGATGGTGTATCTCTTAAGCTAGTGCACATCCTTTTATTTCAAAAGTCCTCTGAGTAAGCAGGGTTGGATCTGACACTATCCTCCCTTAAGCATGTCTTTGGTGATTATTGTGGCATAAGCCCAACTATCAGGTGTGCCTATAATGTGCCTAAGATGGTGGGGGCTTAGCAATAAGTTCCTTCCATCACCTTGTTTGTCATGTTTTCTCTATGTCTTCCATGCATCTTCCATGTGTTTTCCCCCTTGTGTGGCTAACCCCCACTTGGGCTTTGTATGAAATGCTTTCCCCTCTCGTATATGTGTAGCAACGTGCTCCACTTACACTTGAGGTTTTGTGTGGCATGTTTTTCCTTTCAGGTTGTGTGTTGTATTGTTACTTTCCATGTATCTGCATTCATTTATATATGAAAATGAAAAAGAAATAATCCCTACATTCACTATATTCATTGTGTTTTGTGCATCTTGAATGTTGCCTTCTCCATGTTTTTGCATGACTGTAACTATCCTCTCCATGTTTCATGTGCATGTTATTGTCTTCAATGTTTTTGGCATGTCTACACCATGTTTTCTCTAATGTTTGCCTGAGACTGGGGGCTAGAAATAGTTCCCCAATCTTTGTGTATACATTAGCTCTAAGTGCTTGGCATGTTTGCTATGTTTTGACCATACTTTAATGCATGTAAGGGCCTTGCGTTCATGCATACATTAAAGTGGGGGCTAAATGTTATGTCAAAAAATGTCTCCCTAGGACTTTTTCCTCTTAAGGTTTAGCTCCTGGGTCCTTAGAATGCATTATAAGCATCTTGCATGTTAATTTTGAATCTTGATGAGAAAACCCCTAAGTGTTATGGCAAATAGGACCTAGGGGTACTATTTAAATAGATCCTAACATAAATTGCGAGGGTGGACTTGGGCGCTAGCATCCTAGTCCTACCCCATTTTAGGTCAGCCCTAAATTTTAATGTCAGTTTCATGACCGTTACTTAGGTCCTATGCTGACATCTCAAGTTTGAATTATGAAATTATTAATGGGAATGTGTGTTGTTGCATTTATAAGCATGTTTAGTGTTTCATTTGTAAACTAGAAGAAGATGATTATGAACTTTATGCAAACTTATGATTTAAGAGCATTCAAGATATTCATATTTGCAAGGAAGAGCATTGTTATTGTATTTGTTATGTAGATTTGGATTCATATTCTCATGATGTGAAGGATCTTCATGTTAATGCGAGCTACACATCCGAGGTGATATTTGTTTATGTTTGGATCATTTATCATTTGGATTTTGCCTCTATCCCATAGGGATACACACTCTTCATCTAAGAATGGTGTTCAGAAGACTTGAATGTCTCTCCTGGGTTTGACTAAGGCAAGCCTCTAAACACCACAACCCCCAACCACTCTCCTTGTGATTATAGGTTACAGGTGTCACATCTTGATGGAGTGGAGTTGCAGGGAATAGTACGACAGTGTGCAAGTTCTGGATCTCTAAAGAAAAGGACTGCTTAGACACGAGCGTTAGTGGCAGTGTCTACCAAAGTTGCAAACACAAAAATCATTGTGACAATGATAATTAGCATCTAAAGAGGCTTTGACATCCTAAAAAACATCTAGCCTTGGACTTTGGTGCTAGTGGTAGTGTCCTTCGCATCCCCCGGAGTAGAAATGGAATATATAGTGATCATCAGTGTTGGGAGGAGATCAGGATTCTGCGGAGAAAACACCACCTTGGACAGGGACATTAGTGGTAGTGTCCCCGAGTATTCTACACCCCAAACTTTGAAAAAAGGTCAATAACTAATCTCTATCTACTAACTTAATTTGTAAGCATTTATCTAAATTTACCAATTTATTCACTATTTTGCATAATTAGGGTTTCTTGCATATTTAAGGATTAAAGTGAGACATTGATAGCCCAACCTGTTAGTCTCTCACTTAGTAGAGATTCAACTCAGTTGATATGTCCTTGAATGTTTGTTGTGAAAGGAGGATCTAATTCATTTCAAAACCCATTCCTCTTTTTCGTATAAAACAAATTGAAAGTATCACGATTTTTCTTTTAATCTAACCTTTTTGAGCAATAAATAGATGCACTATCTCCACTTTACAAGAATGTCTTTCTTAGCTATGCAAGTCCTTTTCAACCCAAGTAGACAATAGCTCCATCTAACACCTCCAAGGATCAATCCTAAAAGGAAACAATAGATCACATGACAGTGGCAAGAGAAATGCTCTCCACCCAACCAATATGGTGTCATTAAACCATATGAGGTCCTAATCATCCCTCAAGCCATGAGAACTATTAAGTACCCACCACAACAAAAGTATGCAACTCCTATAGATCAAACGTTATGAAAACAAGAGTACATACTAACACTCCTCAAGGGATTTACTTTCAATGCTTTTTATATTCAAATGGGAGACACACATAACCATCTAACTCACATCTGCTCCCAAATGGATACAACACTACCCAAGTTATAACACAACCATCTCTAATCAACAAAAGAATGATATTCACACAAGATAATAAACACTCATAGTAAAAAACATACAATAAATGATAGGGAGTTGGGAGTACTTATCTCTCTACATGGAGTTTGTAGGGATGAAGCACCTCCTTCCTTCTCCAAGAATCTTTTCACTTGCTATCAAATCCTTCTCCCAAAATCCCTTCTCTCAAGTTCTCTCCTCTCATAATGCAAAAATTTCTCTTCTCAAAGAAGGACAAAAAAATATCCAATAATGATGCCCTTCAAGCCTAAAGGGAAGGTTTATATAAAGAGTGACATGTCACTTATCCACACCAAATGGAAGGGTGACACATAACCTCCAACTCACCTGCTAACCCTAACTCACAAACCCTAATCAATGTCTCATGTTTTCCATGTACCCACACATGTGTGAGACCTAGGTAAGAGGAGTGTACTTGTATAATCTTCCTTATGCACTCACCTAGGGGTTGCTCCCACATGTGTGAGCCATTGGGATGAGGGTATACTTGACACAACCCCTCATCCCAAATCTAGACCTAGAGGAGCTTGTAGGGTGACAAGTCACATTCCATCCCCATCACACATTAGGTCATGCCATATCCTTCCAAGTAGGTTTTAGAAAGGTTAAATCTTTCCTATAAGTCAAAGTTAGTGGTCTAAAATGTTTCCACCCCATAGGTAATTATTCTAGGGGTATATTTTCAACTATAAACCAAGACAAATGTCATTTAAACTCCATTTAAAATCCCTTATATGTGCAAATCCTAGTTTGTAAATTAAGGTAACCCACATCCCTTAATACATACTTAAAACACCCTAAACCCAAGATTCCCAAACATATTGAGCCAATAGTTAAAACTATAACCTATCACAAGGAGAACCTTAGTCACAATAAGCCACAACATTAATTTACTAGGAAAAACAAAATCTAAACATAAATTTTCATTTCGTGAAGTTTAATTTAGGGTTTTGAAGATTCTTCAATTCTCCCATTGGTAATTTATTCCTGCACATTCATCACAACATTAATTAGTCTAATATATTCATAATCGAAGCACCTTAGTCATAAATGATCATATTTATTTTCTAATTTCATTAAAATCAAAATTCACATTTCAACTAGTGATAATTTAGATAGACTACATCATATTTAATTCAACATAGTAATTGAATCATCATTTCAAAATTAATATAATCATAGGAGCTACGTTAAACATCTCATTATCCACCAAATTTATCCTAAGACAAATACACATTATAAGGGTTACTTCCAACATGATACTAAGTGTACATAACATATCATCTACACTTACTTGAGTTCCTCCTTCGACATGGTTTGTGTTACTATTTCTCAAATTCTTTTGTGTTCAATTAGTTATCATTCCTCTTGAGCCACTTCAACAATCTTGATGGTCCTACTCACACTCATTGGTGTCTCCTCATCAGAGAACATGACACATTAGTAACTCATTAGAACCAATATTAATATAAATGTCATCCCCTACTTCATGTTCAAATTAAGATCTCTCAATAAAGAAATGTCATTTGAAATTAAATTCAATCACATGAGTTCACAAATCGAACCTTAGCTAAGGTTAGGTAACCATTCATTTTAAAATCTGAGAGTAAAACAACTAATGTGAAATTTATGAGTGAGAGTTGGAAGATCTAATACATAATCATTAGAACAACAACATCACTAGAGTGTAAATGATATAATTGGTGTTACAAGAGTCAGTGTTCTCCCATAAAAAATAATCAAGAGACATATTCAATTCCTATCATGAGCACACATTTACAACATGGTGTTTCAAGAGAGTTATCCAAAAGGCTTCACCAAGGTCAATTATACCAACACATACTAGGACCAGAGTCACAAGTTTCATCGAGTAATTCAACTAGCTAGAAAATTAGGGTTCATCCTAATGGACAAAGGTGCTACAATAGCGACAAGTAAGGTTCGGCCTTCATAGGTGGTGTATCACAATTATCTAGTTTTCCCCAAACATCAGCAAAATTTGGGTTATCAAGATCATGCCCCCAACTATTAATCACACCCTCTTTATTTTCTTCTTCATCATGGGGCCAGATATCATGAACATGAGAGACGACCAAAGAAAGAAGAGGAAATTCTCCAAAATATAGCAAACTAGAGGTTCCACAATCATAAGTCTCAAAAGAGGATGAAGGCACACAAGATGGTTTAGACCAACCATGAGTAGTCTAATCCTTAGCCTCCATTGGAAGGGGCTAGGAAGCATGGGATTGAGAGTCATGTCCACCACCAACTTTCTAACTATCTATGTCAATGCCTATAAGGGAGGGGAGTGATCCCTACTAAAAGATGGAGTTCAAGGCACTCTCACAATCATACACAAAACATTACCCCAATAATAAAAAACCCTGTAAATAATAAATTTAAATACAACTTTATATACATAAAAACATTAAAATATGAAATAAAACACATTACAATAAGAAAACTAATTAGTATAAAACCCTTATTAACTTCTTAAAATTTGTCTCATAGTATATTAAACTAGCAGTTGCACAATACATGTGTGCAACGGATCTGCCGGTAGGCTAGTTGAATGGAAGACTTTTTTTAATAATATTCCTTTTTTTAACAATATTATGATATTGTAATGATATAATACCTTGATATAAAATATAATATAAATAGTTCTTTATTTAGAATTGCTTAAAGAAGATCAAATAATGGTTGTATGAGATGGTGTACATGCACTTCAAGCTCTAATGTATGCAATGCAAGTTGTCCAAAATGATTCTATATATTACACTATTATGTGATGCATGTTGTCCAAAATTTAGGGATTCCACACCTCTCACTATGATCAAGTATAATATTTAAAAGCTTTATGCAATGATATGAATGGTCAAATATGATATTCAAAAGATATTGGTAGGTGTCATAATTGCACAACCAACGATATGAGATAAAACCATGTAGACTTCAAATCTTTCATTAAATATGAAATTTTTTCAATGTTGTAAAAAGAAACCTCAATCACAACGATGCACGATGCAATTTGAAAATCTCTTTGTAGCGTTAAGACTTGACTTATTTTAAGCTGGACTAAAATTCCCCACTTATTGCCTTTGTTCTATGTAAACACATTACATTCAAGTTAGTTTCAAATTAAAAAATGATGTATATCTCTCTCTGAAACATGCCTTAAAATCCCTATGAAACTAAAGGTGCCAGCTTAAGAAAAATGAACAAAATTAAAAGTGGTAAGTAGTGACAGCTCGTTCCCAGCCATCGCTGCTCTTCCAAAAAAAAGCTAAACCATGCCTTTACATTTCATTTGATTGCATTAGCTAGACAAAAGATCAATGAAGGAAGTCCACCTCAAGATCTCCATACATGTCTTGGAATGCAGAGATTTCAGTCATGGGTCTTATTTCTACCTTGCTCAGCTCCTCAAATGCATCGAAGGTAATTACTATTTGGTCTTCATGTGACCTGTTTCTGTTCCAGAAAGGTTGGCCATTTTCCTTGCCTTGTGAACTGGCATGATGGATGATTCCTCTAGATGCCTCCATTAAGTTTATGATGACCAACCCAACTAAAAAGAGAAAGAATAAAAGTTTGATATCACCAGTAGTTTCAAGCACAGGGTACTATTCTTGAGAAAAATAGTTTTCATGTAAGACTTGCTACGTCCTATAACAGATGGGCCCAAAACAATTCCCCCTGCAAAGAAAAATTAAATTTATAGAACAAATAATATAATATAAAATATCATACAAATTCCTCCTTTCAATTACATAAAAACACTGGAGGCCATAAAAGCCATTTTTGTAATGATAAAAGCTTAAGCGATCCCCAGATTGTTTGTTATCTAGACTGTTTGTACCACAATTTAATTTTGAGTTTTTCAAATAGGGTTGCCAAATTGGCTCATGGTGTATGAATGGTGAGGAACAATTCAAAATACCTATGAAACATATTCCATTATTCAAAAACCCATTTCCTTTTGCCAAATATGACATTGATTGCATCTACGTCTTTTGTAGATTGAAGTTTGTCATCTAAATGGAATTTTTTTAACAAAGTATAGTCATCAACTTCAAGTTATAACCATAAATTTGAAACAAAATAGAGCTTTAGTGATGTTTATCTATGAAGTAAAATATAAAAATAACTTTGACATTTACCACATAACATAATTTTTTTTTAATAACATTATTTTTAAAAATAACATAAATTTATCCAAAAAAAAGTTTAATAGACAAAATAGAATCACATCCCAAACCTAAACAAACAGAAACACAATAGTCCACCCAAGCCCAAACTTTTATTTTTAAAACCACTACACAAAATAAACTCAACCCAAAAAGAAAATGGCCAATCCAAGGAAACCTAAAAATGTGATTTTTTTTAAAACGACCTGCAAAATTTATTTTTAAAAAATTAATCACACAATGAATAAAAATTTGGAAAACCACTTACCTTAACTTCATATGGGAAAAACTACTACGATGAACATCATATCATGAAGAGAAATTTAATAGAAATTATGAACACAGGGAATCTATGTGATTGGCTAAAGCCTAAATGAATTTGTGGTCTTTGCTCACCATACAAATATCAAATTGAAAGTGTTTTCATGTATTGTATTTCAATTTGCTTTCAGACACTTTGCTCTGTTGACTCAAATAGAGTTGGCTACAGTTCCACTATTTATATCTTTTTTAGCAACAGTTTACTACTTTTATTTTGTAGCATTTTGCATTGAGTCAATACAAAAAAAAATATCGAATTGAAAACCTAAGGAAATACTTAGACAGGTGTAACAACATTCAATTAAAAAAGCCACGTGCTTGCAGAGGTGTAAGGGCAGGGTTCATGGCTTAGAGCACTTGATCTTGAAAGAGCTACTCTATTGTAAATGAATTATCAGGCTAATTTTCAAGATGCTTAAAATTCAATTCTTATTTTGTTACATTCATATCATAGTTTCAATCTCAATGGACACCCATTTTGTAATACTTTGAGGCTACATTTTCAATCTATATGGATACCCATTTTTTGTCCTTTCATTGGCACCATAATTTTCAATGATAATGGTGTTGTCTTCATGCAATTTTTGGTACTGCTCCTTGGTCAATGAAGGCAAGTGAGAGCTAACTCTATTTTTCATGGAGGTAGGCTAGTCCCCAAATATTATTGGGTCTAGGAACCTACACTCATAACCAAACCATTAGATGTTGTAAAATTTAAAAGGAATTTACTACTCAAAACTAAAGTATAGAAATCTTGTTCCAAGACTCTATATCATAGTAGCATAAATCTTTTGGGGAAAAAATCTACAAACCAAAAGTATAAGATTTTTTCAAAAAATCGGGAAAAATTCAGGGAAAAATTAGATTTTTAAAAAATGTAAAAAAACATAGGAGAATAGAGAAAAACTATTTGTTTTTTAATTTAAAGGAGTTTCATTAGCATAGAGATATGGAGAGCAAACAAAATTGAGAATGTACCCCATCAATTGTGGAATATAGATTTTTTCAAAAAATTATGTTCATATCACTAATTACATTGCATTGCATAATGCATACATTATAGTCAACCGACAAAATAAGTACAAAGTTCCAAAAAATTAGATGTAGCCAATGACTCATCATGCTACAAGGAGTCATTTACTCAAAAGTTGCATGTCTTGATGATGAAGCTCTTGGGTCAAAACCTCTCCTATATTGTTCTACATGATCAAGATCAACGTTGGCCTCTATCATGATATCAAAATCCTCAGGATCAACAAGGACACCATCGTTTGCAATCCACTCATTTTTTTATAAGCTTGTCAAGGTCAATTGTCTGGTCTTCCTCAGTAGTACCTAATTTTTTCCATATAAAAGTTAGATTTGGCAATTGAAAATGAAAAATAACAATTACAATTTATAATACGATTTCAAGTATTTCAAAATTCTAACCTTGAGCTTTCTTTAGCTTAAGGCAAAGATTGTGGTAAATGAACACCAAGTCATTCATCCATAGTTGTGTTAGACAGTTGCATTTCTTAGAATGTATGTGTTCAAACACACTCCAAGTATGCTCGCAAGTAGATGAAATACATGGCTGTCTCAAAATGCATTTTTCCATCCATCAAAGATGTTTGGCTTCTTGGCCAAAAAAATCCACCATTGTGCTAAAGAAACATAAATTATTTCAAGATGATATCATGTAAGATTTTGTAAAAATTTAACACCTTTAATGTACATGTCCACAATAGAGAAAGATTGTTAAAAGTTTATAAAGTCTACCTAGTTTGATGGTCTTCCTACCTTGCACATCAACCCTACTTGAGAAAAAACCCCTTGCCTGCTTATATATTGTCAACTCTTCCATAGCTACTTCCAACTTTTTTGCAGTAGGGAATATTTTTTCCATGCATGTGAATAGGCCCTGTGAGACCTCAAGATCATCATCTTTGAATGAGGGGTTATAGAAGAACATTGGATTTAGATAGTATCCATCAGCATGGAGAGGGGAGTACATCTATCGGTCCCATCTCCTATCGATTATCTCCCATAGTGGCATGTATCTATCCTCATTATTTTCCATCCTAGTCCTCATCACCCCCTTCACCCTATCCATGGCCTCATACAAATAGCCCATTGGGGGTTTCTCCCCATCCACTAGCCTAAAAAATTTTACTAGAAGCTTTGAAAATTCTACAACTTGTTCAACTGCGTCCCAAAAACTTGTAGAATAAATGTACTTTGCCGCTATGATTCCATATGATTGATTTGGGAAGCCAGAATCCATCCACTTGGGTGAAACAAACATTCATTTCAAATTCATTTTATGTTGGCAAAGAGTTTGCAATGCAAGAAATTGTGTAGCAAATCTTGTCACTCCTGGTCAAACTAGCTCCTTGCCCCTTGTGAAAGAGTGCATCATACACGACACCCTTGTGTGATTATAGATGAACTTCGTAACTATGTGAGCCTTTTGCAATATCTCCCTAATCCACTTAAGTTTTCCAATGTACTCCAAGGTTAGATCAAGGCAGTGTGCCACACACAGGGTAAAAAACATAGAGGGATACTTGTCCATCAAGAGTCTCCTAGTAGCAACACAAGCAACAACATTGTCTGTAATAAACTAAACCACATTTGGTGGCCCTACTACTGAGACCACCTTGTCAAACATCTCAAATAGTGTAGCTGCATATTTGATTCTATCTAATGCATCCACAGATTTCAAAAAAATCATGCCAATATCACAAGACACAAGGAAGTTGATGAGGGTTCAATTCCTCCTATCTATCCACCCATTTGACATTATGGTGCACCCAATTTTTTCCCACTCTATTCGATGTTCATTCATAACATCTGTAACATCCTGTACTACATCATTGATAAAACCAACCCTCAATATCTCATAAGATGGGGCTTTGAACCCAGGACCTGTAGCTACAATAGCATCCATCATACGTTGCCAATATGGAGACCTAGCAACATGGAATGACAAGATAGAGTAGTACCAAAAATTTGCAATCAATTTCTTTGCCTACTCATGAACTTCTTTCCTCCATCCTGTACTCTCCAAAGTGGTCTGTGATCCTAGTGTACAATGAAGTGAAAAGAAAGAATTAATGTTTCCTCCACTTGTGTTTGGGGCATGTGTTATAGAAGTATGTGTGGACTCAAAATCCTTAGAAAAATGTTGTGCACCTTCCTCATCCAAAGGATGGATCCTAGAACCTATAGAATTAGAAGCCACTTCTGCCCCAATTCTTGTCTTTTTTGCCTTACCATCAACAATTGCCTCAAGAGCTCATTTTACCTAATATGTGACATCTGCAAGGTAGTTAGTGCAAGCAGTGGTGTCATGTTTTGCCTCCTTTGCCAAATTCCATTTGAAACGATAAATGCCTCCATTGACATCATTCAAACACTAGTTGCATTTCACCTTGGTTGTACCAACCAGTGACGTGCAATGTGTCCATGCAAAGTCTCTTTGATGTGGCATTATAACCAAATCGACAAAAGATTTAAATTTAGTCTTTCATCATACCATATTTGCAAAAACTTTACTTGAATTATAACTTTTAAGGATTACCAAAATGTTGGACAACCAATAATTTAATGTTATTTATGGAGTTGGAATCTACTACTTGTAATGAATATTCATATCCTAATGTTGCCTTTGACAGTGTTGATAGCGACTTCTCTTGAATATTCATTGCCTAATAGCTTGATCTATTTGTTCTCTTGTTGTTTTCTATAGTGGGAAAGGGATAGTAAAACTAAATTGTTCATGTTCCACTCTTAATTTTAATGTTATTCAAGTACTACTCGCATACCATAAGCACACCATACTTGATTCAACTGGATCCTAAACATTATAACCTTAAAGACATTTTTTTGTAATGGTCACTACTTTGCCTTGCTTTATTAGTTCGAATGAAATCAAAATGAGTAGTGGAATTCAAGGCCCATATCACATTGGTATTCACTTGGTTTTCATAAACAATTTATGATATGTTAGATTTGAAACTGTGAAACAACTATCCATTCAATTATAATGCCATTCAATAAGCTTCTTTGATTATCTCCTACCTGAGTATGTTTGTTCCTTAGAATCTAAAATGAAATCCTTAATCAAGATTTCAGCAATTACATACTTCTAGTTTTTAACAAAATAATTCATCTATGTAGGTAAATAGAGTGTATGGGTGCCACACATGGCATGTTTCTATTAAAATAAAATAAAAACTAAGGAAATCAAGGAACTTTGAGGAACATGCAATAAATGTGTATACTGTCTGAAAACTTTTCTAGATAAAATAAGCATCTGAGCAAGTGTCTTTGTTTGTGATCTTTTTAAATATTTCAATCAGATAGGTTTCCTATTTCTTCTTGTCATACCACCCAGTGGACTAAAAGTATTTTAGCATTCAACCCTAATATGCACTTATCTCTCTATTCATTATTCAAAATATTGTAGGCTCAAATGGGTTTCAAGTGATAATTTCAAGTAGGAATTCTAGTGCAATATATATTTAGTTCTAATTATTGAATATTTCTCTAATTTGTAGAATTTTTCATTTACTTAGTAAAGATTTCTTGTGATATGTTTTTTATAGGTGATTGTTACCAACACAAATATAATGTGAATAAACTATGAACTAATAAATGAGATTTATTAGTAATATGTAAAAAAAGATTTGGAGTATTATGTATATGGGATTTCAACTTGAATTGGTGTACAAAAAAGTTGATTTCATTGGTTTTAATCCTTGAGGAAATCTAATAAGGAAATATGCAACAACAAAAACTTATGCTCATTAATGTTGTCAACCAATACCAGCAGAGTTATCCCTAATGTAAACACAAGCAAGGGAAAATTCAATGAAAAACAAAACTAGTAAAGATAAACTTTAAAGAAAGACCGAACTAGGAGAGAGAGAGTAAAGGAAGGAAATAATATACTCTTAGACATGATATTTAAAGAAACAAAGAAAGAAAATAAAAATCATGGCATTCCTACCTATACTCTCACTATAAATGGGCGCACACACACACCAAACTTAAAAAAATCTTTCATTTACAAGAGTAATTTGGGATAAAACTAAATTCAAACTAAACAAATACAATCAACTATGGTTTTCTAGCATCACTCATCATGGCATGGGAGATAACACACATGGTTAATCCCCACAATGTTTTTATTTAGAAGCATTGAAGTTTTGTTGCCTCACTACAAATAAATGTTACCTAGATTAAACCATGCATATGTGTTGAATTTATACTTTGTCTATCATGCAACCAAAATGAACTAAGATGAGAGAAAATTGTTTAAAAGCTTAATCTAACCTAATGGATAATGTTACATAAATTAATGCAATACTAAATAATGCATTAATCTTTGATCTAATTAATCATTAAAGCAATTTTAATTAAAATTCTATTTTTAACTAATAAATTAGTTCACGACTTAGGAGTTATATAATTCCTTGATAATGTAAAAAAAATATTATAAAACTTCACTGCTTCTAAATAGAAACATTGTGGGGTTTAACCATGTATGTTAGCTCCTTCTATGTCATGATGAGTGATGTTAGAAAACCATAGTTGATTGTATTTATTTAGTTTGAATTTAGTTTTATCCCAAATTACTCTTGTAAATTAAAGAATTTACTTTTGAAGTTTGGTGTGTATATGGCCATTTGTAGTGAGTGTACAGGTCGACATTACATGTTTAGTATCCTATGAATAAATGTGATAGGCCATAGGTTTACATATTAAATTTCTCAAGGTGAACCCTCACTAATGTGTACAAATAATAAAAAACAACAATCTTCAATTTTGACAGGTGTGGAAGATAAAAAGAGAATGTCTCTGGTTAGTTGGGAGAAAGTCCACCTTCCCAAATCCCATGGGGGTCTCAATATTAGATCTATAAGAAATATGAATAAAGCCCTCCTTACCAAAATTAATTAGAATTTGGTCCATAGCCATAAAGAATGGGTGGCCATTATGCAAGCTAAGTATTTACATGGAACTGACAATCTTAGTTTCCTTTATCAAGAGGGGCTTCCTTAGGGCTCTATTATTTGGAACAAAATGCTGAAGTCTAGAAGCTTACTCAAATAAGGGCTTAGGTGGAAATTGGGGAATGGTAATTCTATAAATTTCTAGGAGGACATTTGGGTTGATGACAAGGCCCTTGATGCTCAGGGGGATTATGGGATTGTTGTTGGTATTGCCAAATAGTTTTTTGGGTCAAAAGTTTGCCATTATATCCATAGTGATAATGGTATCAGACTCTGGAAAAATCTTCTTGATTGTTTTGCTAATCATCCTGAGCTTATCCCTAGGATGAGTTCTATCCAACAAATGCTATTGGGTGTCAAAATCCCTCTCTTTCCTAGGGAAGATGAGTTGTATTGGTGGCCTGATAAGAGAGGTCATTTTTTGGTTAACTCTGCTTACCATCTGTTGATCCCTGATGTTCATAAAAATGAGTTTTGGAGGAAAGTTTGGAATCATAAGCGTATTCCTAAAGTTAATATGTTTTGGTGGGCTATTGTTCATAATAAAATTTTAACCCAAGATAATTTACAGAGGAGGGGGTTCACTCTGGTGAATAGGTGTTTCCTGTGCCTTGAGAAGGAGGAAATTATTTCTCATTTAATTCTTCACTATGATTTTTCCATGGAAATTCAGAGTACAATTTTAAACAACTTTGGCATTCAATGGGTTTGTAATCCTGATATTAGGGAAGTCATTGCTAATTGGTGTCCTACTTTCTCACATCCTTGGCTTGTGGAGCTTTGGAACCAAACTCTTCCCTTCCTTGGTTGGACTTTATGGAAGGAACAGAATAACAGAATATTTAACGAAGCTGTCAAGGATTCCTCTCAAATCTTCCAATCTTTTTCTAAGATCCTCATTGAAAGTGTTGTTAGCTCCCACATTAAAATTGCTAACAAACCACTTACTCAAGAGGAAGAACAAATTGCAGTCAACTGGAGAATTTTAAACCAAATCTTGGCATATGATAACTCTAAACAAATTCAGAGATTAAATACTAGATGGATCCCTCCAAGGTCCCATTGGTTCAAACTTAACTTTGATGGAGCTTCTAAGTCTAATGGTAAGGCTAATGGTGGTGGGATTATCAGGGATGACGAAGGGAGGCTGGTTTCTGCCTATGCTGGTGGGATAGGTATTTAAAGTAATAATTATGTTGAAGCCTCTGCTCTCTTATAAGGGGTGAAATTGGCTATTTCGCTTGACATTCCACACTTGCATATCCAGGGGGATTCAAAACTGATCATTGATGCAGTTACTAAGGCGTCGACATGTGGGTTGAAACTCAAGGGCATTATTGTAGACATCCAAATCCTTTTGCAGAGGATCTTTAGACTGGAAACTCTCTCATATTTATAGAGAGGGGAACAGGGTTTCTGATGCCCTATGGTCAGCAATTTTTGAATTGGCGATGTTGGCCCCAATTTAAAAACATTCCTACGAATATAAGGGAACTAATTCAAAAAGAGATGACTTGTCAAGGATGACTCATCATACAGAGGGTGCCAATCTATTCAATCAACTTTTTTGGGCATTGCTGATGTGTATCTTGAAGTACGGGCTCTATTGTACTTCTTTGTTTAATGTCATTTCAGCATTATTTATCACTCATGTTAAGGCGAGTCGGTTATATGGTAATCATAGGAAATTTATGATTATCATTCTCAAGCATGGGAAGGGTTGGCTTCATTTGGTTTTTAGGAAGGCACTCTTGAATAATGATGACCCGTGTCACCTCATGTTCATTATTCCTTCCCAAGCTGTTACAATTACATTTCAAAAACACTCTGTGAATTCTTGGCTTTGTGTTTTTTGTGTCTTTGAGAGAAAGGAGAGAATGGGAGACAGGATTCACATGGAGCTGATTTCCTACTGCAAATTCAAGGATAATGCTATGGTTTGGCATTATTGTAAGGAAGGTGGAATCAGCCCTTTTCTGGAATGCCTTAATGGGTTTGATGAAAATTTGTCTATGTAATTTTCCCAGTCCTGGCAAAATCGTAGAGTTACTGTAGGGAGAATTGGTTTTGAGATCTCTGAGAAAGTCATTTCCATGGTGACTGGTCTATCTACTAAGGGGACTAAGTTGCAAATGAAGGCGAAAGTGGCTGATCATTCAAACCAGAAGCTATTTTTGGGGGAAGGTGAGGAACTAGTTCCCTACCAGGGAGGGTTTGAACGGGCCAAGCTGCCAAAGCCGTGGGATGAAATATGCTTCCTTCTCATGAAATACTTCACATTGGAGGATTGGTTTACCAGGTTTTAAATTACCACCTCCCTTTTCTTAATCATTTCAAGCATAATGCTCTTATCAGTTTTCCTTTCTATTTATTGTCGTCCCTTGAACACTCTATTTTTAGGGCTAAAGCTAAGATGGATAAGAAACCCTCTAAAAAGCTTGTCCCTTTGCACCAAGGTCTTATCCTTTGTTTATATAATTTTCATCTTGCTTTGGAGCCGCCTAAGCCAATTCAGACTTAGTGGTGAGGTTTCTGCCAACCCTGACCCCCTTGATCTTATCGTTTCTGAGGAACCTTGCCCTTCCCCTGCTTCACACAAAATGAAAGGGGTTTCTTTCTCTATGACCACTGAGGAGACCACCATGGTGAAGGTTACTCATACTCCAGTTTCTAAAGGGAGTTTGAAAATCAAGAAAAGAAAAATCAAGGAGTTGGATGAGGATATTGTGGGGGACTCTGTGGGGACCCATAAGAATCTGAGCAGTGACCCTGTGGGACCGGGCAATAAATATAAAGCTAATTTGTCTGCTAAAGATAAGGAGGGATTCTCTTCTGGGGTAAGGAGGTTGGGTAGGATTGCTGGTAAGCCTACACCACAAGCTAAACTGATTGACTACTCTAAAAGTGCTTCTGATGCCTCCACGCAGGGGGATGATCAACTAAATTCTAAAGATTTTGATGTTCAAGAGATCTCTGAAGATGATGCGAGTAAGAATGAAAGGAAACAGGTTGAAGATTCAGGAGGTGCTAAAGGTGATCCTGTGGACAATGCTGGCAAAGGGGAGAGGATGATCATGGAGGGGGTTGGTGATGAGACCGAGGAAGGGGATGACAACAGGCATGATCGTGTTGTCCTGAGGGGTCGTGTGGAGGATCTAGAGTAGAAGGTTTCTTCTATGGGAGAGCTCATAAAAAGCGTGCTCAATCGTACAGTGATGCTTAATCTCTCTCTATTACAGGATCTTGGGACTCATGCTAATGAAGAGAAGGAGGAGAAATTCAAAAAACTTGATGAATTTGTTGAATTTCTGGCTAAAGGCTGGGAGAATGTATCTCCTTAGTTCTTATTCTTTTTATGTTGTCTATCATCTGCTACTTACTATCTACTGTCTATAAGTTGTTTATGTTGTTTATGTTGTTTATGTTGTACTGGTCTTGTGGCTCTTTTTGTGATTGAGCCTCTACGGTCTCTTTTTGTCTTAATGTAAGGGTTTGGCCCCTGGTTTTTGCCGACTTATATAATAAAAAACAATCTTCAATTTTCATTCAAGGGATAAGAGGTAGTGCTCCTGTAAGAAGAAAGAATACAAAATAACTAGAAGGATAGAATGAATAACAAGTGGAAGCCTCCACAAGTGGGGTTCTACAAGTTAAAATTTGATGGGGCCTCTAGAGGCAATCTTGGGGTAGTAGTAGGAGGTGTTGTGCTTTGGAAAGTTGATGGGGATTTCTTGTATGGAGGATCTCTCTTTCTAGGGATTAAAAAGAACAATTAAGTAGAGGGGGAAACTCTTATAGTTGTTTTGGTAGTGGAAACATCTCTCAACCTACCTAAGTTGGAAGTAGAAGGTGATTTTCAAATAGTTATGAACATGGCTAGAGTTGGGAAAGTCAAAATTGGAGGTTAAATAGATATATAAAAGAAGTGAAAGGATTTAAATCTAGATTTGAAGTGATCCATTTTGTC
The DNA here is from genome assembly GCA_027924645.1 of Cunninghamia lanceolata. NCBI lineage: Eukaryota > Viridiplantae > Streptophyta > Pinopsida > Cupressales > Cupressaceae > Cunninghamia > Cunninghamia lanceolata. The sequence continues at coordinate 677,841 of BSBN01001616.1, read as the reverse complement.
CATTGCAAGAGGAAGATAAATGTAGCTACAAATCTTTAGCAAATGTAGGTGTAGGTCAAGAGCCTATAAATACAATTTGTAGTCATGATCCAAACTCATGGCAAATTTGGGTGAACCATGTAAAATGTGGCTAGAGATGGGAAGAGTCAAAATTGGAGGTTAAATAGATATATAAAATAAGTGGGGATTTAAATATAGAATTGAAGTGATCCATTTTGTCCATTACAAGAGGAAGATAAATGTAACTATAGATCTTTTAACAAATGTAGGTGTAGACACCTAAAATTGTCCACTCTTCGTGTCATCCATAAACCATCACTAATCATCTCTAGACAACCCTAAACCACCATTTCTCCACAACTAACTCAATAACACATGTTTAAACAATTAATTAATAAATTTCCCTTTAATCCGTGATTTTACAATATTTTATTGTTAAAAGCACTATTCATATACTTTCTCCTATTCATCTATATCCGCATTGGTAACTGCATCAGTACCTATGCCTAGCCAAAATGATTTATTAATCATTTATCCCCTTTCTCCATAGTCCAAACATTAGATAAATCTCAATGTCAATCTTCTTTTGACATACTAAAATAGAAAATTGTTGAAGCTCTTATCTTGATATTCCTAAATTGGAACATTCCTTTTCATGTACATGCAGATGCTTCAGGGATAGCATTGGGTGTAATGCCCCACAATAAAAACCTTAGAGGACAACACATCTAAGCTATGCAAAGCGGAATATTTTTTTTATGTATAAAATAATAGGGTAATGTTGAACAAATCAATACACATCATAAACTTAACAACTTATCTTCTAAGGTTCCATGGTTGCATTATTTGACAAATTAATCAACATAATTTAACATACATTGTTAACTAACATCAATAGTTCATTCTACATCTATTGCACTAATGATTATACATATACATCTCCATTTCATGCCATAATTAGATAATCAACTTTGATCAAGTTTACATGTACATATTCAAAAGTCTATACATATGAGTACCTCATCAGGTAGTTTACATTATCACTATCTTGATTACATCTGAATACATACATTATGAATCAACTGATACACAGGCTAGTACATGAGCATAATACTATCTTCATGACCAAGTACAAGATCTGATGTCTGATACACAAGATATATCCTCCTCGCTCACAAACAATGGCAAGGGAAAGAAAAACCAATGGATAAAGCTCTTCCACCCGACCATGTGGAACCCTGAGGTCCACCCCCAGAGCTAGGAGTTAACATAAGGTCCCCACTACAACATACAGTCAGGTAAACAGTGGGCTATAAGACAACACATGACTCCAACACCACAAGTCAATATCACAAACAACACAACAGTACTTCCAAAGGCAACCACTAAACAAACGGGGAGAGTATAACTAGGGAATGCTAGGCTGCAGTAAGGAGAGTGTCATCGCATGGTCCTAACATGGGTTACCCAGGCAGTCTCTCTCTAGACACCAGCCCCTATCTATGGTTACCTTGGCAGTCTCTCTCTAGACACCGACCCCATAGGTGACGCATGTAGAATCAACCTTCCTTTCGTGAGGACAGAGAAGTTGATTTTCCAACCAGGCCTTCTCCCCTCATCCTTAGTCTGAACTAGCACTACAGGCATGAGTGAGGATTCTAATTATCTTATTAGTGTGAAAACTACCCAACCCCTAGATTTATTATTATGTTATCACTTAATTACCAACTCCCAATGGGTTACCCTGGCTAGCCACTTGGCACCGGCCCCACATTGGAAGCCACTCCCTTACCTACAACTAGAAGACCCTACTCAACAAGCATAGCAACATCATCATGACAATGAGGGCACAGGAACCATGCAAGGCATTAACCATCTTGTATAACAACTATCCTTATATCAACATGTATATATAACAATGCAAGGCATTAACCATCCCAAACATAATCATAAGGCAGAACTCCTAGACCACTACCCATAACAACACATATGCATTACATCTCTATGGTTTCCATGTCACCCCATTCCACAACTCACCACAAACTCGATACAAGACCAATACAACAAGGCATCCACAGAGAAGTACATTGATCATTCACCTTGTCTTTTAATCCATACATAACTAGAGACGACATGCTTCTTAAAACATCATGATCTCAAGACATCTATCAACACAATATATGGAATCAAGACATCCCAAGCTAAGCCTCTGGAACTCTAGCCACACGGGTAGATACAAAATCAAAAGACTATATGAACAGGTTTATGACCCACAAATTGAATTAACATATTACAAGAAATCAATTATACTTATGATTAAATTATGCCTTCTTACAACTAATCCACTATAGCAGATTGCAATTGACTAAGTTATTACAATAGTCTATTAATCATTAAAATATAGCTTATCATTTGATTGTATTCTTATTAAGGAATAAATCTATAATTACAATAAAGTGAACTATATGTAAATATTTATTAAAATAATTATTTAATTGATTTGCAAGATACAAATATCATTAACATCACTAAAGTAAACCACTATTGTCAGTGCTATAAATCAAATTAATTAAATAATGATAATGTGATTTAAATTCCATTCTTACGGATAAACTTAAGGGTTCCTGTTTAATTTATAATCATAAAAAAAAACCTATATCTCGTAATAACCTATTTACTTAAAAGTAAAAAAAAGAAACAATTTTAATCACTTCTATGTAAACAACAATTACAAATACGCATAGATCAAATATTATTGGTCTCTTTTTTAATCACTTCTACGTAAACAACAATTACAAATACGTATAGATCAAATATTATTGGTCTACTATCACAACATTCACTAGTAATCAAGTACATTTACAAAGGAAACGGGATCTAGTTCAACAAGTCATTTATAAAGAGAAGGTGATATATTTCAATACCACACTAAGTTTCATTTATCCACTCTACTATTCAACATATCGAATATTCATTTATTCCAATCTAATATATAGTCTTTCCTTATCATGTTCCATTTACATTCTAAATTAGTAAACCCAATAATTTGATTATATCAATTTCGATAGCTTGATTTAAATAAATCACATGACCCAAATAATAATAATAATAATGATGATGATGATGATAAAATTCCATAGATCATTTGATAACCAATATTTTCATCCAAGGTCATTAAATAATTAACGTTACACTCTATTAACAAGTCTACTATAAATAAATAATCATAACAAATACGTATTCCTCAAGATTATAAGTGAAAATATAAAGGAATAGATATAATTTTCTTTAAGACCAATCATATGAATACGACATGAAGTTAATAAGGATATTGATTAAACTCATGATGATTCTATAAGGCAAAAGAATGGATGTCCAGACAATAACCGCTTATAAGATGTGGTGCAAAACGTGGGTACTTGCCGATACACAAGGATCACATCTATTATTGCCACGTAACAGATTCTATAAGGGAAGATGTCTTCCCCATTCGCAAGAGTTTATAGGTATACCACTATCTACCATCTAAGTATTCTAACACAAAAGTCTCTAATATATATATATTTGCTAAACGGCTATCGGCCACCTAAATACCCTCGACGACCAAAGCTTAGAATGACTACAAACTCTCAAAACACACTTACCCAATGGCAACTCTCCTTAACCACCTCACGGCTACAATGACATAATGGAAGTGACTTCCAAAGCTTGCTCTTGGCTGCAAGTTTCGACTGACTACAACTTCATCGGCGACAGAAGGGCACAATGAGAGACGCACAGACCTGGCTACAAAAGATGTTTAACTCACGACCACCTCAGGTTAACGACTACCACAAGGAAATGCATAAGCTACAAGTTTGATCATCGGCCAAGACGACCACCAGACAGGCAGCACCGTTTGCCAAATACTTCCTAACAACGAGTGCACTGAACACTGACCATACGTAGTGCCAAAAACAACAACAGTCTAACTGTGGCAAGGGAGTATAAACTAAGGCTTTAAGAAAATAAGCAGCAACTTAACACCACGTTGAGGTAGTCGACTTCACTGACCATTTCGTCGGCCCAAACATCTATGGGGAAACAAAGACACAATGTATACCATTTCTACGACACCTACAAAGCTCACAGCCTAACACTGAAATAGATTAGAGACGTTTGCTACCAATGACCATTCAAGTTAATAAAGCCACCACTGTTAGAAGATGACTCCACCCATGATTTCTGATCAAAACACATTTGCTACAGACCACTACTACAGACCTCTCGCTGAGCCCACGACTTTCCAAAAGGCAACCTAAACTCACGATCCTCACCAAGAGAAAAGGCATAGAATACTTGAAACCAACGAAGCATACTAAGAAAGAAGTGGCAGCACTATTAGCAAGGGTTCTACCACAACTCTACATCCACACCAGATGACGCAGTCCGCCAGACACAGAGGGCATAGAAACTAGGATATAAAGATCAACTGCCAACATGAGTTGACTCACATTCCTATTTAAACCACACATTATTTATTTGGCTTATCACAAAGCAATCTTCTAAAATGTTACACAGTTTATGCTTTCTGAGATAATATGAATCAAATGAAAGTAGCAGAGGTTCGGCCAGGGAATGAATAGAGGGATAGCCAGGAAGATTCAGTTGTCTACCAGGGGAAAATTGTTGGATTGCTGTTGGGCATAATGCCTCAAAAAGGTAAATAAAGACCCACGGATGTGGATAGCTATAGGACTCAGTAAAGTAGGAAGTTCTTCCTTAATTACATCGATTCTAAAGGTAGACATAAGATCAAAATGTGGATACAAATTTCGCAGAGTGGATTTATTGTTAGGGCTCAAGGAACTTAAAGCAATTGCAGATGGCAGGAGCTTATATATATCTGCATACTTATATTATATATATACAAGGGAGACATGACTACTACACTAGGGTTTTGAGATAGAAATCAACAAAGGTAAAGCAGAGCTCTGTATAAGTACTAGTCTATGTACCCTATTAGATGCACAGGACAAATCCAAAGGGTGCAATTTGTTTTGTTCGGCTAAATGTTAGATAAAGAATAACAAAACACAACAAGTGATTTTCCACAGAAGGGGTGCAAACTCAATTTCACAGAAGAATTTAACTCAGCATTCAAGAATACAAACAAGGGTATAAGGGCATGTCAGATTTGAGATATTCAATTGTATCTGAAGCACATGGAAGATTGTGACAAGTCTCAAAACTAGAGATAGACTAGAGATCACGAGTAATTTCAAGTCTGCCTTTAAAGAATTTAAATACCAAATCCTGAATAAATCTCATCAATGGAGGAAAACACAATTAACCTGATTTTATTAAAATTTCATATGAAATAGGCATAAAACATATACAGTGCATACCTGAAGTTTTTAAGCTTTTACCAGAGTCTTCTTTTCTCTCCAAATGCCAATCCCCTTCCCTTCTCTTCTAGAATTCTTTTTCCTCTACCCAACCAGGACTCTATCTCCTCGGATAAATGTAGGAGACATCCTCTCATCCTGACAACCCACTTTCTCAAAACATGGGTTGAACTTCCTCGAGTAAATGCAGAAACATTCCTCTCTTCTTCCAACAACCCACTCTCTCATGGAATTCAAAAATACACTATACCCAGGGATTCCCAAACCTCCAATTGCAATTGACGGCACATGAAATTAAATTTGCACATCCCCAAAATACTGATTACATGATACCAGGCGACAACACCATTTATTAAACTTTAGAATATTATTTTTATTACTATCAATTCATTTTATCAAGATTGTAATTGTTTAATCATCTTACTTATGTATTTTATTTTCTTTTAATTTAATCCACTTACAACTTGTGACTTATTATTTCATTTAATCATTTATCTAATTTATTTATTTATTTACTAATTCATGATAATTTACCAATTATCAAACAATTAAAACATTTATAATTAATAACAACACATACTTTCCTTAGCCAAAGTTTATTTCGCATTAATTTTAACCTTATTTATAACCAAGTACTAACCAGGCTTAAATCAACACCTTAGATTGGATAAACCCAACTTACTGGATGATACCTAACCCCATGTGAAGCCACAGGACATGACGACAAGATAACAACAAACAGTCCAACTGATGGTGACGACAGGATACAATACTAGAAACTCATCCTCCTTGAGGATGTTGACTAAATAGGGACCCTTATGCTAACTCCAATTAACAACTCCATTGGCTAGGGCACACTCAGACCTGGTAATTCAGGTGGAGTCGATGCCCGGTACCTGCATCCTGTAACAAACAACAAGGTTGTGCACATATACATATATATAAACATGTAGTCATAGACACAATGAATGGAAGTCGCAGCGTGGCAGGGTACTCGGACATGAGTAATGCGACACTGTTTCGTTCATGTAAACACATCATTAAATAACTACATCCATTACCAGCTATGCATCATAAACATGATCGAATAACACATTAACTCAGAGCAACATAAATCTATAGTCATCAAATATGTCCATCATGAACAAGGAGAACATAAACCATAACATACTAGTCCAAATATCTCGAAACTGTAAACATGCAATATAAGACTATCATCTATACCAAAACTGTCATAGGAAATATGAAAATAACATCTATCACAAGCAAAAAGTGAGGAGCATTACATTAGGTGTAGTACTAGCTCAACCTAAGGGGACCAAAGACCATTCTATAGCATTTTCTAGTAGTAAATTATCTAAGGCTGAGAAAAACTACACAACAACAGAAAGAGAAGCCCTAGCAACATGGTATATGCACTACAAAAATTCACACTACCTATTATCCACACTCTTCACCTTCTTTACTGACCATGAACCATTAAAGTACCTATTAAACAAACCTATCATACAAGGGAGAATATGTAGATGGTTGTTACTATTCCAAGAATTTGAATTCACAATCAAAGTGAAACCAGGGAAACAAAACCAAGGTCCTGACTATTTATCTTGAATTGAAACAGGGGATGAGCCATAAAGCCAAGAAGAAAACTCCCTGTGTAAACCTATTTAGGGTCAATGCAGTACCAGAATCTAATTAAAAGATATTGCATATTTACTTGCCATAAAAGAATGTCGATCTGATACATCTCTACAAGATAAACAAATCCTTATGCGGAAGGTTTTTCCCTATACAATTATTGAAGGAGAATTGCATTTCAGATGGAAAGATGCTATAATAAGAAGGGTGGTATATGAACATGAAAGAGAAAACATACAAAAGGAAGCACATGAAGGTATAGCAGGAGTACACAACTCTAAAGACCTTATAGTAGGAAAGATCAAACCAATAGGCTTGTGGTGGCCTACCTTATTCCAAGATGCTAAAAGATATGTAAAACATATGATATTTGTCAAAGAATGGGTAGACCTACTACTAGAGATGAAATGCCATTGAGACCAGTATCAGCACAACTCCCTTTGGAGAAATAGGTAATTTACTTTATTGGACCCATAAATCCTCCATCCAAACAATTGAAAACAAGATACATTATCATAGGGGTAGAATATCTCACAAAATGGACAGAAGCTCAACCCACCAAGGACTGTACAACAAAAACAACCACAAAATTCCTCTATGAGAATATCACAACTAGATTTGGATGTCTACTAAGTATCACAAGTGACCAAGGGAAACATTTGGTAAGTAACATGATTGCGGAGCTACTACAATCTTTCATGATAGTGCATAACAAAAGATCACCATATCATCCATAGGAAAATGGTGCAACTGAGGCCTTAAACAAAATCATTGGGAAGACATTGTCAAAAATGTGTGATGGAAGTAGAACATATTGGGAAAGTACCTGTGGTACTTTGGGCCTACCGAACAACATACAAGAGAACCATAGTTTTCACACTAATGAATTACTATATGGATTGGATGCTACCATACTGGTACATTTTATACTACCCAATTTTCATACTTCACAAACTCTAAAATTAAATCTGGAGGAATCACTAACATAAAGAATTGAATAACTGGAGAAAATGGATGAAACTAGGTTGATGGTAGCCTATAACATGAATCTAGAAAGAAAACGATAGAAAGCCTAGCTTGATAGAAACCTGTGGATGAAAATTTTCAAAGAGGGAGACTTGGTACTTTTGTATGACAGTAAGTTTAAGAAACAAGGAAAACTAAAAATAAGATGGTTAGGTCCATTTTACATAGAAGAAATTGCAAATTCGAAGCTGTAAGACTAAAAGATATGGAAGGAAGAATAACTGCTGGATATGTCAATGGAGCTCGTTTGAAGCATTATCAAAAACCCCTAGGATAAAAAGATGAAATGCAGAAGAATTCTAGAATATATCATAGAATTGTATCATATTGTAACATAGTGTATCATAATCTAACCGTTGGCAGCTGGAAAACATTAACAGATATAAAAACACATGAAAAGCACAATAGATAAATGTCATAAATGCATAAAGTAGCTATTAAGGCTATATATACCCTAAATCCACCCTAAAAATCTCATTTGCATCCAACACACTTTGAGAATTTTTTATCTTTGTAGCGCAAGAACTAAGAAGAGAGTAAACCCTAGCCAACAAGCTAAGAAATATGGCTACACCAGTGTTCATCGACTTGACAAAAAAGCCAAGGCCTAAATATAAGAAATGTCCATTCAAGGCGATGGAGGTAGACAAGGAAGGAGCATTCTTTGGTGTACCAATAGATGTAGTGTATATCTAGAAGATGTGAGACAATACATCCATACAATGATCTTAGAAATAGATCACATAAAGCTTGAGGAACTGAGAGATACATTGCTTGGAGATACAGGGTATTTAGTGGAATACCAAAACATTATCGCTAAGAGACTTGATGTGTGGAAGGATTACCCAGATTTCAGTGATTCTCATGAGTGGGTTAGAATCATACTAAGTAGAATTCATGATTAATTCATATACTTAGACAAACCCTACCACATTACTAAGGATGCAATTAGGGATGTGACTAGACTCAACTTCACAGGACTAGTACTAACAATGAAGGCCATCAAGAATGATAAATTCACTAAGATTACAAGGGTAAAATCCAATGGGCAAAGCCTGAGCATGAAGGATATAATAGATCCAGGGGCCCAATATGCAATAATGGGGATATATTACAAAGTTTATTATGTAAATAGAGATAGATCTACTACGGCCACTATGATACATACCGCATATCAAATGGTAAAAGAGGGCAAAGACTTCAACCTTTATGAGGTGATGAGGGAGTAGTTGATGGAGAATTTGAAGTGAACCAATGAGTCCAACTACAAATTTTGCTATGGTACCCTAATTATTTGTTTAGTATTTTATTTCCTCAATGAACTACCAGGATTCAAAGGAAAAGTTTGCCAACAACACCTCACAATTACAACACAAATCAAACAACACATTAGAAGTTTTAGTGACACAAAAGACTTTAGTACTATGTATTGGGGGTTCTTCAAAACATTACAATAAGATATGCAATCTAGGGAAATAATACCCTATGAGGTGGTAAAACAATACATGAATCACATAACCTTCATGGTAGACAAAGATTACACCTATATGGAGGTAGTGGAACCTAGAACATACTAGATTTCTACGTTACCCTATGAGGTCAAAAAATAAGAAATAAATGGCTATGCACAAACATTACTCAACAAACCTAAGGATGCTACCACAGAAAGGTTTGGCACATACAAATAGATAATGGATAAAAGACACAAGAAGAATGAGGAGGAACAACTACATAAAAACAAGGAAAGATTGCATAAAACATGGGCAATCCCACTGTAAGAAGTCACAAGTGTACCACAAACTACATCATCTACCTCACAAACCACTATGAAGGTTCCACAATCCACCTCATCAGCCCCACAAATGCCTACTTAATCACAAAACCCTAGGAGGTTAGGGAGAATTACATTTGCATCAACCAGTGTACAAGCTGCACCACAACCAGTATCTTCGAGACAGACAGTGTCCACAAGAAGAAGAGTAGACTCTAAAACTTTGGTACAATTAGGTGTAGAGAAGAAGGAACTAGGCAAAAGAAACAAGCAAAGAGAAAGAAAAACCAATCTCCAATAGAGGAGATAGAAAAAGAAGGAGAATAGGAAGTCTCCTAATTGAAAAAGAAAAAGAAACAACAACAAACCAAACAAAATATTCAATAAGAACCATTGAGCTTAGATGTAATCCTGAATGAGATAGAGTGTCATTTGTGAATATAAGAAACAATAAAGCTATACATTGAAGTATCTTCTAAGAATAAGAAAATAATGAAGAGAGATATAATTAGATATATGATAAAATCAAATAAAACTATGGATGAGATTTTGGGACTACTACCAGAGAGCCTAGCAAAGGCCTTAAGGAAAAGAAGAGAAAAAGATCTAAAACTAGATGAAGACTTAAGACAACAAGCCTTTGATGGAGTTGGTACCTCCATTTATGTAGAAGAGAAGGATAAGATAGCCCAATTGTAGGCTACAAAGCTTAGATCAAAGCAAAGGTTTGATACCTTTTATGAACATGGAATGAACTGATAGAGACAAAATCTAATTGGAAACAAAGCAAATAACTAAGAAATTTATGATACTATCAAGGAGGCATAGAAAAATGTGGCATAGCAAGAGACAAATCCTTTACAAGATAAAGAACAAAGAGCTTCTCTTCCGCATAATACCAATACAGATCGGGAGGATCAACAAATTGATGAAGAGGCTTTGGATAAAGGAGACCATCAGCAAGATACTTAGGATGCTTCCTCCTATTCTTCCCTTGTTCAATCCATCAAGGATTTCTTGGTGTAGCAGAAGAAAATACAACTTATGGTGACACTACAACTGCTACAATTGCCAATGATAGGAGGGCAAGTCAACTTGTCAAGTATATCACCCATTCAAAAGTTACAACTTGGTGATATCTTCCACTCCATAGTGAGGGAAGAAATTTTACAACGCATTAAGGGTAATGAAATTCTACTTGAAGATGTAAATATAATTCAAAATAAGATGCCAAAGGCTTAGAGGGATACAACCCTACCACCAACACAACAACTGAAACAACTAATGCAAAGATTTACAGAACATTCTCAATACTTGGAGAATAAGGAAGAAGAAAGAATAACTGAGCAAATAAATAAGAAAAGGCTAATTGATGCATCAAACAAATGTGCCAAGGCACACAATAAACTAGAAGCCAAAATAATGAGCATCCAACAAGGTATGGAGGAAGTAAAGATATTATATCAATTTTGTTTATAATGGCCTACTACCACTAAGAATATAAAGGATTAGACAGAGGCATTAGAGATAGAAAACACAAGTTTCTAGTACTTATGATCTAGTACAAGATACTAATGGCGCCATAAGGGCACAGGTAGAAACATTGCACTTCCAACTCCAACAGTTCCAATATCAAAGGGAACAAATCAAGGGACAAATCCAACAACTGAGAGAACTGGTAAGATTAATATTAGCATCCCTGATCAAAGTGTTTACTAAGGTCAAACAAATTGCACAAAAGATACAAGTACCAGCTACATTGGGAGATGCAGAGGAAACATACATTCAATTGGAGAGATAGAGTCAAATTTTGACATTTGGAAAGAAACAGTGGGACACAAATTTGGCCTAGCTTAGAGTAATTTACAAAACCATCCTACCTTCAAATTGACAGAACATGTCTTGAGGATAAGACAATTTTAAAAGGGTGGATGATGTTGGCAGAGTACAAGGCACCCAATAGAACCTACCATAGGTTACCGTAAAGGGCATGCAGAGGATAGAGCTAACACATTAAGAGTTATTTTAGATAAGGACGCACCTCTATGTATATATAGGAGATACATGTAAGCAATGTAAAGATTGTAAGAGTGAGTAAGAGAGTATGAGATTGATATGTATAAGGCAGAGACTCAGACCTACCGGTATGAATATGTATATACCAATTAATGATAAATATATATAAAGGAGATGTAAGGGTTATGATATGTGTATATGTGTCTTATGAATGCTTTACTTTGCTTAAATAGTACCACATAATAGATTTCCTTAATGTTTATCTATGATTCTCTCATTGTTTGACTGGGGTACAAACTATACTTTAGAGACTTGACTGAGGACAAGATCTCCAGACTGGTTTCCCTCCCATTTCTTGCCAATGCCCTCATTGCAAGGAATAGGAAATAATAGGCTTCAAACCACAAAGGGAAGAAGCAAAATTATCAAAAGGGCAAGGAGAAGAAGAAAGATCAGAAAGTTGAGTCCTTCAAAGATAACATTCAAAACTCTTCAAACCAAGGTAAACCTAAGAAAGAAAAAAGTTAAGTGTGCCTATTGCAAGAAACTTGAGCATGATGAACACACATATATGAAGAAGCAGATTGACCACCTCTCACATCTTATTGAGAAGAAGAACATAGGGGTCCCTGAATCTATCAAACAATTTTCATCAACCCAAGAATCTACTAAGGAAAAGGAAAAAGGTAAAGATAAATATAAGGTAAAGGCTCTACTTACAGTTACATCTTCATTAGCTTCGTCTTGAATTATTGACACAAGTGCCTTGCATCACATGGGTTCTTTACAAGTTGAATTTTCTTTGTTAAAGCCTTGTAGCATGTTTTCTATCACTTTGGGTGATGACACTCTAGTAAATTGTAGGGAGAGGGTCTATTGAAATTAAAGGTGAAAAATTCACAAATGTTCTAAGTGTACCTTCTCTTTCAACTTATCTCCTATTAGTGTATCAGATTACCCACATAGGGATGCGCTTGAGGGTTTATTTCTCTCCACTCTTAGTTAAGATTAGAGAGTTGCACAACAACAATCTAGTAGCTTTGAGAAGGGAAGATCACTAAGCTAGGTTGCACACCTTCTCTTACTTTGCGCCTGATGTTTCTCCTACAACATTGCTTACTCATTCAGATGGAGTTAGCAAATTATGGCATGAGCAGTTTGGCCACCTTAACTACTACTACCTTGAGCAACTAAGTTAGTAGGATATGGTCATAGGGTTTCCTAGAGTTAGATTTTTTTAGGGTCTTTGTGAGGGTTGCACCCTTGGGAAGCATCCTAATGAGAAATTTGACAAAGGAAATTCTTGGAGGGCTACACAAGCTTTGGATCTTGTTCATAATGATGTATCAGGGACATTTCCCCATCCATATTTCACTAAGGCAAAGTATGTTCTCACTTTCATAGATGACTTCTCCAGATACACATGGGTCTACTTCCTTCAGTAGAAATCTAAATTCTTCGATAACTTTTGAGACTTCAAGGATCTTGCTAAAAAAAATAGTCAAGAAAAGTCATCAAGGTTCTTCAGACTGACAATGGGGGTGACTATGTCAACATGTTTGAGCAGTTTTGTATAGTAGATGGGATAAACTTGCAACATAGTTCCTTATACTCCCCAACAAAATGGTGTTGCAGAACAAAAGAACTAATCTCCTTAAAAGAGATGGATAACTACATGTTACACTCCAAGGGCCTTACATTATAGTACTAGGTAGAAGAAGTCAACTATGCTTACTACATTTAGAACCGAGTTACTCACAAAGCCTTAAAGGGAATAACTCCCTTTGAAGCCTAGATGGGTCAAAAACCATTAGTTGAGCACTTTAGGGTCTTCGGATCTTCAGCCATGGCACACATATCAAAGTAGAATTGCAAGGAAATGGAACCTCAATCTAAACCTTGCATCTTTGTAGGTTATCTAGATGGTATAAAAGGTTATCACCTACTCTACTGAACCACATATCAGTTATTCATTGAGAGGATTGTTAAGTTTCAAGAGAGTCTTGTTCACTCTATACTTGACATTTATCCTTATACTTTGGACTCACTTGGATTTGATGATTCTTCTGATGACTCAGGCCATCCAGAATAGATTCCTAAGGTAGAGTCTTCTTCTTCCAATTATATCAACAAGGATAGTGATGGGTGTCATCTCCATCCACTTCTAGACATGTTTTGGAGGATGAGGATTTAGCAGCTAACTCACCCACATCTAGCCCTATTTGGGCTAGGTAGACACTCCAGATAGTAGGCACTTGGTAGGGGATCCAATAGATGAAAAACATACTCAATCAAACTATTAGAGTGGGCCACTTGCATTCTACGCTTCAGTCTCCAATGCATAGACATTTCGAGAGACATTAGACATACCTGAGTGGGATAATACTATGCATAAGGAATATGATTCCTTGATAAAAATCACAATTGGGACTTGAATTAACTTCCTAAGGGAAGGAATATGGTTTGATGTAGGTGGATATATTGGACCAAGTTTGTAGTAGATGGGTCAATTAACAAGTTCAAGGCATAATTAGTTGCCAAGGTTTTTTCACAAGTTGGTGGGATAGACTACATGGAGACCTTTACACCCATGGCTAAAGTGACTTCAATCTGACATACACTTGCCATTGCCATAGCACATGGTTAGGATGTGCACCAGATGGATGTGAAGAGTTATTTTCTTCATGGAGACCTTGAGGAGGAGATCTACATGGAGCAACCACCAGGGCTCATTCAATATTCACCCTTAGTTTGTAGGTTGAGGAAATCCATTTATGGCCTCAAATAGGCCCCTCAAGCTTGGTATGCCAAGATGGATTCCTTTCTCCTAGCTTCAAGTTTTACTCAGTACAATTTGGATCCTAATGCATATCTCTTGAAGTAGGATGATTCTCTATTGATATTGGTTATTTATGGTGATTATCTTTTAATCACTAGGAGCTCTTCATATGCTATTGCAACAATGAAGTCATCTCTATAGGACATAGTTGACATGATAGACTTGGGTTTATTGCATTACTTCCATGGCATTGATATTTCACAATCCAACTTAGGGATCACTCTTGCATAGCCCAAGTATACTCTTGATCTACTTGCTCAGTTTCACATGTTTGATTATAAGCCATCTTTGACTCTGTTTCTATGCAGAGTCAAGATTGAGGCTGACTATACTACACCATTGGTCGATGCAACCTTGTCTCAACAACTTGTTGGAAGTCTCATCTATTTGACTCATACTAGCTCTGATATTTCATATGTTGTAGGCATGGTTTTGAGATTCATGCAAGAGCCTTATGAGATGCATTGGAAAGCAACTAAGAGGATCCTTCACTACATTCAAAGCACTCTTAAATTTTGGATTCATTATAAAGATGGCTTAAAAGTTGACTTGGTTGGATACATAGATTCAGATAGGGATAGTGATACCTAGAATCACAAGTCCACTTCAGGTTACACATAGAGATTCACATGTATTTTACTTGAGAGCTTATTCATGGGTAGATCATCGACTTGGCATTTTCCCAGTCTTCAAAGTGGGTTATTGATATCTTCAGCAAGCCTTTTATTGAGAGCAAGTTCATTCATATACATGATCTTCTTGGGATGCAGTCTACTTTAACAACATCATCATCTTTGGGGAGGCTTCTATCCCCCTTCACTTCCTTTTTCTCTTTTGAGAGATTTTTCCCACTAGTTTTCTCCTTTTCTCCATTTTATGAGAGATAACATTGTACTTGGGTACCTCATCAGGCCTAGTTATCGGGACCTAGTTTATTTGTACCCACCTAAGCTATGATTAAGGGAGGGTGTTAGTGTAGGATATTATTTATCCTTATTTATTTGTTATGGATCATTCCTATGCATGAATTATTCACTTGGATTTAACCTTGCTTAAGTGTGCTATGTTGGAAAAAAGGAGAGAGAACGAGGTAAAGTTGCAGCTATGTAGCTTTAAAATATTTTCAAAGTTGAATTTTTTTTTTAAAAAAAATGCGCCTGGTAAACTTTTTAACGTGACCGGTGACGCTAGTGCGACATGCCCTCCGGCTCCACACGAATGCTTTTGCCCAGAACAATGAACCGGTGAGGCCACAACTGGGGGACCTCTTCCCCTAGGAAGAACACTTCAAACCCGCGAGCTCATTGGCCCAGCGAAGGCATAAAGCCTTGCGAGCTCGTTGGCCCAGCGGGGGTTTGAACTCTGGTGGCCGCCAGTACATCCTGAGCAACTTAACCACCAAACCATGCCATCATCGGCCAAAGTTGAAATTAATAGCATGTGTAAATCTGAAAATTACTTTCAATTTAGATGTTATAGTATTTCTCCAATTTAAACAATGTAGTAGGAGAAAATAGCTTGCAAGAAGAAAATAAGTATTTACGTGGAGAAACCCTTTTAGAAAAAAACTCCACACCAAAGGTGTTTATCCTTGTATTAAATCTCTTGTGAAAGATTACATTCAATACTAAAATTCCTCTAATCCTTGATGCACTTCTAAAGCTTCAATCTTCAAATCTGTGAAAACTACTCTCTGGAAAATGTATGGGGCTTTTTAATTAATACAAAAGCTTCTTAATTCAAAAGCTTTTTAATTGGAAAGATTGAAAATCAAATTACAATCAACTATAATTAATAATATGAGAACAAGTCCTCATGCAAAAAACCAAGCACTCCAAATAGAGAAGACTTAGTCAACATTAAATAAATTTCCAAATAAAAGAAACAAATGAAATTCCCAAGATTGGGCATCAAAGTTTGACCAATCTATTTCAGTCATCTAAATTGATCAACACACACTAATCTCATGCAAACAACCTACAAGATTGATGTCCCCAATGTTATTATGAATTAATTTGTTATGTACATGCAAGTGACATGCAAACATTTGTTTCAACATGCAACTGATACCCATTATCTAAAACACTGAGATGAGCCATTCTGCAAGTTTCTTTAGTTGGAGTGTTTTGCAAGCAACTCTAACTTCATTGTTAATTGCTACATCATATTCATGCAAATATCATGCATCTCTGAATCCACTATTAACTTCTATATCATGTTCATGCAAATATCATACATCTCTAACTTTTCTGTTAACTGCTACATCATGTTCATGCAAAGTGTATCAACAATAGCCACTCATATACATTAAAAAACAAACTCCAAGTCTAAATATAAGACACCTCCAAAAGTGGGCGCCCAAGTTAACTCCCACTCACTAGGAGTTGGCAAACTCTCAAAATAGACTTCAAGGAGCTGTCAACAAGTCTTCATCGACCCCACTCCAAAAGTGGACGCCCAAGTTTGACCCTATCATTTAGGAGTTAATTACAATAAGCCAAGTGATATAATTAAATATTAATTGATCTCTCAAAGTCCTTATGTGTTGG
The DNA here is from genome assembly GCA_027924645.1 of Cunninghamia lanceolata. Taxonomy (NCBI): domain Eukaryota; kingdom Viridiplantae; phylum Streptophyta; class Pinopsida; order Cupressales; family Cupressaceae; genus Cunninghamia; species Cunninghamia lanceolata. The sequence goes on along the minus strand of BSBN01001616.1, from coordinate 660,615 downwards.
GGAACACATTCCAAGAACTTTAGAGACACATGAAATGGTTAGGATTACAAGTTTATGGCAACTTATCCCAACATGCTAGTCTTGTGGAGTTATGTAGCTAGTCCCATGGAGTTAGCTCGCTAGTCTTATGTAGATAGCTTTCCACCGATCTTAGTTTTAGGGATTTATGTACCTATTCTTAGGCCCATTCACCACTATTCTAGGCAGTATTTGCACTTCCTTTCTCCTATATGTACATCTCTAATTTGTGAGCTAATTCATTCATGCTATTATATTCATTCTATGCTCATTCCTTATTTCTATATTTACTTTTCATTTTGTGTTTTCTTAATCTATCTTACAACAAAGAGTGTACAAGTGCTTGACTCATGTGGCTTGAACTAGTACATGAATTTGATCTAGAAGATCTTAGTGCACTAATATATTGTCAAATACAACATTGTAAAAGAAGGCCAAAAGCTAGATTTCCTACCAAGGGACTAAGGCAAGAAAAATAGATAAACACCTTATAAAATTAGGTTTTCAATGGGCATGCACAACCCTCAAGCTAATGAACCAAAACTACACATATTTAAGAGGTCATCAGTTGCAACAAGGAGGGACAGATCATCATAAATTCTGGGCAAAAACTTGCTCGTAAAAAGTGTAAAAGAGCTAAGAGAAGAATACCTATTATTCAAAATCTCCAAAAAATTAGGTCCCACCGTGGTCACATGCAAAACTCAAAAAATCATTAGCCAACAATTATCCAATGAAACCATAAGCTAGCTCTAAAAATTTGAATTAAAACCTCATATACAGAAATAAAAATAGAAACTTAAACTAACAAATGAACAATACAATTCATCACTATAAACTTCATTTTGTCAAAAGTAGATTTGCTCTAGATTGTCTTGAAAATGTGGATGCTCTTTGCACGAATAGTCACTACTTTGACAACATATAATTAGCACAATTATGGATGATAAAACAACATATTTTTTTCTCTAAAAAAAGTGGATGATGAAGTGAGAGCATGAAGCTCTTATTTATAAATTTTTAGGGAAGAAGATAAATGGTGGAGATGAGATGAGAAGATCAACGGTGAAGGATGCATGAGAGGATTTTCCTAGGATTAAGGAGAGTTTGTTGTAGTCATGAAACATGTGTCCCCTTTGATTTAGGAAAAGGTGGAGAGAAAACAACCATTTGTCATGTGAGGTGGAAAAGAGGATAATTAAATAATAAAATTATTCAATTATGCATGAGAGGGAAAATGGTTAATTAAATAATTATTTTATTATTTTATTAGTAAGTGGGATACATTATGTAGGGATAAATTAACTAAATAATGCAATCTTTTAGTTAATTTAGAATAAGGTTGTGCTAGGACAAATTAAAGTGTCTACAATATTTATAGGTGGACCTAACATCCACCTATATGTGCAAATGAGACATTCCTAGGTGTCGTGATTTGAGAGAATAATTGGTCCAAAGTTTGGCACCTTTTTGACCTCCTAGGGCTCTTGAAAGACTCTCTTAGTCCATTGTATCCTGGAAGGATTAGGATGCTTGGCCACCAAAAAGAGACCTCCACTAACATTCACCCACTTACCTCGATGTGTTGGCACCCTCAGTTCAGTCCTTGGAGGTGTAGAATGTAAAATTTGACTCCTAACATGCTTTCACTAAATGAAAATGAAGCATTTTGCAACATTTAGTTCGTCACCACCATGAGCGAAAAAATTGAGTTAGAGAAAATGAGGTAGATATTTTTAGGCGAACCCAACATCCACATGTACATGTAAATGAGACATTCCTAGGTGTCATGGTTTGAGAGAATGGTCTGTCTAAAATTTAACACCTTTTTGGTCTTATGCCTCATAGGAGAATCTTTCATTCCAATATATCCTAGAAGGATAAGGATGCTTGGCCACCAAAAACAACTTGAAAGGATCAGGACACTTGACCACCAAAAAGAGACCTCCAATAGCATTCACTCACCCACCTTGACATGTTGGCACATTGCTTTGGTCCTGTTGGTTTTTTCCCAAACTGGATGCTTACTCCCAAATTTCCCTACAAGGTAGCCATCAATGATCAACAGGATCTCTAGGCCAGGGGCCAACAGTGTAGGAGATAGACTCTATATTTTATCTCCTCTTTTTCTTCAGGCTCTACAAAACCTAGGGGGGTATTCCCTACTCAACATCCATGAGGTTATTGCATACAAAGGCTGGGATGCTGACAGAAAGCAGATAAGTCCTCCTGTAAGTAGACCAAAACTGTAAGATAAGAGCAAAGGGGCTGGCTTTGGTTCTATTTGCAGTTGTAGACAGAGGACTTGGATCCTAAAACTAATTCTAATGTCCTAATGGTTGTTTTAGTGTTTGATTTTGATTTTATGTTTGGATGCAAAGCTGGACTGGTTATAACACAAACACAAAGCAAGATTGGTGCCTATCCAGGGCCTGGAGTCAGTAGACATACACCTGTGAATGATCAGCATGAATAACTAAAACTGAATTTCAGGGGGATACACATGATACCTACCTTACAGATATCTCCCAATACAGAGTGTTAAGCTGTCTATACTTATGGCATCCCTATTGCAGTATACCCTTCCCAATATTCAATCTAAAAATAGTTTAATCTACCCCTTGAGCAGAAGTTAAAAGATTAAACATTCAACACAGGAATTCTATGTTCTAGAATCTTAGACATTCCTCGAATACCTAGACTCAAAAGAAGGATACATGCAAAACTGGAGACAGAAATAGCATAACACATGCAAACATAGCATTATTCATATAAGATTGACCATGAAATTAGTGGATTCATGCAAAAACATACAACAGGAGATACATAAACTCACAAGTTTTGCTGTATAGAGCAACCAAAACCAACTGTATTGTATTACAGAGCCAAAATGTTCAACTTTCAACAACCACAAAAATGGTAACACAGTCTGCCTATATCGGCTAGAAAGTGTACCTCAAGCCATTAATTACATGGTTTTGACAAAAAATCTGCCAGATATAGACTCCACAAAGGAATGGCACTTAGAAGTTATTGCTGCATCAGACAAAAAAGACCTCGAGCCCTGCGCCACCATCAGGAAGTCTTTACTCAAAAATTGGGCAACCTGATCATGTGTACCACCACCCATACCCCTGCTACAATCGCCATTGATGGCTCAACCACCCGCGGCCTACTTGGGAACCGTCGCAGCATTCAAAAAAGGAATTTCCTGCCAAAATGCTTCTTCGCAGGTTTAAATTACACAGGGGAATAATCCCACATGCACGGTGCGGAGACCTCTTCAATAGTTTAAAAACATGGCCACATGCACAATAAGCGTCAAGTGCTTTTGCCACGCTCGACCCATGATCCTTTGCCAAATACCCATTGCCACGACATATACCATCGGCCCACTCCAAAAATCTCTCACCGAGCTCAATAGTCACACCGATGCCCATCGCAATCCCCTGTCAGCCAGACTACTACCATCGAACTAGCCAAAAGCTCCTTCACCGACAAGACAAGTCACGCTGAAGACCACCTCCGTCGATGTGACTTATACCATCAGAGAAACCAAAATCTCCCCAGCCGATAGACCAACTCTCACCGATAATACTTCGTCGGTGAGACCAACGCGAAATCTACCCGATAGCCACTCTATCCTCCCGTTGGCCAGAGAATACTCCATCAGCGGACCCTCCAATAGCTATCCCGATACACAATCTCACTCCGATGGCATACTACATCCTAGGTCTTCGGCAAGACCATGATCCCTCGGAGCAACAAGAAAAACCTTGGCCGACAACACAAATCATGCCGACGACCACCTTGAACCTCCCTCATCGGCCAGACAACCAACTATCGGCCCCACATAAAACTGCTTCGCCGATGATGCCGATCATACCGATGAACCAAAAACATAAAGCTCCAAACCTTTGAACCATGAATCGGTTCAAACGGATGGTTCAACCGAGAAGTTCAACGCTGATTGGATCAAAAAGACAAGCAAAGGATTCACTTAGTGAAAAATGGAGCCAAAGCCCGCGAACCATTGAACCTTGAACCTCCCGCTTGAACCATGAAGAAAAGAGTTCAACGGTTCAAGTTCAAACCAAAAGTTCAAAGACACAATCATAGCACTTCAAAAAGAACCTTCACCAAAATGCCAAGTACCAAAAACACAAAGCCTTGAACCGTTGAACCTTGAACCAAAATGATTCAACGCGATAGTTCAAAGCGATGGTTCAACCATAATCTGAGCACTCAAAAAGAAGTTTCGCCGATAGAAAAAGTCACAGCGATGAACAAGGAAACTTAAGGCTCAAAAAGAAAAAACCCTCCAACATCTACGCTCAGATCTAGACCAAAATTAGTGCCAACACTGGCTTCAAATGGGGACATGCAGGTGAAAAACCTACAGCGAGAACCAGATCTTTGGGCAGACCAGGCAGAAACCAAAAAGCACGAACTGTACAATGCATTTACACTATATACATATTTTTTACAACTATGCACAAAGATAGGCCATCTATGCAAAATAAAACTTAAGGAATTGGCCATGCACAGGCAATTCCAGAACTTCACCATCTATGGCCTGGAGGAAATAAGAGTCCTCCCCATGAGTACTGCAAATCTGATATGGGCCCATCCATAAGGGTTCAAACTTACCATGTTTACCCTTGTCCTGATTTTTTGCATTCCAGATGAGTACTAGATCATTGACCTGAAACTTCCTTTTTGTAGCTCTCCTGTCAAACAGATATTTCACATCTTGTTGTCTCTTGAGATTGATCTGGTGGGCCTTCCTTCTGTTCTCATCCAGTGCAACCAGCTAGTTCACTCTTTCTGTCATGGAATCTTCAATCTCCTCATCATTTTCCTGGATGAATCTATAAACTGGAAAAAGACTGTTTATGGGCAATATGGCTGATGCACCATATACTATTTCAAAGGGTGACATCCCAATAGCCTTTTTCACTGTCACTCTGTCAGCCCATATTGCTAACTTTAATTTTGAGTCCCAAGCTCTCTTGTTCTTGTCCAGTATTCTCTCGATAATTTTCATGATGCTTTTATTGCTTGATTCTGCTTGACCATTTCCCTGTGGGTGGTATAGTAATGCATATGATAGATTTATCCTATGCCTATTGCAAAAATCAACAAATTCACCTGATCTGAAGCACATAGCATTATCAGTGACTATCTTGAATGGTACTCCAAACCTGATGATAATATTTTCCAGTATGAAATCCGTCACCACCTTACTTGTAGCTCTCTTAGTTGGAATGGCTTCAATCCATTTGGTAAAGTAATCAGTTGCCACCAAAATCCAACTGTGTCCCCCACTTGACTTGTCTACAATTTCCCCTATGAAGTCAATTCCCCATTGCTGAAATGGAGCATCCACAGTTACAGTTCTGAGGGGTAAAGCACCATCATATCTCAGCTTTCCTGAGAATCTTTGGCAAGGGTCACATTTCCTCACTAACCTTTGTGCATCTGAAAAGAGAGTGGGCCACCAATATCCTGCTCTGAGAATCTTATGAGCTGTTGTTTGGGCAGTATAATGTCCACCACACAATCCTTTATGCATGTCATTCAAAACATTGTTAGCTACATCTTCATCCACACACCTCAGCAGCACACCATCAGGGTTTTTCCAGTACAGCTCACCTTGAGCAATAACATACTTGATTGCATGTAACTTTAAAGTCCTCTTTTGACTGTCACTGAAATGGGAAGGACAATTCAAATTTTGTAAGTAGTATATAATATCCTTGTACCATTCAGATTTTGATACATTTACACTCTCATTTTGGACTGCATTGACTTGGCATGCTTCCAAGTTTGACTGTGCCATCATCTTGGCTAATCCTTGTCCTCTTACCAACTTGGTAACTTGTATGTCTATGTTGAACTCTTGCAGTTTGTTTATCCATCTACACCTTCTTCCAGTCACCTCCTGTTGAGTAAATATGTCTTTAACTGCTACATGGGGTACATATGCAATTATATGTGATCCTACCAGGTATGGTCTGAAAGTTTTGATGGCTCTGACTAGTGCATATGCCTTCTTTTCCATGATATCATATTTCAACTCAGAGGCTTGCAAGGACATACTAAAGAAAGCTATGGGTTGTTCAAAACCATCCTCATTTTTCTATAGCAAACATGCAGCAACAGTGTGAAAGGAAGCAAATGAAAACACTTGGAATGGCCTAGAAAAATCAAGAGATTTAAGAACAAGGGCCATCTTGATTGCCTCTTTGATACTCTGAAATGATTCAATTGCTACACTTTCCCAATGGATAGTTGCATCCTTCTTCATCATCTTAGAAATGTTCCTTGTGGTTTCTGCAAAGTTGGGAACAAATCTCCTAATAAAATTTATTTGTCCAAAGAAGGACTGAACTCCTTTTACAGTTTTTGGCATTTGAATTCTGTCAATAGCAGCCACTCTCTCAGGATCTATCCTAACTCCATCCTTGGAAATAATGTGCCCTAAGAGTTTTCCTTCAACTACCCCAAAAGCACACTTCTTTGGATTTAAAGAAATACCATATTCTAATGCTCTTATAAAAATCTGCTCTAGATGCAAACAATGCTGCTCTTCCTTCTTTGAATAGGCAGTCAAGTCATCTTGATATACAGCCAGGATTGAATCAATCAACCCTGCAAAAGCAACATCCATTGCTCTTTGAAATGTAGCACCTGCATTTGTTAGTCCAAAGGGCATTCTAACATACACATAAGTTCCCCATGGAGTGGTGAAGGCAGTCTTATACTATTCTGATTCCTTTACCTTCACCTAATTATAACTTGAAATCCATCCATCATGGACAAGAGTTGACAACCAGTCACTCTTTGCAACATAGCCTCCATATTAGGCAGTGGATAGTTATCCTTTAAAGAGGATACATTCAAGTTCCTAAAGTCAACACAAAGCCTAATATCACCATTCTTTTTTATGACTGGGACAAGATTGGACACCCAAGTTGAGTGTCTGATTGGCACAATTATTCCAACTTCCCTAAGCTTTTTGAGTTCTTATTGCATCTTTGGAGCTAAGGTAGGATTAATAGGTCTTTGCCTTTGTCTAAATGGCTTAGCTCCAGGCTTCAATGGGATCTCATGCTGGAATAGATCTTCCTTATAGGATTTTAGGTCCTCATATGACCAAGCAAAAACATGTTTATACCTTTTTAGTAATGCAATCAGCATACTCCTGATGTGTGGTTTGAGCTGTTTACCAATGTATACCTTCTTGGGGGCCTGAGATGTCCCCAAATTTATCTCTTCTAAATCTTCCTTGTTTGTGGGAGATGTCTTTGTGACCAGTTGGTCTCTACTGTCAAAAGCTCTTTCCAAAGCTACTAACCCTCTAGGGATTTTGTTAGTCTTCAATTGAATTATCTCTTTCCCCACAAGAGTTTCTTTTCCATCTATAGTTTCTACAAAAGCTTGGAAATCAATTTCTTGATTCTCATATTCATCTATGCAGTGCAAAAATTTTAACAAGTCCCTATCATCATTAAACACTTGCCAACTGCATATGTTCTCTGGTACTGCAAGCCTGATTTTAACTTCTACATTTGTAACATCTGAAAGAGTGATGTCATATGGCCTTATTGCAACATTAGCTAAGAAATTAGCCATAACATTCTTTGATCTCTCTATCTAGCCTATTGAAAATGCATCAAAAAGTTCAATGGTATCCCAAACAGCATGCTTGTATTGTTTCAATCTTTTATTTTTTGAAGCATACCTATCTCTAATTTGGGATACAATCAGCTCAGAATCCCCAAATACCCTTAGCATTTTGATTCCATGTTTGAGAGCTATGTTTAGGCCTAAGAGTAAAGCCTCATATTCTGCAATGTTGTTTGTGCAAACAAACTTCAGCAAGAAAGAGAATTTGAGGAGCTTACCATTTGGAGATAGGAAAACAACTCTAGCTCTAGAGCCTTCTTTTGCACAAGCTCCATCAAAATACATGGTCCATAGACCCTACTGGTCCAGCTCTTTAATGCAAATATTTTTCTCTTTATCTTCTCTATCATCTGAGACAACCTTGAAGTTATCACAGTCAGTGTTTACAAAGCATATCTGTTCCTCTACTTCTTGGTCTTCCACTATCTCTGATGATCTTTGTTCTCTGATTAGCTTAACATCCCTGCCATTCATTGGAATCATGGCATATGACAGGTCCAGCTGCATACTTCCACCAATTAGTGTTGCCCATCTTCTTGACAGCAACATACCATATTGTGGCTTGATGTCAACCACTGTTATATTCATTTTATATCTTTTTTCAGGAAATACTGCCAATTTGAAATCTACATCCTTCATGATTCCAATAACTGGTACCTCTCTAGCATCCATAGCATAACATTTTCCACATGCCTTGTCAATTTTCAATCCAGCTTGTTGCATGATGGCTAAAGGCATGACATTTGTAGATGCTCCAGAGTCAAGCATACAATTTCTGATTATTTTTCCATTTATAACCAGGGATACATAAAATGGTTCCACTTGTGAAGGGCACTTTGTCATAGTCACTCCTAAATAAACCTCAGGAGCCTCATTTTCTTCATTGCACATGACATGCTTCTCACCCTAGACCTGAACATTTTGTCTAGCTTGAAAAGGTACCCCTGAAATTAGGGATATTGTCCTATTCTTGATTTCCTCCACTTTCATCAGCTCCATAAGTGGAACAGAGACCTTTACCTGGGAGAGGAATTGAGCTATATCAAATGGAGCATAATTTTGTATAACAGTTGTAGCTTGCTCCACAATCTTATTTTTCTCCTGAACTGATTTAGCTTTTACTTTCATAGTTCCCTGATCATCATTCTTGTCTTGGGAACCTTTATTTTGATCTTCAACCTGGGGGATTTTATTTTCTGGTCCTTGAGATTCATGACCTATTCTATGTCTAAAATTTTTCTTGTGATTACCCCATTGCCTTTTTTGTGATTCCATCCCCTTATGACCATGCACTGGCTGATCTGCAGAAATACCTTCTGGCTGATGCGGGCTGCTTATCTAAGCTTTACCTCTGAGATTGTAGTTACTCTTGACTTGGGCCACTGCTGCAGCTGTGAGGGCCCTAATTTCCTCATCAGAAGGTCGTTGTAAGTTACTCAAAAAATTGTGTGAGCTTTGAGCATACACATAGCTTTCTTCATTACCTTCATCATAAGAATCCTGTTGACAGGCCTGAATTCCATTATCTGTGCTCTCATCAGCATCATAAAAAGGGTATCCATTGCTTATGGACATCATATTTACATCATCATCTTGCACACAATGTGGCTCATTGCATTCATTACAAGATGTAGCATTATCATACAAGGACTGAGCAATCATACACTGTGACTATGAATGTGGCATCTGACAAATTATACACCATGGAGTATCATCAACAATATTTATAGCTTTCTTTGGAGGATCAGGAGTTTCTTTGACATGTTGAGCTCTCTAATTTGTGTTGTTATGTGGGAATATAGGCTTACCATTATGCCAATTCGTATTATAAGGCATATCATGCAATGATGGTCTCTTTTCCTTCCTTTGGTAGACTTGCCTATCAGGACCTATCCCTTTTTCACTTCTAGCTAGTCTATAGCTTAGGTCCTTAACAACATTTGCCAATTTATCTATCTTATCTTCAAGGGCAGATGTATTACCTTGAGTGTTATGAGGCTTGTTTGGATTCTGTAGAAGTTTCACATCATCCCTTTTGTTTGTCTTCCCTGATGCTTTTCTGTTGTTCTCAATATTCACTACAATTCTGAAAGCATCCCTGAGAGTAGCAGGACTTTTATCTCTTAATCCATATGCAGTCTTTGCATCAAAGGCATTGATATACAATATTATGCACATTGGTTCATTTGGCCTCATGTGATGTGGCAGTTTGTTTAACACTTTAGTAAATCTTGCATTAAAATCTACAACCTGCTCATTTGACCCTTTAGTGATACTGGTAAACTCATTCACAAAAAAGCTAGGGTCGGTTTTGTCACCATACTGCTCCTTGAACATCCTTTTAAAATCATCCCATGATGAAATACTCCAATCAGGCAGATTCTTGTACCATTATTTTGCCTCATCTACTAAAGATTGCATGAATGACTTCATGAAAACATCCTCATGTTCAACCTCAAAGTTATCCATGACATTTTGAAAGGCCTTTAGATGATCTTCACCTGACACAGTGTTGTTTCTTGAAAATTTAGGCACTTGCAACCTTAGATGCTTGTCAATGGGGTTAGGATACCCAGGAATACCATCAAATACCAGCTGTCTGAATCTATCTAGCTGCATGGGCTGTCTGTCAAACTGATCAGTATTAATGTTTCTGTTTGCATTCTAGTTTCTTACATTGTTCAGTGGTATCCTAGCATCATTCACATTTTGTCTTTCATCATTATGCTGATGTTGCACTTCATTTCTTTGTTGATGTCTCTGCACATTTGCATTCTCAAGGGTAGGAATTGAATCATTTTGGGCAGTCCTTAAAGCTTGCACTTTCTGCCTCATGTCATCTCTAATTTTCATGGCTTGCAGATATTCTAGTTCTGCTCTTAGATTTCTGATTTCTTCAGCTAACTGTTCTTCTTTAGGCATAGAGGTAGATGGTCTCATACCATTCTGGTCATCATCTTCATCATTCCTCAGAGACTCTACCTCCTCAAACCTTTCACTAGGTTCTAGAAATGGGCATTTTTGGAACACCTCTGACCTCATTCTCACGCTACCACCCTGTTGCCTCTCATATGCACCTTGAATATTAGCTTCTGCATTTGAAAAGTAAGGCACATGCTATCTTGATGGCCTAGGGTTATCTTGCATATCATCATTCTTTTTGGGGGAACCCTCATGACTGACTGAGACAGCTCCCTTTCTTCTGTACATCATTCTTCTTGTTACTGGTAACTCTTCAAATAGAGGATTCTATTGGGATCTTCTCCCCTGTATATAAATTTTACTTTGACTGGTTGGGAGATTACTTTGGAGTCGCCACCTATTACTAGGAACTATTTTCTTTTCTAAATCAGGGTTCTTTCACAAAGTCCCTAGTAGAGTCGCCAATTTCTGTTGGTTTTTTCCCAGACTGGATGCTTACTCCCAGATTTCCCTACAAGGTAGCCATCAATGATCAACAGGATCTCTAGGCCAGGGGCCAACAGTGTAGGAGATAAACTCTATATTTTATCTCCTCTTCTTCTTCAGGCTCTACAAAACCTAGGGGGGTATTCCCTACTCAACATCCATGAGGTTATTGCATACAGAGGCTGAGATGCTGACAGAAAGAAGATAAGTCCTCCTGTAAGTAGACCAAAACTGTAAGATAAGAGCAAAGGGGCTGGCTTTGGTTCTATTTGCAGTTGTAGACAGAGGACTTGGATCCTAAAACTAATTCTAATGTCCTAATGGTTGTTTTAGTGTTTGATTTTGATTTTATGTTTGGATGCAAAGCTGGACATGGTTATAACACAAACACAAAGCAAGATTGGTGCCTATCCAGGGCCTGGAGTCAGTAGACATACACATGTGAATGATCAGCATGAATAACTAAAATTGGATTTCAGGGGGATACACATGATACCTGCCTTACAGATATCTCCCAATACAGAGTGTTAAGCTGTCTATACTTATGGCATCCCTATTGCAGTATACCCTTCCCAATATTCAATCTGAAAATAGTTTAATCTACCCCTTGAGCAGAAGTTAAAAGATTAAACATTCAACACAGGAATTCTATGTTCTAGAATCTTAGACATTCCTTGAATACCTAGACTCAGAAGAAGGATACATGCAAAACTAGAGACAGAATTAGCATAACACAGGCAAACATAGCATTATTCATATAAGATTGACCATGAAATTAGTGGATTCATGCAAAAACATACAACAGGAGATACATAAACTCACAAGTTTTGCTGTATAGAGCAACCAGAACCAACTGTATTGTATTACAGAGCCAAAATGTTCAACTTTCAACAACCACAAAAATGGTAACACAGTCTACCTATATCAGCCAGAAAGTGTACCTCAAGCCATTAATTACATGGTTTTGACAAAAAATCTGCTAGATACAGACTCCACAAAGGAATGGCGCTCAGAAGTTATTGCTGCATCAGACAGAAAAGACCTCAAGCCCTACGCCGCCATCAGGAAGTCTTTACTCAAAAATTGGGCAACCTGATCATGTGTACCACCGCCCATACCCCTGCTACAATTGCCATTGATGGCTCAACCACCCGCGGCTTGCTTGGGAACCGTCGCAACATTCAAAAAAGGAATTTCCCACCAAAACGCTTCTTCGTAGGTTTAAATTACATAGGGGAATAATCCCACATGCACGGTGCGGAGACCCCTTCAGTAGTTTAAAAACATGGCCACATGCATAATAAGCGTCGAGTGCTTTTGCCACGCTCGACCCACGATCCTTCGCCAAATACCCATCGCCACAACATATACCATCGACCCGCTCCAAAAATCTCTCACCGAGCTCAATAGTCACACCGATGCCCATCGCAATCCCCTGTTGGCCAGACTACTACCATCGGACTAGCCAAAAGCTCCTTCGCCGACAACACAAGTCACGCCGAAGACCACCTCTGTCAGAGCAACCAAAATCTCCCCAGCCGATAGACCAACTCTCACCGATAATACTTCATCGGCGAGACCAACGCAAAATATGCCCGATAGCCACTCTATCCTCCCGTCAGCCAGAGAATACTCCATCGGCGGACCCTCCAATAGCTATCCCAATACACAATCTCACTCCAATGGCATACTACATCCTAGGTCTTCGGCAAGACCATCATCCCTCGGAGCAACAAGAAAAACCTTGGCCGACAACACAAATCATGCCGACGACCACCTTGAACCTCCCTCATCGGCCAGACAACCAACTGTCGGCCCCACATAAAACTGCTTCACCGATGATGGTGATCATACTGATGAACCAAAAACATAAAGCTCGGAACCTTTGAACCATGAACCGGTTCAAACGGATGGTTCAACTGAGAAGTTCAATGTCAATTGGATCAAAAAGACGAGCAAAGGATTCACTTAGTGAAAAATGGAGCCAAAGCCCACAAACCATTGAACCTTGAACCTCCTGCTTGAACCATGAAGAAAAGAGTTCAACGGTTCAAGTTCAAACTGAAAGTTCAAAGACACAATCATAGCACTTCAAAAAGAACCTTCGCTGAAATGCCAAGTACCAAAAACACAAAGCCTTGAACCGTTGAACCTTGAACCAAAAGGGTTCAACGCGGTGGTTCAAAGCGATGGTTCAACCATAATCTGAGCACTCAAAAAGAAGTTTCGCTGATAGAAAAAGTCATAGCGATGAACAAGGAAACTTAGGGCTCAAAAAGAAAAAACCCTCCAACATCTGCGCTCAGAGCCAGACCAAAATTAGTGCCAACAGGTCCTAGGAGGTGTATAATACAAAATATCACTCCTAGAAAACATATAGAAGGTGGAATGAGAATAACAAAAGACTAGAAAATTTATAGAAGGTAAAACGAGGATATGCAAAGTATGGAAACCATACAAAAGGTGAAATGAGGATATGCAAATAATGGAAAATGTGTCTCTCTCTAGCTATGTCTCTCTCTTCCTCTCTTCTCGAGTCTCACTCTCCCTAAGTCTTCCTCTCATCCTTTCTTCCTCATTTTTTTCTCTTTCCCTAACTCTCTCTCTCTCTCCCTAACTAAACATATAATGTCAAATATATAGAAGGTGAGATGAAGGTGATAAAATAATATTAAACATATAGAAGGTGAAATGAGGATATGCTAGATATATAGAAGGTGAAATGAGGATATGCTATACCTAAAGAAGGTGGAATGAGGATAAGAAAATCATGTCAAACATTTAAAAGATGAAATAATAATGAGAAAAATATGGCAAACATATATAAGGTAGAATGAGAAGAAGAAAAGCATAATAAATGTATAGAAGGTGAAATGAGGATATGCAAAGCATGGAAACCATATAGAAGGTGAAATGAGGATAAGAAAATGATTCCAAATCTCTCTCTCTCTCTCTCTCTCTCTCTCTCTCTCTCTCTCTCTCTCTCTCTGGTAAAAGTTTAGAACTGCATCACGGCCAAATAAATAGTTTCTGTAGAAATTATTTTTCCCTAGAGAGTTTCAAGAGAAAACGTTTCACCCAAAACCACATAACACCTATGTGACAAAAAGAGTTTTGCCTAAAAAATTTTTGCCCAAAAATTTTAAATTTATAAAATTTGATTTTAACTTTGAAAAGAATGTTTATTTACATAGAAATTTTTAGGTGAGAGAGTTTCACCCAAAAAAATTCTAGCAATATCATCTCATCTGAAATTGCCTATGTGACATCCCATGTGGCAGCCAACCCCCTATTTTCAAGAAATTGAACAAAACTTCAAGTTCAACTCCGAATTTCTCCAACCAAAATGTATTTTCATAAAAATCTAAAAATACCCTTTGGTAGATCCTAGAGTCTAGAATTTTAAAAAATATAATTTTTAATATTTTGATTAGTTCTATTAGGATTATTTTTAAATTTATTGCAAGTAGGTTATTATAATCAAACATGCAATCAATTAATATTTTTTTAAAAAATATTAGAATATACTTAATTTTTTTGAAAAATATACAATGCACTAGAGGAGAGAATCCTTTCCAAGAGAGTATAGTTTTTTTGATGATAAAAACTTTAGACAAAAATTGATGTTCCATGAAAACTATGTCAATTTGAGTAAATTTGACTTTACAAAATTATTAAAAAATAAATTAATTCATAAATTTTTTCTCTCCATACACTAGATTTTCAAGTTACCTAAGTGGGAAAAGAATTTTAAAAAAAATAGTTTGCTTTAAATTTTGTGACATCCCATCAACCTCACTTTTTTCAATTTTTTTTGCAATTAAATTTACGCTCTTAAATTTGTAAAAAAAATGTCCAACTAATTTTTAGAAATTAAAAAAATATAAACATAAACTATATTAAGAGTTCTACATTTCATTAGTTTATATCATTTTAAAATTCAAAACATTTACATCACTTTTAGGTGCTCAAAGTTGGAAAACTGTACTTGTGTTGGCCATTTCCTTTATAAAAGTGTGACACAGTTCTAAACTTTTACACTCTCTCTCTCTAAACATATATTATCAAACATATAGAAGGTGAAATAAAGTTAAACAAATAATGTTAAACATATAGAAGGTGAAATGAGGATATATGTTAATTTATTGTTAGTTCTTAAAGCTTTTCTTTGCTTCAAGAATATAAAATTCTCTACTAATAGTACTAACCACAAGAAGATCAAAGATTTTTTCACACCACTAACCTACATTAATAGAACCACTAGAAATAAATTTAACTAAAAGAAAATAAAATATACTCAAATCATAAAACTTAAGAAGTACATAACATATCTTTGTGTCAATTCACCAATTCAATCGAATGAACCATGTGGATCCACTCTACTCTTTGTGGTGTCGAGTATTGCTTCATGATCAGACTCACAAACTTTCTACAAGTTCTTATTCAATAGTCTACCCCCATATTTTATCAATTGAATATTCAATGTCACAACAAGGTTAGAATAATAAAGAATTTTCTGATGTGTGTCAAATTCCTTGAACAACCACACATCAAACTTCTTCATTAGGTACCCTCCAAGACATGTTTCAATAACAACCACCAATCCTATAGGACACTTAATGTCTTTTCCATTTATGACAAGGGCTACCAATTTGTTTTTTTACCTCAACACAACAAAACAAACAATATCCATTCCTTCATCATTAAATTCATCTACAATAACTACATAAACATGCTTGCATTAAACTGCACAAAAAAGATTAATTCAATAAATGATACAAAAATACTACATCAAAATCTAAAATATATTAATTTTCATTAAGTAGTAAATCTATAATACCTAGTTTAATTAGATATGAAATATCATAAATGTCAACTGATGATTCCATCTCCATGATTTGTAGTGCTCCTAAAAGTTGATATATCTCAAGTGGGCGTAAAGTTATAGCACACTATTTATCAACCCATTCTTTTGACTAACACTCATTCCAAGCAAAATTTATATATGAGGAACAAAATCATACCATCCACCTAGTATGAATAGTATAAGAAGCTGCATTTGAGATTTTAAAAGAGTGGAACTCACTCGATCCTATCACTATACAACAATCTTCATATTTTGCAATGTTAGCTTCTTGTATCAACCAAAAATAATTATGAGCTATAGACTTACCTTCATTACCTAGACCCATTGTGGAGTTACACATTTGATGATGGATGCTACATCTATCAACTTCACAATATTATTGTACTTCAACTCTTCTCATGCTAAGACTCTTTCAACACATGTTCCCACACTATCATTTTCCCCTTTTGCATGTCTAACCTCAAAGAAATTTCGTATATGTTGAACACCACCCACCATATGCATCCTAATCAACCAATAGAACATCTATAAATTCTTAAATTGTGATGTATACTTATCTAACCATATAATATGTTAAGCACACATGATGTTCTTGGTACTCAAATTACCATAGAACATCTAAAAAACAAACTTACATAAACTTTGTAGAATGTGTGCAATAATCACTAATATAAAAATGATACTCCCTCAAGATATTTCTATCTCCATCTATACTATCAACTACATGAATGAATGTTATATGCATAAATATAGCAACCTGAGTGGAGTTGTGGTATTGTGATTGACCCTCATTCTATGGTTCTAATGTATAATTCTTTACAAAGTCAACAATGGCAAGATCATATGAAAAGAAAATATTTCCTTACATAACTTGAAATGCAAGTTCAACCATAGATCTCTATGTATATGCCTTGTATATGCATACATTATGTTTTCTTGAAAAATAGACATAAATTTAGACACTATTATTTTTTCACTCAACAATTCATATTTTTTGCCTCTTTACCATTTTTTAGAGTGTATGTCACTAACTTATATTTTCTAAAAGTTACTAGTTTATTTTCAATTACATGTGTATTATCCAAGTGTACATAATTTTTTAAATGTTGCAAAGCACTGCAACTATTTTTTTAACTAAAAGAGGGTAAAAATTTATTCCAACTAAAACAAAGAAGTACAAAGCCAGGGCATTATACACCCCTATCAATCTCTACTAAGTGGTCCAACTTTTGAGACAAATCCAGGGGTAATTGACCCCTATCTACAATGTTCCAATTCTGCAAATGATCAGAGGCCCATTTGGCCAAACAATCTGCAACTCTGTTCCATTCTCTAGGAATGTGATAGAAAGTAATAGATTCCAAGGAAGCACACAGATCAAGAATCTATTTTATAATCAAAGCTAAATGCCAACTGACATCTTCTAATTGCTACTTCTTCAACAAAGTCACCACCACCACTTGAGAATCAGATTCACAAATGATCCTTCTCCACCCAAGAGCACAACTACACTCCATAGCATATAAAATGGCAAGAGCCTCCATCATATTGTTAGTATGCGGACCCTTATAAACAAAAAAGATAAACTAAATAGTCCCAAAACTATCCCACCCAACACCCCCAATACCAGCATGACCAGGATTTCCCCAAGAAGAACCATCCCTATTGATTTTCAACACACCCTGAGGAGGAGGACACCAATGCCCCTCCCTATTTATCTTCTGAAGAGGATGTCTACATCTATTTCTCATGATCTGGCCAGCACCCTTCACAGCACCACTCTAAAGAGGAAGATTGAGATGATTGCATCAGGCAACATCTCCCAGATCCACACCCTCAACCAAGTCACACTTAGCCGAAACAATTTCTCCCAAAGAATGAAGAATTTTTTACCACAAATGTTGGACAACCAACTTCACATCTTGAAAAATCTCATGATTCCTCTGTAAAGCACCGTAACTATCACATGTTCCATACAAACATGATTTCTTATAAAATAATTATCCATCTACTCTTTCACATAAAATACTTGAAATAAAATCTCTTTTCGATTTAGGTGGATCTTCTATCATTCATTCCCACAAAATATCATCAGTATGCAAAGATACACATATATTTCAAAAAATATCATATTGTATAGAATTTCAATGTGGAATCTACAACAAGCTTTGTGTGTATGATTTATTTGGGCATAAAAAGGTTTTCCCATTTCAAAATATATTTGATTATAAATCTCTACAAATATGGAGAAAATTTGTGTTTGAGTCATATCCAAAAAATGCTTTGGATGTGGCACACGGTTTTGGCAACCAATTCTCTTTTTTACATCTCTTTGATTAGGAGATACTTTTGTGTTATTTTTAAAAAATTCTTTAATTAGGCATTTGAAGGCTTCAACGATGAATTTATCTTCTTGTGTAAATCTACTAGAGAACGCCAATAGTTCATTTTTATTTAGGTCCTCAACTCTTTCATGCCTCCCAATGACTTTCATTAGTATTTTTCTACTTATTTTTAGTACTTGATTTGTTTTCCTTATCAAATGAGGTTTCTTAGTTTGATTAACTATTATAATTGATGTAATGACATGTCATGTAGCATTACTATCTTTGGTGTGTGAGGTTGAACTCAGACTTTGATATGCATTGATTAGATTTTTATAATAGTTTTTTTGCTATTAGTATTTGATGTTTTTAGACAAAGAATCTTCATGATGGACCTAACGTAAGATTTTTCATCATTTCAACAAATAATTAAAATATTTTGATTTCACTTAAGTTTTCAAAAATTATTTTCCATATTTTATTAACATTTATTCTACAAGTACATTTGAGAATCTTATAAGGCATTGGTTTTAGAATATTCTCATCAATTTCAATTAAAAACTTAAGTTTTTTATGAAAAATTATAGGTGTTCTAAATGGAAAACTTGATTCATTGGGTAATTGTTTATTATTCAAAAATTGATTAATTGGTTTAACATCTATATTTACTGTAAGGGTAAAATGGTGATCAATCAAATGAATTAAACATGACCCAAACATCAACAGAATAGTGAAACAAGAAGGATTCAATAAACAAAGCAATGAACAAACATAGTGCAAACCTCTCCCGTTTCGAAACTTCTGTTGTTCGCCTATCACGAATTGTCCTTTTGCAGATGAGATGAGCCCTCAGAGAGTGCAATCTTTTTAGCTGTTTGTAGGAAGTTGACGGTGAACGGCTATGGTGATACGCAATGAAGATGAGCTCCAATGCAAGTAGGTGATCTCAAGCTTGTAGATGACAAAAGGGTGTCAAAGGCGCGCTGGTGATATTTCTGCAGAGTAACGATGTCAAAAGCCTGGATGATTAGAATGGAGGGATGAAGCTTCATTTATAGACTTGGAAGAATGAGAATCAACGGTTGAGAGGAGATATGAAGATCAACGGCTGAGGAAGGTTGAGGAATGTGCAACCAGTAGAAATGTGACAAGTGTCCCAGCTCCATCATGAAAGGGGGGATGTGACAAAACTGATTGGAGAGTTAACTCCATTGACTGGTCTGTTAACAAACTTGATTGATCAGTTAGAAGAATAAATCGTGGAATTGACTGAATTGATTGAGGATTTGACTCAATCGACAGGTTAGTTAACAGATTTGATTGATTAGTTAACTAACCTCTGATTTGGGAAGAAATAGGCCATGTGGGTGAGGGAAAATAAGATAATTAAATATTAAATATATTTAATTACATGTGCAACCCGATGAGGTGGACAAGGTGAGGTGGAAAAGGTGAGGTGTAAAGGTGATGTGGATTTTTAGAATTTAGAACTTAGGATAGAGGAATTTGGCTTAATTGAATAATTTATGATTATTTAATCATGTAAGACATTTAGAAGAATTTTAATTAAATAAATTGAATTTATTTAATTATGGAATAGTGAATCGATTAAATAAATTTAGAATATTTATTTAATTGATAGAAGAATGGAATAAATATTTAGAATATTTATTTAGGATGAATTGTGTCATTTTTAGGCGTATACATTTTGCCCCTCTTTGATGCAATGCAGTTTACAGCGTTGCTTCAAAGAAATCGATAGTTTGAATGATGATACATACCCTAGTTTGCCCCTGGTACAGGTTCAATGACGATAGGATGCCCCCTCGGGAGATTGGACGAGAAAAGGGTGAAAGAAATGGAGACAGACAATCTCACGAAGACGAAGGGGTTAGGATAGGTTGGAGGAAAAGGGACGCGGTCAGGGATGCGGGAAGAAAACGGGAAGAAAAACAGGCACGGGAAGTAGTCACAGTCATCACCTAGCCAGAATTAGGGTTTGGAGGCTATAAATAGGAGCTGGGTCCACAAGAATAGTCATTTGTACACTTGTTTACTCTGGATTGGAGTGAGAGAACCTAGAGTAAACTTGGAGCAGCATGGCAGCTAGAGTAGTAGACATTCCGCGCGAGGAGCACCGATTCAAGTGAGTCCGTCGATTCAGGCGGCCAGCAGAGGCAGGACCCCCGGTATGTGTTTCAAAAAATTTCTCCTAGGGTCGATTTAAGATGTCATAAATGCCATTAGAAAATAGGTCAAATGCATGCGCTGAAACTCAGAACGGCGCATATGCCTCGCGAAGTGGCGCATTTGTCGTTGCGCAGTGCATATGCCGGTTTCGGCGGCGCATACATGAAATCTGCGCATCTGTGCAATGTAGCGGTGCTTTTGTGATTTGGCGGCGCATATGTATTTAAGCCACGCATATGTTGAAAGTAGCGGCGCATCTGTTGATGCTGCGCATATGTCAATTTTAGCGGTGCTTTCATAATATGCCGGCGCATATGCCGAATGTTGCGGCACATCTATTGGATCTGCGCATACGTGCACTGTGGCGGCGCATTTGTGTAAGGCGGCGCATATGCTGATTTTAGCAGCGCATATACCAAAAAATGGTGCTTTTACCACCTGTAGTGGCGCATTTGCTGTGGATAGCAAAGGACTTAGCCAAATTGACTCGATTAGCATCCTGTTTGATGCGGTAATTGATGAGCTATCTCTGAGATTGCAGAAATCTAGTCAAAAGATGTAGTGTGCTGTTTTGATCAATTTGAAATGCTAAGTTTAGTTGATATAGTTCAGTAGGTATGTTGAGTATGGTATATGTCACTTGAGATTGACGCCTTGCCTTGCTTGCTTGCAGGAGGAGATTCGGGACACACTGCAGTCGAGGGAGACGTTTCCTATGCCCTTATTGCAGAGATATATGCTGACAAAGTCTGACAGAGTGGCGCTTGGTGCCATGGGTTTGGATTATGTATGCTTTATGCCCGAGGTGCGGGTGAACCATGGACTGCTGACAGCTGCCGTGGAGAGATTCCACAGTGAGGACGGGACCTTCCACTTTCCGACGGGAGAGATGACAGTGACCTTGGAGGACGTCTACCGGATACTGCACTTGCCAGTGGTAGGTGAGCTAGTAGAGTACGATGCACAGCAGGACGTGGGACTCACCGAGTGCCAGCGGGTGTTTGATGATCCCGAGCTAGCTGGACAGGTCATCCCATGGCAGGATATATATGACTACTATGACTACTTCCCTGGGATTGTGGCTGGACTGATCGGGGGCGTTGTATGCCCGGACAGGAGATCGCATGGGTTCCCCATTGGATGGGGCAGGGTCATGGAGCGGATGCTGACTGAGGGCACCCGATATGCATGGGGAGTCTGCGTACTGGCCCATCTATACCACGACATGCATCAGGTGGTGTACCACCGCAGCACGAGTCTATCGGCTCGGGTGTTGCTTCTACAGTTCTGGCTGTGGGAGCACATAGCAGTGACGAGGCCGATATGCGTCTTTGCAAGGCAGCGAGGAGAGCCATACAGTTATGGCTATGCAGGAGTGATTTCCCAACACAGGCTGGGGAAGCTAGAGTACTGGAGACACACCTTGGACAGAGTGGATGTGGTCATCTAGTGACCATATCTTGACTGCGAGCCTTGGGACGACGAGGGAGACGAGCTGCCATACTACTTTCAGACCAGGTGGCTGATAGGCCAGACATGGCACATCTTGGAGAGACAGATGGTGGGCAGGGTGCAGCAATAGTTTGGGCGGAGACAGGGTATGCCACAGGGGCAGGCCATGTTCGCACGGACACATGCAGAGAGGGTCCGATGGGGGCCGATGGCTTCATATGAGGAGGCTCTGGCAGAGTTCCAGCAGATGTCGTATGTGGCATGGGACATGCGGAGAGAGATAGCAGATGCGGGGGTGACACAGGAGTACGAGGATTGGATTACTGCACATCCTTTCCTGAGATATTTAGGACCTGGCATGCTGGTGCCTCGTATTGATGAGGCGGACTCAGAGAAGGAGGGAGAGGCTGGCCCAGGGCGGAGGGCAGTTAGAGGAGGACGAGGACGACAGGGTGGTAGGGCCAGAGAGAGGCCGAGACAGCGAAGGAGGATAGCTCAGGCTGAGCAGGCAGTGCCAGGGCAGGCAGAGGCACAGCAGCAGATACCTCAGCAGGTACAGATGCCACCACCCCAGCAGGTACCACAGCAGCAGGTGCCCCAGCCACAGGGGCCAGTACAGGGAGAGGCTCATGAGAGGACCATAGCCGGTTTGAGGGGACAGGTGCAAGAGCTACAGGCACAGCTGAGGAGGGTAGAGCGGAGGCGAGAGACAGACGCAGCGGTGATCACTGGGTTGACCCGCGAGAGGGACATGGCAGACGCACGGGTACGGATTATCCGTGTAGAGCGGGATACTGCTGTTGTCGCTATGGGGACAGATGCAGCGAGTTCATTCTTGGTTGGGCAGGTGCAGCAGGCACAGGCACAGGTTGGCCAGTTGCAGACGCAGTTGGCACAGGCATAGACAGATCTAGCCAAAGCACAGTCCCAGGTGCAGTATTACCGAGGGTTATACCATGGTGCCGTGGCATCGACCCAGAGTGCAGGGAGTTTTCGGAGTTAGTCTGGGGTGACGCATAGAGCAGGTCCATCACAGTCAGGGGCCTCCGTGATGGGTCCTCAGCAGTCAGGAGCTGGCAATAGTGGGCCACAGCAACAGGGATAGACACAGACTAGATTTTGGACATTTTGGGACATGTATCACCATCATTTTGGATGCATATTGTATATGACACTTTTATTCTAGAGAGAGATGACAATTTTGTACATTTGGACCTCTTGTGTATGATAGTATATATGATGATGCAGCTTTGTGTATCTATTGCATGTGCTATGTGATGAAGATGTACTGCTATTATATGATGTGATGTATGTGCATAGTTAGAGATCTATCTGATGCTAGATGAGATGCTTGATGATATGCGGCTATATGATGTCTATGTGATTTAATGTTTTCAAATGAATGCAAAATGTAATATGATTTCTATGTGAGAGGCAACTTTGTTATGGGACGTATATATGATCTAATGCAAATGTATGTATATGTGTTATGATTTCTATGTGATGATGCAACTGTGTTATGGGACGTCTATATGATCTAATGCCAATGTATGTATATGTGTTATTTTGTTCTATGTGATGGTGCAACTGTGTTATGGGACGTCTATATGATCTAATGTAAATGTATGCATAGGTGATATGAGTTTGATGTGATTATCTGTGCTTTAAGATGTGATGTGATGCAAATGTATTGATGACCTAATGCATTGGATGGTGTATTTCTATGAACCTAAGCATGTGCATGACTAGTCCTACAAATGATCGATATGCTCCTATATGCTTTGGTTTTGTGAAGTCCAAATGTACTATATCAACATAAGACTAATATGATAGACAAATAGAAGAATGGTTGTGATAAGATGACTTAGAAACTTTACTTGATATCGTTACTCTGCACAGTTTGGATAATGAGGATTGCATGGATGTGTATGTGGATACAGGATGGATGCTTTAATTTTAAGAGTGCTTTATTTCATCATTGGGCATATTTTTGTGGTACATTTTCTGAAATGTTGTAAGTGAATACAAGCATCTAGGTATAATTGAACCAAGATGTCCTGAGTACCGCTTACATGGATTGTGATTTAGCAAGCTAATACAAGCATCTAGTCAAAATTGAATCTAGATGACCTGAGCACCTCTTGCGTTTCAACAAGCAAGGATTGCCCCCGTTCGTGTTATGCCTGTGATGTCCTCGATGATCTTTTGCCGATCATGTCCTTAGACAAGGCTTCACATTACTAAAGTTTAATCCACAAATAGCAAACAAAGAAAATAATCATACCCCCATCATAGCAACTCTAGCTTTTGTCATCCTTGAGTAGCGTAGAAAGACATGATAACAACAATCCAGACTCTATAACTTAACCATGGTTCCAATCCACAAAACAGTCTTGCATTTAGATGTGAGTTTCTTGCCATAATTTAGATAAAATCAGTTAGAAGACCTTGGGTATTTGCTTTGCATTAGATAGGTGAAGATGCTCATTGTCAAGATTTTTTGCTTGTAGCGCAAGTTCTGCTTGCACTTGCTTGCTTGGTGAGAAGATTGCACAATCCTTATTGGGGAGACGAACCCTAAGGGACTGACCTAGTGCCTCATGGGCTCATTGCTAAATGGCCTTGCCTACGTGATGACGCAGAGGCAACGTAGTTCGAGGTAAACCCTAATGGACCATGGATGGACTAGAAGAAAGATGACAAGAATGAAGACAAGAAGGGGGATGAATGGGACTATAGGAGAAATGGAAGCCTCGGGGGCACATTAGAATAATGGCCTTGCCTATGTGATGGCATAGAGGCAACGTAGTTCACGGACTTGGACCATGGACACCGACGAGAGACACTATGTAGGCTCACATTGAGGAGACGGTATGGGACAAAACCTTGGTTGATAAGGCCACAAGGAGAGTATCAAGCCATGATAGGTAACTGTCAGGCGTTTATTGTGGGGTAGATATGTATCGAATGGGGCAAATGGAGAAAGAATGGACTCAAGGGGATTCGATTCCCAAAGATGGAGAAGGCAGTTTATCACAAGTAATGCCTGTTTACCAGGTTTTCATCACTTGCTTTTATTTGCACGAGAAGCTAGAAAGTAACATGACGCCTGTTTGCCAGGTTTTCATCACGATACCTATCCAAGGCGCCTGTTTGCCAAGTTTTCACCAAAGGACGATTTTTTTGTATGCCTTTCTATCTTTTCTAATTTTTTTGTATTTTCTCTTTTCAATTTTTTTTTGTATTTTTTGATTTTTTGATTTTATTGCGCCCCCTTGCATTGGGGTTCTCCTAGGTATAGAACCGGCGAAGATGCATGCTGTTGATTGGATCATCAAACAACTCACCCTCTGATGTGGGCAACTGATATGCCCCCGATCCGTAAGCAGCTACAATCACATAGGACCCAAGCCAGTTTGGCTCGAACTTACCTTTCTTTTCTCTGTCCTACTGATTGCGAGGGTTCTCTTTTAGAATGAGGTCCCCAACTTGGAAGCATCTTGGTCTAACCTTGTGGTTGTAGCTTCTTGACATCATCTATTGATAGGCTTTGAGATGGTCAAAAGCTTTCTGACGCATTTCCTCTAGCTTCTCTAGTTCTTGTAGCCTGGAGACTCGGTATTCTTCATCTGATATGAGACCTTTCAACGACACCCTGAGGGATGGGAGTTCGACCTCAATGGGAAGGATGGCTTCGGAACCATAGACAAGGGCGTAGGGTGTAGCACCTATGGGAGTGCATATACTGGTTCTGTAGGCCCACAGAGCGGGATTGAGTTAGATGTGCCAATTGCGACCAGCTTCATTGACAGTCTTCTTGAGGATTTTCAGAATGGTTTTATTTGATGCCTCAGCTTGGCCGTTACCTTGGGGGTAGTATGGGGTGGAGAAACGATGTTGGATTTTGAAACGCTCACAAAGTTCTTGGACATCCTAATTTTTGAATGGTCTCCCATTATCTGTTATGATGGATGAAGGGATGCCATATCGGCAGATAATGTAATTCATAATGAACGAGGAAATTTGCTTGCCTGTGACGGTGGTTAGGGGAACGGCTTCAATCCACTTTGTGAAGTACTCAGTGGCGGTTATGATGAATTTATGGCCGTTGGAAGAAGGTGGATGAACCTTTCCCACAAGGTCAAGTCCCCACTGGCAAAAGGGCCAGGGCGTCGTTAAAGGTCTCAACTCCTGAGCAGGTGCATGAATCAGGTTCCCATGTATTTGGCACTGTTTGCACTTTATGACGAACTGACAGGAATCCATTTCCATATTGGGCTAGTAATAACCCAAACGCATGAGTTTCTTAGCTAAGGAAGGACCACTGGAGTGTGTTCCACAGATCCCTTCATGTACGTCTCGCAAGGCGGTTACGGATTCTTCTTGTTCTAGACAACAGAGTAAAGTACCATCCAGACCATGTCGGTAAAGGGTATTAGCTATGATGGTCTAATGGGAGGCTTGTCGGATGAAAGTTCACTTTTGGTTGGAAGAGAGGTCCGATGGAAGAATATTGTCCTTGAGGTAAGTGTAGGTCTTACCGTACCAAGGTGAATCAGATCCTACTAGGAGGCAAATGGAGTGGGTTTCGAGGAGATCATAAGCTGGTTGTCGAATGGTTTCTACTAAGAATTCATACCGTGACTCGTATTCAGGTATTTCAAGAAGAGAGGCTATGGTAGCCATTGCATCTGCTGCTTTGTTCTCGATCCTGGGTATTTGTTCAAAGGAGATGGTTCCAAAGTGTTCCTTGAGGTCGTCGACCATCCGTTTGTATGGGATGAGCTTCTCATCTTTGGTTTGATATTCATCGTTGACCTGATTTATGATAAGCTGAGAATCACCGTAGATACATAGGGCTTGGATTTTCCACTCAGTGGCCATCTTGAGACCAATTACCAAGGCTTCATATTCCGCTATATTGTTAGTGCATGGAAATAACAACCTGTAGGATTTTGGAATTTTGTTGCCTTGGGCCGTGATAAACAGGATACCTGCCCCCGATCCATGGTTGGTGTAAGACCCGTCAAAGTAGAGTTTCCAAGGAGATGTTGACAGAGTGAATAAAGACTCATCGGGAAACTCAAACTACATTGGTGACGTGTCCTGTAATGGTGCTTCGGCCAGTTGGTCAGCTATGATTTGCCCTTTGATGGCTTTTCTGTCCACATATTCTATATCATATTCACTAAGAAGCATAACCCACTTTGCTAGTCGACCCGTGAGAGCTGCTTTGCTGAGAAGATACTTTAGTGGGTCGATTTTGCCAATGAGTTTGACAGGATGTGCCAACATGTAGTGTCAGAGTTTTTGTGAAGCAAAAACCACCGCAAGGCATGATCATTCTACCTGTGAGTATTGTAACTCGTAGCCCACTAAGGTTCGACTAATGTAGTATACAACTCTTTCCTTGTTCTCATAATCTTGCTGCGCTAGGAGAGCCCCAAGAGCAGTAGGTGTAGCAGAAATATAGAGAATTAAAGGTTTTCCTTGGATCGGAGGCATGAGTATAGGAGGGTTCATAAGGTACTCCTTTAGCTTGTTAAATGCGTCTTCGCATTGTTCATCCCATTTAAATGGAATATTCTTATGTAGGAGGTGGCTGAAAGGTTGGCACTTGTCCGGCAACTGTGAGATGAACCTTCGGATGGCCTGCAGCTTGCCCTGTAAGGATCTCAACTGTGTTAGAGTCTTGGGCGGTGGCATGTCCATTATTGCTTTGACCTTGGCCGGGTCTACCTCTATGCCGTTTGCTGACACGATGAAGCCTAGCGGCTTGCCCGATGTTACCCCAAACACACACTTCTTCGATTCAGTTTGACTTGGAATTGATCCAATGGTTGAAAGACTTTCTCTAGGATATCCAGGTGTGAGTCCCTCGTGAGAGATTTTGCTAAGATATCGTCAACATAATCCTCCATGGTCACATGCATCATGTCATGGAATATAGTTGTCATGGCCCGCTGATAAGTAGCACCTGCATTTTTCAGCCCAAGAGGCATGACATTCCAGCAAAAGGTACCCCATGGACAAGTGAAAGCTGTTTTGTGCTGATCCTCTGGTGCTATTTTGATCTGGTTGTACCCTGAGAATCCATCCATGAGTGACAGCATTGTATGTCCTGTCGTGAGGTCGACTATGATATCGATGTTAGGCAATGGAAAGTCATCCTTGCGGCATGCTTTGTTTAAGTCTCTAAAATCGTTGCATAGTCGAACCCTGCCATCTAGTTTAGACACTGGCACGATGTTTGATATCCATTCGAGGTAATCTATGGCTCTGATGAACCCCACATCTAGCAATTTCTTGAGTTCTTCCTTGACCAAAAGGGCTATATGGGGATGCATCTTTCTCAGTTTCTACTTTACGGGCTTCACCCCTGGATCCAATGGCAGATGATGCAGAATTAGGTTCAGGTCTAGACCTGGCATGTCAGCATATGACCAAGCAAAGCTACCTCTCTTCTTCTTAAAGAATGGTACAAACCTAGTTTTCTCAGGTGGTGTGAGAGATTTTGCGAAGTGGATAATCTTGGGCTACTCTTCGGTGCCAATATTCACTAGCTCTGTTGGCTCCACCACAATCTGTGACCATTCCTGGTACATATTACTAGGGAGAGTGTCAAGCATTCCATCGTCAGGTGCCACAGTTGGGTTTTCACCTTCGGATACGTCTTTTCTTTTTACTATTTTATGATCTGACACTGCTGCACAGCATTTTTCACCATCAGATCCATTTTTTATTTTAATATTTTTGCGACTAGAAGGCTTGGCACCCTCCCCAAAGTAAGCCACAGTATTGAGTTCGATAGCAAAACCAGCTTTATGATCTCCTCTTGGTAAGTGATCCCTAAGTTCCATATAGTCAATGTAAGCGTCATCGTTCTGGAACATATCTAATTGGGGGGTTCCTTGCAGATCCCAGTCAATAAGCTCAAGGTGTAAGAGGGGAAGGGAGTCAGATGAGAGATCTGATTCGTTAATGGTGTGAATGGAAATGTCGTGGTCACTGGCGGGAGTAGTGTTCTGGGTGGTACTTTCTTCCAGGTTGTTTATCACAATGGAATCGAAACTTTCCTCGAAAGCCATAATCTCAGGGAGGGGCAAATCAGACTCCAGTGGTCTGTCCCGTTGCGTCTGTCCCTCATGGTAGGGGCTGAGAGTTTGGATGGTGTCAATCTCCTTGTCATCGTAGGAGTGCTTTGTCAGCTTATCCCACTCATACTCATTCGACTCATCTGAATCTGCATCACTATCCACTTGGAGTGTTTGAATTGTCTCCACTAGGCAGGCATTTTCTTTAGCTTTACCTTTACCTTTGTACCCTAGGCCAGTTGTGTTTCTAGCCGAAGAGGATGAAGAAGGTTGGATAGGTTCAATGATTCCTTCTTTTCTGAGGCCTATGGGGCCTCGTCCTTCATACCCCATCCGGTGCAAGATAGTTTCACCTCGTCCATAGAGTTCCGTAGGGAGTCTAGGCGGCTCTTGGGGTGTGTTTTCCTCTTCAGCATAAAGCCATTGCAGGAGATCTCGCTCCTCTGTCTCATTAGATAAGGTCCCCCATTTTACAAAGGGATTTGCGGGAGTTATAGGAGGAGCAGATGGCTTTGGAAAATGCCTAGGATGATGCTTGGGTTTGCCAAAGGAGCGAGGAGACAAAGGCATGGTGGCAAGGTTGAGGCTGTGCTCAATGGAGTACTCCCCCACGCCATTTTCTTTTATGGTAAGTTTCAGCGGTTTGGGCCTCGAGGAGGAAGCTTCGGCAGTATGGTCTTGTGGTGAAGTAGGGCAAATGTAGGCTCTGTTGTTGGGAATGACGCATTCAGATTTTGCTTGGAAAGAGTTGCAATGTTTGTAGGGGTTGGGGTCGCCTTGTATGGTGACCTGCGTGCCATCGTGTGGGAACTTAATGCATTGATGGTAGGTGGAGGGGACAGCCTTCATGGCGTGGATCCATGGTCTCCCTAGTAGAATATTGTAAGCAAGCTCCCGATCAAGGACTTGGCACACCACATCTTTAATTACTGGTCCCACTTGAATGGGTAGGACAACCGTGCCCTTTGTGGTTCGTTCCTCCTCGTCATAGGCTTTGATAGTAATTTTTCGTCTGGGATCTACTGCCTGTTTGGAGAACCCCAGTGCAAGGACTAGCTTCAACGTGCAAATATTTAGACCGGCACCCCCATCAATGAGAACCCTCTTGATGCGGTGCTTGTGCACGAATGCGACAATGTGTAGAGGAGTGTTGTGGGGTTGAGATATGGAAAGGTCATCTTGCTCTGTAAATGAGATGGAAGTGGAGGATGTCAAATTACCCACCATGGTTTGAAACTTTTCTTGGGCTAGGTTAGTGGGGACAGTAGTTTCCACTAAGGCTTTCTCAAGAATCTCCTTATGAGAAGGAGATAGACGCAAGAGCTCCAATATAGAAATGTGAGCTGGAGTTTTTTGCAACTGGTCGATGACATTGTATGGGCGGGAGTCGAACGGAGATGGTGACGACCTTAGAGGGGTGGTATTGATCGTGACCTTACCACTGCGGGTAATTATACTACAACCAGTTCTGTTAGGTCCTGGTTGTTGGTTGGGGGATATGACATTGATCTGCGGAATGTGCTCAGAAATGCAGTTAATGGTGTACTCGAATGGAACGCTTGCATAGTTAGCATTAATCGACCCACTGTTCTGATTTGGCCAGTTGTGACTGTTGTCGTTATTGGGATTGCTATTGGAGTTGTTGCCGTTGTGACCATTGTTGCTGTTGTGGCCATTGTGGCGATTGTTGTTATATGGCCGATTGTGGTTTAGAAGAGGATCCCGGTAGGCCACATGAGATTCATTGGAGGTATGCTGTTGTGTCCCTCCCTGATTCTGATCCAGTATATCCTATATGACATTCTTGAGGCGGATACAATTGTTAGTCGTGTGCCCCCTTCCTCGATGATACTCACAATAATCTGTGTCCTTCCAATAGGGAGGTTTGACGATAGGCTCATAGTCACTTGTTGGCGGTAGAGAAATTTCATTGTTAGCCAACAACTTCCTGAGGGCAGACTCTTGAGATTCCCCCAACGGCGTGAATTTTCTCCTTGGATTTGAATTGAACCAAGGTCTAGGTTCCCGAGGGGGTGGCTTGTTGAGTGCACCGGTATTGGCTTCTCCCTTAAGAGTGAATATAGGTTGTTGCTTAGGGGCTGCTGCCTTGGCATCCACTACTCCATCGTTGACCACATTCTTGTTCTTGGTCCAAAACTTTGATTTATCTGTTGTATAATTGGAAGGAGGTGTGTCCTTGTAGAGCTTGAGAGTTCCTTTAGTGATCATAGCCTTTTCAATGAAGAGGCCCATTTCAATGACTTTGGCGAACGAGTTAGGGCATTGTATCTGAATCTGATAGCTAAGTTCAGTGTTTAGATTTTGGACAAATATTTCCAATAGCTACTTCTCAGGCATATCGTAAGAACACTTACTAGCTAGCTGTCTCCATCATTGTAGGAAGGCGGCGAATGACTCACCACTCTTCTGCTTGGTGTTGCATAGATCTAGCATAGATACCTCATGTTCTATGTTGTAAGAGAAGTGCGTTATAAATTTATTGACAAGTTCATCAAAAGTTTTGATTCCTGGTGGGAGACGTGAGAACCACTCCATAGCTTGACCACCTAAAGATCGCGGGAATAGTCTCATTAAGTAGGTCTCATTGTGAGCTACTTCTAAACATGCTGCAGTGAATTCCCTAATATGATCTCTAGGGTCCCCCTTCCCTTTATATTTGTCAAATTTTAGAACTCCAAACTGATAGGGGAATGGTTTCATGATCAAATTTCTGTCAAAGGGGTATGGTGCTATATCTTCCAAAGAGTAGTTCTTAGAACTTGTACCGGTCTTAAGGTTGGATATCTCAAGCTTTAGACTTTCGATTTGTTGTCTCACATCTGCCATAGGAGTAGTTGGATCTACGGGTTGCTTTCCTCTCTCATTTGTATGGGGAACCGTGTCATTTGGATCTCTCTCATGCACATGTGGGACTATGTCATTTGTACCCCTCTCATGATCATTGTTTGCATTTTCCATGATGGAGCTAATGTCAAAGTCTGCGGGCAGTTTGATTCCGAGACTAGCAAGATGATGGAAATACTTATGGGGGTCTTCAAGGATCATCTTCTCTACGACACGTTGGAATTTTCTATCTTGCATGTGCGCCACTAATTCTTCATGAGAAATCTCTTCTTCACCATCACGTGGTGGGAGAGTGTGATCAGATGAGTCGGCCATTTTGATTTGCTTGTTGTACTGGGATCAAGTAAGAACCATGCAAGGTGACGCGGGATGGAGGGGGTGAGGACTAGAAATTCTGGCAAGGTGCCGACTGAGACTATTATGAATGGGATACCTAGGATAAGACTTGGACAAAGGATTCTCTCGCTCAATGACTTCAAGTAAGATGGTTGACACAAGACTCTAGCCACTAGCAAGGGTAGTCAATACCAGTCTTACTATGTAGGGCTTAGTCGTTCAACAAGACTACTAGCAAAGGTACTATGACCTACTAGGCTTACGTGAATTCACTAATGAAATGAAAAAGAACTTATGCCGAATCGATATGGGATAGGCTGACTTTGGGACAAGAGAGATTTGGACAGAAGGTGAGTGCGACAATGGACGAAAGAGAAAGAGTTGGGTGAAACGGATGGAGACTGACTACAAGGTTGACTCCGATCTCAGAAAGTGAAACTAGGCTAAAATGGGTGCTTTGATCAGGTGAAAATTTCTCCTCAAAAATAGGGCAAGTGCTCACTGTCGCATATGCGCAGCAGAAATGGACAAATGCCCAGCAAGTCATAGTAAATGCGCCGGTCTGGTGGACTATATATGCGCAGCAACAGTGCATATATGTGCAGCAAAAAGGTATATGCGCAGCAAGTCGTTACAAAAGCGCAGCAAGTCTGTGTATATGCGCAGCAGAAATGTGTAAATGCGCAGCTCTGAATTTTTTGCAAAATTTTTAGTTTTTCCT
This sequence comes from Cunninghamia lanceolata, assembly GCA_027924645.1. Classification (NCBI taxonomy): domain Eukaryota; kingdom Viridiplantae; phylum Streptophyta; class Pinopsida; order Cupressales; family Cupressaceae; genus Cunninghamia; species Cunninghamia lanceolata. The sequence continues at coordinate 627,648 of BSBN01001616.1, read as the reverse complement.
CTGTTTTTGGTATTTTTTTGGCTAGAAAAGGTCTTCCTGATCTGATATTATGAATTTAATAGCAAGAAAACATAGCAAGCACAAAGAATATTTTGTAGTTTTTCACTATTTTTGTAATTTTTTTTTACTCTATTTTGGACAAAAGCAAGCACAAAATCCTAGGCGAGAAGTGGGTTATAAGGGATTTGGGCCACTAAAACAAGAGGTATTTAATTCGGGCAACCGTTCAAGTGGTTACACGTGCAGCGGCGCTACTCTTCGTTATGGAGTCTCCCAGCCTCACAGGGTTGCGCCTGAGAGGGTTTTGGGGGAGGTTGGCCGTCGGTGTAACATAACAGCACTTGTTGCAGGAAGTTTTCACCTCAAGCATAATTTATTTTAAGTGGCTTGGTAGGGCTTGGCGTTAGCCTATTACCACTCAGGGTCATTCCCACTTGGACAAGCGTGCATCCAAGGGTAGGCCCCTCCTAAAGGTTAAACAGATAGAATGACAAGTCTGGCACTCTGATCACCCAGAAGAGGGGAGAGCATAAGCCTATTGTCATTCACAAGCACAGAATACACTGATTAATCCACCCTAGTTAAAAGTGAAAAACTAAATGGGCTAATCTACTCAAACAGAACTTTGAAGTGATTCAGCAATATAGCAGTGGTTCAGTTTTAAATCCCAGAAAGCAGTAGTGAGTTCAATTCTTAAACCACGTAGCACGAGTTTGTTAACTTTGAAATTCAGGTCTCATGATATAGCAATGGTTCATTTTAACTTCAAAAAGCAGTAGTGAGTTCAATTCTTAAACCGCGTAGCACGAGTTTGTTAACTTTGAAATTCAGGTCTCACAATATAGCAATGGTTCATTTTAACTTCAAGATCATTGATGAGTTCAATTTTAACCTTTAGATAGCAATAACTTGGAAGGTGTTTGCAATGCAAGCAAGAAATAAATTCAATTACTTCCTCCCTAATTAGAACTAAATGAAGATTTGAATGAACATTAATTTTTACTTCCCCTTTGAAAATGAAATGTGAACTAATTAGATGCAACTACATGGAACTAAACCTGCACCTATCCTGCAAAAACACTCCAGCAAACACCTGCGGAAAGGTTAGCGTTAGCAACTTCCCCTAGAAAAGTACTAAAACTTCAGCCTATTACAAATGCGCAGCTTCAGTGATCAAATGCACAGAAATAATCAACAGAAGCGCAGCATTAATAAATGCACCGCAATATTGAACATATGCGCAGTTAAAAGGAACGGATGCGCAGTATTAACGTATGCGCGGTAACAGTCTTCAAAAGCGCAGCCGAAATGCACATATGCTCAGGGAAAATAAAAGCGCCGCAACAGTGCACAAAAGCGCAGCAGAAATATACAGATGCGCAGAAAAGTAAAAGTGTCGTAACAGTCTTTATATGCGCCGTGGAAATGAACAGATGCGCCGAAGTAATCTGTGCATGACTCTGCGTGACCTGTACGGAACCTGCCTTCAAAAAAGCTCAGAAACGGTAAAATAAAGGGGCAAACAGCCCCACGGTGGGCGCCAAAAATGTAAGGGTAAAATGGTGATCAATCAAATGAATTAAACATGACCCAAACATCAACAGAATAGTGAAACAAGAAGGATTCAATAAACAAAGCAATGAACAAACACAGGGCAAACCTCTCCTATTTCGAAACTTCTGTTGTTCGCCTATCACGAATCGTCCTTTTGCAGATGAGATGAGCCCTCAGAGAGTGCAATCTTTTTAGCTGTTTGTAGGAAGTCGACGGTGAACGGCTATGGTGATACGCAATGAAGATGAGCTCCAATGCAAGTAGGTGATCTCAAGCTTGTAGATGACAAAAGGGTGCCAAAGGCGCGCTGGTGATATTTCTGCAGAGTAACAATGTCAAAAGCCTGGATGATTAGAATGGAGGGATGAAGCTTCATTTATAGACTTGGAAGAATGAGAATCAACGGTTGAGAGGAGATATGAAGATCAACGGCTGAGGAAGGTTGAGGAATGTGCAACCAGTAGAAATGTGACAAGTGTCCCAGCTCCATCATGAAAGGGGGGATGTGACAAAACTGATTGGAGAGTTAACTCCATTGACTGGTCTGTTAACAAACTTGATTGATCAGTTAGAAGAATAAATCGTGGAACTGACTGAATTGATTGAGGATTTGACTCAATTGACAGGTTAGTTAACAGATTTGATTGATTAGTTAACTAACCTCTGATTTGGGAAGAAATAGGCCATGTGGGTGAGGGAAAATAAGATAATTAAATATTAAATATATTTAATTACATGTGCAACCTGATGAGGTGGACAAGGTGAGGTGGAAAAGGTGAGGTGTAAAGGTGATGTGGATTTTTAGAATTTAGAACTTAGGATAGAGGAATTTGGCTTAATTGAATAATTTATGATTATTTAATCATGTAAGACATTTAGAAGAATTTTAATTAAATAAATTGAATTTATTTAATTATGGAACAGTGAATCGATTAAATAAATTTAGAATATTTATTTAATTGATAGAAGAATGGAATAAATATTTAGAATATTTATTTAGGATGAATTGTGTCATTTTTAGGCATATACATTTACATTTGAAATCGCATCATTATTTTCATTCAATGATTGAATATTTTCTACAATATTAAATTTAGATGACAAAAATAATGTACCTTCAACTCCCACATTCAATTTCTTACTTACACAAAGTTTTTCATTTGCTCCCTTTGTTTCTTCAAATATTCTCTTTCTTGGATCTTTCTTCCCTGCTTATCTCCATTCTGGTAATGATGTCTTCATTGATTTCTCTTTTCTTTTACTTCTCTCCTTTCACCATGGGTTCTCTTGATTTGGTGTTTTATTGGTCCTTTATATCCCATGGTGCCCTTGTTTGAAGAGTCACATCATTTGAAATATCCTTGTAGATCCTACCCCCTTTCCCCTTGTCATCCCCTTAAGTGCTTGCCCCCCTCTCATAGAGGTAGGAACTTAAGGAGACCCAAATTTCTCCACAACTTGAAAATTTTCTTTGCCAACCTAGTATTCTCTTCTTTCCGGTACTCTGCTCTACTTCTTTGAATGTTTTGCCCCTTCAATCTTTAACTACCCTCTTCCGAGGTCCCAGTAATGGAACCAAATGTTGGCAAGAAATGGGGAGGGATAGCAGTCTAGAGATTCGGTCCTCAGTCAATTCTTTGTAGTTAGTTTATACCCCAATCAAGTAGTTAGAGATTGATAGCAAAACACTAAGAGTAATATATGCAGAGTACAAACAACACATAACAATACAACACAAAAGAACTATTCGGTACTGGTAGATCATATATATACAACAATCAGATATCATAAATCCATCCTTTGATAGGTCTAAGTCTCTACCTCATCCATCTACATAAATACTTGATTAGACTTCTATGTCTCTTCTATATCATCAAACTATCCTATATCCTGCAACATCTTATCACATGCTTCTATATCATTTCCTACGTATCTTATCCTATATATATTGTATCTATTACATCAAGAGATGTGTCTTGTAGCATCATAGGTCAGCTCTAGCCTCTGCATAATGTATGTACTAGGCTCTGGTCAGCTCTACTCCATGCCCTACATCCTACTAACAAAGATCAATGGCCCAAATGCAATTTTAGGCCCATGGGCATTGGAGCTCCACGTGTACATTTTGTCTTGCAAAATTTAACCCTAGCCATTAGATTATAAATTGAGATCAATGGCCCAAATACAATTTCAATCTCAATTGGCATTAGAGCTCCATGGGTACATTTTAACCCATGGCATATAACCCCAACTGTTAGATTATAAATAAAATCAATGGTGGTAATTAAAAATTGGCAATATAACCCTAAAGTAACCAATAATTATATAATATTTTTGGTGAATTAATTTTATTGTCTACTATAACTTATAAAATTTAAGCAAATCTGATCTAATTAGGTATCAAATATTGTGGAGAATTTTTTAGTTTAAAGGTTTAATAAAATAAATGTTCTGGCAATTTAATGAGGACTAAAATATTTTTTTGTAAAAATGTGGCAATTCAGGTCACCTTAGAAATTGTACTATTATCCAAATTTTGAATCCCCAATTTCAACTATTAGCCAATTGGTGAATATTCTCCACTAAAAAATCACTGGAGATGGATTCAAATGCCAAACCAACCCTACTCATGTGTCCTTGTATTTGAAGTCAATTTAGAAGATATAAAACTGTAAGTATCACAAAGTACTGAGTTTATCTTGATGGTCAGGGCTTAATTAACAAAATGCTTATGTTCACCTAATGTTTCAAGGAGCTAGTTTTATAATGACATCACTTGGCCACCAACCAAGTATCAATTACCCTATGCCTAGTTAACTGATCTCTATGTTTAGGTGTATTTCTAATTAGACAAGAATAATAATGTTATTACAATAATAATAATGTTACTTCAAGAATAATAAATTACCAAACACATATTGATATAGCTATAAGGAATAAAAAAGAATTATAAAGGGAAATGTTTATAGATTAATTGTAAGCCATTATATCAAAATATTGGCCATCAAATAAACTTGAGAAAGAAAACAAAAATGTTGAAAGGCAAATGGAAGGCATGGCATATAGAGGAGAGAATACAAAATTTAATCGTGAATAGGCAATTTATGGAGATACATGCAAAGGAATGGTCAATCCATTACTAAAGTATGTTTTCCCCCTTCCCTACCTCAATTACCTCATGACTAAAAGGATGGATAGCACATTGGGGGACAAGACTAGCTCACTTAAATGCTTGAGGTGAACCATTTTAAGGGCTCACAAAATGAATGTGGGTGTAAGGAATCATGAAAAAAGGAATGAATTAGACTAGAAAAGGTAGATTACTGGGGAAGGATAGAAAATATTACCAAGAGGAAAACTTTTTGTAGGTAAATTCATTCCTTTTTGTTTTTTATTAAGTTTAGCTGGGAAAAGGGTCCCAGTCCCATACAAAGTAGCAAGTCTAATTAGTCCAACATTACAACATCAAACCCTTACAATAACCCATAGAGGGCTAGGGTACCATAAGCACATCCACAACAACAAACAGTCTCAAATCCAGTCCCAAGCGAAACAAAGAACAATCCACAAAAAAAACCCCAAAACATGAACCTCCCTGATAATAACCCATGAAGGGCCAGAGAACCAAGTCCAATAGTAACCTAGTATTAAAGAGGTATTAAATAACATAAAAACAATCCATTCTGATAATAACTTGAGCAGGCCAAGGGTACAAGCAGAACACAACAAGAGAATAGCATTAATACATAACAAAAAACAAAAGACTAGATATCATCTATGCTCAAGTCATGACACATCTTATTCATCATCTCCTCCCAAGAAGAAGTATCTTTGTTAGTCTTCTACCTTTTTCCAGACTCAATCTCCTTAACTTGCATAGTCTTATGTTTCTCCATTTGGTTCTTGATTTTCTTAACCTCAACAACAGTCTTCCTCATAGTATCATTAGAGAAATTTGCCAGTTCTTTCAAACCTTTTTCTAACCTCACAATCCTAGGATGATACATTTGTACCTATGAATGATGCTTAACTTCATGGTGATAAGGATATGGATGCTCCAAAATCACTCCTAAACAAGTAAAGTGAAAAAGGGAAAACTTGTACTTGTGATATGAGGTGATAGGAAAACTTAGTTACGAACCTATAGTTTCAATCTTCTTGTAGCCTTATGTCAACTAGACCTAAAGGCTAAGTGCCACCTATTTTTATCATCCAAATGCTTAAGGGTTGACATTATGGCCAAGTAGCTCTTTAGGGAAGGATGTATGATGATCTCATATATGAACCGAGTGGTTATAACCAAGTCTAATACATGTGTGGTTAGCCAGCTACCACTAGTACTATGTAGGCAACAGATGCTAGGAACTAGCCATTGTACATTAAGGATTAGTTGATTTTCACTAGTAGCACAGAGATGAAGGATGCCAGGAGCTATCCATAACATGATACAAGAGTGGGTTAGATGGTTGTCACAAGTAATGTACATGTGATAGATGCCAAGAGTAGTTGGTTGTCACCAACAACATAGAGGTGATAAGTGCCAAGAGCTACGTTTGGTATTATAAGGTCTATCCAACCTTTACTATTTCCATGCAGGTACTAACCCATACTAGGATGGTTAAACTTTTCCAGTGGCATGGAGGTGAAAGACGTCTCGATCCATTAACTCAAAAATTTCAATGAATTGTGGAGTTCTTTGTTGCCAATGGTGTTCTAATTGTACAATTTCCCCAACTAGTGATGGTGGCAAGTATTATGGGATGATTGGTATCCATCATAGCTAGTAGTAATCTAGGAAAAGTATGGACCCTTGATGGAGTAATGGAATGCATGGTACTCCTTTCCTTCCATTTGGGTTGTATTTAAGGATAGGTAAGTGTTTGCAAGCTTGGTATTAGGATGAGATATGCTAAAGAAATGAGTTTCATTCTATTAATCAATGGGATGTATAACTAATTGGTCTGCCCATATTGATACATCTCTCTCTCTTTGGTATGTATAAGTGGATATCCCCAAGTAACAGTGTTGTAGGATGAGTCAACCTTCATGTGTATCCCCTTAAGGGGTGAATAATGACAATTGCACTAACTTAATATACCTAGGCACCATGGACCCTTGGCATTGAAATACTCTCTTGGATGGAAAATATGAGCCCCTTGGTTGGGGTAGATAGGGTATCTTATTCACATGGTTATGATAATTTGTACCTTTACCTAATGAACTACTAGATATTGAAACCATGCAACAATGTTGCAAAATGCTATAATCTCCAACCTCTTATACCCAACCAAGTACTCTTGTTTAATTGTTAATGTTTTAATCATTATGATTAAACAATATGATATTTACTTAATATTATAATGGGGAACAGTGAGGGGGGTTAACCTCTGAAACCGCAAGCAATGATGACACAAATTATGACTATTGATCTATGTTAGAAATATGTTGTTTTAGGTATGTCTACAATGCTAGGATGGAATGCTTAGCAATAGAAGCTTTACTGAACTCTACTCATAGGAAGTATAATGCTATGTTTACTATTAACAAAAATGTGTATATCAAACCATGGTTATAATAGAGCTGGAAATGATTCTCTAGGGGTCAGAGGTACATGAATTCCATTATTAGGCTAATTTACTAAGATGCATAGGTGGGGATACAAACCTAGACCTAGGAAGCCCTTAGAATGGATCATTGTGAGAAGGCTTTAGAAAGAAATCAGCTATTGTTATAAATATTTACTATGTGTTTTGTATTAAGAAAACTTACATATTGCTTGATCTTGCTAAACAAAGGAAACTATTTTGTTATGATGCCAGTGTAGTGTACAATCTAACCATGATCAATTTGTTAACTAGTTTAGCCATGTGAAATTAGTAATCTTATATGTGGGTGGAAATACTTACATTCTAGAATTGATTGTAAAATAAAACAAAACAAAACTGTGATAACCATGGAGATTCTTACACTTCACCATTAACAACAAAAATGTTACATTCATACTTATTCTAAAACTTAGTGCATGAGCTTTTATAATTTATAAGAATTTTAGAATAGATTAGAATTTCATGGGTGTGATAACTATTCTAAATTTCATGTAAATATTAACTCTCAAACCCCATCTAAACAATATTGCACCATTATTATAGATTTATTCCTCCACAAAAAAATAGTACCTAATCTTCTTGAAACATTCCAAGTTATCCCTAAGCTTTATGTTGAGGGAATTGGTGTCTAAGAGAAACATACATCCCTGTGATCTTTTTTTCTAATAAAAACCTAGTTGGAGATCTGAATATCTAGGATTCGTCGTTATTACTATTAGATTTTCCAATTCTTGTGCTAATAGCTATCCAGCCCTATCAAATCCAAAGACATCTTGAAACCCTACCACTCAAAAGAGATAAACCCTAGAAAACCTCCTATCACAGACTATAGGGAAAAAACCCACATAGCCCCACCCACCATAGTTCTTAACAAATTATTTAGCTTGTAAAGGCTCACATTACCATTTTTCCAAAAATTGAATCCAGAAAATCTAAAAACCTTACCTACACAATTATGTAAGACTTAAAACCTTAAAATGAATATAAGATCAAAAAGTACAAAAGAAAACCAAACTTTTGGTCATGTCAACGTTGGCCTTCTTGTAACAATGTTAGCAAAACAATGGCTAATACCCTTAATAGAAAAATAAACATGATCTTTTGTCATCCATCAACACTTGTGTTCAACACAAAAAGCATGTGTCGAAAGTCTACTTTACATATAACCATCTATTAAGCAAAAAATCTTCGAATACAAACAAACCATAATCAATAATCAGTATAGGATACTTGTGTCTCCACATACAAAGGCATCCACAACAAACTACTCAAATAAAAGCCCTAAATTCTTCTCCATGATACTGCCAACAAAGACACTCAATATATATGACTTGTTATCAAGACAAATTAAAAAATTATAACAATTTTATTTAGATGACTTGTTATACAACCTAAGTTGGCTTTTTGGCTAAAAACTTGCCCTCTTGAAAGAGAGGTCACAAGTTCAAATCCTATAGGGGTAGGGTATGTATGCCTTATATTAGAAGCACATTTAGGGGTAGGGTATGTATGCCTTAAGTCTATAAAAAGATCCATTTCCAATCAAAAAATAGCTTGCTAAGTGTTAGGGTATGTATGCCTTATATTAGAAGCACATTTAGGGGTAGGGTATGTATGCCTTAAGTATATAAAAAGATCCATTTCCAATCAAAAAATAGCTTGCTAAGTGTTTTCTTAGACGAAAATATGGAGAATTATATTATTTTTATATATACAAAATTGCATGGTGCATTGCATATAAATTATTGAAATCAATTGCTTTACAACCAAAGCTTGGTTTGTTTAAGGAGAATGGGGAATGGTGAATTAGGGGTTGTGGATGAGGTAGTAAAGCAGCTATAGATGCATGTACTAAATTGTTTGCCACCATCCTTGCCAATAGGAAGATGATGAATAAACACAAGAAACCATATCCAGATTATCCACATTCTATATTTGAGACTGTAGAAGGCATTCACTAGAAGGCAAGGTTTTCTTGTTAGAAAACCTATTAAAACGGAGCATCTTTAGCAATGCAAGCAATAGATTTCCAAGTGCAAACCATCTCAAGTCTTCAATTTTAAGAATGGAAAAAAAGTCTGCATAGCTTCAAATGCATTTCAAAGTTATTCATTCAAATCAGCATAGTCCTTATGTTACAACCAATCTACAAAGGCTACTCAAATGATGGAAACAATTATAATCAAAGGCTAAAAAAAGGTTTAAAATGTGAACCAGAATTGCTACGAATGTATAATGATCCTTACCAAATTACAAATTTAATTGTCTGGTCAATGATGCCAATGGAAAGAACTAGAAGTGAAAAGGACATTGTATAATGATTAATACTAGCCATCATAAAAGTTTGTACTGAAGAAAGATTAAGAACTATTATGTATGAGGTGAAGAAACTAGATTGAATTTATTCACCTTTGCCTTTGAAATTCAAACAAAAGTTAGCGTTCCATGAACAAGCAAAAGATCTATTGGAAACTGTTAAATTAGGCTTTGTTTTAGTCTGGGTCTACACTCTTTATGGAGATATTGTAACGTTTTGGATTTGACACCTGGAAGCAAAGTGCAAAAATTTGGTGGATGGTCTTAAAATTTTGGCTTCTCCTGGATTGATACAATTGCAACTCATCAAATAGGTGTCCAACTTGATCAGTTAACCATTGTTAGCATACAACCAACCTTTACCAATACAAGAGCTTTGTAACAGGGTATGGTCCTGGACGTCCAGTAAAGGACAATGGAAAGAGGATTTTTGAATTGTGTTTACTTTCTAGGATAGAGAGATACATGACATGTTTCAAGATGGAAAAATAAAAATTGCTCTCCACATTTTTTTTTGAGGATTTGTCCCCAGGCTTCAACAAGAAGGGATGCCCTGCTGGGAGTAGATGAAAAAGTACTTGAAAAAATATATATATTACTGAAGCTATTACAACAACCTCTATTACGAAAAAAGGTTTAGTAAAAGATTTTTATTGTTGATTTGTCCCACCCAGTGGATAAACAGAGCATATTTAGTCATAATCTCCAATTTTAAGGATAATGATAGAATAACACAGAGAGAAAAAACATGGGAAATGGGTTAGAGAAAAGAAAATGCCTTTCACCAGTTGAGGGCATAGATGTTGAAGAAAACCCTTGCAAATATTTTTGTAGCCTTCAAAACTAACATCCAAATCCTTTCTACCCATTAAATGATTCTCAATTCATCCCAGAAGAAGATGAGAAACAATCTCAAGAATAATCATTCTATACAGAGCTCTTATATTCCCCTATATTTGAAATTTTGGGTTAATCCTCTACTTCCTATTAAACAAGGATATAAAAGTTTTAGGTTTTAGGCCATGAATGAAAGTATTGATATGAATTTAAATGTAGGTTAACTAGCATATTTATATTAAATATAATATATCTAAAGTATGCCGAGAGATATCCTTCTCGAGGCGCCTAATATTAGGATTAGTGATTTAAAAAATAGGCACCTCGAGAAGGATATCTCTTGGCATACTTTAGATATATTATATTTAATATAAATATGCTAGTAGCAATCGGAGCCGCAAGCCTAATTCTAACACTAATTATAATATATATTAAAACATATTATATTAGATATATCTTTTATAATATATCTAATATATTATTATAATATATTATATAATAATTATATAATATAATAATATATTATGTTTATAATAATAATTATTATAATATATAATAATTAAAATATTATATTATATTATATTATATTATATATTATATTTAGGATTAGAGTTAGGGGTTAAAATTAGGGTTAGGATTAGTGTTTAGGTTAGAATTAGGGTTAGGTTTAGGGTTATGATTAGGGTTAGAATTATGGTTAGCATTAGTGTTAGGATTAAGTTTAGGGTTAGGGTTAGAATTATAATTAGGGTTAGATTCAAAATTAGGGTTTGGGTTAGGGTTAGAACCAAGGTTGTATTAGAATTACCTAGGTTAGATTTAGAAAAAGGGTACCCATTTTTAAAGAATATTTTAATATCAATGTTGAACCTTAACCCTAATTCTAACAGCAACCTTAACCCTCATACTAACCCTACTCTAATTCTAACAATAACCCTAACCTTTATTGTAACAATAACCCTAACCCTAATTATAACCATAATTGTATCTCAAATTCTAAACCTAATGCTAACCCTAACATTAATCCTAATTCTAACCCTAAATCTCATTGTAACCCTAAGCCTAACCCTAATTTTCATTGTAACCCTAAATCTCACCCTAACCTAACCCTTATTATAACCCTAAACCTAGTTTTGACCATAATTCTCATTGTAATTGTCACCCTTTTTCAAACTATAACCCTAATTCTAAATCTAATTCTTACTCTAATTCTAACTGTAATTTCAACCCTAACCCTAATTTTAACCCTAATCATAACCATAACCCTAACCCAAACAGTAACCTTATATTTAATCATAGCCCTAATCCTATCTCTAATTATAGACCTAACCCTAATCCTAATTTTATACCTAACCCTAACCCTTATTCTAACCCTAAACATAACTCTAATTTAAACCCTAACCCTAACCCTAACTATAACCCTAACCATGGCTATAATTCAAACCCTAACCTTAATACTAAACTTAACCCTAATTGATTATAACCTTAACTTTAATTTGGACCCTAACCCTAACTGTAACTCTATTTCTTACCCTAATTCTAATAACAACCCACCTTAATTCTAACCCTAATTCTAATAGGAACCCTAATCCTAACTCTAACCCTAACCCTAACTCTAACCCTAACCCTAATCATAACCATAATTCTACCCTAACTATAACCCTACTTTTAAATCTAACAATAACCCTAATTCTAACCCTTAACTTAATCCTAATTCTAACTATGATTTTAACCCTAACCCTAACCTGAATTCTAACCCTAACTCTAGCCCTAACCCTTATTTTAACTCTAATGCTTACCCTAAACCTAATCCTAATTTTAAAGTTAACCCTAACCATAACCCTTATCCTAACCCTAAACATAGCTCTAATTTTAACCCTAACCCTAACCCTAACCCCAACTCTAACCCTAAGCTTGGTTATAATTCAAAACCTAACCCTAACCTTAATACTAATCTTAAACCTAATTGAACTCTAACCCTAACTCTAATAGTAACAAACCTTAATTCTAACCCTAATTCTAATAAGAACCTTAACCCTATCCCTATCCCTATCCCTAACCCTAATCCTAATTCTAATCATAACCTTGATTCTACCCTAACTATAATCCTAATTTTAAATCCAACTCTAACCCTAAATCTAACCCTAACCCTAACCCTCACCTTAACCTTTATTCAAACCCTAAGCATAACTCTAATTTTAACCCTAAGGTTGATCCTAATTGCAACCTTATCCCTAAGCTTAATACTAAACTTAACCCTAATGGTAACCCTAACCTTAAGTTTAATTCTAACATTAACCCTAATTATAGTTGTAACCCTAATTCTAACCCTAACCCTAACCCTAACCCCAACCCTAAACCCTAAACCTAATCCTGATTTTAAAGTTAACTCTAACCATAACCCTTATTCTAACCCTAAACATAGCTCTAATTTTAATCCTAACCCTAATCCTAACTCTAACCCTAAGCTTGACTATAATTCAAAACCTAACCCTAACCTTAATACTAACCTTAACCCTAATTGAACTTTAACCCTAACTCTAATTTGAACCCTAATCCTAATTGTAACTCTGATTATTACCTTAATTGTAATAGTAAGCCACCTTAATTCTAACCCTAATTCTAATAGGAACAATAACCCTAATTCTAATCATAACGTTGATCTACCCTACTCTAACCCTAATTTTAAATCTAACAATAACCCTAATTCTAACCCATAACTTAATCCTAATTCTAACTATGATTTTAACCATAACTCTAACCCTAATTCTAACCCTAATTCTAGCTCTAACCCTTACTGTAACTCTAATGCTTACCCTAAACCCTAAACCTAATCCTAATTTTAAAACTAACCATAACCATAACCCTTATTCTAACCCTAAACATAGCTTTAATTTTAACCCTAACCCTAACTCTAACCCTACGCTTGACTATAATTCAAAACCTAACCCTAACCTTAATACTAACTATAATCAGTGAAATCAAAATGAAGGATTAATACTAATCTAATGCAAAATAAAATGATTATACCTTCCTTCTGACTCACGAATCCTTGCGGGAAGGAGATGCACCCGATTGAGTCTCCTCAGATGTTTCCCAAATGATGCAAGATGTGGATTGCTCAAGACCGTCAACACAATGTAGATGAGAGACAGGTGGATTCAGATAGAGATTGAGATGGAGATGAGGAATGACTAGATTAGGTGGGATTGAGACAAGATTTTGACATTAGGATGGTAGGATGAAGAGATTGGGGAGTGATTTTGACAGAGTTCTAATGCATGAAGAGGTCTCTCTTAATGTCTTAGAGAGGGGTCCAATTTATAGAATTTTGGAGATGAGGATGGAGGGTGATGATTCAGTTGATGAGATCAAGGGCTAGGAATAAAAGTGAATCTTTTATTCCTAGTAGATGAATTAAAAATTCTCATTTTGGGAAGAGTGGAAGATAATGGGGGACAACTGAATTTTAAATTCAGTGAGTGGAGGATAGTGGGAGACAACTGAATTTTAAATTCAGTGATTGGAGGATTGTGGGGGACAACTAAATTTTAAATTCAGTGAGTGGAGGATAGTGGGGGACAACTGAATTTTAAATTTAGTGAGTGGAGGATAGTGGGGGACAACTGAATTTTAAATTCAGTGAGTGGATGATGAGGTAAGCAGGGTTAATTAAGTGTTATCTTAATTAACTTAAGCCTAGGTTAATCAGATAAGCAGGATTTATCTAATTAATAGGGATTAGGGAAATGGATAAATCAACTAAATAAATATTAGGAATATTCATTCAATTGATAGGATAGGGTTGTAAGATTAAATGGATTAATTAGGTGAATTAATTGATCACCAGGGATATGCAGATGGGGAGAGTGGATTAGTGTAGAGGTACGAAAAATTGGTTTGTAGAGCAATCCAATTTTTGGTGTACATTTACCCCTCTTTGAGATGGTGTTGCGGCTAAGTAACATCATTTCAAAGAAGTTAGAACATAGAGATGGATTGGATAGAAAAAAGATTTTGGTTTGGAAGAATAAGGTAAGGTTTGGGGATAATTGGTAAGGGTGATGCCCCCTCAAGAGGATAGGAGGGTTGCGAGAACACGGTTGTGCTCTCGAAATGGATGGACTTATTGGTTGAACTAGTTAGAGGATAAGTGGTGGGAGGAAAGGATGATGATGTTTGGAGATGATTGGGGATGATCATTGTGCTGAAACTAAATTTGAGCAATCCTAGGTTTGATATAGCAAAGTGGATATGTTCACCAAGGTATAGAAGACCAGGGTGATGATGTTTATCCAATATTGGCATAGACTAGACACGCAAACAAAGGGATGATCTCATGCATGCCCAAGATAGTACAACCTTGTCTTGACGAGGGAAGGGGACTCATAGCATAAGCCCTTAGTACACAAAAGGGATGATGAACCTTAGATGCATAAGGAGATCAATATGCTAGAACTGACCCTATGATCAATCAAGATATGAATACTAGCTTGGAGTAATGAGACCAACCCACAAGCACAGCATACAAAAGCAAGACTATGCCCCATTCTAGATGTTTTCACCACATACCATGATATAGTAAGATCAAGGTAGCTTTGATGTGATCTTCGAATAGGACAAAAGATAAAAATCAAAAACCAAAAGACCAACGAACCAAACAAGTAACCATTGTATCTTTTGCCAAAATGGATGATGATGTGATAGATTCTGCCTATCGTAGGAAATATATATACTAAGGCAAGAATCATTGATGATTAGATCATGATTAGTTGATGTTGTGATGATTGGATAGATTCTGCCTATCGTAGGAACGACATATCCTAAGGAAAGAATCGATTGATGATTGGATCATGTTTTGTTGATGTAAGATTGGCTCAAGATATGATGGTGACAAGTTATGGTTGATGCTAATTTGATAGTTGATGATTTTTGATAAGGGATGATGCTTTGATAGGTGATGCGATGCTTGGATCTAGTGTAAGCTTATTGAGGATAGATGTGATGATGATGTAGGATAGGTGTGATGATGATGAGAGTGTGATGGAGCAAGTTTTATTTATGTGATGGATAGATTATTTTTGGAATTTTGTGTGTTTTCTATTGTTTTGAGATTTTTTGATTTTGTGATGTTTTTGTATTTTTTGATTTTGTGATGTTTTTGAATTTTTTTAATTTTTGTGATGTTTTTGTAATTTTTTATTTTTGTGATGTTTTTGAATTTTTTGATTTTGTTGATTTTTTGATTTTGTGATGTTTTTGAATTTTTTGATTTTTGTGATGTTTTTGTATTTTTTGATTTTTGGAAAAGGAATGGTTTATTATGATGGTTTCCTTGGATTTTGTGTGGATAGCCTTTGCGCTAGATACCAATGACAAGGGAACACCAAGTCTAGAGGTGAAAGTGATGGGATTGGATAGGGGGGTTGGATAGGGGGATTGGATAGCTGATTCATGATAGATGAATGGACAAGTGACAGGGATGCGTGTTAGATAGATGGAAGATAAGGATGAGGGGTAGGATAGGTATGCATGATATATGGATGGGGGATTGCAAGATTTTCTCGAAGGGCTAGGTTGCAAGGAATCATATGCCCCAATGTCTAAAGAATTTTACATGATGGGCTCATGTGTGAATGGATGGTCTTTGCAATAGATGAATGGAGGATATACTTGGAAACGAAGTATGCCAAGAGGTCTCCAAAGATGTTGATATTTTTCCCCTTGTCTTTATCAAGATCTAGGGTGAGAGATGGTTAAAACAAGATATGATGGATGGGGAATGATAGGATACATAGGGGATGGTGGATAGGAATATGATAGGATAACGATAAGACAGTGGATAAGATGTGCAAGGATATTATGGATGTGGGTGAAGGATACGGTTTTGCCCCCAAGTGTAGGGATACAAAATGGATGGAGAAGGGATTACGCATGACACCCACAAGGGGTTTTCATCAAGGTACTTGCCCAAGGCGCCACAAGGAGTGGTTTTCACCATTGGACGGATTTTTTTTCTTTACTATTTTCTTGATTTTTTTTTTCTTTTTTTTTGCGTTTTTGATGGAATGGGGACTCTAGCGTCTATTTCCATAGCAAGGAGAAGATGGTCCCATGTTGGATAGCATTATGGATGATGATTGCATGGATGTTGGTAGATAGGAGAAGATGGAATGGATTATGGATGATGGATTATGGTGTGTATAATGTGGATTATGCAAAAGCATGGACCATAGGAATGTGATGGGGAAGATATGTAGGATAGTGAACGAAAGATGGAGAGATGGGGGTATGTGGGAATTGCAAGTGGTGGAGGGGAACCAAGACCAGTGGTTGCACACATCGTGATGTATTTGGAAGCTTGTACTTGGGATGTGGAGTTGGGAGTAATGGGGATTGGGATGGGGGATATTTGGATGGTTGATTTGGGGTTTTAGGGACCCAAATAGACTTAGGAATTATGGGATTTTTAGATGGGGAGGGGGATATTTGGGATTTTGGGTTAGATTGGGATGTGGATGCCTCATTAGAGTTTGGTGCTTTTCGTTTAGGGACCCACACCATTTTTGTTTTTGTTTTTTATTGTGATGGTGTGGGATTGGATAGCCTTTTTGATTTTTCATTTTGATTGGAAGGGATAATATCCTTAGGCTTTTGTGATTTATGAGTTGAGGCATTCAAATTTTTGAATCCCATGGATTTGGTGGAAGCTTCATGTTTGAAAGATGTGTGCTTTTGTTGGTCTTGATTGGGGATTTTAGTAGACTTATGGATGGAGGGGTAAAAAGTGGATTTGTGGATAGATGGATGAAGTGATTTGATGATTGGGATATTAGGAGTTGGGAGGATGGCAGGATAAGAGGATTTGTGGTTATGGATGTTGGGAGTTGGTAGGATAGGAGGTAGAGTGGATTTGATAGGGATCTTTGGAGTTGGAAGTAGTGGAGGTAAATTGGATGGAGGAAGATGGATGGTCACATGCTTTTGCAAATGGTAGGATGATGGAGGAGGGATGGCGACATATGTTTTGGAAGTGCGATGAGATGCACCATG
Source organism: Cunninghamia lanceolata (assembly GCA_027924645.1). Classification (NCBI taxonomy): domain Eukaryota; kingdom Viridiplantae; phylum Streptophyta; class Pinopsida; order Cupressales; family Cupressaceae; genus Cunninghamia; species Cunninghamia lanceolata. The sequence continues at coordinate 610,282 of BSBN01001616.1, read as the reverse complement.
TTTGGGATTGGATGAATGGATTTTGGAAGGTGGATGGATGGTATCAACTTGTGTAGATTGTTGTTCTTGGGATGCATAGCCAATGCCATGTGAGGATGGATGGAATGTGGTGTGGATGGGCTCTAAGATGCCTTGTTCATGAAGGCCGAAGCCTTTGCCTTGATAGTTCATAAGTTGGAGCATGCAACATGCCATGGGATGTTTGGTGCTTTGGAAACAAGACGCGAGTCCATTATTTGTTGGAGATAGATATGTGATAGATGGAAGTTGTTCACATCCTACAAGGGGTTTACCATGGATGAAGGTGCTTTTTCCAAGTGGATAAGGGGATGGATTTAGGATGGGATTGGTAGATGGAGGTGAAGGATTAATGGGGGATGGTAAAGGGGTGGTAGAAGTTGATGGGGGATCAATAAGGTGATCCATAGATGGGAGGGGATGGGGGATGGGATTGGATGGGATGATTAGATCTTGATTAGGAGAAGGGGTTGATGTTTCAACATGCTTTGGATTTGATTCTTGACATAGGTCATGTGTTGGAATGGAAGTGGGAGTGACTTGGATAGATGTGGTGAGTGCTTGGATGGATGTGATAGGTGTTTGACTTATGGGTTCTTGAACATGGCTACATGATGGTTCTTGACTTATGAGAGGGGGTTGTTCAAGAGGTTTGGTGGATGTTGGTTTGCATGAGGGTGTTTGATTCCTTGCTACTAACCAATGGATGGTATCTTTCATGAGTTTATGGGTTGAAGAGCAATATAATGGATGGATAATGATGGTGGTTGGTGTGGGATTAGGATGGGGATTAGATAGGTGGGTGATAGGATTAGGTAGTGATGGTTCTTGGGTGGGTTCAAGGATAGGTGTGGGATTAGATGGTGGAGGCCACTCTAGATTGGTATCTCCCTTGTCAAAGGTTATTAGATCTTGCCTAGGATAACTTGGACTCATTTGATGTATGTACAAGGGACCACTTGGACTTGCATGTGCTTCTTGTTGCAAAGGTGGATTTGGGCTCACTAGTGCTTGTTGGGGAGGCCACTGATAGTCTTGGTAGCTAGGTGTAATGGTAGGATATGTAGATGAAAGGTTTTGGGGTTGGTATGAAGTTGCGGGTTGATATAAGGATGATGGAGGTTGATATGAGGATGATGGAGGTTGATATGATGGAAGTTGATATGAGGTTGAAGGTTGATATGAGGATGATGGATGTTGATATGATGTTGAAGATGATGACATGTAAGGTTGTTGTGGAATTTGTTGAGGTTGGGATGGTGTTTGGACTTCTTGTTGTGATATGATTTGTTGTTGATGTTGGTAAATGTGTTGATGTGATGATGATGGAGGGGTTGCATGGGATAATGATTGTTGTGATATGGATTGATATAGATAAGGGTTGTGATAAGTTGATAAAGAGTTGATAGGACCTATGGATGAATTTGGTTGATATGAAGTGAGATAAGTTGATGCAGAATTGGCTTGATGTGTAGATGGATATGATGGGATAGGTGCTAGATAGGATGGTCGTTAGACTTTCCAAGTGGCCAAGAGGTGTTGGATTTCTTCCGAGAGGTATTGTATGTGTGAGGATTGGCTTGTTCGACCTATTTGAATCAATTCTTGAATGCTTTGAAAGGTTTGCTACTCTAAAGGGGATTGGCTTGCATGCATGTGGTGAAGCATATGAAGGAGCTTTTGGAAGTCCTCTAAGGTTGACATGATGTCACACATGTGGTTAAATCTTAAGTCCTTTTTGGCAAGTGCTTGGTTATGATTCGATGATGATGTGGATTGTTTGGATGAAGTTGATTAGGATGAAGGTGACTAGGATGAAAGTTTATATTGATTTGTTGATGTGTTTGGTGTTTTAGTTTGATTTGGCAATGTTTAGCAAATGATCACATGTGCATAAACATGAATCACTCACACAAGACAAAGCAAATTTGAAATTTTGAATTTGAAGAATATGATAATGATTAAGCAATCACATGTGTAAGACAAATCAACATGTCCTAATGCCTAGTTTGATGGGGTATGGCTAGTTAGGTTTGGTCAATGTTTAGACAAGGTTGACTAATGATTTAAAAGTGAAATCCTGTCACACAGCCGGGAGAAGGGGGTAACCCACCCTTCACCTTCACTTCCCAAAGGTAGAAAGTTCTTTGGGGCTTAGCCAAGAGTGACAAGATTCTGATTTCAATGAGGGTGTCTTTCGATTCAGCCTCGGATGAGGTCGTCCCTAGGGGTAATGAAATCCCCTAGCAGGCCTCCTCGGAAAGGGTAAACAAAAGAAAATCAAAGTGAGGTGTTTTTGATCTCCAAGGTCACCTTGCGATGCGAGGAGAGAGCATACACACACCCACTTGACTCACACTCTCACTTGTAAATTATCCCTTAGAAGAAGGAAATGTGATGAAGACATGTCGAGCAGTGATTCTTTTTAAATCCAAATTTCAAGATGTGATTGAAGACAAATTGTTCATTTTAAGCCCAATTTTGATATGTGATGAAGACAAATGTTTGTTTCATGAGCCCAAACTGAAGTGTGTTTGCAAGCAATGATTGAGAGATAAAGGATGAAAAATGGATGCACCTGATAAAATTGCTATCCAAATTGATGTAGATGCTACTCTTGCTATTGTTCCAACCCTGAATGATCACCTGCAAGTCACAAGAACGAAAATGGAGCAAGTAGACTAGCCAAAGAGATTGGTATGCGAAAATTGATAATCTGATAAAATTTGATGAAAAATGAACTAATACAAGAAAATAGATTACATGAACAGAAAATTCAAGAAATTCTATGCGATTTGAAAAAAAATTTCGCAAAAATTCGATACAAAATGCAAAAGATATGAGGGTTTAAAGTTTTCAGGCAGGTTTTACTTTGACTACGAAAAAAGACTAGAAAAAGGTACCATCACCTAATAAAATCTATACAACTACAAAGTGCTCAAAGTCCTCTTTCCAATGACTATTCATTTGTTTGATTTCGCCACCGTATGCGAAAGTTGTACCAGTTTGAAAAAAATAGCCGATTTTGGTATGTAAGAGGCACTAGAGGATGGCTTGACTGTTTGTTGCAAACTGTTAGCAGTTTAATGAAATGGTCACATGTCAAGTTTGATCTTGGCAGTTTTCTGTTTACTGGCAGTTAGGGCTTTTTATTGGCAGTTAGATGGCAGTGGAACCCTCGGTCACCAATATGACCGAGGGCTAGGAACAAACAAAAAAATAAAAATAAAAAGTGAAAGGGGGGCATTGGATCTTAGCCCCCCTACTCCCCATGTGATCAGCGGTTAGGGATGCCAAGCCCTAACCGTCACTGTTAATACAAACTTGGCGACGTTGGCGGCAAGATGCAGGGGTTGGAGTTGGGTGGTCAGCATAGGGAGTTAGGCGGGGGTGAGGCTGAGCAGTTCGCAAGGAGTAGCGGGGTGGAACAGATTAGGGCACGGGGGGACTGGGGATGAGTCGCAGGGAAGGGCAGAGGGTTGGGTGTAGTGGGGATAGAGGGAGGCGGGTGGTGGGAACAGGGGTTGGAGGAAGTGGTGGGCGGGGAGTGGTGGTGGGGAGTGGTGGCGGGGTCGGGGGATACTACAGGAGTGAAGTACAGGGGGAGATGTTGAAAGCGGTGGCAGAGGTCAAGCTGCGCGAGAGCTTCGAGTGGCGATGGGAATCAAGGTAGAGCGGCGATGGATGGGGATACGCAGTGGTGGTTAGGATTTAGTGTTGGTGGCAGCGGCGACAGAGTGGTGACAAATAAATCTACAACTAAAGCCAAAAACTACAACCTCAAACACAAACCCTCAGTACAGATTAGTACGGTCAGTCCGTACAGTACGGACTGTACCTAAAAAATTTTCAAAAATGTTTAAAAATTTCAATCACGAAATATATGCAAATTTACTATCAAAAAACTCAGAAACAGCATTTTGGTCGCAACGGTGAGGTTAGTTTTCACCCAGGACACAACCTGTAATAGCTCACCCACCAAACTTACAAAACTTGCCACAAAGAGGGTTAGAAAATGAAGATTATGACAATAAAACCTTCAAAAAATGACGATTAGATCCAAGACCAGACATGCCAATGTAATCAGTGAAATCAAAACGAAGGATTAATACTAATCTAATGCAAAATAAAATGATTATACCTTCCTTCTGACTCACGAATCCATGCGGGAAGGAGATGCACCTGATTGAGTCTCCTCATATGTTTCCCAAATGATGCAAGATGTGGATTGCTCAAGACCGTCAACACAATGTAGATGAGAGATAGGTGGATTCAGATAGAGATTGAGATGGAGATGAGGAATGACTAGATTAGGTGGGATTGAGATAAGATTTTGACATTAGGATGGTAGGATGAGGAGATTGGGGAGTGATTTTGACAGAGTTTTGATGCATGAAGAGGTCTCTCTTAATGGCTTAGAGAGGGGTCCAATTTATAGAATTTTGGAGATGAGGATGGAGGGTGAGGATTCAGTTGATGAGATCAAGGGCTAGGAATTCCTAGTGGATGAATTAAAAATTCTCATTTTGGGAAGAGTGGAGGATAATAGGGGACAACTGAATTTTAAATTCAGTGAGTGGAGGATAGTGGGAGACAACTGAATTTTAAATTCAGTGATTGGAAGATTGTGGGGGACAACTAAATTTTAAATTCAGTGAGTGGAGGATAGTGGGGGACAACTAAATTTTAAGTTCAGTGAGTGGAGGATAGTGGGGGACAACTGAATTTTAAATTTAGTGAGTGGATGATGAGGTAAGCAGGGTTAATTAAGTGTTATCTTAGTTAACTTAAGCCTAGGTTAATCAGATAAGCAGGATTTATCTAATTAACAGGGATTAGGGAAATGGATAAATCAACTAAATAAATATTAGGAATATTCATTTAATTGATAGGATAGGGTTGTAAGATTAAATGGATTAATTAGGTGAATTAATTGATCACCAAGGATATGCAGATGGGGAGAGTGGATTAGTGTAGAGGTACGGGAAATTGGTTTGCAGAGCAATCCAATTTTCAGTGTCTACACTAACCTTAACCCTAATTAAACTCTAACCCTAACTCCAATAGTAACCAACCTTAATTCTAACCCTAATTCTAATAAGAACCCTAACCCTAACCTAATTATAATCACAACATTGATTCTACCCTAACTATAACCCTAAATTTTATATCTAACTCTAACCCTAATCCTAACCTTTATTCAAACCCTAAGCATAGCTATAATTTTAACCCTAAGGCTGATCCTAATTGCAACCTTATCCCTAAGCTTAATACTAAACTTAGCCTTATTGTAACCCTAACCCTAAGTTTAATTCTAACATTAACCCTAATTATACTTGTAACCCTAATTCTAACCCTAACCCTAACCCCAACCCTAAACCCTAAACCTAATCCAAAACCTAACCCTAACCTTAATACTAACCTTAACCCTAATTGAAATCTAACCCTAACTCTAATTTGAACCCTAATCCTAATTGTAACTCTGATTCTTACCTTAATTGTAATAGTAAGCCACCTTAATTCTAACCCTAATTCTAATAGGAACCCTAACCCTAATTCTAATAATAACCCAGATTCTACCCTACTCTAACCCTAATTTTAAATCTAACAATAACCCTAATTCTAATCATAACATTGACTCTACCTTAACTATAACCCTAATTTTAAATCTAACAATAATCCTAATTCTAACCCTAATCCTAATTCTAACTACAATTTTAACCATAACCCTAACCTAAAATCTAAACCTAACTCTAGCCCTAACCCTATCTATAACTCTAATGCTCACCCTAATTCTAACTCTGACCCTAACCTTAATTTTAACCCTAACCCTAATTATAACCCTAACCTTATTCTAACATTAATCCTAATTCTAATCCTAACCCTAACCCTAATTCTAATTGTAATTCTAACCCCCATCCTAACCCTAATTCTAACTACAATTCCAACCCTAACTCTAATTTTGACCCTAACCCTAATTCTAGCATTAACCCTAATTATATTTGTAACCCTAACCCTAACCCTAACTATAATTGTAACCCTAACCCTAATTCTAACTCTAACCCTAACCCTAATTCTAACCCTAACCCTAAAGCTCATTCTAACCCTAAACATAGCTCTAATTTTAACCCTAACCCTAACCCTAACTCTAACCCTACCCCTAACTATAATTCAACCCCTAACCCTAACCTTAATACTAACCTTAACCCTAATTGTAACCCTAACCCTGTCTCTAATTCTAACATTAACCCTAATTACGGTTAAAAAATAAAAATAGGCATAAATTAATTAACTCAGTTAATTCAAATAACCAAAAAATAAATTAAAAAGATTAGGTTAATTAATTAGAATTAACTCAATTAATTCAAATAACCAAAAAACAAATTAAAAAGATTAAAAATTTAAGAAATAAATATTAAAAGAAAAAGAAATAAACCACCAAATTAAATATAAAATAAATGATAATTGTAGACATGATATTTCCACAGTCCATGATGATAGTGCTAGTGTTTCTGGAAAAACTATGTTTTCTTTTTTTGTCTCAACATTTCGGATCATACTCCATGATCCATCATCAGGAAGAAAGGAAGAGAATGCAAATGATAATATTAAAAATACACTTTTCACTCTTACATATTACTAAATATTATATTTAAAACTTTCTAGTATATTGAAATAAATCAAAAATACTTTTTCATTTTCTCCTAAATTGATTTTGCCTAAAAAAAAATTCCTAAAATTAAAATAATTAGTTCAAAAACCAATTTATTTAAGGTACCAATTAAATAAAAAAACTAAACCAAAAAACTAAAAAACAAATTAAAAAGATAAATATATATATCACAGGGTAGATTAATAAGTTAGAATATTTCAAACCTTCCTAATTTAACTCAAACTTATAAATGAAACTTACTATAACATTTTTTCCTACCTACTATACCTCTTTACCCTAATATCATTTGCATATGCATGTTTATTGTTTTTTGGATTTTTCATAACCATGTTTATTGTTTTTCTATTTTTTTTTCATATACATGTTTATTGTTTTTCTGTTTTGTGCAGGTATAGAAAATTACCCTAATATCATTCTCATATGCATGTTTATTGTTTTTTTGGTTTTGTGCAGGTACAGAAAATTACCCTAATATCATTCTTATATGCAATGTTTATTGTTTTTCTGGATTTTTCATAAGCATGTTTATTGTTTTTCTATTTTTTTTTTCATATGCATGTTTATTGTTTTTCTAGTTTTGTGTAGGTACAGAAAAAGAGAATAAGCACAGTTATGGATTCAGAAAAATGCATGGAAGATTTCACAGGGATAGTTATATGCATAGTAATTATATATATTTGCATGTATATATACAAAGTTATATATATATATATATATATATATATATATATATATATATATATATATATATATATATATATATATATATATATATATATATATATATATATATATATATATATATATATATATATATATATATCCTCAGAGAGCAGCAAATATTTTTATATGTTTGAATGTTCTTACTACATGTTACATGCATTAAAATTTATAATAAGTAAATTTAATAAAATTCCATAAATTTCTTTTTATTTAATTTCATTTCTTATTTAAATTTTAGTTATGATCATAATTTATTAATTAAACTTCTAACAAACGTGAGTTAAATTTAATTAACTAAGTCAATAAGATTATATTAATATTATTAAATTTTATTAATTAAGTCAATTAAGTAAACTTCTAACAACACTTGTATTAAATGAACTTCTAACAAACGTGAATTAAATTTTATTAACTAAGTCAATATGATTATATTAATATTATTAAATTTTATTAACTAAGTCAATTAAGTAAACTTCTAACAACACTTGTATTAAATGAATAGTATATCCCTATATGGAAACTTAAGATAGACTAATTCCATAACATTTAATTGGAATATATCTATTTCCATAAAAATATTTCAAAATTATATAATAATTACTACAAACTAACTTAGATTGATAACCTTTGCCATAAAATTCCTATAACCTAAGAATTAAAACATAACAAATATTCAAATAACCCAAATAAATATTTAACAAATATTCAAATAACCTAAATAAATATTAAATATAAAATGAATGAAAATATTAAAAATACACTTTTCACTCTTACACATTACTAAAAATTATATTTAAAACTTTCTAATATATTGAAATAAATCAAAAATACTTTTTCATTTTTTCCTAAATTGATTTTCCCTAAAAAGTTTTCCTAAAATTAAAATAATTAATTCAAAAACCAATTAATTTAAGCTACCTATTAAATTAAAAAACAAAACAAAAAAACAAAAAAACAAATTAAAAAGATAAATATCTATATCACAAGGGTAGATTAATAAGTTAGAATATTTGATTCATAAATTCATTTAATAATTATTATTTTATGATTTTAATAAATTAACACTATTGATATTAATAAAATTATTATATTCTTACTGATCATTATTTTTATTTAAATTATGATCATTAAGAATAGAATATTTAAATTTCAATATAACCTTCCTAGTTTAACTAGACTTGTAAATGGAACTTACTATAACAATTTTTCCTACCTACTATACCTCCTTACCCTAATATCATTTTCATATGCATGTTTCTTGTTTTTTTAATTTTTCATAACCATGTTTATTGTTTTTCTATTTTTTTTATTGTTTTTCTGTTTTGTGCAGAAAATTACCCTAATATCAAACTTACTATAACAATTTTTCCTACCTACTATACCTCCTTACCCTAATATTATTCTCATATGCATGTTTATTGTTTTTTTAATTTTTCATAACCATGTTTATTGTTTTTCATGCATGTTTATTATTTTTCTGTTTTGTGCAGGTACAGAAAATTACGCTAATATCATTCTCATATGCAATGTTTATTATTATTTTTCATAAGCATGTTTATTGTTTTTCTATTTTTTTTCATATGCATGTTTATTATTTTTCTGGTTTTGTGCAGAAAAGAAGAATAAGCATAGTTATGGATTCAGAAGAATAAGCATAGTTATGGATTCAGCAAAAATGCATGAAGGATTTCACAGGGACAATTATATGCATATTAATTATATATATTTTCATGTATATATACAAAGTTGTGTGTATATATATATATATTTAATATCTTAAGTTTTCATATACAAATTAATTAGTTGTCAGAGAACCGATGCATTGCATAAGTAAATAAAATGAGTTGTGTCTATCTTAAGTTTCCTTTTATCTAAGGAAATCAAAATAAATTGGAATGTCCCATTTAAATAGTTATACATAATTATATGTTATTTAAATAGTTGTTGGAAATACATAATCATAGTTGTTGCATATTACCACAAACATGATCCCACTCAGAAAAATAAAAAAAATTGACATCATCAATCTGAAACGAAAAGCACATAGATATTTTTTACTTTAAGATATCTTTTTTACCTTGGGTATATAAGCTTCACTTCATTCATAAATTCTTATTTATTTACCATTTCTAGTTGTAAAGATGAATGAAAACTACATTCAATAAACTATTTTGTCTACATATTGCAATTATAGCATTCCAAAATAACACATTTCATCCCTCCCCATTATGCTTTGAAGAATGCCCTCTCCAAGCCCTCATATTGGCATGGAGCTAGATTTTGGCTGCCAATGACATTTGCTTAAAGGTTCAGAAACCTGTTAAAAAACAGGAGATGAATATGAACTATATATATATATATATATATATATATATATATATATATATATATATATATATATATATATATATATATATATATATATATATATAAGAAGTTGAAAAAAAAGAACAATAGAAATAAAAAATAAAAATATAATAAAATAGTTGTGGAGGTGCGACGCCTGCCCCCCAAAAAATTATAATTTCTAAAGATTGAGGGAAACTTAGCATTTTTTTCTGTTCACAGTCCTTTCAGCGCACCTCAAATCTTGTAATTTAATATGCTCACTCCAATCACAAACCCATTGTAGAGATATATTTGTTATATGCCTTTCTGCAGATGAATGAAAACTTAGGAAAGCTTAGAAAATTTAATGTTAAACTAAAACCAACAGAAAAGAAGACAAAATACAAAAGCTTAGAAAATTTAAGGTTAAACTAAAACCAATAGAAAAGAAGACAAAATTTAATATGCTCACTCCAATCACAAACCCATTGTAGAGATATATCATTGTAGAGATATATCATTGTAGAGATATATTTGTTATATGCCTTTCTGCAGATGAATGAAAACTTAGGAAAGCTTAGACAATTTAATGTTAAACTAAAACCAATAGAAAAGAAGACAAAATACAAAAGCTTAGAAAATTTAATGTTAAACTAAAACCAACAGAAAAGAAGACAAAATTTAATATGCTCACTCCAATCACAAACCCATTGTAAAGATATACCATTGTAGAGATATATTTGTTATATGTCTTTCTGCAGATGAATGAAAACTTAGGAAAGCTTAGAAAATTTACTGTTAAACTAAAACCAACAGAAAAGAAGACAAAATACAAAAGCTTAGAAAATTTAATGTTAAACTAAAACCAACAGAAAAGAAGACAAAATACAAAGAGGAAAATTGGAAACGACACCTTATAGTGTTCCTTGCTGTAGACAAACAAGCACGGTCTGCAATCCTCGATGGATAAATCTCTCCAAGATTGAGTGAGCCCATATACATTATGGGATGTGGAATTAATAGTTGGCAGATCCTACAGTGAATAGCTTTATTGCAATGCTAATAAATAAATGAAAAGCCAGATTGCAATATTCTGTGTGGATTTAAAAAATACACCATGGTAATTAAAACCAGGAAGATTGTGGGGACTATTTTTAGGAGTTTTCTTTATTTGTTGTTGGCAATCTTTATTTATTTTAAATTTATATTTAATTTTTCATTTGTAATTTATTTTGATTTTTTTGGGTTTATATTTACGACCAAAAATGATATATAAGTTATAAATATATAGGAATTGTGTAAATAGAAATGGGATAAGGTCAAATATATGGAAATAGGTCAATGAATGTCAAATAGATAAAAATAAATATTAGATCATAAAGGAAACTTAACACAAAAATATGCCACTTGTTGATATATAATTATAGTAAGTCATTCCATCAAAATAAACCCAAAATTAAAGGGGAATTGACATGGGTATACAAATTTCACCATTACAGATATATAAGATCCTATGAGCCAAAACATGAAAACATATAGAGTGATTTTTTTCAAAATATTACAATTGGTTTACAAACATTCTATTTATATGTACACCATAAAACCAATACAATCTTTAAGATCATTAACATACAAATTTACAATCAATACAAACCCCTTTTTAACAACCACATTGAAAACTTATAATAGATGACCAAAAATCACAACTTAGAAATCTAATCTGCCTTTCACACTAGATAGACTACATTCAATATCCCTTTAAAATTTTGAACTTAACCTTCACAACAATACTTTAACCTGGTTAATCTCTACCCCTTGTAACAATAGAAAATCAATTCTAAAGTGGGGATGGTCCATAAATCTTTTTGTACGGGTAAACACCAGTCCATCAACAATACACCAGCCTTTCTTTATTCTTCTGAATGGGAAGAACTTCATATACTTCACTATGGCTTACAGAGTTCAGGAAGTGTATAGCTCGTCATTAACACCACTGCACAGACGACAATGCAGATAAAGACAAAGATAATAGCTTTCCAATGCTCCTTCAAATGCTCATAGAACGACCATTCCATTCTGCCTTCAACCCCCATGAACTGACTAATGACTTCTCCTGCAATCAATACGATAGTTCCAACATCAACAATCGCGGAAATAATGAAAGCCGCCCCCCAATTGTGGCAAATGAGGGCGTTGTTATTCACTTCTCCAGAGAGTAGCGGTACCATGAGCGTAGTTTGAATTCCCAGGCACAATATAATGTATTCTCGCACACACACAATATAATGTGGTATTTGGAGACCCTTAAACATTGTAATATAAAATTTAAGCCACTTTAAATTTATATTACATTAATGAAATTAGAAATAAAAAATAGGAAATGTTAGAAATAGAAGAGTAAATTGTATAAATGAGTTACAAAATAAGAAAACTAAAATAATAGGGAACCTGGAAAGTGAACCTAGAAGCTCTCCAACACGAACACTAGTGTGCCCGGAGTATAGTCCAAGATCAGTGTTGTCATCATGATTTTGCATTGTAGTCTAGGGATGGTAGAAAATAAAAGTATCTTCTTAGAATCCAATTTGCCTACACACTAGGAGGAAAAGGCACACAAAAAAATATTTAGGAACCTAATAGAAATACCAAAAACTAATCTAAGCTATCCAATGTAAATGGAATAATGATAAAGAAGAAAGTGATGCAAATCTCCATTGGGAGTTGTGAATTCAAAATAACCTATTTCTAGGACATAAAATGTTTGATTGCAAAGGAGTCTGCCAAAATAGTGAGGTCCTTGGTTTGGTTGTCTGATCTCCATAGGTAGCGAATGGAATGATGAAAAAATAAATTTACTGGTGCATGCGCTTAGCTTATGTGCATCTAGGACTAAGAACAACAAATTGGAATACTCTATAAGTATTAAACTTTAGGTCTACAAAAGATTAGTAGCCTAGTGTGTATGGTAATGAGACGTAGGACATGAAGAGTGCAAATATGCCAAGGAAACAATACAATACAAACATAATGAAGCAAGAGGATAAGAATAGCAAACCATCCCAAAGATGCAGTCTAATGGCATGTAGGAAGCTTCACAAAACTAAGGACCTACAATAGAGAGCTAGAATGTTATAGAGTGCTCTAAAAGATTGGAGGAGAAGTTGGAACTTGTAGGAAGAGGAAGATTGTATATGAACTAGTCATGGAGGATGTGAGAGCAAAGAGATATTCCAACTCACATGTCAAATGTTCAACTTAGAAAGGGAATCATAAAGATGATTATTGGAGGCCTACAAGTTCATACTAGGCATTAATTACAAACAAGAAGCATAAAAATGCCTCCATTTTGAGTGTCAAATTGAGCCTATATGATTGTACTATCAGGGACGCTAGCATGCTTGTGTAGACATCCACACAATTATGCTAGAGTCCAAGAAGAAGTAAATGGGTTCAAACATCACAAAATGGTCACATTAAACATAAGAAAAGTTAAAATACATTATGCATAACATAAATGCACAAAACAACACAAGACTTGGCATCTAGATTGGAACTAGGCTAGGAAAGGGGGCTAAAATGGTTCCTAAAACATACTATAAGAATGGACACTAAAATGAGGATAATTTACAATGTTAATATTATAGGGTATACAATTTTTTACCTTACATATTGCCTCAGTTTAGTGGGTTGATGTCACTAGGTGATATTAGCTATGCTAATGTGTAGAAATAAAAATTAAAAAAATAGCATTGTAAGGTTGCATAAAAAGATATGCAATAGTCTTTAGATGTAGAATGTGTGAACGCAGACAAGGATTTGCAAAACAAACACATTAAAAAAACAAAACTTGTGTCACACCCCAAATTTTGACTATACTTTACTTTTTACTTTTATGTAATTACTGGATAAACTTACATGGATTAATGATTTGATGTTTAGACAAATGTCAGGAAAAAATCAATGATTTCATGAGCTATGATTAAATACATAGAATTTAAAATGCGATTATATGTTATTGACATTATCTATTTATGATGTTTAAGGACTTGCTAATGATACACTAATTACAATCTAGTGACTATGAGTTGTAACCAGGGAACAGATTACCAACCTTCGAGAAAGAGAGGGAGAGCATCATCCGAGAGAAGTGGATAGACATTGGAAAGGATAGATTAATGTCATCTAAGTCTTGTGGTTATTGTATAGTGAACCTTTGTCAAACTTGGTAAGTCGTAATTGCTCTTTTTGGTCTAAGTTTGGTGTTGACTTGTCAATCGACGATTGGTCGACAAGATCCACTAAGTCTAAGTTTGTCGTAAACCCTAGTAGGGATGGTACGACCATCAAAAAGATGTAGTTGATAGTCATTATTTTATTTATTTGAGGTGAATATAGTATATATTCAATATTATATTTTTGATAGTGGTATCCTATCAGATTATTTAAGTTCAACTATTGTATTATATTCGCGAGATAGAGAAGGGGTAGAATATATCGACCCCATTCTCGTATTTTGTTGGGTGTCAGTACTAACCTGGATAAATGTTATATACATCAATTTTTATTATGTCAATATATATATGTATTTAGTAAGAATTATTGGTCAAACCCCTTTTAATTTGCTATAATTGAATTTCTTTTGAGAGGGATTCAAGTAGTTACTAATTTAATGTACTTTACTCTATAGCGATTTTAGCTCGACTCCTTACTCCACATAAATATGGAGAAAGTGGAGGAGTTGTTAGTAGAGAATCAGAGTGGTTCCTCTAACCTATCACTCCACAACCCATTGCATGCTCCTTATGAGAGCTTATATGCTAAGATGAAGCAGAGATTCTCGGGAGTAAAGGGAGATAGGCCTTGAAAATAGAACTTACAGGGAAGTTGGCAAGTGAGTGGGATATGGTATGTATTTTGGAGTGTCTTTTTGAGTATGCAAGAGGCGGATCGAAAGAAGCACAGATATTGTGGATGTTAAAAAGAAATAGGAGAGAGAGAGATTATTGTACGTCCTTCCACAAGAAAAATGTAGAGAGATAACAATAATTAAGACATTATATTCAAAATCTCTAGCCCTTGCCAAACTTGAGGCACATCCATGCAATAGAGAGATATCAAACATCACCTTAGACATAATTTCAAGGTTACCTAAAGAGCCTTGAAAAGTTATCTTTATAAGACTTTACTACAGCATAAAAGAGGATTATTGTAGATTTTACGTGCCACACAAGAGAAAATAAGTCGAGTTTTATATTCCTTACATATTAGTACCGTTTATTTTGAAAAGATTCATAAAAATAAAGAGAAGCCAATGACTGAATGATATTTATATGGTGCTAAACTTAAAGAAAGACAGTTTATTATATATCTTACAAAACCATTTGATCCACCCTTACTACGTTAGTACAACATAACGTATGATAAATGGTTATGCTTTGTAAGGCTTGAGACTGCGAGTTGAGTGCACCAGATAATATAAATCATGAGTACGATAGAAGTTGTTTATTTTTTATTACCAAGGATATAATGGTATATTAAACCTGTGTGGAAAAGAACCATTCGATTGTGCATACATAGATTGTACCTCTACTCTACAGAGGAGCCCGAATAGTTGGGAAGGCCATAAAGATAAGACCTTAGTTAAACGGTTGAAAATATATTGAGTCTTTACAGACCGTAGGGTCTTGTTTGAAAGAAAAGACAAAAGAATTTGTCATCATGGTGCTTGTGTAGACCAAAGACTTATTATTACTGTGCATGGCCATAAAATTTGTTTTGTGTAAGGCCAATACACTTAAATTATTATTGTTTGAGTACAAGGTTGAATAGCCTTTATTTTATAAATCCATTTTATGCATACTAGTAGATGGGTAAATATATATTCTTGTATCATGTATTTATTATAGTGTTGTGTTGGTAAAGGATATAGATATTCAAACGCTCGGTATCATTGTGTTAACCAAATCCGAGTAGAGAAGGTTGGGAAATTTGAAAATTTAAACCTTCATGATTGTCGTACTTATGTTTTGATAAAAGTTATTGTGGCTTATATACAAAGGATATTATGTATGAGTTCATACCTATCCTAAATTGGAAGTCGAAAGACTTAAGATGACCAAAGGTCATAAGTATTTAATTATTTCTTGTGAATTAAACCTAAAAGGGTTGAAGGATTTAAATTAGTCAAATGACTAGTTATAAAAATGAAAGTGTACACTAAGTATTATATGAATGAGGGTATACTTCATATACTTTGGTTATTCATGTTGTGTGCAAGGTGAATTTGATCAATGTCTAGTGGTCTAGGGAAGACTAGAGGCATTTGTTCCCCTATTATGTTATGTTATACATATATATTATTAATTTTAGAAAACAAGGGTATTGATATTTCTATGCATTTGGTTAGAGAGGTTAAACTCTAAAATCATAATCTGAGGAGTTTAGGAATCTTATAACCCTTATGATGAATATGACATTGCTTTACATATTGGTTGATAGTGCATGGTTGAGAAAACCATAGGGCTAGATAGAGTCTGAGTAGTACTTTAACAAATTTAAGTGATTTTAGGTGATAGAGTCAAAACCTATTTCATTACAGAAAAGATGTTTGATATTATAGTCAGTGAGTAGAATGACAGGAGTTCATAGACCCTAGAAATTGCAAGTATGCAAAGAGGGACTCTCCGAAAGGTTAGAATTACCTAAAACTAAATAATCTATGTATACCCTAGAATAAGGATTTGTTCTAAGTCAGATTGACTAGAATTGAATATGGTACAGACAAATTTATGTATAGAGATACTAAGTGAAGAAATTCAAACTATAGGATGAGATAGTCTCCAAGTCAAGTCAAAGGTGTATGAACACATGACTATGTTTATTGCAAACATCTATTCATATTGAAACATTGGCCAACGTAATTTTCATCCGTCTCTGCATGTATTAGTCACTTCACTGTGCTCCAGATTTGCATAACCATCCAATAGTGTCATACTCAATTAGAAGGAATCTATAGTTGTATGACCATGTTGGTTATGTAGGACACAACACTAGAAACTCAAATGGAAAAAACCTATTGTTTCCTTATATCTATACTCTTTGTAAAGGGTAGGGCCACTTCCAGGAAGGAAGGTGTGTGGGGGACCACCAGTCTATGGTTGGAGGTAACGCACTCGGATGATGCTCTCCCTCCCAAGAAAAAGATAAGCCAAGACTTGTGAAGATAGATATCAATATTCCAGATGCAATATACTCCATGACAAGACTTATGATAGTTTAACTTATGTAAAACTATTCTTTATGCCATGTGCAAAATATTAGTAAATGTAAATTGAAATGGATTCACTATGATTCTATTTTGATTATGATGTAATTTCAAGGTTGAAATATTCAGAAAAGATATACTTTTATTCATTTGTGTTTATGCAAAAGATATGTTAAAAAAACTATTTTCTCACTCATGTTTACCCTATTAATTTACTTTCTTGTAAATTCTTGAGTTTATTCAGGTATTACGGGAAGGCATGTTACATATGGTATCAGAGCTACTGATTTCAATACATGGACCTATGAGCTCACGAATAAATTTTTTTCTTCAAACATTAACAGTTGCTAACATTTAAATGTTCTTTTGCGACAATGGTAAGAACAAAACAAACACCAAGGAAGAAGGTAATAGGAAATGAATGTTACCTAAAGGCTAAAAAGGATCGAGCCTCAAAAATGAAACTCTTAGACAATATTATTTACACTAAAGGTGCATGGTTAGCTGACTCTGAGACCTTTGCTGATGCTATTAAGTGTATCAAGCAGGAGAAGATGTAGAAGGATAAAGCAATAAAGGCCATTGTACCTATTCCTAAGGTTGAACCAGTCAAAACTTTGGTACATAGGGATTTACTATTTGGATGTAGTCCTAATGCCCCTGTCATTAGTTAAGAAGTTATGGATGAGTACCTGCGAGTACATCCACCTTCTTGGTCTAGTCTGGTAGTCTTCAAGGATGAGGATGAAACTGAGGAGAGTTCCCTTTCTGACAATGACCTAAAGTCACGAGATGACAAAATTTGTAATAAATGAGCATAATATGTAATCCATAAATATTATAATACAATTTTAGAATTTTAGCAAAAAACTATCTTTTGTTTAAAGATTGTATAAATGACAATTGATTTATGTTTATGAATGAATTCAATTGTTTTGGAAAAACTAATTGAATGCTTAACATGGAAACTTCAAGAGAAGTAGAATTTCATCATGGTTCAAACTAGAACCTATCTTGGGGGTAGTCAGGGGCAAGACAACTTTCTGGAAACTCTGATGCAAAATTGGACTAGATTCTTGCAATGCTCAATGAAACAAGAGAGAAAATTGGTAACCTAGAGCAAGAGGTTAGAGGTCAGAGTAGACCTGAGCAAGAAGCACCTCATAAAAGTGAGGATTAAAAACATCATGAATGTACCACCTTGAGTGAGCATGGGGAAAATATTTCAGAGTCAAGACCAGATGAGGAAAAGAGGAACCATTTGGCCCTTGAATTGTCCAGGGACATGAAGAAGGTTACACACCCTAAATTTGATGGAACTGTGAGTGAAGATGACACAGAGGCATGACTCACAAAAATGGAAAAATATTTTAAAATCAAGAACTATTCAAAAATAACCAAGGTGGTATGGGGATCATATCAATTGTTTGGAGAAGCATCTAGTTGGTGGATGAATAAAAAGATGGAATTGGGATTGAGTTCACTAAGTCTAACATGGGATAAGTTTGTATAACTCTTCAAGAAAAGATGGTTACCACAACTGTACTTTGATCAGGAACTCATGGATTTCTAGAACTTGAGACAAGGTGACTCATCAATAAATGAGTATTGGGAGAAGTTTACTCGTCTCCTTAAGTATGTTCATCAATACTAGTAGGATGAAAGGTTCCGTATAAGGAAGTTCACCATGGGGTTAAATGCCCAAATAGGAGGTGAGGTAGATGTTCATGGTCCCACAACTATGAACCAAGTCTATGAAAAATCTGTTAAGAAAGAAAAGAATCTAAAGTCCATATCTGCTTATTGGGAAAAGAACCACAAAAAGTTCAACTGGTCACAATCTTCCCAAACATTCAAAAAAAAGAGTAACCAGAAGAACTCCAAAAATAAGGGTGATAAGGGATTCCAAAACAATCGCAATGAGTCCAGAGGTGACAAGAAAATTGGCAACAATAACCCCAAGAAGAATGGAGACAACATAGGAAAGCCTTTTGAAAGGTGAGGACCTCTTGGGGGGTGTTTTTCATGTGGAGGTGACGACTATGCTAATTGGTGTCCTAAAAAGACACAAGGAACACAACCATGAGGAAATCCCTTACCATCTCAGTAGATGGCTTTCCAGTAGAGAATCCATACAGCACTAGATAACCAATATGTGGAGTATCATATTACTCCAATTGAAATTATAGGTACTTTGTTTTGTGTTCCAATTTTAGTTTTAATAGACACCGATGCCACTGAATGCTATATTTCACCAAAAGATTTAGATAAAATATCTAGAAAAGATCGTTATATAGAAAAATCATGGTCAGTAGAGTATGCTAACAAGACGAGCTCAGGTAGAGCAGTGTTTGTTCAAAGCTAAGGTTGAACTTCTGTGCTTTTCGACTGAAGTAAACCTTTATGTAGCCCCCTGAGGATCTTACAATGTCATCCTTGGAATAAACTATTTATGGAGGCATAGAGCTAAGGTGGACTATTTTGCTAAAACAATAGAATGCCTAGACAACCTTGGAAATAGAGTTTTTCTGTAAGGTACTTCTAGGTCAAGTTAAGGCAAATATATACCTTACCGTTGAAGAGAGCCAAGCAAAAAGGGTGTCAACTCTTTGCAATCAAAATGGAGAAAATGGATGATTACAAAGAGTCCATCTTTCAAGATGACTTAATGTATTACAAATCTCAAAAATGCCAAGGAGTGGAAGAAGAGGAATTTATAGATCAAGAAAGATCAGATTTGGAGAAGTACCCTTTTCTACGAGATTTTGAGGATGTATTTCTAGACGACTTATTAGATAAAATAGATCTAGAAAAGATGGTTATATAGAAAAATCATGGTCAGTAGAGTATGCTAACCAAACAAAAGCTCAGGTAGAGCAGTGTTTGTTCGAAGCTAAGGTTGAACTTCCAAGCTTTTCGACTGAAGTAAACCTTTATGTAGCCCCCTTAGGATCTTACAATGTCATTCTTGGAATAAACTGGTTATGGAGGTATAGAGCTAAGGTAGATTGTTTTGGTAAAATAATAGAATGCCTAGATGACCTTGGAAATAGAGTTTTTTTGCAAGGTACTTCTAGAGAAGTCAAGTTAAGGAAAATATTTGCCTTACAATTGAAGAGAGCCAAGCGAAAAGGGTGTCAACTCTTTGCAATCAAAATGGAGAAAATAAATGCTTACAAAGAGTCCATCTTTCAAGACAAATTAATGTATTATGAATCTCAGAAACTCCAAGGAGTGGAAGAAGAGGAATTTATAGATCAAGAAAGATCAAATTTGGAGAAGTACCCTTTTCTACAAGATTTTGAGGATGTATTTCCAGATGAATTACCTGGGTTACCTCCTAAGAGAGATTTTGAATTTTCCATAGATATAATTTTAGGATCAAAACCTATATTCAAAGCTCCTTATCGAAAGACTACAACAGAGTTGATGGAATTAAAGGCTCAGTTACATGAGTTGTTAGCAAAAGGATTGATAAGACCCAGTGTTTCACCCTAGGGAGTGCCAATGATCTTCATTAAAAAGAAGGATGGCACATTGCACTTGTGTATAGATTGTCATATGCTTAATAAAGCAATGATAAAGAATAAGTATCCATTGCCACATATTGATGATCTCTTTGATCAAATGCATGGGGTAGCTATGTTCTCAAAGATTGATTTGCGATTTGGATACCATCAGTTAAGGCTGAAAGATGAAGATATCCACAAAAGAGCCTTTAGAACAAGATATGGACATTATGAGTTCATAGTTCTACCTTTTGGACTGACAAATGCACCTACAACATTCATGAATTTAATGAACAACATATTCAGAGAATTTTTGGATAAGCTTGTTCTTGTATTTCTAGACGACATTCTAATTTATTCTAAGAATGAGGAAGAACATCTCCAACATTTGCAGATTGTTCTTCAGCGTCTGAGAGAGCATAAACTTTATGGTACACTCTCAAAGTGTACTTTCTTCCAAAAGGAAGTACAATGCCTGGGTCATTTAATCTTAGCTGAGGGAATTGAAGTAGATCCAACCAAGATCAAAGCCATTCTAGAGTGACCTACACTGAAAAATGTACATGAGGTCTATAGTTTTATGGGTTTAGTAGGTTATTACAAAAAGTTTCTTGCTAACTTTTCAAGGATTGCTTACCCCATTACTTCTCTACAAAGGAAAGGCAAAAGATTTGATTGGTCAAAAAAGTGCCAAGAGGCATTAGATCAACTGAAAGAGAAGATAACTATGGCACCAATTTTCTAAAAGTACTTGATCCATAAGGTTATTTTGTAGTCATCACTGATGCCTCAAGAGAAGGATTAGGTGGTGTAATTATGCAAGTAGGGTAAGTTATCGCTTATGAGTCTAGAAAATTGAAGACATATGGACAAAATTATGCTCCACATGATCTCGAGCTAAGAATAGTTGTGCATGCACTACAAATTTGGTAGCATTATTTTCTTGGGAAATCCTTTGAGTTAAGGATAGACCATCAATGTCTTAATTATTTGTTTACCCAACCCCATCTTAATGCTTGTCAACGGAGATGCTTAGAGTTGATATCTGACTATGATTTTGAGATCAGTTACATTAAAGGCAAGGAAAATCGAGTAGTAGATGCCCTAAGCCAAAGGAAACATATCTCCTCAATGATCTCTATTCATTATGATTTCAAGAATTAGGTGTTGCAGAAGTCCAAAGGAGATGAATACTATGAGCAGGTTAAGCAATCTCTCTCTAACAATCCTCAAGATTTGTTGTATGATGGATTCTACTTTGAACCAGATGGACTACTAAGATTCAGAGGAAGAATGTATGTTCTAAACTCTGGCGAGTTAAGGAATATCATGTGGAAAGAAGTTCATTATGCACCATATTCAGGACATCCTGGAGTGATGAAACTCCTAGCTGATGTAAAACCACTATATTTTTGGAAAGGAATGAAGAGAGATGCTCTATGCACTACAACAAATCCCTATGATTAACTCTCTTTTTTGCTTCCACCACTATTTTAGTGTATTTTTCTCCAATTTTTTGAAAAAGTTAGCGCTATTTATCAGGATGGCACTATTTTTGGCATTTTTTGCACCGATCAGAACAAGTAGGTGCTAAATTAGGCACTAATTACTGCCTAATTTAGCACCAAATTTAGTGTCAACTTTAGCACCTACTTTAGCACCTAATTTAGCGCCGACTTTAGTGCCTACATTAGTGCCAACCTTATCAATGACTTTAGCACCGCCTTTAGTGCCTACATTAGCACCGAAGTTAGTGCCTACATTAGCGCCACCTTTAACACCTATTTGTGTTAGATAAATGTTGCATGGTGGAGGATGGTGTCAGGATGAGTGATGATTGTCGTGGCAATAAGATATAGATCTATAGGGCCACCTCCCCCCTACTCTCTACTATAGGTGGATATATTGGCTATTGGCCATTGGCTATATATCAATACAGTTGACAGAGAGCTTCCCTCACTCCATTATTCTATCTAGTTGGGGGTGCCCTACCTTGAGTCAAGTCAATGAATGATTGAGTCTCTCTCCCCTATCATTCCTCTATCTCCCTATCTCTCTAGACATCTCTCTAGTCACTCTAGTCTATCTCCCTATCTCTCCCTATCTGTCTCCTCTCTATCTCTCTCTACCTAGCTATCTCTCCCTATCTCTCTATCTCTTGCCTCTCTCCCACTATCATTCCTATATCTTCCTATCTCTCCCTTCTATTATTTCTTCCTCTCCCTTATCGATGAAGGAAATGAACAAGAAAACTAGGACTCTCTCTCTCTCTCTCTCTCTCTCTCTCTCTCTCTCTCTCACCAACAAAGCAAATGGAAACAAGAAAACTAGGACATGAAAAGAGGGATGAGGATATAAATTGGCAGGATGAAATGGAAACAAGATAAAACTAAAGTTCATTGCTTAGGGGCCTTATTTAGGGTTTATGGTTTAGGGGTTAGGGTTTAAGGTTTAGGGGCATTATTCGGGGTTTACGGATCTTCAAGGATCTAGATAGTGTGGCTATACACATTGCTACACATATTGGTGGCTAGTAGGTAATAAGCCCTTACAAAATATTCTTTGCAATTCATCAATAGGAATTTGATAGTGTATCTTTGTTGACAAAGTTTGAAATCTAATAACATAATTATGATTGCACTCATTTGATCCTTGTTTGATGCTCTCCTATTCCTTCAATCTATCTTAGTGAAGGAAAATAAATACATGGGCAACCCATAGAGAAATTTGTCATCAATTCTGTTCCTCAAAATTGTCTCATGATATGGTGAAGGAAAAAATAACCAAAGATAAATTGTGATCATTATTCATCAACCCAAAAACTAATGCATTGTTAGAAATGTAGACACCTAAATCTTGCTATGGCCTAACATCACACCAGATCTATCCCACATCTCCTCTTACAATGTTAATTAAATAAATTGTATTTATTTAATTAACCATTTTGATCATTCCTCCTAATATCAGTTTAATAAGTCACACTATTTAATTAATAAATCTAACCGTTCTTCTGACATTAATTAAATAAATTATGATAATTTATTTAATTGATTAACTAATCCAGTTAACCCTTCCTCTGAATTCTCATCCTTAATTAAATAAATTCACATTTATTTAATCTGTTCTAAAGTCACCACCAAACTTGAAAGTAAATTGTCATTGGTGAAACAAGGTAACACCCACCTAGGCTTGAACAGAGCCTAAAGTGCAAAGCATTTTGATTAATCTGATCAATTATGTCAGTTTGCCAAATTCACATATAAAACCTAATCATAAGATTTGGCATATCTTTAGGGTTTTATAATTTGCAAATTTGAGTGCCAACAAAACCAATATTGACATTAAAGTGATATACAAAAGCATTGGCCAAATCATTGAAGGAATGAATAGAACTATGAGGAAAGAATAAAGCCATTCAATTGCATAATCCTTTTAGTTTCTAGGAATGAGCTTTGTAAAAATTTTATCATCATAAACATAATCAAAACAAACTCCCAATTGTGTCATAAGGTCCCCTTTACCACTATACATTACAAAACTAGGGGCCACTGAACAAACTAGAAATGGATAAGAAATAACTCAAATGAAAGTGGATTATGCTTGATTTCTCCTATGATATCCTTTGATTACTAGGGGTAATGCATCAACTTTAATTTGCATCTCATCAATTCTTTTAAGGATGACATCTATGTTGGAAGGATGAACATTAGGAGTTATGATTAAAATGGGAGTGGAAGTGGCAACATGAGATAATACGTGGAGTGTAGGCTAATTGGGGGACAAAGAATGAAGTTGGAATGACAGCACTAGAAGTGGGAACATGAGTAGTGGGTGAGAAGTAAACACAATCAAGGGATGAGTGGAAGGTAAAATATGAGAAGTAGGTACAATGATAGGATCAATGGTAGGAGCTATGAAAATTTGATAAGCAATACAGAGAAGAAAAGAAATATGTGGCTTGGCTGATGCAGGAGAAGATGTGGAAGGAGGCACACTAGACAAAGAGGCTTGTGAAAGAAGGGGAGGAGACACACTATTTAGGGAACTTGATGAGCTTATCCTTTGGCCTATATCACTTAACACTTCCATCAAATAAGGATTATCCATTAACAAGTTATAAAGAACATCAATCAAATTTGAATAATTAACATTATTGCTCAAATTCATAAAGGTCTAATATAATGGTGCAGGAGCACCTTGGGATTTCATGCCTCCATGAGGCAATTTTGTTAAATTATACTTTAATATTGTGTCTTTGATGTAATAAGGTCAATTAATACCACTTTATATGTGTTTGAGTCAATATTAGGTTGTTAGGTGGTTTATGAAGTCATAATGCAAAAATGTTGTCATAGTTGTAAAAGTGCAAAAAATATATGGAATATGAAGAGTCATAAGTTGT
Organism: Cunninghamia lanceolata; assembly: GCA_027924645.1. Lineage (NCBI taxonomy): Eukaryota > Viridiplantae > Streptophyta > Pinopsida > Cupressales > Cupressaceae > Cunninghamia > Cunninghamia lanceolata. The sequence goes on along the minus strand of BSBN01001616.1, from coordinate 585,365 downwards.
AAATGAGGGAATTTGAATGGTTGTAAGTTAAAACATTGATTGAGAACCATTGAAAAATGGTTATAAATGTTTCAAAAAGGCTTTGTAGGGTCGAAGACATGGTGAGAGGGTGTGGTCGTTGAAACTTTGGAAGTTGAAGCAATAAAAATACCTCTATTTTTTGCATTTCTAAATGTTTCCTTGTTCTTTGATGTAGTATGGATCTGTACGATCCCATAATGACTCCAAATCAATTTTTTTTGGTAAATCTGTGAATATATTTTATTTTAGAGTTGGTTTCATGTAATTTCATCAAGTTTCAAGCAAGTTATGTTTATTTTACTAAAATAGGTCTGAAACCCTAGTAGGCCTAATTTGAGAAAAAATAGTCTAAATTTGAGGGTTTCTTTACAAAATAACCTACCCTTCTTTTGAGATATGTTAAATAAAGGACAAATGGGTATTTGAATCAAGTCTTCTATCTTAGATATCAGTTCTGGTTTAAAAATTATGGCTGAAAAACCCTATTTGCTGCTCCACTTCAAAACCTAGGCAAGAGTAGAACAGTCAAGTTTTGTACCTTTCCTTCCAAAGTAACCATATCTAATTTCTTCATATGTTGAAAAAACCATAAAGGGTGTCTAAAATAGTGATTTGTTTCTGGGTTTGAGGCCTTATCTAAAATTTATGCTTGAAAAACCTAGTTTGTTGTCCTAATTAGGCCTTTATCAAAACGGGACAGCCAATTTTAAGGCCCTATGTTGCAAAACAATCACCCCTGATTTCTACATATGTTGAATAAGTTCCAAATGGCTACTCAAAATAGGTTTTAGATTTTGGATATGAGGTCTGGTCTGTAACTTATGTCAAAAAAGAGGTGTTTGTTGTCCTACTAGGAGAATAGAGGAATTTGTGAAGAAATTCACTTTGATTGTTGGGTAAAGAGTTTGGTGGAGAGTTGATTGAGTTAGTTTGATTGTGAGAGCCCTTTCCCTGCATAAAATTGGTATCAGAGCCTAAAAGATCTGGGCAAGTGAGTTTTTGGAGTCTGCGTGTTGTCTTTTGCATGTTGAAAAGAGAACCTAGATGCCAAGAGACTAGGCCAAAGGAAAAGAGAGAGAAAGGCATGAGGTGAGGTATCAAAGACAAGAGGAAGCAAGGTGAAAGAGAATTTTTTTTTTTTTCAAATGTGCCTGGTAAACTTTTTAACATGACCGGCAACGCTGGTGCGACACGCCCTCCGACTCCACATGAATGCTTTTGCCCAGAGCAATGAACCGATGAGGCCACAACATGGGGGACCTCATCCCCTAGCAAGAACACTTCAAACCCGCGAGCTCGTTGGCCCATCAAAGGCATAAAGCCTTGCGAGCTCGTTGGCCCAGCAGGGGTTTGAACTCTAGTGGCCGCCACTACAACCGAACGACTTAACCATCGAACCACGCCATCATCGGCATGAGGTGAAAGAGAATTGCTTGAGAAAAGAAAATGGATTTGTGGAAGAGAGTAATGCATGGAAGTTTGCAGAGTAAGGAGATAACAAGAAACAAGCAATAGAGGAGGAAAGAGACAAGTGTGAAGAAGAGAAAAGATGACAAGGCAGAACTAGAAAGTCTTAAGTAGGAGATGCAAAGGTTGGGTCAAGATTTGGAAGAAATGGAGAAAAGATTTGCTCTAGAGATGCAGCAATTGAGTAGTTGGCATTTACCAATCAAGAAGACGGTTATGTGGCCTATCAAGAAGATTATTTTGAAGAGGAGAAGGCAAGTGGAGATAATAGAACCTTTGTTGATGGAGGAAGATAAAGAACAAGCCAAGCAAGCTGATGTGATGATAGTTGATAGGGAAGAGTTCATAAAAGTACAAGAAGAAAAGCACATGGAGGTTGCATCTATTTCAAACCTTGAAGGTACCAATACAACAGAGGTGAAGAATGAATTGATTTTGGAGATCCAAGGTTGGTTTAAGGAATATGTTGATAAGATGGTTGAAGGAATGTTTCACTTATTGCTTTCAAAAGGGAACATTGGCCATTCCATTCCTTTCAATTCAGAGGTTAGTGTGCATGAACAAGAAACAGACACAAGGATACAATAACAAATGGAAAAGGTGAGCAGAAAAGGGGAAGAGATCAAACATAAATTACAAGGGAAAAAGAGCAAGTTCAAGCATACACCAAAAGTGGAGAACAGGGAGCTACGAAGACAACCAAGTGCAAGCAAGTTGAAGACACAAAGACAAAGTCCAGAAGACATCAAGGCAATAGTACAAATGAATTGGAAGACCAAGAAGAAATAACAGACTTGCACTCAAGTGGACTTGAGTTTTCATTCCCTTGGGAGTATGGTGCAGGAGCACCTTGGGATTTCATGCCTTCATGAGGCAATTTTGCTAAATTATGCTTTAATATTATGTCCTTGATGTAATAAGGTCAATTAAGACTACTTTATATGTGTTTGAGTCAATATTAGGTTATTAGGTGGTTTATGAAGTCATAATGCAAAAATGTTGTCATAGTTGTAAAAGTGCAAAAAAACATGGAATATGAAGTCATAAGTTGTAAATGGGGGAATTTGAATGGTTGTAAGTTGAAAAGTTGATTGAGAACCATTGGAAAATGGTTATAAATGTTTCAAAAAGGATTGGTAAGGTTGAAGAGATGGTGAGAGGGTGTGGTGGTTGAAACTTTGGAAGTTGAAGCAATAAAAATACCTATATTTTCTATATTTCTGAATGTTTCCTTGTTGTTCTTTGATGTAGTATGGATCTATACAACCCCATAATGACTCAAAATAATTTTTTTTGGTAAATCTATGAATCTAGTTTTTTTTTTCATTGGTTTCATGTAATTTCATCAAGTTTCAAGCAAGTTATGTCTATTTTATTAAAACAAGTCTGAAACCCTAGTAGGCCTAATTTAAAGAAAAATAGTCCAAATTTGAGGGTTTCTGTACAAAATAACCTACCCTTATTTTGAGATATGTTAAATAAGGGCCAAATGGGTATTTGAATCAAATATTCTTTCTTGGATATCAGTTTTGGTTTGAAAATTATGGCCAAAAAAACCTATTTGCTGCTCCACTTCAAAACCTAGGCAAGAGTAGAACAGTCAAGTTTTGAACCTTTCCTTCCAAAGTAACCATATTTGATTTCTTCATATGTTGAATAAAGCCATAAAGGGTATATAAAATAGTGATTTGTTTCTAGTTTTGAGGCCTTAGCTAAAAGTTATTATCGAAAAACCTAGTTTGTTGTCCTAATTGGGCCTTTATCAAAACACGACAGTCAATTTGAAGGCCCTATGTTGCAAAACAGATACCCCTGATTTCCACATATGTTGAATAAACTCCAAATGGGTACTCAAAACAGGTTTCATATTTTGGATATGATGTTTGGTTTGCAACTTATGTCAAAAAAAAGTGTTTATTGTCCTACTAGGAGAATAGAGGAATTTGTGAAGAAATTCACTTTGATTGTTGGGTAAAGAGTTTGGTAGAGAGTTGATTGAGTTAGTTTGATTGTGAGACCCCCTTCTTTGCATCATATAAGTATTTGTGTAGTAAGATTCATGTATTTCCCATCCATATGTGCAACATGTGCATCATGTTGAAAAACATCTTCCCCATTAAAATATGTAGTAGTCATCAAATCCTCAATCATAACTTCCTTGCAATGAATCGAGGCCATTGTAGAGTTAAGCCTAAGGTTTCTTCTTAGTGCAAAATGAGGATTAGTTTGAGACCTTGACATTTAAGCAAAATTTAAAGCAATGAAAAGGAAATTGCATCCAAGTAATCCTAATTTTTTCTGCCAACAATTCATACCAAAGATTGAACAATTTAAGGATATTGCAATAGGTAATTTGTATCAACACAAATAATATTACTGAAGCATTTCAAAGTTTAGGCCATAAGAATCATCCTTTTTATAACATGGATTGCAAATAATTCTAAAAATTTAGAAGTCTTGGTCATTAACATTATTGTCTGCTACAATGTCATCCAATGTATCATTGTCAATGTTCATATCTTCTTTCAAGTATTTAATATTATCATCATCCTCATCTTGACCTACATCATCTTCGCCATCATTGAAATTTGACTGTAGACCATCTATATTGTTACCTGATGTATTTGGATCATCATTTTCTATACCATCCATATTGTTGTCTTCCATAACATCATCTAACTCTGGATTGTTGTCTTCTTGTGCCTGAACATAACCATCTTCAAATTCATCATGGATGTCAATTTCTTCGATGTTCTCTAATCCTTCTCTGTCATTTTGTTGGCCATCATTATTTTTCTTAGTATCCACTAATGCATCGTCAAATACATGCCTTAATCTTGGATCATAATATATGACAAATATCCATTTCGGGTCCAAAATATCTTCATAGAAAATACCTGCACATGAATGACATACATATATTAGATGTATGGTATAACAATTTTATTGATTAATAAACACATGTATATATTCACAATAAACTATGAATTAATAGATTAATGATCACTACTGCTTCTTGTTTGAGTTAAAGAAATACTTTCTCACAATGAATTGGTAGAACATAAGGCTCCTTATCCTCTGGTAGGAAACATGAGGAATCTATAGAAAACAATCCACTATGGGTATCATGTCTTCATGTCCTATCAAATGTCTCATACCATCTACACTTAAAAATACAACATTTAAAAGAGCAATAATCCAACTCAATAATTTCTTGTATTTTCTCAACATATTGTAGATTCCCTTCAATTATATTCTTTTCTTTTGAGCTTGATCGATTGGATTGCTTGAAGTCAACCATGATGCCACAATCGAAGGATCGTCTCTTTGCATCTACACTTTCTACATGATAATGTCGACCATATGCCCACATTGTTGTATATTTCCTCGCCTGTGAAAGACCATTTATGTCAGTGAAAACAAATATAATGACAAATATTAAAATAGTTATTAGTGTCAAAACTGTTAGGAAACAACATTTTGTAAAATTCCAACTGTACCTTTCTTTCACATCCTCTAGACATGTTGATTTCATCTTTTTTTATGTTTGAATCTATACCTACATCTTCTATTTGATTTTGAATTTGTTCAGTAACCCATTCTAGTGTGCAATCTTTGCCCCATTCCCCAAGTAGATCAGTGGGAAGTGGAGTATTCCTTGGGTTCGATCTCTTAAACTGTCTCCTTGCTTCTAACACTTCTTCTCTCTTTTTATCATACAGATCAATCCATTTGTTCATAAAGTCCATGTGGTATAGAATAAACTTGTCAAGTATAGCACTTTTGTCTACACCTATTACATGTCAACATGCTTATTTCAAACTCCAAATGTCATGTTGTTAATTTGACAAATAAATTACAAAGTAAATTAATGATTGCAAGAAAAACAACCACATTGAGCATGAATTTACTTACTAATTTCTACTTGAACACCATTAGATTGTGGTTTTTCTCCATCAATAATATTTGATGCTCGTTCTTCATTCCAGAAGCATGGGCCATCTTCAAAATCCTTACCAAGGAATTCACACAGGAAGAAAAATGCTTCATTCAATACATACCCTTCAACTATGCAACCCTCTGGATGTGCCTTTTGTCGGACATATCTTTTTAGAGTTTTCATATACATCTCAAAGAAAAACATCCACCTCATTGATACGACACCCGCCAATTCAATGTCATTGACTAGGTGTATAAGTAAATGGACTTCTAGGTCCATGAAACTTGTAGGGAGCTCCTTCTCAAATACACATACAATTTCTGCAATTTCCTTCTTCCATTTTGGCACTTCACATTTGTGGATCTCCTAGGAGGTCACCCACCTAATATTAGAATAGTAAATTAGTATGAACCTATAGTCAAAAATTAAAATGCAATATAATATCTCTATGTCTCTCACACATGAACATTTCATATAACCATATACCTTGTAAATGCTGACAATCGACTTATGGCATTCCTTAAGTCAACTGTAAGATAGGAACCCCCCCTAATTGCCAATGGCATGATATGCTATCAAACACATTTATGAAAAGGTCATTAGTATTTTTTTCTCAGACAAAAAAATATCAAAATATATTTAGTACTTAATCAATGTTACCAGTAAATGTTAAATGATGATAGATAATACCTTCATAATTATGGAAATCATGTGTTTTAAATCCTATGATATGTCCATCAACTGTAAAAGCTTTAGCCAATGATGACCCATAGCTAGTAGATGCCCTTATTGAATGGATGACATTTTTTAGTTGGTCTAGCTCTTTTTTTTTCAAAATCCATAGAGCTTCTGCATATGTTTCATTTTCTTTGTTTGGCCACAAATGTTTTCTATCAATTTTGGTACTCAAAAGAGTAATATCTCTCCTCGAAGACAAGGCGTCCTTCTCTTTGTCTAATATATGTCGAAATATAGAATCTGGGACATTTTTTAAGATATGCATAGGATCTAATAGGTGAGATATTAATAGATCCTTCCAGTAAGGGAGCTCATAAAATATGGATTTCCTTTTCATTCCTTCTAGCATATTAACTACAACTTGTTCTGGTTCTTCAATTGAATCATCCCAATCAAAAAAATCCTCCCAAGCTTTCAATTCAACATCTTCATACTTCTTAAGTCAATCACTTGGACCCATAATCATGGGAGGGCCTCTATTTTCAACTTTTTCATCAAATTGATTCTTCAGGCGATTTCTAAACTTATGATCTAGTGGTAGAAAAACTATGTTGTTTGCGTAAATAAATTTATGTAGATCTTTAGAATACTACCCTTGAAATTGTTCTGCACATGTTGGACAAGCAAATATCCCCTTTGTTTGAAGCCCTGCAATTCAATAGGTAATGTTAATAACATCAAAAAAATAGTATAAAACTAAGTATGAAAGTTGGGATGAAAATAAATTATGAGTGTAAATACGTAAATATTTTATCTTACCAGAATAAACACCAACTCCTGGGAAATCATGAATAGTCCAACATAGCACACCATACAACATGAAGGACCTATTTGATGGGGGACGTTATATGTCATACATTCTTATGCCTTTCCATAGCAGTTGCATTTCATCAATAAAAGGCGGAAGATAAACATCCATGTTTTTAACTTGATGTTTTCTTGGAACAATGAGAGTCAGCATAAGGTTGTCCTTTCTAACACTCATCCATGGGGGAATATTGTATACTATCAATCCAACTAGCCAAACACTATAATTTGAGCTCATGAAAGAGAATGGGCACACTCCATCAATTGCAAGACCAAACCTGATACTACGGGGTTCATCTTTGAATTTTCTTGGTCATTTTTCCTCTATGTTTCATTGCTTTAGAGTCAGCTAGAATTTAGATAAATCCATCTTTACTCCTATTCTTTGCATGTCAGTCCATCAATTGTGCAAGTGACTTGTAGTGAAATATTCGTTGAAGTCTAGGTATAATTGGCATGTGATGTAAAACCTTCTTTGGAACTGTAGGACCTTGTACATTTGTACGATATCTCTTCTCTTTGCATACAAGGCATTCTACCTTGTTTTGATATTCGTCTATGTATAAAATGCATTCATTTTTACATGAATGAATTTTCTTATATTCAATCCCCAACTCAACCAACAATAGACGCGCCTCTCTGCAAGTTGATGGCAACACATTCTCTTTAGGGAATATTTTAGTTTTTAGTACCATGTAAGATTGCCAGAGATTAAATCAATTGAATGTTTGACTTATAAACATGTTTGATATGTCAATATATACTAGGACTGTTTATATACAATATATGGTTTTAAAATCCCCTTAAAAAAATATAAACGAAGTTGATGAATGTTTATGAATTATGTACACCAATTGGCAATGCAAAGTAAGAAATATATTTCAAATCACTTCAGTAGGGTAGTGAATCCTTTGTCTGACCAACCAAATAGTGACTTGATTTCTAATAATATTAATGTGCATGCTAGTTTTGAGGTTCTACATGCACCCGATTTGAAGATGGGTTTCTTCGCTAGTTGCTTGATGGAGTCTTTCAAGTTGTTATCATCAACATTACGTTGGTGGTAATTACCCCTACTATCATCGTTATTGTCAACCATATGATCATTATTGTCATCATTGTTTCCATCCCCAAAGAAATCTGTAAGCATTTCATTCAATCCTTCTTCATGCATTGTATTTTCACTATCATGATCATCATCATTAAGCCTAGGTGGCATGTCATCAGTGTATGCGGATCTTATAAGCTCTTCAAATTTCTCAGCTGGTAGTATTCTCTTCAATGTTACTCTTTTCACCCTGGTATGGTTTAAAGGATGGTTTGGATCATCCCGTCCAAATCTTAATAACCCAATTGGATCTTGGGTATTAGTATGTGTTTCATCAACATTTTCTACCTATCAACAAACGCAAGCATTATTTATTTTTTGGCAACAATCGAATAAATCATAAATGTATCAATTTCAAAGAAATATAATAAAAAATAGCTTAAAAAATAAAAATATAAATTGTATGAACATATATACATCAATTGAATAATGGAACATTATTTTATAGACTACCTGTTTTATATAATATTTTAGCTGCAATAGACAAACATATGGAAGACCATAAACTGGTTCAACCAAATAACGCACACGAATACTTAAAATATTATTACTGGTAAACAGGAAGCTTACATGCAAGTTCATCTAATACAATGCTCGCTTAATAATAGCTAACATGCTATGGACTTCTACAGAAGCTTGGGACTCAAGCTTTTACAACACTTTAAAAGCCAGAGTGACTTCTCACTACTACAGACTTCAAACTATAGGACTCTAAGACTTCTCAGAACTCGACTCACTCTCGAACTGCTATCGAACTTGTTGTGAAATGCAGGTGGCCCGGTGCCCTTATATAGGGAGAAGCGGGCAGATCTTTTTACCCCGATCACATAGTTCGTAGGAATCCGTCCACAAAAAACTGACACGAAGACAAACCTTATCTGAAGAGCATCCCGAGAAGGCGGGACCCAATTGCTCGTGAACAAGATAAGGTCGGCGACCGACACTTCCTTTTACAAACGAGTGGAATAACTCGTACATGCACTAAGGCGACGTGTTAACCCCTTTATCAACCATGGTAGGGTCCATGCCCTTCATTTCTTAACGAGGTGAAAGATTCCCTCGATGAGTGACATGCCCACTCATTAGCCTTTAGCGGGACCCCGTACTGTGAGTGGAGGTACTGGATTCATAAGGGCCCCAGTTGAGACATTCCTCGCAAACTTCTCCTTCTAGGTGCGTGCAAACAGGAGAACGATAGAAACCTCTGGAATCATAGGATGGTACTCTGGGATCATCCATTGAGTAGTCATGACAGTTGGCACAATCTTGATTAGAGGCGTGTGGGATACAGCCTGGAAGAGAGTCATCTTCACGCCATATGATACTCATCACTTTGATCTTATGCGGATGTGCCAAGATAGCATTACTGGAGTAAGGTAAACCACGAGCCACACGGTAGGTCTTTGTATGTAACCAGATAGGGGTTTGGTGCTGAGTAAAGTAATTCAACCGGTTACCGACAGTCCAGTTGTTGAATCTTGAGGTCGGTCCACCAGGTCCATACATTTGACACATATGACGGCTGATAGCATTTTCAGCGGCAGAATTAAACTGTAACCTGAAAATACATCCAGTGTAAGCAGTTGTACCATTAAATTGCAACTGATCAGCTTGAGGATAAGGACCAGAAAACATCTTCCTAATTGTTGAAACACCAAACTCATTGTGTAACCATTGGAAAGGATTTCCAATATCTGGATTTAGAAAGCGAACTGGGAGCACAAAATCTCCACACCAGTTCTGCAATGCATGACCTATATCTGGATCAATTGGCTCAGCTTCTGCAGAGAACTCAAAAAATGGAGTCTCGGTCCATAAACCGGGAGTAGTTAGCTGCTGCTTAGACACAAGCATTTGAAACCTATCATAAAGAAAATCGGCAGCCATTTGATGATTATGCAAATCCCTATGAGGAAAGGGATTACAACTCCATTGCTCACAACTTGGTTCAGACCAACGTTGTTCTCTGATTCTTACAACTCTTACCTTACCAGATACTTGTCTTACCTTCTTTTCCGTTGATTTGGCTTCAAGCTCTTTCTTTAACAAAAATCCTTCTCTTGATTCAAAATCTACAAAAATGTTATCAACACCAGGTAAGTGAATGAAATCAAAATCATAGGTGTTGAGCTGCTATGCCCATCTGAGAAGACGACCACGAGTGATCTTATTCCTAGATTCTTTCTTGAAGAATCCTCTTAAATGCTGCAGATCACTTTTTAGTAAAAATCTTCTATCAGCAATAAACATTTGAAATGCTTGAAAAGTGTTTACTACTGCTAAGATTTCCTTGTGTGTACTGTGATAATCCTTCTCAGCATTCTTGAATGCTCCGGAAACAGTTCTAACAATTTCTCCCTTATCCTTGGGATTATAGACAGGAGTCTTCTGTTCTCTCAGGATACCTGACCATGCAAAATCACTAGCATCGGTTTCTACAATTTTATAACCAGGTCCAGGTAACTTTAAAGGAGGCAACTGAGCACATTTGTTCTTAATGTTTTGAATCAGCTTATCATGGTGTGCTGTCCATGGAGGAGGGTTTTTACTGAGCAGCTTATTTAGATCAATTCTATCTTCAGCAAGCTTATGATAAAACACAGCAATATAGTTTACCAAACCTAGAAATCTCTGCAATTCCTTAACATTGGTAACTGGTAAATAAGCAATTTTGCGCAAAATATGAGGTTGCGCCTCCATCATCCCCCCGGGAAGAAGCTTGATGCCAATAAAGACGATTGAGGTTTGAGCAAAGACAGACTTTGTAGGATTAACAGCTAATCCATGATGCTGGCAAACTTGCAAAAACTGACGAAGGTGCTCTAAGTGAGAGTTCAGTTCAGGACTAAAGACTAGAATGTCATCAATATATGGCTGAATGAACTTAGCATAGGGTCGAAATAACGCATCCATTCTTTGTTGAAAAATGGAGGGAGCAGTTTTGATTCCAAATGGAAGGACTTTCCATTCGTACAGACCCTGAGGCACTGAGAATGCAGTTTTATAGAAATCCTGGGCTTTGAGTTTGATCTGCCAATAACCTTTTGTGAGATCAAATTTAGAATAGACATTACTACCCTGGATGGATTGCCAAATGTGGTCTTTGCTAGGCAAGGGATGACGATGATCCACTAAACATTCATTAAGAGGTTTATAATTCACCACTAACCTTTTCTCAGGTAATTCATTTCCTTCCTCATCTACCTTAGGGACATACATGGCATGACAGGAGAAAGGTGACTCGGAAACCTGAATAAGGTTTTGCTCTAGGAGAGAAGTTATTTCTTTTGCACACATTTTAGTTTCAGCAGCAGACATAAGAAAGTAATTTGCTTTACCTTTTGGTAGCATTTCTTCACCATTTGCATCACGCTTGAGTGGAAGATCACATGTGATCCTTCGCTGGTGCTTTGACAAGTCTTTGGTGAACACAGAATCTTCAAATTCTTTCTTCATTTCTGACATGATCTGCTCACTTTCTGCATACTGTTTTACCAAATAGGCATGACTGACTTCTCTCTTCTTCTTCTTACCAGGCTTCTGAACTTTGTGAGTGAAGGATAGGGGTTGATACACCCGTGGAACCGTATACACATCTCTGAAAGTCAGAAATTCTTTATCAATTATGAATGGTTCCCATTCTCGAATGGCATTACTTCCAAGGATGCCATCATAATCTTCAACTTCATACTGCACAAATAGAACTTGACTGGGAGTATCCTCAGTACCCAATCTAACAGGTGCAACACAGTATGAATCACTGCCTTCTTTATCCTGGTTAGCAAAAGTAATTTTGGTATTTCCCTTTTTCCATGCATCTTCAGGGAAACAATTCTTTCGTGCAAGATTTAAATCTGCACCAGTATCGATCAGAAAAGACAAGGGATAGGCTTGAATCCCTCTGAAATGGATTGTAAGAATGACCGCTGGACAGATTGAAGCAATTCTGGCACTACGGACATACTTATGATCATTCAACATATTCACATGATGACTGCTTGATTCAACATTTATCACTTCTCTAGGAGGTGATCCTTCAAATGCATCATCAGTGAGATACTTTAATGGGTCATCTTCAGTCTCAATTTTAAGAATTTTGGTGGAAGTGACTACTGGATCAGTAACTGGAGGAGGAGCTTGATGAGGGCGAAGAGACAGAGGTTTAGTAACAGGCCCGATGGTTGAGCATCCTATTGATCTTTGAATAATAGGGCTATAAGAGGGCTCATTACAGATTAATCAGGACTCTGTAGGACTTTTAGTTCCACTTTCACTCCTGTATTGAGAACTATTGATTCTATTGATATACTTTTCTAAATCAGGAGATTTCTGTAACTCTTCATGCAAATTGAAATTTTCCTCTTCATCAAGTTCAATAATTTCTTCTCGGGCTTGAGATATTACCTTTTGAAGAAATTCCTTTCAATGACGTCTCCAAAGACGCCGAGCCATACTTCCAGGAGCTGGAGCTTCCAATAATCCACGCTGACCAAGTGGCAAGGTAGAAGCGAAGCTTTCTTGAGCTGTAGGAGTATCTGGAGGAGATTGTCTCCTTTGCCAAGGTGCTGGTCTATAACCATGAGACTCATGCAAACTAGATCCAGAGGGACCTTGAAAAGGTCTCGCCGGTGCCTTGGGTTGTAACAGATACAGCTTCCTTGCTTTGAGTTGCTCCAACTGAGAATTCAGCTTTTTCCAAGTTTCAGGACCCATATCCATTTTATTCAATCTGACTTCAATAGCCATGATCTTTTCCACAATTACATTCAGCTCTTGCTGAATAGGAGGGCTTCTAAACATGCGACAGTAAAAAGAAACTTCACTGCCATCAGAATCTGACTCTCCAGACATTTCTTCGTCTGTCTTCGGCAAAATTGAAACAGTGTTCAATTGAGCAGTGGCTTCTTCAGCTGACTGATATTCTTCTTCTGATGATGATTCAGAAGGAGAGCTCAAAACTATATCTTCAGAGTCTGAAGGGTAGTCATCTATATAGATGTAGTGAGGTTCTGTGATACCTTGGACTTGCATTGCACGCATCTTTCCACGGCCTTTCTTTTTCTTTCTTTCGGGACACTTGTTGGCAAAGTGATTCCCTTTACAAATGTAGCAAGTTGGCTTCCACTTGCTGCCCTTCTTTACATTTGTACTGCTCTCTGTATATGCTCCCTGTATGGTCTCAGGCCGTCACACTGTGTCGTAAGTCCCAGAAGTAAGTCCCGTTGGAAGCCGTGGTTGGCGTGGAAGGGCAGTTTGGGCGGTTATCAGGTCTTTCGAGCGCAGGTTCCGAGCGCAGATTCGAGCGCAAATGGCATCTCAATCTTCTTCCGATTCTCAGTCGGCAGGCAAGATCGATCTGACAGCGGATCGAAACCAAGAGGTCAGGTTTACTAATTTCTTTGCAAATAATGAGTCTATGTTTCATAGTGCAGAAAGTAGTAGTAATGCCTTAGATGAGTTATCTACAGTTGGGTCAGAACCTGAAAAGCCTTTTAAGGTTCCTAGAATTCCTCCTCATGAAATTTATCGTGACATACCTAAAGGTATTATAGATATGATAAATAATAAGGATATAGGATTACGTGATTGGTTTGGTTATAAGTCCTCTCAGAACTGTCATGTAGCAGAACTGCAACATGTCGTAAAAGGTGGACATCAAGGTAAACTGAATATCTTTTCAGATGAGTTAATCAAGAAGTTTAGGAAGAAAGATTATGAAAATAAGTCAAATCCTCAGTTTATGCATCTATCATATGTTAGGATTGGCGTCTGTGGTCATTACAGAAAAGGTTTGCCAATTGTTGTTTTAATGATGCTTAAAGATGCTAGGTTTCTGAAACTGTCTCATTCACTACTTGGAGCTGGTTGTGACTCCATGTCAAAAGGTCCCATCTTCGTAGACTGTTTATTAGACTTTCCTGTAAGCTTAAAAGATGAAAATCTCAGGGATGTTCTAGAATATAAGTTTAGAACTATGAATCTTTTCATGAAAAAGAATTCTGTTGACCATTCCCTGGTTTTCCTTGTCCACTACCGTCTGTATAATAAGGTTATGCCTTTAATGATAAACCCAAGACAGAGTCGTGGTCTAGAAGGATTGTCTACCATATGGACCTCTAGTAGTGATAGTACTCAGCTCACAGCACCTAAAATTGTACGGCATAAAGATATCAAAATGCCTGAGGAATGGGCTGTTGAACTTTGGGATTCAGAAGCTGTTCAAGAAGAAGACTGTGGTCCGTCAAGACGATTGAGAGGAATCTCAATTGAAGAACTTGATGATCAGGCAGTTATAAAATTCGGTTCTGCACCAGGAAGTCTGTCCTCAGTAGTTCCCGCAGCAGTGAATACTCCCCTGCTCTTAGTCGAGAAACTTCCTTTAATGATCAGATGATCAGAGAACCATCTGTCTTGCCTAGAACTCAGTCAGTTAGATTACAGCCGAGTAAAGGATTTGAAAGTTTGTTTACTGTTCCTAAACCCCCTGTTGCTGCCAGTTATCAAAGGTCTCATCCTACTGTTTTAACACCACCACAACCAAATGTCATGGTTAGTTGTCAGCACCAGAAGTATTCGGAGTTAGATAATGGATTGTTCAAGTGTGAAGATTGTTCTTTCGTCTTCCCACCAAAATCTGGAAATGTCCGAATGATGATGTCACAAACTGTGTTTGATTTCCCTGAACAAGGTATTGAAGCCGATGAGGCTAAAATAGTAGATACCCCTGGTGGTTCAAGTACTGTTCCAGGTCGTCTACCTCCATTTAAAGATTTCATGGTCATAGATACAAAAGGACATTATAAGGTTCAATGTTGGCCAGTACATGTTTTCCCTATAGGAGCCAGTGGTCCCAGTCAAAGTAACTTATTAAACTGGATAAATTTATGTATGAGAAAAACTATGCTCCTTATGGAAGATAGGAAAAAATGGGCAGAAATAGAGTCTGTCAGAAGCCAAAAGGCTCATCTCAGTCATCAGGAAAACTTTCATACAGTTGTTCAGCTTTTAGAGAAGCTAGAAAAAAGATTGACTGATGAATGGACACAGACAGTGAAAACAAAAATCACTGAACTTAAGACTCAGTATGAGCAGTTCAGATCTCAAGTTGATGTTTGGAGACAAGAACAACTCCAAGCTACTTTGCAAGCTCGTAATGCTATAAAATTAGAAACTGATGTTTTAGGAACACAGTTAAACAATATTGACCTGCATGTCAAGCATAATGGTCAAAGAGCTATGGAGCTGCAAGATGATTCAAATGTGTTGAGACAACAACAAATTGAGATAAAAGATTTGATTCAAACAGAGGCTGGTAACATTCAGTCTACTGTCAGAAGTGAGTCTGTAATTGTACAGAACTCAAGTGGTAAATCTAAAGTGAAGCATTTTCCTAAAGATGCACGAGGTTTCCTTCAAGCTCAATATGAAGGACCATCTCTCATTCCTAAAGAAGAAAGTAAAGTGTATAATCCTTTGACAGGTCAGTATGATCAATCCCCTGCTCAAGGTCGAGTCCAGATGGCTCGAGGCGGAAATGGAACTTCTCCCAAAGAGGATCCATTCAAGAACATTCAGACATACAAAGCTGATACTCCTCCTTTAGTCAATTTTGATAAACTTGAAGTGTTAGAAAATACTAGAGCCATTGACGCTATGCATTCATGGATAACAAATTATATGTCAACTAACACTGATACAGAGGAGAAAGAAGTCATTAAGCAAGCTTTGAATGCTATGACTGGAACTGCAAAGCATGTATGGGAAAGATTAGAAGACAGCTATAAAGAAAGTCTTCTTGATAGGGGAACTGATCACGTATGTGCACAACTCCTCAGAATGTTTGTGGGGAAAAGAGATGTAATGGAGAAACTTGAATATAGAAAGTTTATTAAAGGAAAATGTAAAGATCTCAGAGATTTTAAAAGTTACTGCAAAAAGCAGTATGAGCATTTTTATCTTTCCGGTCATGAACAGCAACATGATTTAATGTATACAACTTTCTTGAAAAGTTTTGCTAACCCGATAGGTGAATTCTATCACAAGAAAGTATTAGAGAATATGGTTGCTGATGGAATTGAAATGAAAGAAGTAACCATTCCCCAACTCGTCCAATTTTTAGAACAGATTAATTCAGATATCTGTGACGAGGCAAAATCAAAAAAGGAGATCAAGAAAGTCCAGCCAATTTTGTCGACTACCATCTATCATCGCATTGAAGATGATAAAGGTGATTCTTGCGCAGGATGTTATAAGAAAGAGTCTGACAAAAAGTATAAAAAGAGGTTCAAAGGTCTGGATCTTAGAGATCGAAAGATCAAAAAGAAATATTCTAAGGGAAAGAAAGGTTTCTTCAGAAAGAAGGATAAACAAAAGAAGGGCAGCAAGTGGAAGCCAACTTGCTACATTTGTAAAGGGAATCACTTTGCCAACAAGTGTCCCGAAAGAAAGAAAAAGAAAGGCCGTGGAAAGATGCGTGCAATGCAAGTCCAAGGTATCACAGAACCTGACTACATCTATATAGATGACTACCCTTCAGACTCTGAAGATATAGTTTTGAGCTCTCCTTCTGAATCATCATCAGAAGAAGAATATCAGTCAGCTGAAGAAGCCACTGCTCAATTGAACACTGTTTCAATTGTGCCGAAGACAGACGAAGAAATGTCTGGAGAGTCAGATTCTGATGGCAGTGAAGTTTCTTTTTACTGTCGCATGCTTAGAAGCCCTCCTATTCAGCAAGAGCTGAATGAAATTGTGGAAAAGATCATGGCTATTGAAGTCAGATTGAATAAAATGGATATGGGTCCTGAAACTTGGAAAAAGCTGAATTCTCAGTTGGAGCAACTCAAAGCAAGGAAGCTGTATCTGTTACAACCCAAGGCACCGGCGAGGCCTTTTCAAGGTCCCTCTGGATCTAGTTTGCATGAGTCTCATGGTTATAGACCAGCACCTTGGCAAAGGAGACAATCTCCTCCAGATACTCCTTCAGCTCAAGAAAGCTTCGCTTCTACCTTGCCACTTGGTCAGCGTGGATTATTGGAAGCTCCAGCTCCTGGAATTATGGCTCGGCGTCTTTGGAGACGTCATCGAAAGGAATTTCTTCAAAAGGTAATATCTCAAGCCCGAGAAGAAATTATTGAACTTGATGAAGAGGAAAATTTCAATTTGCATGAAGAGTTACAGAAATCTCCTGATTTAGAAAAGTATATCAATAGAATCAAAGTTCTCAATACAGGAGTGAAAGTGGAACTAAAATTCCTACAGAGTCCCGATTAATCTGTAATGAGCCCTCTTATAGCCCTATTATTCAAAGATCAATAGGAAGCTCAACCATCGGGCCTGTTGCTAAACCTCTATCTCTTCGCCCTCATCAAGCTCATCCTCCAGCTACTGATCCAGTAGTCACTTCCACCAAAATTCTTAAAATTGAGACCGAAGATGACCCATTAAAGTATCTCACTGATGATGCATTTGAAGGATCACCTCCTAGAGAAGTGATAAATGTTGAATCAAGCAGTCATCATGTGAATATGTTGAATGATCATAAGTATGTCCGTAGTGCCAGAATTGCTTCAATCTGTCCAGCGGTCATTCTTACAATCCATTTCAGAGGGATTCAAGCCTATCCCTTGTCTTTTCTGATCGATACCGGTGCAGATTTAAATCTTGCACGAAAAAATTGTTTCCCTAAAGATGCATGGAAAAAGGGAAATACTAAAATTACTTTTGCTAACCAGGATAAAGAAGGCAGTGATTCATACTGTGTTGCACCTGTTAGATTGGGTACTGAGGATACTCCCAATCAAGTTCTATTTGTGCAGTATGAAGTTGAAGATTATGATGGCATCCTTGGAAGTAATGCCATTCGAGAATGGGAACCATTCATAATTGATAAAGAATTTCTAACTTTCAGAGATGTGTATACGGTTCCACGGGTGTATCAACCCCTGTCCTTCACTCACAAGGTTCAGAAGCCTGGTAAGAAGAAGAAGAGAGAAGTCAGTCATGCCTATCTGGTAAAATAGTATGCAGAAAGTGAGCAGATCATGTCAGAAATGAAGAAAGAATTTGAAGATTCCGTGTTCACCAAAGACTTGTCAAAGCACCAGCGAAGGATCACATGTGATCTTCCACTCAAGCGTGATGCAAATGGTGAAGAAATGCTACCAAAAGGTAAAGCAAATTACTTTCTTATGTCTACTGCTGAAACTAAAATGTGTGCAAAAGAAATAACTTCTCTCCTAGAGCAAAACCTTATTCAGGTTTCCGAGTCACCTTTCTCCTGTCATGCCATGTATGTCCCTAAGGTAGATGAGGAAGGAAATGAATTACCTGAGAAAAGGTTAGTGGTGAATTATAAACCTCTTAATGAATGTTTAGTGGATCATCGTCATCCCTTGCCTAGCAAAGACCACATTTGGCAATCCATCCAGGGTAGTAATGTCTATTCTAAATTTGATCTCACAAAAGGTTATTGGCAGATCAAACTCAAAGCCCAGGATTTCTATAAAACTGCATTCTCAGTGCCTCAGGGTCTGTACGAATGGAAAGTCCTTCCATTTGGAATCAAAACTGCTCCCTCCATTTTTCAACAAAGAATGGATGCTTTATTTCGACCCTATGCTAAGTTCATTCAGCCATATATTGATGACATTCTAGTCTTTAGTCCTGAACTGAACTCTCACTTAGAGCACCTTCGTCAGTTTTTGCAAGTTTGCCAGCATCATGGATTAGCTGTTAATCCTACAAAGTCTGTCTTTGCTCAAACCTCAATCGTCTTTATTGGCATCAAGCTTCTTCCCGGGGGGATGATGGAGGCGCAACCTCATATTTTGCGCAAAATTGCTTATTTACCAGTTACCAATGTTAAGGAATTGCAGAGATTTCTAGGTTTGGTAAACTATATTGCTGGGTTTTATCATAAGCTTGCTGAAGATAGAATTGATCTAAATAAGTTGCTGAGTAAAAACCCTCCTCCATGGACTGCACACCATGATAAGTTGATTCAAAACATTAAGAACAAATGTGCTCAGTTGCCTCCTTTAAAGTTACCTGGACCTGGTTATAAAATTGTAGAAACCGATGCTAGTGATTTTGCATGGTCAGGTATCCTGAGAGAACAGAAGACTCCTGTCTATAATCCCAAGGATAAGGGAGAAATTGTTAGAACTGTTTCCAGAGCATTCAAGAATGCTGAGAAGGATTATCACAGTACACACAAGGAAATCTTAGCAGTAGTAAACACTTTTCAAGCATTTCAAATGTTTATTGCTGATAGAAGATTTTTACTAAAAAGTGATCTGCAGCATTTAAGAGGATTCTTCAAGAAAGAATCTAGGAATAAGATCACTCGTGGTCGTCTTCTCAGATGGGCACAGCAGTTCAACACCTATGATTTTGATTTCATTCACTTACCTGGTGTTGATAACATTTTTGCATATTTTGAATCAAGAGAAGGATTTTTGTTAAAGAAAGAGCTTGAAGCCAAAGCAACGGAAAAGAAGGTAAGACAAGTATCTGGTAAGGTAAGAGTTGTAAGAATCAGAGAACAACGTTGGTCTGAACCAAGTTGTGAGCAATGGAGTTGTAATCCCTTTCCTCATAGGGATTTGCATAATCATCAAATGGCTGCCGATTTTCTTTATGATAGGTTTCAAATGCTTGTGTCTAAGCAGCAGCTAACTACTCCCAGTTTATGGACCGAGACTCCATTTTTTGAGTTCTCTGCAGAAGCTGAGCCAATTGATCCAGATATAGGTCATGCATTGCAGAACTGGTGTGGAGATTTTGTGCTCCCAGTTCGCTTTCTAAATCCAGATATTGGAAATCCTTTCCAATGGTTACACAATGAGTTTGGTGTTTCAACAATTAGGAAGATGTTTTCTGGTCCTTACCCTCAAGCTGATCAGTTGCAATTTAATGGTACAACTGCTTACACTGGATGTATTTTCAGGTTACAGTTTAATTCTGCCGCTGAAAATGCTATCAGCCATCATATGTGTCAAATGTATGGACCTGGTGGACCGACCTCAAGATTCAACAACTGGACTGTCGGTAACCGGTTGAATTACTTTACTCAGCACCAAACCCCTATCTGGTTACATACAAAGACCTACCGTGTGGCTCGTGGTTTACCTTACTCCAGTAATGCTATCTTGGCACATCTGCATAAGATCAAAGTGATGAGTATCATATGGCGTGAAGATGACTCTCTTCCAGGCTGTATCCCACACGCCTCTAATCAAGATTGTGCCAACTGTCATGACTACTCAATGGATGATCCCAGAGTACCGTCCTATGATTCCAGAGGTTTCTATCGTTCTCCTGTTTGCACGCACCCAGAAGGAGAAGTTTGCGAGGAATGTCTCAACTGGGGCCCTTATGAATCTAGTACCTCCACTCACAGTACGGGGTCCCGCTAAAGGCTAATGAGTGGGCATGTCACTCATCGAGGGAATCTTTCACCTCATTAAGAAATGAAAGGCATGGACCCTACCATGGTTGATAAAGGAGTTAACACGTCGCCTTAGTGCGTGTACGAGTTATTCCACTCGTTTGTAAAAGGAAGTGTCGGTCGCCGACCTTATCTCGTTCACGGGCAATTGGGTCCCGCCTTCTCGGGATGCTCTTCGGATAAGGTTTGTCTTCGTGTCAGTTTTTTGTGGACAGTCAAAGTAACTTATTAAACTGGACAAATTTATGTATGAGAAAAACTATGCTCCTTATGGAAGATAGGAAAAAATGGGCAGAAATAGAGTCTGTCAGAAGCCAAAAGGCTCATCTCAGTCATCAGGAAAACTTTCATACAGTTGTTCAGCTTTTAGAGAAGCTAGAAAAAAGATTGACTGATGAATGGACACAGACTGTGAAAACAGAAATCACTGAACTTAAGACTCAGTATGAGCAGTTCAGATCTCAAGTTGATGTTTGGAGACAAGAACAACTCCAAGCTACTTTGCAAGCTCGTAATGCTATAAAATTAGAAACTGATGTTTTAGGAACACAGTTAAACAATATTGACCTGCATGTCAAGCATAATGGTCAAAGAGCTACGGAGCTGCAAGATGATTCAAATGTGTTGAGACAACAACAAATTGAGATAAAAGATTTGATTCAAACAGAGGCTGGTAACATTCAGTCTACTGTCAGAAGTGAGTCTGTAATTGTACAGAACTCAAGTGGTAAATCTAAAGTGAAGCATTTTCCTAAAGATGCACGAGGTTTCCTTCAAGCTCAATATGAAGGACCATCTCTCATTCCTAAAGAAGAAAGTAAAGTGTATAATCCTTTGACAGGTCAGTATGATCAATCTCCCGCTCAAGGTCGAGTCCAGATGGCTCGAGGCGGAAATGGAACTTCTCCCAAAGAGGATCCATTCAAGAACATTCAGACATACAAAGCTGATACTCCTCCTTTAGTCAATTTTGATAAACTTGAAGTGTTAGAAAATACTAGAGCCATTGACGCTATGCGTTCATGGATAACAAATTATATGTCAACTAACACTGATGCAGAGGAGAAAGAAGTCATTAAGCAAGCTTTGAATGCTATGACTGGAACTGCAAAGCATGTATGGGAAAGATTAGAAGACAGCTATAAAGAAAGTCTTCTTGATAGAGGAACTGATCAGGTATGTGCACAACTCCTCAGAATGTTTGTGGGGAAAAGAGATGTAATGGAGAAACTTGAATATAGAAAGTTTATTAAAGGAAAATGTAAAGATCTCAGAGATTTTAAAAGTTACTGCAAGGAGCAGTATGAGCATTTTTATCTTTCCGGTCATGAACAGCAACATGATTTGATGTATACAACTTTCTTGAAAAGTTTTGCTAACCCGATAGGTGAATTCTATCACAAGAAAGTATTAGAGAATATGGTTGCTGATGGAATTGAAATGAAAGAAGTAACCTTTCCCCAACTCGTCCAATTTTTAGAACAGATTAATTCAGATATCTGTGACGAGGCAAAATCAAAAAAGGAGATCAAGAAAGTCCAGCCAATTTTGTCGACTACCATCTGTCATCGCATTGAAGATGATAAAGGTGATTCTTGCGCAGGATGTTATAGGAAAGAGTCTGACAAAAAGTATAGAAGGAGAAGTTTGCGAGGAATGTCTCAACTGGGGCCCTTATGAATCCAGTACCTCCACTCACAGTACGGGGTCCCGCTAAAGGCTAATGAGTGGGCATGTCACTCATCGAGGGAATCTTTCACCTCGTTAAGAAATGAAAGGCATGGACCCTACCATGGTTGATAAAGGGGTTCACACGTCGCCTTAGTGCGTGTACGAGTTATTCCACTCATTTGTAAAAGGAAGCGTCGGTCGCTGACCTTATCTCGTTCACGAGCAATTGGGTCCCGCCTTCTCGGGATGCTCTTCGGATAAGGTTTGTCTTCGTGTCAGTTTTTTGTGGTCGAATTCCTACGAACTATGTGATCGGGGTAAAAAGATCTGCCCGCTTCTCCCTATATAAGGGCACCGGGCCGCCTGCATTTAACAACAAGTTCGATAGCAGTTCGAGAGTGAGTCGAGTTCTGAGAAGTCTTAGAGTCCTATAGTTTGAAGTCTGTAGTAGTGTGAAGCCACTCTGGCTTTTAAAGTGTTGTAAAAGCTTGAGTCCCAAGCTTCTATAGAAGTCCATAGCATGTTAGCTATTATTAAGCGAGCATTGTATTAGATGAACTTGCATGTAAGCTTCATGTTTACCAGTAATAATATTTTAAGTATTCGTGTGCGTTATTTGGTTGAACCAATTTATGGTGTTCCATATGTTTGTCTATTGCAGCTAAAATATGGTATCAGAGCCATTGGTGACGATATTATTGCTGTATGTCATCGTTGTTGCCTAACGATTACTTCATCATAATCTCTTGCTTTACATTTGTACTGCTCTCTGTATATGCTCCCTGTATGGTCTCAGGCTGTCACACTGTGTCGTAAGTCCCAGGAGTAAGTCCCGTTGGAAGCCGTGGTTGGCGTGGAAGGGCAGTTTGGGCGGTTATCAGGTCTTTCGAGCGCAGGTTCCGAGCGCAGATTTGAGCGCAAATGGCATCTCAATCTTCTTCTGATTCTCAGTCGGCAGGCAATATCGATCTGACAGTGGATCGAAACCAAGAGGTTAGGTTTACTAATTTCTTTGCAAATAATGAGTCTATGTTTCATAGTGCAGAAAGTAGTAGTAATGCCTTAGATGAGTTATCTACAGTTGGGTCGGAACCCGAAAAGCCTTTTAAGGTTCCTAGGATTCCTCCTCATGAAATTTATCGTGACATACCTAAAGGTATTATAGATATGATAAATAATAAGGATATAGGATTACGTGATTGGTTTGGTTATAAGTCCTCTCAGAACTGTCATGTGGCAGAACTGCAACATGTCGTAAAAGGTGGAAATCAAGGTAAACTGAATATCTTTTCAGATGAGTTAATCAAGAAGTTTAGGAAGAAAGCTTATGAAAATAAGTCAAATCCTCAGTTTATGCATCTATCATATGTTAGGATTGGCGTCTGTGGTCATTACAGAAAAGGTTTGCCAATTGTTGTTTTAATGATGCTTAAAGATGCTAGGTTTCTGAAACTGTCTCATTCACTACTTGGAGCTGGTTGTGACTCCATGTCAAAAGGTCCCATCTTCGTAGACTGTTTATTAGATTTTCCTGTAAGCTTAAAAGATGAAAATCTCAGGGATGTTCTAGAATATAAGTTTAGAACTATGAATCTTTTCATGAAAAAGAATTCTGTTGACCATTCCCTGGTTTTCCTTGTCCACTACCGTCTGTATAATAAGGTTATGCCTTTAATGATAAACCCAAGACAGAGTCGTGGTCTAGAAGGATTGTCTACCATATGGACCTCTAGTAGTGATAGTACTCAGCTCACAGCACCTAAAATTGTGCGGCATAAAGATATCAAAATGCCTAAGGAATGGGCTGTTGAACTTTGGGATTCAGAAGCTGTTCAAGAAGAAGACTGTGGTCCGTCAAGACGATTGAGAGGAATCTCAATTGAAGAACTTGATGATCAGGCAGTTATAAAATTTGGTTCTGCACCAGGAAGTCTGTCCTCCAGTAGTTCTCGCAGCAGTGAATACTCCCCTGCTCTTAGTCGAGAAACTTCCTTTAATGATCAGATGATCAGAGAACCATCTGTCTTGCCTAGAACTCAGTCAGTTAGATTACAGCCGAGTAAAGGATTTGAAAGTTTGTTTACTATTCCTAAACCCCCTGTTGCTGCCAGTTATCAAAGGTCTCATCCTACTGTTTTAACACCACCACAACCAAATGTCATGGTTAGGTGTCAGCACCAGAAGTATTCGGAGTTAGATAATGGATTGTTCAAGTGTGAAGATTGTTCTTTCGTCTTCCCGCCAAAATCTGGAAATGTCCGAATGATGATGTCACAAACTGTGTTTGATTTCCCTGAACAAGGTATTGAAGCCGATGAGGCTAAAATAGTAGATACCCCTCGTGGTTCAAGTACTGTTCCAGGTCGTCTGCCTCCATTTAAAGATTTCATGGTCATCGATACAAAAGGACATTATAAGGTTCAATGTTGGCCAGTACATGTTTTCCCTATAGGAGCCAGTGGTCCCAGTCAAAGTAACTTATTAAACTGGACAAATTTATGTATGAGAAAAACTATGCTCCTTATGGAAGATAGGAAAAAATGGGCAGAAATAGAGTCTGTCAGAAATTCTTTATCAATTATGAATGGTTCCCATTCTCGAATGGCATTACTTCCAAGGATGCCATCATAATCTTCAACTTCATACTGCACAAATAGAACTTGACTGGGAGTATCCTCAGTACCCAATCTAACAGGTACAACACAGTATGAATCACTGCCTTCTTTATCCTGGTTAGCAAAAGTAATTTTGGTATTTCCCTTTTTCCATGCATCTTCAGGGAAATAATTCTTTCGTGCAAGATTTAAATCTGCACAAGTATCGATCAGAAAAGACAAGGGATAGGCTTGAATCCCTCTGAAATGGATTGTAAGAATGACCACTGGACAGATTGAAGCAATTCTGGCACTACGGACATACTTATGATCATTCAACATATTCACATGATGACTGCTTGATTCAACATTTATCACTTCTCTAGGAGGTGATCCTTCAAATGCATCATCAGTGAGATACTTTAATGGGTCATCTTCGGTCTCAATTTTAAGAATTTTGGTGGAAGTGACTACTGGATCAGTAACTGGAGGAGGAGCTTGATGAGGGCGAAGAGACAGAGGTTTAGCAACAGGCCCGATGGTTGAGCATCCTATTGATCTTTGAATAATAGGGCTATAAGAGGGCTCATTACAAATTAATCGGGACTCTGTAGGACTTTTAGTTCCACTTTCACTCCTGTATTGAGAACTATTGATTCTATTGATATACTTTTCTAAATCAGGAGATTTCTGTAACTCTTCATGCAAATTGAAATTTTCCTCTTCATCAAGTTCAATAATTTCTTCTCGGGCTTGAGATATTACCTTTTGAAGAAATTCCTTTCGATGACGTCTCCAAAGACGCCGAGCCATACTTCCAGGAGCTGGAGCTTCCAATTGAGCAGTGGCTTCTTCAGCTGACTGATATTCTTCTTCTGATGATGATTCAGAAGGAGAGCTCAAAACTATATCTTCAGAGTCTGAAGGGTAGTCATCTATATAGATGTAGTCAGGTTCTGTGATACCTTGGACTTGCATTGCACGCATCTTTCCACGGCCTTTCTTTTTCTTTCTTTCGGGACACTTGTTGGCAAAGTGATTCCCTTTACAAATGTAGCAAGTTGGCTTCCACTTGCTGCCCTTCTTTTGTTTATCCTTCTTTCTGAAGAAACCTTTCTTTCCCTTAGAATATTTCTTTTTGATCTTTCGATCTCTAAGATCCAGACCTTTGAACCTCTTTTTATACTTTTTGTCAGACTCTTTCTTATAACATCCTGCGCAAGAATCACCTTTATCATCTTCAATGTGATGACAGATGGTAGTCGACAAAATTGGCTGGACTTTCTTGATCTCCTTTTTTGATTTTGCCTCGTCACAGATATCTGAATTAATCTGTTCTAAAAATTGGACGAGTTGGGGAAAGGTTACTTCTTTCATTTCAATTCCATCAGCAACCATATTCTCTAATACTTTCTTGTGATAGAATTCACCTATCGGGTTAGCAAAACTTTTCAAGAAGGTTGTATACATTAAATCATGTTGTTGTTCATGACCGGAAAGATAAAAATGCTCATACTGCTTTTTGCAGTAACTTTTAAAATCTCTGAGATCTTTACATTTTCCTTTAATAAACTTTCTATATTCAAGTTTCTCCATTACATCTCTTTTCCCCACAAACATTCTGAGGAGTTGTGCACATACCTGATCAGTTCCCCTATCAAGAAGACTTTCTTTATAGCTGTCTTCTAATCTTTCCCATACATGCTTTGCAGTTCCAGTCATAGCATTCAAAGCTTGCTTAATGACTTCTTTCTCCTCTGCATCAGTGTTAGTTGACATATAATTTGTTATCCATGAACGCATAGCGTCAATGGCTGTAGTATTTTCTAACACTTCAATTTTATCAAAATTGACTAAAGGAGGAGTATCAGCTTTGTATGTCTGAATGTTCTTGAATGGATCCTCTTTGGGAGAAGTTCCATTTCCGCCTCGAGCCATCTGGACTCGACCTTGAGCAGGGGATTGATCATACTGACCTGTCAAAGGATTATACACTTTACTTTCTTCTTTAGGAATGAGAGATGGTCCTTCATATTGAGCTTGAAGGAAACCTCATGCATCTTTAGGAAAATGCTTCACTTTAGATTTACCACTTGAGTTCTGTACAATTACAGACTCACTTCTGACAGTAGACTGAATGTTACCAGCCTCTGTTTGAATCAAATCTTTTATCTCAATTTGTTGTTGTCTCAACACATTTGAATCATCTTGCAGCTCCGTAGCTCTTTGACCATTATGCTTGACATGCAGGTCAATATTGTTTAACTGTGTTCCTAAAACATCAGTTTCTAATTTTATAGCATTACGAGCTTGCAAAGTAGCTTGGAGTTGTTCTTGTCTCCAAACATCAACTTGAGATCTGAACTGCTCATACTGAGTCTTAAGTTCAGTGATTTCTGTTTTCACAGTCTGTGTCCATTCATCAGTCAACCTTTTTTCTAGCTTCTCTAAAAGCTGAACAACTGTATGAAAGTTTTCCTGATGACTGAGATGAGCCTTTTGGCTTCTGACAGACTCTATTTCTGCCCATTTTTTCCTATCTTCCATAAGGAGCATAGTTTTTCTCATACATAAATTTGTCCAGTTTAATAAGTTACTTTGACTGGGACCACTGGCTCCTATAGGGAAAACATGTACTGGCCAACATTGAACCTTATAATGTCCTTTTGTATCTATGACCATGAAATCTTTAAATGGAGGCAGACGACCTGGAACAGTACTTGAACCACCAGGGGTATCTACTATTTTAGCCTCATCGGCTTCAATACCTTGTTCAGGGAAATCAAACACAGTTTGTGACATCATCATTCGGACATTTCCAGATTTTGGTGGGAAGACGAAAGAACAATCTTCACACTTGAACAATCCATTATCTAACTCCGAATACTTCTGGTGCTGACACCTAACCATGACATTTGGTTGTGGTGGTGTTAAAACAGTAGGATGAGACCTTTGATAACTGGCAGCAATAGGGGGTTTAGGAACAATAAACAAACTTTCAAATCCTTTACTCGGCTGTAATCTAACTGACTGAGTTCTAGGCAAGACAGATGGTTCTCTGATCATCTGATCATTAAAGGAAGTTTCTCGACTAAGAGAAGGGGAGTATTCACTGCTGCGGGAACTACTGGAGGACAGACTTCCTGGTGCAGAACTGAATTTTATAACTGCCTGATCATCAAGTTCTTCAATTGAGATTCCTCTCAATCGTCTTGACGGACCACAGTCTTCTTCTTGAACAGCTTCTGAATCCCAAAGTTCAACAGCCCATTCCTCAGGCATTTTGATATCTTTATGCCGCACAATTTTAGGTGCTGTGAGCTGAGTACTATCACTACTAGAGGTCCATATGGTAGACAATCCTTCTAGACCACGACTCTGTCTTGGGTTTATCATTAAAGGCATAACCTTATTATACAGACGGTAGTGGACAAGGAAAACCAGGGAATGGTCAACAGAATTCTTTTTCATGAAAAGATTCATAGTTCTAAACTTATATTCTAGAACATCCCTGAGATTTTCATCTTTTAAGCTTACAGGAAAATCTAATAAACAGTCTACGAAGATGGGACCTTTTGACATGGAGTCACAACCAGCTCCAAGTAGTGAATGAGACAGTTTCAGAAACCTAGCATCTTTAAGCATCATTAAAACAACAATTGGCAAACCTTTTCTGTAATGACCACAGACGCCAATCCTAACATATGATAGATGCATAAACTGAGGATTTGACTTATTTTCAAAAGCTTTCTTCCTAAACTTCTTGATTAACTCATCTGAAAAGATATTCAGTTTACCTTGATTTCCACCTTTTACGACATGTTGCAGTTCTGCTACATGACAGTTCTGAGAGGACTTATAACCAAACCAATCACGTAATCCTATATCCTTATTATTTATCATATCTATAATACCTTTAGGTATGTCACGATAAATTTCATGAGGAGGAATCCTAGGAACCTTAAAAGGCTTTTCGGGTTCCGACCCAACTGTAGATAACTCATCTAAGGCATTACTACTACTTTCTGCACTATGAAACATAGACTCATTATTTGCAAAGAAATTAGTAAACCTGACCTCTTGGTTTCGATCCGCTGTCAGATCGATATTGCCTGCCGACTGAGAATCGGAAGAAGATTGAGATGCCATTTGCGCTCGAATCTGCGCTCGGAACCTGTGCTCGAAAGACCTGATAACCGCCCAAACTGCCCTTCCACGCCAACCACGACTTCCAACGGGACTTACTCTTGGGACTTACGACACAGTGTGACGGCCTGAGACCATACAGGGAGCATATACAGAGAGCAGTACAAATGTAAAGCAAGAAATTATGATGAAGTAATCGTTAGGCAATAACGATGACGTACAGCAATAATATCGTCACCAATCGCTCTGATACCATATTTTAGCTGCAATAGACAAACATATGGAACACCATAAACTGGTTCAACCAAATACCGCACACGAATACTTAAAATATTATTACTGGTAAACAGGAAGCTTACATGCAAGTTCATCTAATACAATGCTCGC
The DNA here is from genome assembly GCA_027924645.1 of Cunninghamia lanceolata. Taxonomy (NCBI): domain Eukaryota; kingdom Viridiplantae; phylum Streptophyta; class Pinopsida; order Cupressales; family Cupressaceae; genus Cunninghamia; species Cunninghamia lanceolata. The sequence goes on along the minus strand of BSBN01001616.1, from coordinate 556,035 downwards.
TTAATAATAGCTAACATGCTATGGACTTCTACAGAAGCTTGGGACTCAAGCTTTTACAACACTTTAAAAGCCAAACTGGCTTCACACTACTACAGACTTCAAACTATAGGACTCTAAGACTTCTCAGAACTCGACTCACTCTCGAACTGCTATCGAACTTGTTGTGAAATGCAGGCGGCCCGGTGCCCTTATATAGGGAGAAGCAGGTAGATCTTTTTACCCTGATCACATAGTTCGTAGGAATCCGTCCACAAAAAACTAACACGAAGACAAACCTTATCCGAAGAGCATCCCGAGAAGGCGGGACCCAATTGCTCGTGAACGAGATAAGGTCGGCGACCGACACTTCCTTTTACAAACGAGTGGAATAACTCGTACACGCACTAAGGCGACGTGTTAACCCATTTATCAACCATGGTAGGGTCCATGCCTTTCATTTCTTAACGAGGTGAAAGATTCCCTCGATGAGTGACATGCCCACTCATTAGCCTTTAGCGGGACCCTGTACTGTGAGTGGAGGTACTGGATTCATAAGGGCCCCAGTTGAGACATTCCTCGCAAACTTCTCCTTCTGGGTGCGTGCAAACAGGAGAACGATAGAAACCTCTGGAATCATAGGACGGTACTCTGGGATCATCCATTGAGTAGTCATGACAGTTGGCACAATCTTGATTAGAGGCGTGTGGGATACAGCCTGGAAGAGAGTCATCTTCACGCCATATGATACTCATCACTTTGATCTTATGCGGATGTGCCAAGATAGCATTACTGGAGTAAGGTAAACCACGAGCCACACGGTAGGTCTTTGTATGTAACCAGATAGGGGTTTGGTGCTGAGTAAAGTAATTCAACCGGTTACCGACAGTCCAGTTGTTGAATCTTGAGGTCGGTCCACCAGGTCCATACATTTGACACATATGACGGCTGATAGCATTTTCAGCGGCAGAATTAAACTGTAACCTGAAAATACATCTAGTGTAAGCAGTTGTACCATTAAATTGCAACTGATCAGCTTGAGGGTAAGGACCAGAAAACATCTTCCTAATTGTTGAAACACCAAACTCATTGTGTAACCATTGGAAAGGATTTCCAATATCTGGATTTAGAAAGCGAACTGGGAGCACAAAATCTCCACACCAGTTCTGCAATGCATGACCTATATCTGGATCAATTGGCTCAGCTTCTGCAGAGAACTCAAAAAATGGAGTCTCGGTCCATAAACCGGGAGTAGTTAGCTGCTGCTTAGACACAAACATTTGAAACCTATCATAAAGAAAATCGGCAGCCATTTGATGATTATGCAAATCCCTATGAGGAAAGGGATTACAACTCCATTGCTCACAACTTGGTTCAGACCAACGTTGTTCTCTGATTCTTACAACTCTTACCTTACCAGATACTTGTCTTACCTTCTTTTCCGTTGCTTTGGCTTCAAGCTCTTTCTTTAACAAAAATCCTTCTCTTGATTCAAAATCTGCAAAAATGTTATCAACACCAGGTAAGTGAATGAAATCAAAATCATAGGTGTTGAGCTGCTGTGCCCATCTGAGAAGACGACCACGAGTGATCTTATTCCTAGATTCTTTCTTGAAGAATCCTCTTAAATGCTGCAGATCACTTTTTAGTAAAAATCTTCTATCAGCAATAAACATTTGAAATGCTTGAAAAGTGTTTACTACTGCTAAGATTTCCTTGTGTGTACTGTGATAATCCTTCTCAGCATTCTTGAATGCTCCGGAAACAGTTCTAACAATTTCTCCCTTATCCTTGGGATTATAGACAGGAGTTTTCTGTTCTCTCAGGATACCTGACCATGCAAAATCACTAGCATCGGTTTCTACAATTTTATAACCAGGTCCAGGGAACTTTAAAGGAGGCAACTGAGCACATTTGTTCTTAATGTTTTGAATCAACTTATCATGGTGTGCAGTCCATGGAGGAGGGTTTTTACTGAGCAGCTTATTTAGATCAATTCGATCTTCAGCAAGCTTATGATAAAACCCAGCAATATAGTTTACCAAACCTAGAAATCTCTGCAATTCCTTAACATTGGTAACTGGTAAATAAGCAATTTTGCGCAAAATATGAGGTTGCGCCTCCATCACCCCCCCGGGAAGAAGCTTGATGCCAATAAAGACGATTGAGGTTTGAGCAAAGACAGACTTTGTAGGATTAACAGCTAATCCATGATGCTGGCAAACTTGCAAAAACTGACAAAGGTGCTCTAAGTGAGAGTTTAGTTCAGGACTAAAGACTAGAATGTCATCAATATATGGCTGAATGAACTTAGCATAGGGTCGAAATAAAGCATCCATTCTTTGTTGAAAAATGGAGGGAGCAGTTTTGATTCCAAATGGAAGGACTTTCCATTCGTACAGACCCTGAGGCACTGAGAATGCAGTTTTATAGAAATCCTGGGCTTTGAGTTTGATCTGCCAATAACCTTTTGTGAGATCAAATTTAGAATAGACATTACTACCCTGGATGGATTGCCAAATGTGGTCTTTGCTAGGCAAGGGATGACGATGATCCACTAAACATTCATTAAGAGGTTTATAATTCACCACTAACCTTTTCTCCGGTAATTCATTTCCTTCCTCATCTACCTTAGGGACATACATGGCATGACAGGAGAAAGGTGACTCGGAAACCTGAATAAGGTTTTGCTCTAGGAGAGAAGTTATTTCTTTTGCACACATTTCAGTTTCAGCAGCAGACATAAGAAAGTAATTTGCTTTACCTTTTGGTAGCATTTCTTCACCATTTGCATCACGCTTGAGTGGAAGATCACATGTGATCCTTCGCTGGTGCTTTGACAAGTCTTTGGTGAACACAGAATCTTCAAATTCTTTCTTCATTTCTGACATGATCTGCTCACTTTCTAAAATACTGTTTTACCAGATAGGCATGACTGACTTCTCTCTTCTTCTTCTTACCAGGCTTCTGAACCTTGTGAGTGAAGGACAGGGGTTGATACACCCGTGGAACCGTATACACATCTCTGAAAGTCAGAAATTCCTTATCAATTATGAATGGTTCCCATTCTCGAATGGCATTACTTCCAAGGATGCCATCATAATCTTCAACTTCATACTGTACAAATAGAACTTGACTGGGAGTATCCTCAGTACCCAATCTAACAGGTGCAACACAGTATGAATCACTGCCTTCTTTATCCTGGTTAGCAAAAGTAATTTTGGTATTTCCCTTTTTCCATGCATCTTCAGGGAAATAATTCTTTCGTGCAAGATTTAAATCTGCACCAGTATCGATCAGAAAAGACAAGGGATAGGCTTGAATCCCTCTGAAATGGATTGTAAGAATGACCGCTGGACAGATTGAAGCAATTCTGGCACTACGGACATACTTATGATCATTCAACATATTCACATGATGACTGCTTGATTCAACATTTATCACTTCTCTAGGAGGTGATCCTTCAAATACATCATCAGTGAGATACTTTAATGGGTCATCTTCTTTCTCAATTTTAAGAATTTTGGTGGAAGTGACTACTGGATCAGTAACTGGAGGAGGAGCTTGATGAGGGCGAAGAGACAGAGGTTTAGCAACAGGCCCGATGGTTGAGATTCCTATTGATCTTTGAATAATAGGGCTATAAGAGGGCTCATTACAGATTAATCGGGACTCTGTAGGACTTTTAGTTCCACTTTCACTCCTGGATTGAGAACTGTTAATTCTATTGATATACTTTTCTAAATCAGGAGATTTCTGTAACTCTTCATGCAAATTGAAATTTTCCTCTTCATCAAGTTCAATAATTTCTTCTCGGGCTTGAGATATTACCTTTTGAAGAAATTCCTTTCGATGACGTCTCCAAAGACGCCGAGCCATACTTCCAGGAGCTGGAGCTTCCAATAATCCACGCTGACCAAGTGGCAAGGTAGAAGCGAAGCTTTCTTGAGCTGTAGGAGTATCTGGAGGAGATTGTCTCCTTTGCCAAGGTGCTGGTCTATAACCATGAGACTCATGCAAACTAGATCCAGAGGGACCTTGAAAAGGCCTCGCCGGTGCCTTGGGTTGTAACAGATACAGCTTCCTTGCTTTGAGTTGCTCCAACTGAGAATTCAGCTTTTTCCAAGTTTCAGGACCCATATCCATTTTATTCAATCTGACTTCAATAGCCATGATCTTTTCCACAATTTCATTCAGCTCTTGCTGAATAGGAGGGCTTCTAAACATGCGACAGTAAAAAGAAACTTCACTGCCATCAGAATCTGACTCTCCAGACATTTCTTCGTCTGTCTTCGGCACAATTGAAACAGTGTTCAATTGAGCAGTGGCTTCTTCAGCTGACTGATATTCTCCTTCTGAATGCATATTTTAGCTGCAATAGACAAACATATGGAACACCATAAACTGGTTCAACCAAATAACGCACACGAATACTTAAAATATTATTACTGGTAAACAGGAAGCTTACATGCAAGTTCATCTAATACAATGCTCGCTTAATAATAGCTAACATGCTATGGACTTCTATAGAAGCTTGGGACTCAAGCTTTTACAACACTTTAAAAGCCAGAGTGGCTTCACACTACTACAGACTTCAAACTATAGGACTCTAAGACTTCTCAGAACTCGACTCACTCTCGAACTGCTATCGAACTTGTTGTGGAATGCAGGCGGCCCGGTGCCCTTATATAGGGAGAAGCGGGCAGATCTTTTTACCCCGATCACATAGTTCGTAGGAATCCGTCCACAAAAAACTGACACGAAGACAAACCTTATCCAAAGAGCATCCCGAGAAGGCGGGACCCAATTGCTTGTGAACGAGATAAGGTCAGCGACCAAAACTTCCTTTTACAAACGAGTGGAATAACTCGTACACGCACTAAGGCGACGTGTTAACCCCTTTATCAACCATGGTAGGGTCCATGCCTTTCATTTCTTAATGAGGTGAAAGATTCCCTCGATGAGTGACATGCCCACTCATTAGCCTTTAGCGGGACCCCGTACTGTGAGTGGAGGTACTGGATTCATAAGGGCCCCAGTTGAGACATTCCTCGCAAACTTCTCCTTCTGGGTGCGTGCAAACAGGAGAACGATAGAAACCTCTGGAATCATAGGACGGTACTCTGGGATCATCCATTGAGTAGTCATGACAGTTGGCACAATCTTGATTAGAGGCGTGTGGGATACAGCCTGGAAGAGAGTCATCTTCACGCAATATGATACTCATCACTTTGATCTTATGCGGATGTGCCAAGATAGCATTACTGGAGTAAGGTAAACCACGAGCCACATGGTAGGTCTTTGTATGTAACCAGAGAGGGGTTTGGTGCTGAGTAAAGTAATTCAATCGGTTACCGACAGTCCAGTTGTTGAATCTTGAAGTCGGTCCACCAGGTCCATACATTTGACACATATGACGGCTGATAGCATTTTCAGCGGCAGAATTAAACTGTAACCTGAAAATACATCCAGTGTAAGCAATTGTACCATTAAATTGCAACTGATCAGCTTGAGGGTAAGGACCAGAAAACATCTTCCTAATTGTTGAAACACCAAACTCATTATGTAACCATTGGAAAGGATTTCCAATATCTGGATTTAGAAAGCGAACTGGGAGCACAAAATCTCCACACCAGTTCTGCAATGCATGACCTATATCTGGATCAATTGGCTCAGCTTCTGCAGAGAACTCAAAAAATGGAGTCTCGGTCCATAAACCGGGAGTAGTTAGCTGCTGCTTAGACACAAGCATTTGAAACCTATCATAAAGAAAATCGGCAGCCATTTGATGATTATGCAAATCCCTATGAGGAAACGGATTACAACTCCATTGCTCACAACTTGGTTCAGACCAACGTTGTTCTCTGATTCTTACAACTCTTACCTTACCAGATACTTGTCTTACCTTCTTTTCCGTTGCTTTGGCTTCAAGCTCTTTCTTTAACAAAAATCCTTCTCTTGATTCAAAATCTGCAAAAATGTTATCAACACCAGGTAAGTGAATGAAATCAAAATCATAGGTGTTGAGCTGCTGTGCCCATCTGAGAAGACGACCACGAGTGATCTTATTCCTAGATTCTTTCTTGAAGAATCCTCTTAAATGCTGCAGATCACTTTTTAGTAAAAATCTTCTATCAGCAATAAACATTTGAAATGCTTGAAAAGTGTTTACTACTGCTAAGATTTCCTTGTGTGTACTGTGATAATCCTTCTCAGCATTCTTGAATGCTCCAGAAACAGTTCTAACAATTTCTCCCTTATCCTTGGGATTATAGACAGGAGTCTTCTGTTCTCTCAGGATACCTGACCATGCAAAATCACTAGCATCGGTTTCTACAATTTTATAACCAGGTCCAGGTAGCTTTAAAGGAGGCAACTGAGCACATTTGTTCTTAATGTTTTGAATCAGCTTATCATGGTGTGCAGTCCATGGAGGAGGGTTCTTACTGAGCAGCTTATTTAGATCAATTCTATCTTCAGCAAGCTTATGATAAAACCCAGCAATATAGTTTACCAAACCTAGAAATCTCTACAATTCCTTAACATTGGTAACTGGTAAATAAGCAATTTTGCGCAAAATATGAGGTTGCGCCTCCATCATCCCCCCGGGAAGAAGCTTGATGCCAATAAAGACGATTGAGGTTTGAGCAAAGACAGACTTTGTAGGATTAACAGCTAATCCATGATGCTGGCAAACTTGCAAAAACTGACGAAGGTGCTCTAAGTGAGAGTTCAGTTCAGGACTAAAGACTAGAATGTCATCAATATATGGCTGAATGAACTTAGCATAGGGTCGAAATAAAGTATCCATTCTGTGTTGAAAAATGGAGGGAGCAGTTTTGATTCCAAATGGAAGGACTTTCCATTCGTACAGACCCTGAGGCACTGAGAATGCAGTTTTATAGAAATCCTGGGCTTTGAGTTTGATCTGCCAATAACCTTTTGTGAGATCAAATTTAGAATAGACATTACTACCCTGGATGGATTGCCAAATGTGGTCTTTGCTAGGCAAGGGATGACGATGATCCACTAAACATTCATTAAGAGGTTTATAATTCACCACTAACCTTTTCTCAGGTAATTCATTTCCTTCCTCATCTACCTTAGGGACATACATGGCATGACAGGAGAAAGGTGACTCGGAAACCTGAATAAGGTTTTGCTCTAGGAGAGAAGTTATTTCTTTTGTACACATTTCAGTTTCAGCAGCAGACATAAGAAAGTAATTTGCTTTACCTTTTGGTAGCATTTCTTCACCATTTGCATCATGCTTGAGTGGAAGATCACATGTGATCCTTCGCTGGTGCTTTGACAAGTCTTTGGTGAACACAGAATCTTCAAATTCTTTCTTCATTTCTGACATGATCTGCTCACTTTCTGCATACTGTTTTACCAGATAGGCATGACTGACTTCTCTCTTCTTCTTCTTACCAGGCTTCTGAACTTTGTGAGTGAAGGACAGGGGTTGATACACCCGTGGAACCGTATATACATCTCTGAAAGTCAGAAATTCCTTATCAATTATGAATGGTTCCCATTCTCGAATGGCATTACTTCCAAGGATGCCATCATAATCTTCAACTTCATACTGCACAAATAGAACTTGACTGGGAGTATCCTCAGTACCCAATCTAACAGGTGCAACACAGTATGAATCACTGCCTTCTTTATCCTGGTTAGCAAAAGTAATTTTGGTATTTCCCTTTTTCCATGCATCTTCAGGGAAACAATTCTTTCGTGCAAGATTTAAATCTGCACCAGTATCGATCAGAAAAGACAAGGGATAGGCTTGAATTCCTCTGAAATGGATTGTAAGAATGACCGCTGGACAGATTGAAGCAATTCTGGCACTACGGACATACTTATGATCATTCAACATATTCACATGATGACTGCTTGATTCAACATTTATCACTTCTCTAGGAGGTGATCCTTCAAATGCATCATCAGTGAGATACTTTAATGGGTCATCTTCGGTCTCAATTTTAAGAATTTTGGTGGAAGTGACTACTGGATCAGTAACTGGAGGAGGAGCTTGATGAGGGCGAAGAGACAGAGGTTTAGCAACAGGCCCGATGGTTGAGCTTCCTATTGATCTTTGAATAATAGGGCTATAAGAAGGCTCATTACAGATTAATCGGGACTCTGTAGGACTTTTAGTTCCACTTTCACTCCTGTATTGAGAACTATTGATTCTATTGATATACTTTTCTAAATCAGGAGATTTCTGTAACTCTTCATGCAAATTGAAATTTTCCTCTTCATCAAGTTCAATAATTTCTTCTCGGGCTTGAGATATTACCTTTTGAAGAAATTCCTTTCGATGACGTCTCCAAAGACGCTGAGCCATACTTCCAGGAGCGGGAGCTTCCAATAATCCACGCTGACCAAGTGGCAAGGTAGAAGCGAAGCTTTCTTGAGCTGTAGGAGTATCTGGAGGAGATTGTCTCCTTTGCCAAGGTGCTGGTCTATAACCATGAGACTCATGCAAACTAGATCCAGAGGGACCTTGAAAAGGTCTCGCCAGTGCCTTGGGTTGTAACAGATACAGCTTCCTTGCTTTGAGTTGCTCCAATTGAGAATTCAGCTTTTTCCAAGTTTCAGGACCCATATCCATTTTATTCAATCTGACTTCAATAGCCATGATCTTTTCCACAATTTCATTCAGCTCTTGCTGAATAGGAGGGCTTCTAAACATGCGACAGTAAAAAGAAACTTCACTGCCATCAGAATCTGACTCTCCAGACATTTCTTCGTCTGTCTTCGGCACAATTGAAACAGTGTTCAATTGAGCAGTGGCTTCTTCAGCTGACTGATATTCTTCTTCTGATGATGATTCAGAAGGAGAGCTCAAAACTATATCTTCAGAGTCTGAAGGGTAGTCATCTATATAGATGTAGTCAGGTTCTGTGATACCTTGGACTTGCATTGCTCGCATCTTTCCATGGCCTTTCTTTTTCTTTCTTTCGGGACACTTGTTGGCAAAGTGATTCCCTTTACAAATGTAGCAAGTTGGCTTCCACTTGCTGCCCTTCTTTTGTTTATCCTTCTTTCTGAAGAAACCTTTCTTTCCCTTAGAATATTTCTTTTTGATCTTTCGATCTCTAAGATCCAGACCTTTGAATCTCCTTTTATACTTTTTGTCAGACTCTTTCCTATAACATCCTGCGCAAGAATCACCTTTATCATCTTCAATGCGATGACAGATGGTAGTCGACAAAATTGGCTGGACTTTCTTGATCTCCTTTTTTGATTTTGCCTCGTCACAGATATCTGAATTAATCTGTTCTAAAAATTGGACGAGCTGGGGAAAGGTTACTTCTTTCATTTCAATTCCATCAGCAACCATATTCTCTAATACTTTCTTGTGATAGAATTCACCTATCGGGTTAGCAAAGCTTTTCAAGAAAGTTGTATACATCAAATCATGTTGCTGTTCATGACCGGATAGATAAAAATGCTCATACTGCTTCTTGCAGTAACTTTTAAAATCTCTGAGATCTTTACATTTTCCTTTAATAAACTTTCTATATTCAAGTTTCTCCATTACATCTCTTTTCCCTACAAACATTCTGAGGAGTTGTGCACATACCTGATCAGTTCCTCTATCAAGAAGACTTTCTTTATAGCTGTCTTCTAATCTTTCCCATACATGCTTTGCAGTTCCAGTCATAGCATTCAAAGCTTGCTTAATGACTTCTTTCTCCTCTGCATCAGTGTTAGTTGACATATAATTTGTTATCCATGAACGCATAGCGTCAATGGCTCTAGTATTTTCTAACACTTCAAGTTTATCAAAATTGACTAAAGGAGGAGTATCAGCTTTGTATGTCTGAATGTTCTTGAATGGATCCTCTTTGGGAGAAGTTCCATTTCCGCCTCGAGCCATCTGGACTCGACCTTGAGCAGGGGATTGATCATACTGACCTGTCAAAGGATTATACACTTTACTTTCTTCTTTAGGAATTAGAGATGGTCCTTCATATTGAGCTTGAAGGAAACCTCGTGCATCTTTAGGAAAATGCTTCTCTTTAGATTTACCACTTGAGTTCTGTCCCTGGTCGTTTACCTCCCTTCAAAGATTTCATGGTCATTGATACAAAAGGTCATTATAATGTTCAGTGTTGGCTAGTCCATGTTTTTCCAATAGGAGCTAGTAGCAGTAGCCAGAGTAACTTGCTGATTTGGAATAATTTGTGTATGAGAAAAACTATGCTACTCCTGGAAGATAGGAAAAAATGGGCAGAAATAGAGGCTGTGAAAAGCCAAAAAGCTCATCTGAGTCATCAAGAGAATTTCCACACTGTTGTCCAACTTCTTGAAAAATTGGAGAAGAGGCTCTCTGATGAATGGACACAGACTGTGAGAAAAGAGATCTCTGAACTTAAGACTCAATATGAGCAGTTTAGAGCACAAGCTGATACTTGGAGACAAGAACAGCTCCAAGCTACCAATACAGCCCGAAATGCCATCAAGTTAGAAACTGATGTCTTAGGTACCCAGATTAATACTGTGGATCTACATGTGAAGCATAATGGTCAAAGGGCTACTGAAGTTACTGAAGATATAAATTTGTTGCGTCAGCAATATGTTGAAGTTAAGGATCTGATTCAAGCAGAGTCTGGTCATATTCAGTCTACTGTTAGGAGTGAATCAGTTGTTCATAAGTCCAAAGTTAAGCATTTTCCTGATAATGCTAAAGAATATTTGAAAGTACAATATTCAGGTGCATCCCTCATGACAAAAGAAGATGCTAAGGTCTTCAATCCTCTAACAGGCAAATATGAGGAACCCACTTTGCAAGGACGAGTCCAGATGGCTCGAGGTGGAAATGGAACTTCTCCAAAGGAGGATCCATTTAAAAATATACAGTCATACAAAGTTGACACGCCACCACTTGTCAACTTTGATAAGCTTGAAGTGTTAGAAAATACTAGAGCAATTGATGCCATGAGATCATGGATAACCAATTATATTTCTACTAACACTGATGTAGAAGAAAAAGAAGTCATTAAGCAAGCTCTTAATGCTATGACTGGAACTGCAAAGCATGTTTGGGAAAGATTGCCTGATGATTATAGAGAAAATCTATTAGATAAAGGAACTGATCAGGTATGTGCACAACTTCTCAGAATGTTTGTGGGAAAACGGGATGCAATGGAAAAATTAGAATATAATAAGTTCATAAAAGGAAAATGTAAAGATTTGAGAGATTTCAAAAGTTACTGTAAGAAACAGTATGAGCATTTTTATCTCTCTGGTCATGAGCAAAAACATGACTTGATGTATACTACTTTCTTGAAAAGTTTTGGCAATCCGATAGGAGAATTCTATTACAATAAAGTATTAGAGAATATGGTTGCTGACGGCATTGAAATGAAAGAAGTTACCTTTCCACAGCTAATCCAATTTCTTGAGCAGATCAATTCTGACATTTGTGACGAGGCTAAGGCAAAAAAGGAGATAAAGAAAGTTCAGCCAATTTTGTCGACTACCATCTACCACCGCATTGATGATGAAGGAAAAGGTGATGCGTGTGCTGGTTGCTATAAAGAAAAGTCTGACAAAACTTTCCGAAAGAGATTCAAAGCACTAAATGTCAAGGATAGAAAGATCAAAAAGAAATACCGAAAGGATAAGAAAGGTTTCTTCAGAAAGAAGGATAAACAAAAGAGAAGTAGCAAGTGGAAGCCAACCTGCTACATCTGTAAAGGTAATCATTTTGCCAATAAGTGTCCGGAAAGAAAGAAAAAGAAAGGACGTGGCAAGATGCGTGCAATGCAAGCACAAGGTATCACAGAACCTGACTACATCTATATAAATGACTACCCTTCAGACTCAGAGGATATAGTTCTAAGTTCTCCTTCAGAGACAGATTCTGAAGAAGAACATTATCAGTCTGCTATTGAGGAAGCAGGCGCGAAATTGAATCATATTTCAATTTCTCAAAGCAAGTCCGAAGAATCAAAGATGTTAGATTCTGATAGTATGTCTGGCAGTGAAGTTTCTTTCTATTGCAGAATGATCAGAAGTATGCCAGAACAGAACGAGCTCAACAAAATTGTTGATCAGATTCTGGAGACAGAAGCTCGACTCAACAAAATGGACATGGGTCCAGAAACTTGGAAAAAGCTGAATGCTCAGCTAGAGCAACTCAAGGCGAGAAAGTTATATCTGCTGCAGCCGAAGGTAGCAAGTCGGCCTTTTCAAAGGACTCAAAGTTTTCATGAGTCACATGGTTACAGACCAGCCCCCTGGCAAAGAAGGAGTTCTCCTCCAGACACTCCTCTGGTGACATCTGTGGCCACAGCAGCACAGCAAAGTTTTGCATCAACTTTGCCCCTTTCTCAGCGTGGTATTCTGGAAGCTCCTACTCCTGGAAGTATGGCAAGGCGTCTATGGCGGCGTCATCGCAAGGAATTCTTGCACAAGGTAATTGCTCAAGCTCGAGAAGAGCTCCAAGAACTTGATGAAGAGGAAAATTTCAATTTACATGAAGAATTAGAGAAATCTGTTGAATTGGAAAAGTATATCAATAGGATTACCACTAGGTCTGTCAGTCCTAGAGAAGCTCAACTTCTCTGCGGAGAAGAATCTTATAGTCCTATTGTACAAGAGTCTCTATATGAAGCCTCCTCTTCTAGTATGCATTTTAGGCCTCAGATAGGATCTCTGTCTTACAGACCTCCTCCTCCAAGACCTCAGCCAGCCAAAACTGTACAAATTCCAAAGACTGAGTTAGAGGAAGAAGATCCTTTTAAGTACCTCACTGACGAAGCTTTTGAAGGTTCTCCTCCTAGGGAAGTAGTCAACCTAGAACCTGAAACTCGTCATGTGAACATGTTGAAAGATTACAAGTATGTCCGCAGTGCCAAGATTGCATCCATTTGCCCTGCTGTAATCCTTACAGTCCACTTCAGAGGAATCCAGGCCTATCCTCTGTCATTTTTAGTTGATACTGGTGCAGATTTAAATCTTGCACGAAAGAATTGTTTTCCTGAAGACGCATGGTCTGAAGGAAATACCAATATCACTTTTGCTAATCAGAATAAAGAAGGTAGCAATGCTTACTGTGTAGCACCTGTTCGCCTTGGAACAGAAGACACTCCCACTCAAGTACTGTTTGTCCAGTATGAGGTAGAAGATTATGATGGCATCCTTGGTAGTAATGCCATAAAAGATTGGGAACTGTTCATCATTGATAAAACATTCTTGACTTTCAAGGATATTTATCAGATTCCCAGAGTTTATCAGTCCCTGTCTTTTACTCACAAACAGAAGAAGCCTGAAGCAAAGAAGAAAAGGGATGTCAGTCATGCCTATCTGATTCAGCAATATGCTCAAGGAGAGAAGGACGTCGAAGCCATGAAGAAAGAATACGAAGAAGCTGTGTTCACCAAAGATTTGTCAAAGCATCAACGGAGGATCACTTGTGACCTTCCTCTTAAAAGGGATGTAAATGGTGATGAACTTCTGCCAAAAGGTAAGGCAAATTACTTTCTCATGAGTCCTTCTGAAACAGAAACATGTGCAAAAGAGATTGTTTCTCTTCTAGAACAAGATCTCATTCAGGTTTCAGAATCACCATTTTCATGTCATGCCATGTATGTCCCCAAAGTAGATGAAAATGGGAATGAATTACCAGAGAAAAGATTAGTGGTCAACTATAAGCCTTTAAATGAATGTCTTGTAGATCATCGCCATCCATTGCCTAGCAAAGATCATATTTGGCAGTCCATTCAGGGTAGTAATGTCTATTCTAAATTTGACCTCACCAAAGGTTACTGGCAAGTTAAGCTTAAAGCCAAAGATTACTATAAAACTGCATTCTCAGTGCCTCAGGGTCTGTATGAATGGAAAGTCCTTCCATTCGGCATTAAAACCGCTCCCTCCATTTTCCAACAGAGAATGGATGCTCTTTTCCGACCCTATGCTAAGTTCATTCAGCCTTATATAGATGATATCTTAGTGTTCAGTCCTGAATTGAACTCTCATTTGCAGCACTTACGTCAGTTTTTAGAAATCTGTAAACACCATGGTTTAGCTGTCAATCCATCCAAATCTGTCTTTGCTCAAGAATCTATTGTTTTCATTGGCATCAAACTTCTCCCGGGGGGGAAGATGGAGGCACAGCCACATATTCTGAACAAAATTGCACATCTGCCTGTTACCAATGTTAAGGAGTTACAAAGGTTTTTAGGCTTGGTAAATTACATTGCTGGTTTTTACCATAAGCTTGCTGAAGATCGTCTTGATCTAAACAAACTCCTGAGTAAGAAACCTCCACCATGGACTAGTTTCCATGATAAGCTGATTCAAAACATCAAGAACAAGTGTGCCCAGTTGCCACCGTTGAAACTACCAGGACCTGGTTATAAAATAGTTGAAACAGATGCAAGTGAATTTGCATGGTCTGGTATTTTGAGAGAACAAAAGACTCCTGTTTATGATCCCAAAGATAAGGGTGAAATTGTCAGAACTGTATCCTAGTTTATAAAACATCAGTCCACACTCATTTATTATTCTTTGGTTTTCTACCCTTAAGAACATCCTTAGGGAGACCTTATTCTTCCCTCTTCTTTCATGCAGAAGTGCATTTTAAGAAGGGGTAATCAATCAATAACTCATCCCCAATGGTAAGGTCCATAATAGCCTCAATCATTATCAATCTATCAACCTCTCTTTCCATATCTCCATCTTTATCATTTATAACCTCAACAAATTGACAATTCGGTCTTATAGTAGGGTCCCTTCCCTTACTACTATTTATAAATCCTGCAATATTTTTGTGTGTGTATGCACGTCCATCTATATACATAAGATGACCTCTATTCATTTATTTTTCACTTTCTAATTGGAGACAATGTGTCTACATATTCAAATTTAGACCATATGCTAACATGCTAGGCTTATATTCTGCTAGCCTTCTCCATTCACCACTGTAATATGATGGACCATAATATGGCATTAATCTCCTAGTGGTTTGTTCTGAATTGTTTCTATGTTTAGATCCCATATGTACATTTTGGACAATAAAGAGGCCTAGATTCACTCCATGAATATTGGAGGGTCGTATCATGTAGCTATATCCCCAAAATTGAAACACCTTGTACACTCTAGGTAGTTGTTGATCACTAAGCTAAGCACAATATAGTTGACAATCAAATGTCTCTTTGTAAATTGATCTCAAACTTAGGGGCAAGTCATCATCTCCATCACAATCATTCTCATAGGGTATGTAGTCCACCTTCCCCTTGTCTTTAAGCAAATTATACATCTTTAAACCAGTTCTTGTTCTGTTACTTGTTTTCATCAATTCCTCATCTTTTGAGCTAGTATATTGGCACATACTTTTGTTAGATGTATCATCTAATAAATGATCATTGCCCTCTAGGCTAGAAGTCGGTGATCTAGGAAACTTTAAACCAAGAACTTTATTCTGCAAGTATCCATTAAGAAAATAATTAGTTATTTAAATAATATAAAACAATGTTTAAACGAAGTATACATGTTATTTATATCAAATTGGAAAATTCCTTACCACAATTCCTATTGGATTTGAAGCGATTGTAGGAGGCATACTACTGACTAGAAGCTCATCATATATGTAATGTCTTTGTACAATCACTCATTTGAATTGTTTCTTTCTATGACATACAGAACATCCACAAACAACAATTTTCTCAAAGTATTCATCCCATGTACTATAGTCCTAACCAACCTCTTGTTCAGTGAAATCATTTGTTGTGTCTACAGGATCCATTTTCATATCCTCTTCCAGCCACTATCCTCTACGTGATTTAACAGTTTTAGGTCTACATCCATATACATATCTTTTTCTTTTGCTAGTTGAACGCTTAGTCTCTGCATTTGCTCCAAGCTCAATCTAAAATAATCAACAACATGCATTAATTTATGTCAATATTAGATAATACATTATAAGTTTCAATGATACTGTGAAAAAAGATGAACGTATCGCAAAATGCCATTAGATCATTTTTTCCTAAGTTATGTCAAAATTTGAGTACCTGATGTCTCGCTTCATCCGTTGTGTCCTCATTTGATATGACACGATCTGTTGCCATGGCCTCGTTTGGCCCCTATAATACACAATATAGTAAATAATGTTTAGTACACCAATTATATCATTTCAACAAAAATGCTATCCAACACAAAACCTCACTTTAGTCATATATTTGACATATTGATATCATGTTTTGGCCATCCTAATTTTCAAACTTTTCCCTTGATCATAGAATCACATTTAATTACCATTCCTGTGCATTTTCAACCAATAAATTTGACCTCAAAGGCCTCATGGACATAAAAATGACTTTATCTCCTCTATGTTGTAGTATTTGTGAATTCATAAACACCTTCCTCCTTTGGTTGAGGTTTCTTTCTCTTCTTACCTCTATTGTATCTGTAGATTCCGTTGTCATATCTATTTCCACCCACTTTCCTCTCCGCAATTTAGTAGTTCTATGTCGTCTACGTCCTCTCTCCATGGCCTCTTCTGGATCCTGTAATACACAACAATGACAATAGTCACATAACAGCTATGCACCAAGATAATATTGTTGAAATTATATTGTTAATACACTTGCTTTTCATTAAGACGCACTATGAAAAACAAAATAGGACATTGTAACATTTTTCTCTTCACCAAAATTTTACTCGTGGAATCTTGACAACTAGAGCTCAAATCTTATGATTACAAGATGACTACAAATTCACATCAAAAAGACATTTATTTCATATTTGACTCTCCTTTTTCTTTTATGGGTCATTTTAAGGCTATTTATATCTCTCCAAGTGGCCATAAAACCCTCAAAACTATCATAGAACCCTCAAAACAGTCTCAAAGATTCTTTGGCACCAAAATTTTAAATTCTTGATGGAGGGAAGGATGATTTGGATGTTAATTTTGAAATCACGTCGTTAGATATTTGTTAGGTTAATCCTAGCCATTGGTTATTCTTTAATTATAGGGACTTTATGTTATATTTCACCATTACCTTTCACTCCAAAATTAATGGTTTCCTTTGAAAAGAAAACCCTCCATTAGCTATCATAACCCCAACCATCTGTTGAAGTGAACTTAAACATTATGTGCAATTGTCATTGCTCATATTAAGAACCCTACCTCCCTTCTTAGTGGTCCCACATGTGTGATCTATGCGAATGAGTCATATGGTACCTGTGCTACATGTTTAAAGTTTGATTTTTGCTCATATTGTTGGAAAAAGGACCAAAAAGACCTTTGATTTTTGAGTTTTATACTCTATAACATGCATCTCCTTGATCTTTTCATCTAATCTATGATTGGTTTCTATTCTTTCAAACCATATATGTAATAAGTCATTAGTTTGAGAGAGGGAAGTTATGAGTTACCATGAAATCCAACATTTATTCTAGTTTTTTCCCTCAATGTGAGAGTTTTGTCACTTAGGGTTTGATATTTTGGAGTTTTAGTAGAGCGTTTGATGTTATAATTTATGTATAGATATATTGAAAGACTTAATGATCCTTGTTTTTTCTTGTAGGGTTTGTAACAATTAAGAAGATAAAGGGCATGGTGTAAGAGAGAGGCGAAGATCCTTTGAGTACCAAGATTTGACTGCCTAATGGGCAATCCATCAAATCTTGGTAACATGTTTTCCTAGGTGATGAAATTCTGAGCCCTTGACATTGATATAACAAGCCTATGATCTCTATCACAAAGGATGAAGGAGGAGTATGCAGTCATGCTAGGAAAGTGAAATTACAATGAAATTTTGATATGATTGAGATGTAGTTGGGGTATTTAGGGATGTTATCATCATGCCTTAAGGATTGACAAGATCTAAGGAATAACTAGATGTATAAATAGAACTATCACAGGTATGTGAGGAAGTGGAAGGTTGTCAGATAGTGAAGGAGATAGTTCATAGCCTCTTAAACCAGGCCTCAATATTATAGTGAAGTCACATAATATAAACAAATATTGTCATGACTTAGCTAAAATGTTGTCAATCTCCTATCACATATCTCAAGGTTGTCCTTAATCCCAAATCCAACTCTAAAATGTTAGATGGAAGGTCATGGCTCCAACAAAAATAATTGGTGTCAATAATAAGTCAAGGGACCATCATATTGTTGATCTACTATTGTAGTGGGATCTTAAGGATTCAAAGGTTGTCACATCATTGCTATCATCCAAATACCACCTAATGTTGTACTAACAATGATTTAGAATCTTTATTAGCAAGTCAATTGACTGATATGGGAATAAAGGGAAGCCACCATATGATATCACCCACCCACTATCATTATAGTGGGATGATATCAAGGACCATCATTATGCCTTGTTATAGCTGATGGACAATTGTCCTAAGTATTGTTACAACCCAAAAGGTCTATCACAACCCCAAAGGACTATCACAAATGTTATTAGGTCATCCAAACCATAGCTCCAATATTCACCATCATATGAATATCATAATTAACATTTTAGAGGTTGTCATACCATGAGGCATAGGTAACAACCATAGGAGGTTTAAAAGCAACACTAGCAACATTAAATTATTGTCGTAGTACACCTAGGATAGCTAGGTATGCATCCATAGACTTATTACTATAAAATTGTCTTATTAATCTTGTGACCAGGTTAAGTCACTATCATAGTAACAAGGTAGTTAGTCATCAATCAACATGTCTTTGCATTTCAATGAGATCAGTTCTTGTAAAATGACAATCCAGAGGTTAAAGAGACAAGTTGATACCTTACCCAAGTTGTCATGTTATTTAAACCTTGTCACTATATAGAGGAGATATCTAGAGAGTAATGTCACAAGGACATAACCAAGACATGCACTATCATGATCAATAGAGACAACTTACTACACCATCCAAAACTCCATTTGAACTAGCTACTATCAATAATTCACATTATTGGGGACTATCATGAAGAAAACACCATGTATAGGACTGTCATAGTCAAAGTAGAGAGGTTTGTCTAGTCATTTTATGACTAACATAATAGCTAGTGGGTTAGTGGGTTAGTTACCATGCTTCAACCTAAAATAGGTTAATGAGAACATAGAAATGAAAATCACAATACCATAAGCATTGCCATAAGTTGCCAATATAGTCCTAATATCATGTCATGATAGTAAGAGAAGAGTTGTTTGGTTTTTCCAAAGCCATATCACTTGCATAAGGATTGTCACCAACCATCTGTGTAAGGTTGTGAAAGAGTGAGTCATTATTGAGCTAATCATAAGAGAAGCATGAAGTCAAAATGCTATCATGGAAACAAGATATAGTTACTTATTATAAGGACAATCCAAATTTGGTGAGGTTGCTACAAGCAACCAAATTTGGCATTCCATTAGATAGTGATATCAACTTCCAAGCAAAATACATCATTTTGCACTGATAGGCGCTAAATTAGGTGCACTTTGCACCGCCTTTTGTGCCCCAAAAAGATTACATTTAGGCCTAAAAGTTAGTCCTATAGTCGGTGCTAAAGTCAGCGATAACTACTCTGACTATAGCGTCAACTAATGGATTAAAAAAATTAAAAAATTCCCTACCCCAAAACAAAAAAACACAAAACAAAACTTTATTGATTTTTGGTGTTCATTTTGTGTTTGGTGGACAAGCATTTGGGTTTTTTGTGTTCGCCTTTATTTTAGGTAGATCCTTGGCAATGGCGGGACCTGTATTCCAACCCCAATTTCCTTTCCATTCCTAAAGCACATACTCACTTTCTTACATCTCAAAAGTCCTAGGTTCGAGCCATGATAGCCTTTGCTTCTAGATATCTCAGCCTTTCAATTCATGCTGCTCTTCTTCTATTCGTGCCAGGTAAGGGCATCGCCTCTCTTTCATCTACTCTTTTTTTCTTGTCAGATGTCAGATTCATTTGGACAAATGCAGGTCTTGTAATATTCATAAGGCATCTGTTGAATATAATTCCAAGCAAGGCTTTTCATAATAGATGACAAATTTCCACATTCCATAATATTATAAATGTGTGCTTCAGGATTAAACTGTGTGAATCAGATATCTCAGCCTTTACTTAAAGGAAATTGTTGTCTATCTTGATATGGATGAAATCACATTTTGCCACTAGTTGATAAAATTTCTCTCTAGCTTTATTTCAATTGATGTATAAGCTTACTTTCTTGCAAAAAACTTACAGAGGATAACAAATTCATGATTTGCTCTACAAAGTAAAGGTCAAAAACCTTGAGGAATACAGAAAAACTGGACGAAAACTTTCATACCTAATAGTGTGTACTTTGTTTGCCTCCACAAACTAGATGGAAATAATTTGCCCTAGGTTGCCTCAAAATGTTAAGCAATAGAGGGAAGAGAGCAAAGGAAGCAGACTCTGGCCACAATGAGGTAATTTATTGTCAATTTATAGATTTGTAAATGTTTCCATTGCTTCTTTGATTTTTAGTTTTTAGTTTTTTATTTCTAAATTTAAAAAAAGAATTTATATATATATATAGGGACATGAGACTGACAAAGATAAAGAGGCATTAGCTTCCATATTGGGGGTAGAGGTAGTGAACAAATTGGATGGTGTGGACTTGACAATGCTTTCTAGATACATAGAAGAATGATCTAGTAAAGCCCCTAAAACATTGCAACCAAATCAATAGTGTCAAAGGGAATCAATTGATTCCCCAACCAGTCATGGATCAAGCAAAAGATCCAGGAGGAAATCAATAACAGTAACCTCTAAGAATGTGGAACAGTGAGCAGAGGCTTCCAATGTCCCAGCCACTCCTGGGACATAGACTTCTTTGACCACCACGCCATGTTTTGCATCTTGCATTGGTAGCTACAATACCAAGATAGAATACGATGTGGTTTCAGGGGAGGTCCAAATGACAGATGCTAGAAAAATGTTTGTGAATAGGTTGAAGGAATCATGCCTTCAACGGTTCAAAGACCATCTACATTTACCATTCTCAAAGATACCCATGCACCTACAAAAAGCAGTTATTCAAGACATGGAGACTGAATTTGGCACAGGTTGGTCTGTAAAGAAGATAAAGCTACGAATGTCTCAAAACTGCAAGAGATTTTGGTGCAACCAAACAAAGAAGATAAAAAACTCCCTCTAGAGCTAAGGCTCAAAAAAAGGCCAATTGATGTAAGTTTAAAATTATGGAAAGAGCTTGTAAAAGCATATGAGAAGTCTGATGCATGGAGGAAGTCCGGTGAGGAGAGTACACATGTATTTGAATTTGCTCATAAGATTATATCAAATTTATTAAACAATTTTTAAATTTTATTTGTGCATAGTTAAATTGAATTAGTATATGTTTTAGGAGAAGGCCTCCAAGGCTAGGCTTGAAAAACTTCGTGCCATGCATCATAGTGGCCAGAAAGGTTTACAGGCCTTAATTTGTACATTTGTAAGTATATTTAATAAGTTAAATAATATTTTTTTTATTTCCTAAGAAAAAGTAAATGATTGCATATTAATTAGTTTAACTAGTCCATGTGCCATGTTTTGACAGGAGAAGAAATATGGCCAGCATCCAAGCCAATTTGAAAAGGAAATGTTACAAAGCAAAAAGTGGACCGATTTTGTAATCTGAATGGAGAACGAGGTATCAATAGTTGACTTTCAATAACTTAATTGGATATTGTTGTGTTAATATGTCAATTTACATTTCTTATATTGAGTTGTTTGTTGATGCATAGGATGAGTTCTAAAGTGCTTCTCTGTTGGCCCTAGATCCCACTCAATTGTCCCATTATTTGCAGTCCTGGACATGTGCACATGTTCTCCTAGTTACCTTATTGCAGTGTTGACATTTGAACTTCAATCACTCTCATTATGAATGCACCTTTTTACCTTTACAGAACAATCCTTGGAGATTTTTCACAATAATTTTAATCCACAAAGCTCGACAACTGTAAGGGCAATCACTTATATACAAACATGAGTTATGTGAATAGGCCACTGAATCATCCACACATTTGTTTATATTGAATTAATGTATAGACAATAGATCCTTTATTGAATCATTAGGTGGTGATAGAACTTATGAAAATGATAAGTCGCTTATCAAAGGCACATCAATGATATCTTTATCAAAGGCATATCATTGAATATTCCAACAATTTCAACAATGTAGGGCAATCCTCTATCTTGTGATCAACATCATAATAAGTATACATTGGAAACTTTGTGCAACTACATAAGGTACGCCCAGGTTCTTCACACTAGTAGCAATATAGATTCCTCTATTGCATACTCTACCATGGCCTCCTTGATTTCCTCCATGCTCCATATATTATGGCTCCTAATAGCACAACACCATCTGGTGTGGTTGTGACTGGGGTTGCGTGGTTGTGTTTAATTTTGTTTTCCTCTTGCCTTGTGGAGGACTTGTACTACTTTGTAGGTGGTAATGTCATGGGTGGATGTGTGACAAACCTTCAACTAGTAATTGATAGGAACATCCTTTCACTTTTGTAGTAGTGGAAAATTTCATGAGTCTCATGACATATGGTGCAATTAGGTATGTGTTGTGCAAGAGGGAACGATGTGGCATTAATAGCTTGAGCTCCCACCACTAGATAGTTTGTAGTTGTATGCCCCTTAGTGTGGTACTTTGTTCATCATAAACCACATTGATTAAGAGTTTCACTTGCAAGTTGTGCTATTTGCATGACCATTTTTCCATTTGTTCTTTTAGGCATGTAGTAGAATCATATGTTGGGGGCTCCCCTAATTCTTATAATCTCAACACAACTTTTAAGGAAACTTTTTAATTAGGGAGAGTGAGCTAAACTAGTTCATGTTGGATATGTCCAATTACCCTACCAATAAATTATTCCTTCTAAATTTCAACATTTTATAGTTGGGTCAATCTTTAACACCAATTCCTTAGAGCATTGATCATACCTACACACAATCTCTCCCGATTGTTCCCTTATTTCCTTTAATGCCACAATATTACGATGCACCATCTTAGGGCAATTGAAATTGGGAAGGAAATCTCTTAGCAGTTTACCAAGATCATTCTTGGTACCATTAGGATCATAATGAGTATACTAGTCTTGTGCTTGCTTACAAAAATGGTTGCAATTAACCTAATCTTGTGGTCATTATCCACAACATTTTGTGTGTGCCATGCTATCTCATATGCTTAAGTTTGATGGGCTAATAATGAACAGAAAACCCTTGTTTGCCTGCCTCCTTCTTATGAGTGATCCCATTTTGGATTCCTTATGAAGTCAGGGTGATTTGAAGCAAGATCAAAGTTGCACTCTGTTAGGTCTCAAAAACATAGGTTTTAAACCTTAAGAGATTGCCAAGCTCTCTTGACGCTTTTGGTTAACAACACGGGGCAAATATGGCTAAAACCCCCTTCACTTTAGGTTCTGCCAGACCTAGGTGGGTATACCTTATGATTAGTGCAGACTTGATCGACCTTCACAATGGCAAATGGATGTGAAGTAGATGTGTATAAGGTTATGAGATATAAAAGGATTGTTATAAAAAGATTGTAACCAGTGCCTAATGCTATTGGGTAATGGGGTCAAGGATTTAATGATTTGCAGAACTACTTGGCTTAACTCTAATTATCTAGCACCTTCTAAATTTTCATACCTTGTATGAACATGCAAGATGGTTAGCTGCTAGACTCTTCTTTAATATCCAGTTGATTCTTTCAAGTTACTGTGTTTGCCTGAAAGGATTTAATTCTATTTGAAG
Organism: Cunninghamia lanceolata; assembly: GCA_027924645.1. Lineage (NCBI taxonomy): Eukaryota > Viridiplantae > Streptophyta > Pinopsida > Cupressales > Cupressaceae > Cunninghamia > Cunninghamia lanceolata. Next base: position 532,325 of record BSBN01001616.1, on the reverse strand, counting down.
GAAACCCACCAATATGATTTATTTTAAAGGATTTAAGTCAAAACAAAGACCAGTAAATATTAAACCACTCAGAAGGAGTTAAATCAACTTCTAACAAAAACCAATCAAAAAGCATCCACACAATGACAGCAAATGTGCATTGATAAATCTATGGATTTAAATAACTAGAAATAGCCAAGATGGAGACAGTCAAACAACTGATAAACTTTAATATCAACAAAATATCATAACACCATATATATATCCACAATTTTGATCATCCTTGCCCATTAAAATATTAAAATATCATGGTAATGTCTTGAACTTGAAATATTATTGTAAATATATAAGTATGAATTGTCCTGCAGAGAATGGATTGAATGATGATGATTCCCTCGGCCTTGGTTTCCCTCATATATATATGGGAAGCGAACAAGCTTTAGGCCTGAATAGATGCAACTATTCAAATTTTGTATCTTTTCATAATTAAACATAATTAGGAAAAAGTGATTATAGGCATTAACAAACTCAATTAAGATCTGAATCCGTTAGTCTTCATAGAATACCCATGACCATAGCCCTAGAAAGGTATTCCTCTTTATATTGTAGTTTCTATCAAATATGTTGTGCTTGTTCCCATTGTTGAAAGCAATACATCGCTTTTATATATTGCCAAAACTTTCAAAACTTAATTCTTCTTTCTATGCTTTTCTCATATTGTTCTGGCAATAAATAGGTTTACCTTGCCTATGTGATCAATGTACTCCTGAGATACACAAGTGTCTGTGGAAATTATATCCATCATGATAAATTCTAGATTGACGATTTTATCCAATTGTTTATGTGTATTCTCTATCACCATGTCTTCATCATTGACCTTCTCCAGAGCTATGGGTAATAACTAAGCCAATTCTTCTTTCCACAAACCTTTATCCTATATATTTCCTTCATTATTGAAGAAATTAGGAAATGCCATGTCCCCTTGCAGGTCAAAATCACTAATATCTCATGTTAACAATGTATTAAATCTTTTATGTTCAGTGATCAGTTCATTACATTCCCTAAGTGTTTGCTCATTGATGTTTGCCTTAGTTTTTATCTCTTCTTTCTTCTCAAGCATTCTAAGATGCAATCTTTTATGTTCCTGATGAACATTATGGGTCCTTTTATGTAAATCCCATTTCTGATCACTGTGTTTCATCATAATTTCAAATCTTTTGTTTATTAACTCAGAAGCCATTTGGTACTTGACAACCTTTATATTATTTTCCAATTTGTCATTTTTCTTTTGGAATTTCTCAGCCTTTATTTTCTAATAATTTGCATCAGCAATGGCTTCCATCATTCTTTTGTTTGGTTCTTGAAAAGGTAAACGACTACTAGATGGTGCGAGTTTATCTTTATACATAGCAATTTCTTGTTTCAATTTTGTATTCTCTGCTACATAAGCATTGTTATTTCTGACCAATTTTTTTGCCTGAGCCTTTGTCAGTTTGGCAATATTTAAATTCAATTTAGAAGTATCAAGTGGGTCAATATCTTCAACTCTTTGTATTATAAGATGACCAAATGTTTTGTTTGGATCATCAATGATTTGAGGCCTTTGGTGTGGAGGGTAGAGTGCCCATATCAACAAAGCTGATTTATCAAGATCATACCCAGAACCTATCTTAACCTTGTCCACAACTGCAATGCTTAACTGCACTTTCTTATCCTAATTTCTTTTGAAAGTATAAAAAAAATAGCAGATGTCATATCCCAGCCAAATACTAACATAACCCCTACCTCCTCTAACAATTCTCTTCCCTTTTCAGGGGTCATGTTATCCATGGCTTTGTCAATTTCTTTTTGGAGTTCATGCAACACTTCACTTTGTACCTCAGGGGAAATATCCTTCATCTTTTCCCTAGCCTTTTTGCCTTTGAATTCATAGAGAAATTATTTAAACTCAGGGGTTTTTATAAAATCTTTATCTGAGACAATTTTTTGGTTGGCCATATGTCTCATATCCTCTGATAGTTCATCAGGGGATTCTATATTGACTGCTTCTCTATCCATAGGAGGGTCATATTTGTCAATCACGGGTTCAAAAATTTGCACAGTCTCATCCTCACCTTCTAATCCCTCATCTTCTGCAAAGCTAGTATCCATAGAAAAATTGATATCAGGCGTAGGTTGAGGACATAGGTGACTCAAAGGAGTCTCATATCTAGCTTGTGTTTCTCTAAATTTTCTGCCTTTACTTTTAAAAACCTCAGGTGGGACATCTACAATCAATTCTTGTGCTTTTGAAACCAGCATACTCAATCTGTCAATTGGATCATCTATTTCTAGAAAGGCTCCTTTATAATTGGGGTTTTGGGCTACCTTCCAAGCCTCAACTATCATGACCTTATGATACAACTGTCTCCTCTCAACTGTAGAAGCTTCACCAATATTTTTTATCAGATAATCATCTACAAATAGAATATCCTGATACTTCTTTAACTTTTGATTCGTGATGACATGATTTATAAAGTGCTCAGGGTCAAACTTCTCCCTGGCATTTTCTCTAGGTAGCCAAAAATAATCTAATCTATTTTCAATTTCTTCATACCCTTTCTCAGAAAAGGTAATAAAATCCCTAAAACATAGGGTTCCTAGCATGAAAGATTGCTTATTGTGTTTCATCAAGTGCATGAAATCAGAACAGGCCAACTACCTAACAATCTCTAAATATGTCAGTGTATCAAGGCATTTTTTTGGGAGAAAACATAGTGTTCCTTCATATCCAAAAACTCTGATCTTTATACAATCCTTGTATACATACCAATCACCCCAATTGTGATTGATTTTCTTATTCTTATCCATATCCTTAGGCTTGAGAAATCTTTGTATATCAGGTGACAAATTATAACTGCATGGGTGACCAAACAGAGCATATAAAGGCTTTACAAAATATTCCTAAAAGTATAGATAATGTGATCAATCACATCTGATATCCCATATAGCTGTCCACATTTGTACTGGCTTGATATCTCCCTTTCCATCTAGATCTCTAACCCTAAGAGATTCATCCCATAAACTCAAATTTTGCCCTTCATATAACACAAGATGCAGAAACAGAGAATAATGCATAAACCTAAAACCCCTCTTGTTCTCCTTTATAACTTTTAAATCATTATGAATAGCATTAGAGAGATATTCAGCCTAGTCTGATGTTCTGGCATCTGGGCTTTGTATATCAGCAGCTAAAACCATTGGAGCTATATCCATATATGCAGGGGCATCCACACCCAATACTTGACAGACAGAATAATAGGTATATCTAAAATATAGTTCAAACAATTCAACCGAATAAGGGGGATCCTCCTCTCCTGAAAACACTCTGAGCTGATTACTTTCATCTCAAGGCCTATGAAATGGTAGTATCCATCTTTTATAGGTGTTACTCAGATTCTGGTATTCATTTAATAAGTCCTTGATCCTAAATACCATATCAAAGCTCATGTCTAATTGAAAAACCATTGAGATATAATCCTGGGTGATACAAACAAAACCCTAACCCATCCTTTAACTCAATCATACGGGTTTTGGGGTTATAGTTATCTGCAAACATTTTGAGAAATTCTACATTTACAAACACATTTGGCAATACTAACTTCCCCAAGTTCATCCTCCATGGATTAGAGACTGGCCTGTGTCTGTATTTTCTTGTAGTGGTATATAAATAGGTCATATCCTCTAATGGGGGTCCATGAATCTCCTACATGTCTGTTACTATCTTCAATTTTTTTAGCATATGGATTCAATTGGGCATTTCTTCTAGACCTCTGCCCAGACCCCGGGCATTGTTCTATCAAGGCTTGGTTTAGATGTCTATCTTTTGTTTTATGTCTCTTCTTAGGGTTTTCATTCCTACTTTCCATGGATTCATGTGTTTATGAATTCACAATTGAAGTGTACTATGTAATCTCAAAGTTAGGTCTGGAGTACTTACTTGGACGAGCTTTTCTTATTCTGCAACTTGCCCTTTTCTATCTTTCGTCTCCTCAATTTTCCCCGTCTGTTAAAAATATTTTAGAGATTAATCCTTTCAGCTCTAGTTCATTGATGGTGTATCTGTGTCAAATGCAATATTGATTCAAGAGCAATTAATTCATTTGAATTGGGGGTCATTTGATAGATATCTAATAGTCATGTCACTAATTTATCGGGATGGTCGCCCTTTACCTTCCTCGATATTATTTCACCATTCATCGGGGTATCGAAGTGACCTCTGATAATGTCGTATCGATACCATTATGTCCTGTCAATATCATTTTATATGTTATAGAACCCTTTTTATTTCCTTTGAAAATGCCCTTTATCGTTGTATTGGCGGGACCAAAGATTATGTCCCTTCAATATCCTCAAGTCCCCTCGAAATGCTTTTACACTTGGAAATCATTGTATCGGTGGGACACATTTAAGTGTCACACCGATATGTATTAGTCCCTTCAATGTGCTTGATGTTATTGGGGTATCGAAGAGACATATGATTTAGTCTTCCTGATATCCTTCAGTCTCTTCGATATATTTTATCTCCTTGATTTTTTGATGTCAGCGAAATACAAATTGACTTTATCACATCGAGATATCGGGGAGACATTAAAGTGAGTCCTCCTGACATGGTATTCTCCCAATGATATTTTGATTTATGAATTCTAAAGGATCCTTAAGTCAAATTAAATAATTTTATTCTTTTTGATGTTGTGGGATTATTAGGGTTAGGGCATCAATTGAGAAGATTTATTATTTTGCATTTTGCAATACAAGTATGGGAAGATGGAGGGAATAGGTTATCTTGATTTAGATTTTGTACAGTTGAAATCAGTTCCAACACACTCCAAGTAGATGTGTGGATAAAGAAGGGCTTAGCGGAATATGGAAAACTTTAGATTTTGTGATTTTTGTTTTTTCCATTTCAAAACTATTTGTTTTATTTCTTTTCTAATGAACATTTATTCAGAAGCCCTTTCCTACACCCAAATCTTTAGTTTTAAACTCAATTGTATGGAAGATGCATTAAAGGTATCAATTATATATGTTCCATGATTTAAATACATTATTTTGTGGTTTTTAGTATGACAGAAAGAAGGATGTTGTTGCTTCTTAGACTTGTTGCACACCTTGCACTAGGTCCATAGGTTGGTGGAATGGTATTCAAGGACACAATGGCTCTCCTATTAGATTTTTTTGCAAGGAATCATTTTAAAATGGTCTAAGGCCTATCTTTCATTCCAACCTAGGCTTCCATCACAATAATGTCATATTACAGTCTTCAGATATGTGTATAGTTTATGTGCATGGTAGCAACCATTTAGTAATAATTCCTCACACACCACACTGTAACTGAGATGTGTGAATGCCCTAAAATTATACAGGTTCAGTCCAAACACTATCATAAGATCATGCTTGATAAGATCATGGATACATCATAGTTTAGGTGTGGGTAGGACTTCCTTAGGGTAGGGAGGACTTCCTTAGTGTAGCCCTAACTATGCATTGTAGTAGAATCATTATATTGACCATTCCAAGTTCGGACTAGCAGGGAAAATGGAGTTTCAAGACCCTTATCAACCAAGGGAAGGTTGATATAAGAATTTTGAGGGACCTAGGGTAGTGACAGTCATATAGGACTGGGATTGTGTTATGTTTGGAACCCATAAAGTCTTGAGGTCTTCTTAGAGGAGTGATATGTGACTAGGGTATGATGGCTAGGACTTTGTATGTAATCTTAAGCCCTACTTTTGGATTTGTTGGAAGCCTTCTTCACTGATACATAAGGACTGTCAAGACTCCTATGATAGTGCATTAGAGAGGCATTGAAATCACAAAGGAGATAAATGTTATTAGGCCATCACCCATTTGAGAAGGGATTGTCATAAAGAGCATGACAGTGTTACCTTGTCAGTCACAAAGGGGATAGTCTTTGTGGTAGTAATTATAGTCACTAAGTTTACATCCACCTTCCTAAGGTCTACAGAAATGCCTAAAGTTGAATATATCTATTTTAAAGATCTTTCCATGAGTATTTTCCATGCTTTTACCCCCTAATGATCTGAAGATTGAATATAAAGGTGTGGAAATTATTGGCTAACCTTACTACTATCATAGTCAATTTGCTAACATGCAAGACAGTCATGAGGTTTTTCTTGTTTTTTTCAAGATTTATATAATATTCCTTATTGATAAGATGGGGGTCTGCTATTCCCAAATTGTCTATGACAAAATACCAATGGAGACATCTCCAATCCTCATCTTAAGTTTCAAAAGCACAATGAAATGATGGAGGACAATCATAACTGTCATAATAGTAAATTAGCATTTTTTGTCTCAAGGTGGCCCTTGACACTGCCAAGGGGATGGATATAGAGGACTGTCTCTACATTGTTGGTCCAGATTAAGGAAGACATGATTTAATAGTTCATTGGATTTGATGGCTACAAGCCATTCATCAAATCCACACAAGGTGGCATGGTCAGGTTTCTGAATGCTTAAGTCCTCCTTTGTCAGATGTTGTAGTTGCAACTGCCCTGTTAGACATGTAAGCAAAATGTGGAAGCATAGACAATGCACGTGAACTGTTTTACAAAATGCCTCAAAGAAATGTGGTCTCATGGATTGCAATGACTGCAAGATATGCACAAAATAGATTTGTTGAAAAGGCTTTAGAAATTTTAAAGCAAATGCAATTGGCTGGTGTAAAGCTAAATTCCACAACCTTTGCCAACATCCTCCCTACCTGTGTCAAAATGGGAGCTTTGGAATAGGGTATGGACATCCATCAATACATAAAGGATAGAGAAATTTTGTCAGATGTTGTAGTTACAATTGCCCTGTTAGACATGTATGCAAAATGTGGGAGCATAGACAAGGCACATGAACTGTTTGACAGAATGCCTCAAAGAAATGTGGTCTCATGGACTACAATGATTGCAGGATATGCACAAAATATGGAATCATAGACAAAAAAAACTTGAACTGTTTGACAGAATTCCTCAAAGAGATGTTATCTCATGGAATGCAATGATTGCAAGATATGCACAAAATGGATTTTGCAAGGATGCTCTCAAAACCTTTGAATTAATTAAGCACTCTGGACCATATCCTAACATTGTAAGCTTTGCTTGTATTCTAGGTGCATGCAGCCATGCAGGTTTAGTGGATGAGAGTTGTACATACTTCAATCACATTTGTAACCCTTATTGCATTACACCTACAGTTGATCATTATGTGTTCATGGTTGACCTCCTTGCCCATGCTAGCTATCTTGAAGACACCCTAAACTTTATCTTTCTTTCTAAATCCCCAAATTTGCCCTATTCCTGCTCACATTGAAGACCTATGAGCAGGAATAGGGATAACATTTTTTCTTTCTAAAATCGGTCAGATAACATATTGCTAACTTCATTTATTTTTCAAACAAAATAGACCTTTATATTAAGGTTACTCATGAACCTTTAGATAATAATTATCAAAAAAAAACTATGCATTCCTTAATGACATGTAAGAAAATTTAATCAACTGCTACTTAAAAACTCTTTAATGTTTTTGTCTAATGCAGGTTATTAGATTAATAGTGAAAAAGAACATGCATGGACCAAGCAATTTGTGGCACTTAAGGTTATATAATAGAATTTATAGTAGATAGTTAAATTGTATAACAAATTTTTTATGATCTTTACTAACGTTTATTCGAATTGTTGCATGTTTTACATCATTGGAATGACATATTAGTTGTAACTTTATTGAAATTTTATTATGGTATGTGCACTTTGATATGATGTAATATGATTATGGTTTTGTTTCATATGTTGTAATATTAGATATATAACAGAAAAATAAATTATTGCATGAAATAAATAATAACTTTTCATTTTAAATATTTTTTTTTTGCAGAACACAGGTCTCCTAGAAGATCAAGATGATCCTCATGATATAGATCCAAATTATGTTGGTTCTGGTATAGATCACATGGCAGATGATGATGACGCAAATACAGAGGACACCGAGGCCGATGATGATGATGATGATGACGATGATGATCATGATGATGATGATCACAATTGTGATGATGATGATGAGGCAGTTGCTGGTAGTAGCTAGTGACATTCATGATCATATAAACTGCATCATGGATCATTGTTGATGTATCATTATGATGCCTCTTTTCATGATTACTATCATATGTATCATTTTCACTGCCTGCAGTACCATACTAATGAGTTGTTATCATAAATTTATGTATCTTTTTGACTTATATCATTTGGACATGTATCATCTTGACTTGTATCATTTTGAGTTACATAATTTATCATTTTTATTTATATCATTTGTACATGTATCATTTTGACTTATGTCGACTATTGGACACGTATCATTTTGACATGTTATTGATCTACTGGCATATTTGACTTTCACTTGTTTTAGTTATATATGATGATGATTTTATCAGTATTGACTTGTCAATTTATATATATTGAAAGTGGTCAATGATTTTTAGATGGATATTTATTACATGTGATGATTTTAATGTACTACTTATGATGGATGTTGTCAAATTCAATTAAATTATAGATATTTGACTCACTTGTTTTAATTATAGATGATGATCATGTTATAATAATTATCTTGTTATTTAATCATATGAGTTAAATAATTAAATTACTTACTCTATAATCATATGAGTTATTTAAGAGACATGATATATTTAACTAATTAAATTGAAATAAAACATATTAAATTAATAAATGTAAGCAAAACAAGAAGCATTTTTAGAAGCAAAAAAGGAAGCAACAATGGAAGCCAAACTAGAAGCAATCACGGAAGCAAAACTTGGCATTATCTAGGAAGCAAAAACAAAAGCAATTCAAGTAGCAAACAAAGAAGTAATAATGGAATCAATTTTAGAAACAACAAAAGATGCAATAATAGAAGCCATATTAGAAGCAACAAAAGACACAAAAATGCAAGCAAAATTGGAAGTAACAAGTGACGTTATATCAAAAGTAAAATTGGAAGCAAAACTAGAAGCAAAATTGGAAGCAAAACTTAAAGCAAAATTGGAAGAAAAACTAGAAGCAAACCTGGAAGCAAAAATGAAAGCAAAATTGGAAGTAAAACCGGAAGCAAAATTAGAAGCAAAATTGGAAGCAAAACCGGAAGCAAACCTAGAAGAAAAATTGGAAGCAAAACTGGAAGCAAAACCAAAATTGGAAGCAAAACTGTAATTAAAACTGGAAGCAAAATTGGAAGCAAAACTGGAAGCAAACTTGGAAGCAAAATCGGAAGCAAACTTGGAAGTAAACCTGGAAGCAACACAAGAAGCAAAACCAAAAGCAAAATCAGAAGCCAAACTGGAAGTAACAAAATTCGGCACTAAATCTGGAGCTAAACTCGACGTTAATCTAGTGCTAAATCTGGCACCAAAGTGAACACGCAATTTGGCTCCGAGTTTTGTGCCAGCAGAAGTGTCCAATTCATGAACTCAAATGCACTAAATTCTGGTGCTAATTGTTTGTTTTGTTGTATTGATGGTTTGTAGCAGGATGTTTAGAATGCCAGAGGGTGAAAGCAGAACATCATCATCTGGCAGGACTCCTATATCCTCATGAGATTTCAGAGTGGAAATAGCAAATGATCAGTATGGATTTTATACAAGGTCTTCCTATGTCTAGAAATAGGCATAATGCTATTCTAGTAGTGGTAGATAAACTCACAAAGGTAGCTCAATCCATACCTAGTAATTTGATAGATGGAGCCCCAATCATAGCCAATAAATTTGTGCAAGAAGTGTTTAGGTTGCATGGTCTTCTTGAGAAGATCATCTTAGATAGGGATGCCCACATGACATGAAGGTTTTGGCAAACCTTATTCTCCTTACTTGGAACTCAATTGAAGATAAACTCATCTTATCATCCTAAGATAGACAGTCAGACGGAAAGAGTAAACCAAGTTTTGGAAGATCTATTGAGAATGTATTGCATGGATCAGCAATACAAGTGGGATTATCTTCTTCTTATAGAATTTCCTTAAAATAATTCTTATCATTCCACTATCAAGATGGCTCCATTTGAAGCATTTTTTGGAAGAAAGTGTCAAACTCCTATAAGCTCAGATAAGCTAGAAGATAGGATTAGCCTTGGTCCAAAAATGTTTTCAGAAATGGAAGAACAAATCAAGTTGATCAAGAAAAGATTAGCAGAGACCAATGATAGACAAAAATCTATGCTAATACTAAGCGCATACCAAGACATTTCTTAGTAGCAGAAAAAGTTTTGTTAAGAGTTAAGCCTCAGAAAAGTTCAATTAAGTTTGGAAAGTCATCCAAAGTAACTCCTAGATATGTGGGTCGAAGTTCTCAAGGAAATCAACCCAGTTGTTTATAGGATTGCTCTACCACCAGCTCTTGCCATGATGCATAATGTTTTTCATGTTTCATATTTAAAGAAGTATATTCTAGGAAATAATCATATTCTCGATTGGAATGCTTTACAGGTGAAGTACCCAGGTGTGGTCATGATCAATCCTATCAAAGTGCTCAAAGTATGCAAGCCGCTTGCATAACAAAGAAGTTACTCAGTGCAAGGTCCAATGGGACTAAATGCAGAAGATAATGCCACCTGAGAAAATTATCATGATTTTTACCAAAAATTTCCTCATTTAATTAAAACTTACAAGTTGAACAAAAACCTTATCATGTTATAATTTTTGGATACATTAGATCATCGGAGAGGATAAATCTTATGGGGGGAGATATGTCACACACCAAATTTTGACTATACTTTACTTTTTACTTTTATGTAATTAGTGGATAAATTTACATGGATTAATGATTTGATGATTAGACAAATGTCAGGAAAAAATCAATGATTTCATGAGTTATGATTAAATGCATAGAATATAAAATGTGATTATATTTTTTTTAACAAAAGGTGCAAAGCACCTAAACTTATATATATATATTAATTATAAAAGTTCAAACGATTACAAAAATCCCAACTAGGGACAATAGGGGCAAAATTAGCATGATACCAACCCCAAGAAAAACAACTAACCAGGCCTCATAAAGCCCATTAAAGGATTACAATAACATCAACACCTATATTACTTTGAAGCCTACTCAAAACAAAATAGAGCTAAAGGATTTTACAAAAAAGAGAAGAGGTATACTACTATCCCCTTCGAATATAGTGCAGAATACATATTATATTAAACAATAGAAAATGCCATTAATTCATTGCATTTAAATCTTCTATCACATAGCCTTGTCACTCAAGATCAGCTGGAACAATAATAGCATCGATTGGAGGAGGAGGCGGATGGAAGTGAACAAATAAATTCCAGGGCTTGGAAGACTTCATGAACTGATCCCTCTAACTCCTCGCCCAATTCAACAGCATGACAATGTAGAGAATTTTGAACAGTCATTACACAATTGTTTTGTAATCCATGAAGCATAGCACTATGATCATAATGCATAACCAGTTGATGATTAACATCCTTATGAAGAAACAATCCCCCAATAGGTGTCATCATCATATGCAGGTCATAGTTTTCCATAGCTTCACCAAACTTCTCTGCTGAAAATAAGAAATCTTGAACAAAGTTTACCGTGAGATTTCATACCATATCTGCATTTTGCAGCAGGTCCATAGAGTTGGAGAGAAAATGAGTCACAACCTGCAATGGATATATTGTTCTGGGAAAGTGAAGCACAACACAATTGCATACCACAATAATTGTATTTTCCACTTCTTCATTATGGATTTTTAAGATTGCAGCAAGCAAATTTGAGTGCAAAACTCCTTGCGTCACTCTTTCCCATTTTTGCACAGGGAAAAAACATCTTTTGTTCCTCTGGACAGAACCCATCACTGAAAACTAGCTTGACAAAGCTACAGGAGACTAAGAGGCAAGAAGAGATAGCACCACTTAGGCAACAGAGGATAGAGATGCTCTAGCTCTTGGATGACGAAAAATAAACAGATACAACCATTTTAATAAGTGTGCCATGTGTGAAATTAATATCGAATTAAGATCTACCTCAAATGGAGATTGATATATTAGCAATTATCATCATATAACATCAATGGGAAGAGTACTTAAATGTACTCAATTTTTCATTTCACACATGTTTCCAGAGATATGAAGATAGCACAAAACACATTTAAATCGAATAAAACCTCCTCTAGAAATAGCACCTATCAAAAATAAAACAACAGTTAGATAAAAATAATTACATCTCTAAAATAGAGACCCAACTCGATCACCACATGCCCCGAACACTTCCCGCCATCTTATTCAGAACCTTCCTTCTTCAGTATCTCTACCACTCCCGTAACATTTTGTATGAATGCTTCAAAACTACTTTAAAACCCTAGGCAAAAATTGTAAAATGGTTTTAAAGCATTCATGCAAATTATAAAATCATTATCGATGTGCCTATTAATATCCACACATACATAAGGGTCGAGTAAGAGCTTTATTATTGTCTTGTGAATGGTTGAGTTTTTATATAATAGTGAAGAATATTATTGTAGTTGGTTTTAAATTATTTAAAAGGTTTTCCTAGGTAAAATATTGTGTATTGTGTATTTACTTTCTTTTTATTTTGTTATTGTTTTATATTCTATATGTGTTACTTCTATTGTACAAGTTTATCTAGCTTCTTTTTAATAAGAACCATCGACCTCCAACTTACAAGTAAATTGTCTTAATCTATCAAGTAGTAATTTGTATATACACACAAATTTTGTAACTGGCATATCTGTTGTTTAAGCTTTTCTTCAAAATTATTTTGAATGATCAAAATTTTGAAAATTAAATCTTATAGCTGCTACAAGAGACTCTTAAAAAGATAAGGAATCTATAGAAAATAATGACCACCAAGCCATAAACAAAAAATACTAAGACATTATGATTGACATGTGACCCAATAAAGGTTGGATGGTCTCACTAAGCACACTTTAAATGGGAAATTTTAAATAAGAAATATTTACATTTTAGTATTTAAATAAGAAAAATATTTGTATTTTATAGAAAAATATTTGCATTTATCTTTTTAACTAGGCACTTAATATTATATTGTACTAAATAATTTTGTGAAACAACCATTCATAACATGGACATTCAAATTAGCTCTCGGGGGTAGATTAGATGATTAGGCCATTTGAAAACACAGAGGATGGTTGAGTTCAATTCCCCCGAATTTACATGTCGCATGGGTGGAGGGAAATTCATGCAAACAGAGGTTATAGTGGTGTGTATTAGTACCTTGCATCACAAGTCCCACCATGGGTTCACTAGAAGAGAAAGGAAAAAAACATTCAAATTATAGTTGGGAGCACATAAATATATCCTTAACATCAACTAAAGCAAGAGAATTCACATTTACCCTATAAAGATCAGAAGTAGGACCAAGCCTAGGCAACCCCCCTATTTTCTCCTCCAAACTCAACATGGAATTGAAATCCCTAGCTAAGACCCAAGGAAGATATGGAGCACATGATCGGACATACCTAATATGAGCCCAAAGCTTAATTTTACCACGGATATCGATCGTAGCATAAACATTAGTGACCAAAATAGTCTCACCAGTTTCTAAAGCAGAAGGAATCATGGAAATAGAAGAATGGCTAGAAATCCACTAAAGAGGAACAATCTTTTGTGGATCCCAAAAAAGTGCCAAACCTCCAAAATTTCCCTGAGAGCCAATACACTGACACTGACCAAAAGACCAGATGTGAGAAGCACACTGAAGCAAGAAATCAACTAAAAGCTTAGTCTGTTGAACACAAAAGATGTCAGGAGAATGAACTACAACCAAATCATGAATAGCCTTTTGACAGGAGGTGCTATTCAACCCCCTAACATTCCAGGAGAGAAAAATCATGGAGGAGGTTGGGAAAAGTGACAATCAATGGGTTTAACAGACCCAGATTCCACCAATAAATCCCCAGTAAATTTAATCTTCTCTAGATCCTTCTTACGGCCAACTTTAGAGGATTTCTCAAATGGACATTTCTTAAGGGGGCACTGATGCACACCCAGATCCTGAGAAGACCCCCTTTCTTTGCCTGAAGTCTTCACCTCCTTAGCCAAATCCACCAAAACAATATCATCCTCCAACCCTATAGAATCACCAGAAGTTCCCAAATCAAGGCCCTGCAAGGATTGAGAACTTCAAACAGCCCCCTGCTCATGAACCTCAATCATATCCTTAATGCCAATCACTTGCTCCTGCACCATATCAATACCCATAGTAGTGGCCCCAAAAGAAACCTCCACAGGAATCCCTTCCTCCATGACCAAAGTAACCAAAACCTCAAAACGGTTGAAACCCTCCTCACTCTGCCTATCCTTATAGGATCGCTTCTGACCTCTTACTTTAGCCTGCGACTTAACAGGCATGAATCCTTCCTTATCAGACCCACCATCTTTCATAGGAGTCTTGCCTTTATCCCCCTTATCCACCATAGGAACTGAGGAAGGAGAAGAAGAATCCCCAGCAGATTTGTTTACCCTAGGACATTGGCGTTGAAGGTGTTCATACTCATGACAGATCCGACATCGAAAAGGAAGGGACTCATAATCTAACTGCTAAACCCAAGAAGCCAAGCCAAGACAAATTTCCAAAGAATCTGGCAACGATTTACTTAGATCAATCTCCACACAAATACGAGCATAAGAAAAAACCTTCTTATCGAGGGTATTTTGTGCAATGGCATCCGACTTCCCCAACAATGCCACAATCCATTGTAAAATATCCTCTCTCCAAAACTCCAAAGGAAGTCGTGGCAAGCGGACCCAGACAGGAACCCTTGAGGGCAATTCTTCTGCAGAATTAAAGCCCGCATGCAAAATTAAGTTTTTCAGCTTCTTTTTCAGTTCCAAAGAACCTTCCTTTTAAATTTCAGCTTATGTGGCTTCGGGACTCTTCCTTGCATAATCTTGTGGTCCACTGGTGGAGAGATGGGGGCCCTACTTATGGTACAACTATGTATTCTTTTGTTAAGAAGCTACAATATGTTAAATATCACCTTAAAAGATGGAATAGGTTATGTTTTGGCAAACTTCAACCCAAGAAAAGGGAAGCTCAGGCTTGCCTGGCTGTGATTACCCACCAAATTCAGGACTTTGGATTCTCGAAGGTGCTTAGAAAAGCTGAATCCCAAACTGTGAGAGATGTGGAGGAGTGGGAGCTTCGTGAGGAGATTTTTTAGAAAGGCTAGGATTGAGTGGCTTCAAGCAGGGGACAGGAATACTACTTGCTTCCACCAGTCGATGCAGGCATGTTGTAATAAGGGTTATATTTCCTCTCTAGTTAATTCTGAGGGTCTTCAGATATCTTCCTTGAAGGCATTGTCTAGTGAGGCTAGACAATTTTACTCTGCTCTTTTTGTTGAAGATTCTCATCTGGCTGAAGATGAGGAGAGTTTGATCCTTGATTTTATTCCCTCTTTGATCACCAATGAGATGAATGATTCTCTCATCCGTCTGATTTCTATGCCTGAATTGGAAGAGGTTGTGTTTGGGATGAACAAAGGTAAAGCTCCAGGCCCAGATGGCTTCGCAGTTGAATTTTTCTAGGAATTTTGGGATATTATTAATATGGATTTGTTGGAGGTTGTTCGGGAATCTCTTCACAGTAAAAAAATGCTTTGTGCCTTGAATTCTACTTTTCTAGTTCTCATTCCTTAAAAGGAAGGTGTTGATAATCTTGAATTTTTTAGACCTATTGCTCTTTGTAATGTGGTGTACAAGATTATTACTAAACTGATTGCAGAGAGGCTCAAAACTTTTCTTCATGTTGTCATTTCTGAGGAGCAAGGGGGATTTGTGGCTGGTAGACAAATTTTGGATGGAGTGGTGGTGGCTTCTGAAGTCATTCATTCTATGGTCACTTCTAAGTAAAAATCTATGTTCATCAAGTTAGACATGGCCAAAGCTTATGATAGAGTTAAGTGGTGTTTTCTTCTGAAGATTCTTTTAGCCTCTGGTTTTAGTCCAGACTGGGTGAGTTGGACTATGAGCTGTGTTACTTCGTCTTCTTTCTTGGTTATTGTGAATGGAGAACCTTCTGATCCTTTTGGAGCTTCCAAGGGCCTCTGCCAAGGTGATCCTCTTTCTCCTTATTTATTTATTATTATGGCTGAGGGGCTGGGCCGATTTCTCAAGTTTTGGGTTTGTCAAGGCTTGATTCATGGTTGGCAATGGGGCATTGGATTGCCAATGCTTTCTCATCTCCAATTTGTGGATGATACCTCTCTTATGGGGATGGCTCATCTTTGGGAAGTTGAATCTTTTAGTTGACTTTGGCATTCACTGTGTCTATGTATACAAAAATAATTTGATGTTCACTTTTTGTTAAGTGTATGTACAAAAATAGGCGGCAGTTTGAAAGTCAACTTTAGCATTCATTATGTGTGTGCATGTGTGCTTGAATGAACTTTAGCATTCACTATGTGTGTGTGTGTGTCTTTGAATTAACATTGGCTTTAACTGTGTGTAAGGATGTGTTTGAATGTTTTCAATAAAAAAGAAATTGCCACTTTATATTCAATGAAAAAATCTCAATTTCCACAATCTTTTGCAAACAAAGGGTCGTTGGCCACTACAGAAGAGATGGGGAAGAAGAACCTCTTCTTGGAACGAATTCAGGAGCCTCTGCATTCAATTTTCTCAGTGAAACTGTCTTCCCATTGCTATTGCAGGAAACCAAATTTAATCTAGTTTAAATATTAATGTTCACCAGTGGCATATTGAAGAAAATGCATAGTTCAAAAAGCCCAAATAGGAAAAAATAACAGAAAGAAAGAAAAATCTCTTAAAAAACGAAAGCATACTTACAGACCCATCATTCTATGCAAAAGACCGAATTTGTGTTCCATTCTATTTATTAGCTTTTTCAAGTTTGGGGTCTCTTGATCTGTCCCACTCGGCATTGTCCAACGATTGTGAAGTAGAAGGATGAAGGTCACCATCAAGATGATGATGTGGTTTGTGTTGTTTTTGGTCACACTAGAGGCTCTCATGTTTTTTGTTGTGGTGTGTGTAAGTATGATGAAATGGATTCTTGAATCTAATTGTAATTGCTACCAATGTTGTATATACTCTAGGTCCCTAAATAGAGAATGTTGTGCCATGGTTGCAATTGGTATTGTAAAAATTTGCATATATATTATATATATTGAATGTGCTTTCTATACCTCCTTTTCCTTGTTTGATAGGCCTAAACTCATAAGCTTCAAGGTTGTTTTCATGCATGAAATCTTCCTTTGCAGCCATCTAAAGGGAAGTGTCAAACAAGGCAAAAGAAAACAAATTCTTAGAGAAAAAATTAATCTTAAAGAGGCACATTTATTCTACACTTCAAGTTGTGTCTTACTTAGAAATATAGATACAAAACCTATGGACCTTATCAAAGAATCTATAAAAAGAGAAAAATAGAAAACTAACAAATGTTATCAAATTAGCTATATCTATAGAACAATTTGGCATTATTCAAATATTGATATTTTGAATGTAAAAGAACTCACTCCACCTTGACAAAAACAAGGGCTTACACACACATTTATATTAAGAGAAAGAGACTCTTGCCTTGATTGATTTCAGAATTGCTCAAAACCTCACAAGGTATCCATCTGTTGTGAACCCAACCTATATGTGAACAAATTTACAAAACAATCAATTTTTACAAGTCTAATCAAACTTTTGCTTATTTTCTCTCCAGATCGAGTTTATGACATTAACAAAAAAATCAATTCCTTATTTCTTTCTGATGTCAATATATTCATTGGCTCTATACATGAATCATATATGTCTTAACATTTAATCCACAGAAACAAGATTGAGGATTCTGTAAAAATCAGTCACAAATATAACCAAAAATGATTAGGTACATCAAGGCAAGCGCTGAGAGAAGGCGTAATATTTGGGATGCACATTTATTTTATTGCTTCAATACAATTTTTATATAGAAATAATATAGATGCAATATCCTTCAACAAATAGCTAGGAATCTATAAAAAAAAGAGGGGAAATAGATATTATAAATTAGCTATAGTCTGTAAGTATTGGACAAGTTGTGCATTTGTAATAATTAATATTTTGAATGACTGTAAAACCTTGGGTTAAATAAGTTATTTGAGATTGGCAAAATAAAGTCCCCTATAAATCTAGATTGTTGTCCATATCAATTTCAGAGTGCTCAAAACCTCACTATTAATGTATCCTTTTATTCTTCACCCAACACATGTGACCAAATTTTGTATCCATAGCACAACATTTTATAGGATTGTAATTAAATACTTCCTCATTTTGTCTCAAGATCCTATCTCTTTGACATTAATTTATTTCCTTCTTGCATTATGATGTTAACACATGCATGCCCTATGCTTGAATCATATATTATCCACATATAATCAATCCATAAACACAAGATTTCGCAAAAGTTGTGTCAAGTTATATTGTAAAAGTGATCAACAGGACAAAACAGAGCAAGTGCTACAAGGAAAAGGTGGATTTTTGTGATGCATAGTTATTTTCCTATATCAGTTTATTCACCATTAGGAAATAATATGGATACAATACCCTTTGAAATCCACTGAAGAACTCATAAAGGGAAAAAAAGAAAGCAAGGAAAAAGAAAATCCTACCACCAAATTAGCTATAGGTGTAGCACAATTTTAATTTTCTTAAAGAATAAAATTTTGAGGTAAGCCATGGTTTTGTGGATTAAGGAGATTGATTGTTTGGGCTTGACAAAACCAGACATCTAAATTCCTAGATTGTTGCAATGCTCATAACCCTAACTTTTATAATAAACTTTTGCCAACCTAATCTATATATGGTCCAATTTTAAACCAAATATGATATAGGTTACTCATCCAAAAAATGTTTCCAATAAAAAAAATTGCCACTTTATATTCAATGAAAAAATCTCAATTTCCACTATATTTTATGTTAAAAATTTTCATAACTTAATCTTAATCCTAGCATGACTTATAAATCTAATGGTGGATGTGGAATTGTGAGATCCACAAACAAAACCAGCTAGAAAAGTGTGGACATGTGTTGATGTTGGAACATAAATATATGTTAAGGACAAAGATGAAACTGAAGAGTGGACTCTCAGTGACTTTGTCTCGTCCTAGTTGGAGACAATGCCTAAACCACCACCTATTTCTATTTCAAAAAAGGCTACCCAATAGCAATTCTAATAAATGGACACATTTTGACCATGAATCCACTGCCTACATGATGTTTTGTTACTATTGATGTTGTTCCTGACTGTCTAACTCTTTCTATCTCTTGATTTTTGTAATGCTAAGTCTGTTTCAAGTAGAGATTTATCTCTTGATGTGGATATCCAAGAACTAACATTCTCATATGAGTCATCTCCTTCTAAAACCTGCAGTGCCTAAACCATGTAGCTTTCTAATAAAAATCAAATGCTCTAGATGTCCATAAACAAAGAAAGAATGTTGCAGATGTTCACAATAGACAAACCTTGGATATGTGTGGTAGTGACTCTGGATCTTCATCAATACACATATATGTACCTAGATTCGCCTGGAAGCCAGTCGGATCCAGGTCCGGTTTAAACCGGGTCCATGATCTGATTCGGTCCACCTTTGGATTCAGACAGGGTTTGCCCAAAACAGGCCGAATTCGTCCCGGGCGACCCTGGGGCCCAAAAACAGAACTGCCCAAAAAATGGATTTTTTATTTTGTTTTTTGTTTTTTCTAATATTTTAAATCTCATTGACTTTGACCATTCACCCTAAAATGAAAAAGCAACCCTTGGGTCCATGATCCGATTCAGTCCACCTTTGGGTTCAAACAGAGTCTACCCAAAACAGGCCGGATTCGTCCCAAGCATACCTGGGACCCAAAAACAGAACCGCCCAAAAAATGGGTTTTTTATTTATTTTTATTTCTTTTTCTAATATTTTAAGTCTCATTGACTTTGACCATTCGCCCTAAAATGAAAAGGCAACCCTCAAAACACATTTTAAACACAAAATCAAAGCTATTTTAACTCATTTTGTTTGCAAAACACTAATAGTTTTCATTGTGGCTAAACTTCCATATTTGTTTGTGATTGAACAAAGAGGCTTGAAGATTGATTCTTGAAGGTTGAAAATCCATTCCACCACTATTCCTACACATTTGCCAGCGTTTATAGACTGTCAAGAAGATCAGAGGAGATTTTTGCAAAGAGGTAGGTTTTATTTATTTATTTATTTTGCATTTTTAAACAAAAAACAAACTCTTTTCAACTTCTTGTTTTTCTTGAAAAATCTTAGTTTATATGAATGTATCACTTTGCTTAACTAGTTAACATATTAAACAAGTTAACTTTTTTTTGTTTTTGTTTTGAATGCCCTGTTTACAAAGCTTATTGCCACACCCCCAGGAATTACATGGCAACTAGTTCTAGTTTTGCAAGCCAATCTAAATTCAAGACCAATCCAAATTCACCTCTCTGGAAGTATGTTGAAATGATACAACCGGTTCTAGGTGGTGGGGGGTATATTTGGAAATGCAATGGGCGATGTGCAATATTCTAGTTCATATAATCAGGTAAAAGCCCATTTGTGTAACACACCTGGGATGGACATCAAAGCTTTTGTAGGAAAGAATAAAAAATCTATACCACCAAAGCAAGTGATGGCATATATCAAGGAGCAACAAACAGCAGATGATGACATTTGTCATTTGATATTGAAAATTGATTGTTGAACTTGAACTTGATATTACTATTTTGAATCTTGATATTGAACTTGAAGTTCAAGCAATGAATATTTAAATTGTTATGTTTTACGATATACAAGTTTATGGTGGTTTTGTTGATTATATGATGCTATGTGGTGTTCTACACTTAATTCCTTCTTTTCTATACTTTATTCATGCTTTAAGGCTATATATATTGATTGATTGATTGAAAATTGATTGTTGAACTTGAACTTGATATTATTATTTTGAATCTTGATATTGAACTTGAAGTTCAAGCAATGAATATTTAAATTTTTATGTTTTATGATATTCAAGTTTATGGTGGTTTTGTTGATTATATGATGCTATGTGGTGTTCTACACTTAATTCCTGATTTTCTATACTTAATTCCTACTTTTAAGCTGGATATATATATATATGAACCCAACCCCCAAAAAAATTTGGCCGAATCCACAAACCAAACCCGTGAACCCGAACTAGGATCCAAACCAAAACCGGCAACTTAGATACATATTGATGCAGCATATATATATGTGTGTGTGTGTGTGTGTGTGTGTGTGTGTGAACACAACCCCCAAAAAAATTTGGCCGAATCCACAAACTGAACCCGTGAACCCGAACCAGAATCCAAACAAAACCGGCAACTTAGATACACATTGATGCAGCATACATAAGGCATTGCAACTCATACTTTGAGAATCTACTTTCCAGATGTGGATCAATCAGTTCATGAGTCTTCTTGTTTTCTAACATTGGACATGCCTGTAGAAAGAAATATATAGCAATTCAGTTGGCTCATAACCGGGGCAATGGTGTACACATATTTCGTTCAACATACAGTTGTAGCTTACCCACTGTGAGAGTCGTTGTTGTCCTCTATTCTCACATATGTCAATGGCTTTCCTCCCACTCACCATCTCCAGCAATGACTCCAAAAGAAAAAACATCTACTTTCTCTGTGATTTGTCCTGTCTGTGTATACTCAGGTGCAAGATACCTGTCATGGAAAAAACATGATTACTAATATTGCCTTCATCTGACTTTAAACTGCCAATGGTACCTCCCAGACAGTAAACTGCTATTGCTATAAGGATATAATATTCATTTTTTTAATCCATAAACACAAGATCTGAGGATTTTGTAAAAATCAGTCACAGATATAACCAAAAATTATGAGAAAAATCAGGGCAAGTGCTGAGAGAGAAGGCATAATTTTGGAATGCACAGTTACTTTGTTGCTTAGATACACTTTCCATATATAAATAATATAGATGCAATATCCTTCAGCAATTAGCTAGGAATCCATAAACAGAGAAAAACAAACAGGAAATAGATATCATAAATCAGCTATAGTCTGTAGGTATTGGAAAAGTTGTGCATTTGTAACAATTAATATTTTGAATGACCGTAAAACCTTGGGTTAAATTAGTTATTTAAGACTGGCAAAATAACAGCCCCTATAAATCTAGATTGTTTGTCTAGATCAATTTCAAAATGCTCAAAACCTCACTATTAATGTATCCTTTTATTCTTCACCCAACACATGTTCACACCTTGCTTGGATTGTTCCCTCCTGTGCCATGTTGCACCAAGACTCAGAAACAAAGTACTTATAAACTTCCGAAAGCAAGTCTCAGAAATGGCAAGAACATCTTAAAAGTCTTGGAAACTATATTAGAAATATTGGAAACTCCTAGAATCAGTATTAGAAACTTGGAATGCTCTAGAAAGCTAAGGTCTCGCATAGAGAGCTCCTAATAAATGAATAAATTGAACTAAATGTTTTGAAATTTGCTAGAAAGCTAAGGTCCCGCATAGAGAACTCTTGATAAATGAATAAACTGCAATAAATGTTTTGAGATTTGCTGGAAACATTTCTGAAAGTTTCCAGCCACTCTCTATAGTTACCAAGACTGAAATGTTTGGAAACTCCCAGTAAACAATGTGTATGAGCCCCAGGAATTCAATGCTAGTAACATACTTCAGTTGGCCATATATATGAGCGAGATGACAAAGATGCTTAACTATATCAAGTTACTTTCACAACATAAGAAATGGCCTCCAACTAGCTAGAGCAAAAGGAGACCGTGTTTCACAGTATGCTATGTCTCATCATTAATAAGGGGTAGTGTTTGCCTAATGTCTCCATAAAGATCCTCAGAAAATCCCTATATAATTTTTAATTCAAACCTGGTGGTCACATGCTGGGGGCAATCCACAATTCAATTGGTGGCTACTGTTGAGAACATTCAGGTGCCCTTTCCCTGTAAAGATTATTTTTTCTTCTTCTACTAGCCAATTTTCAGAATAAAAAAACAAACTGTCAGTAATTTTATCTTTTTTAGTATTTTGTAAACTTCTGAACTCACTCATGGTTGCCAGTCACTTAAACTCATCCGTGCATTTGAGGCTAGGCTCTTGTCCATGCATTTGAAGCCAGGCTCTTGGCCACACTTTTGAGGCCAGGTTGCCAGCCTAACTCCCCTCATTGGCATACAATAAACATTCCAAATACATGACTGGAAAGGTTATTCAGTCTCCCTCAATGTGATATTGAATAAGAAATTGATCAGCACTGAGAAAATCTACGTGCCCTAGTCCCTGTGTCAATAATTTGGATCAAATTCCTCCTAAACAAAGAGTCCAATTCCTCCCGAATGGGATAAACTCAAGTGTTAAAAGCATTGGGGCTTCCAAAGCAGAGCTCCAAGTTCAAATACCATAGTGACATGATATGATAAAGTAGTGAAATTGGATAAAACTGAAACCACATCCACCTCACTAGGTGTGACATACCCCCAATGAACTAGGCCAGGTGCATCCCTAGTGTATTGGATCGAAGAGCTCAGCCTATGTCACAAAGGTTACCTTGTAAGGGAAATTTACTTAATTGAGTCAGAATATAATATATATTCTGACCACAAATACACCAATAAGCTCTGATGTCTGAAGTCTTGTCTTAGAACCGTGGAGGAAATCATAACAATACCAAAATAAAAAGCATGTAGTACAGAAGAAGCCAACCCATTAAATTTTGAATCCTATGTTAAATGAAAATTATAGCACTGTTACAAAAAGAACTTAAAAAGTTAAAAATATGAGCTCATAAAGATAAGTTGCCATGAATCACTATGTATCACAGTTCACCAGGAAAAACAAATAAAGCACAATTTTTTTAGCTAAGAATCTAAGATGCATAAAAATCCATTGTCTCTGTTCGCAAAAATGGGAGCTGTAGTGATGGGAGGACTTGTCACTCTTTATTTTGCATCATCTCTTGTTATCGGATGCATTTGAAATGTTACACAAGTGAAGCGAGTAAGTCCAACCTTTTTCAAAGAAGAGTTTGCAACTGCTCTGAATTTTGGAAGTGAAAAATCATGTCCAGAATTTTGCAATTATCCATACGAGTTCAATTTTTTTTAATTATCCATATGAGTTGAAAAAAGATCGCAATTATGATAACTTCAATGAAATTTGCAAGTAGCCAACATCATTTTAAAGAATTTTGCAATTACCCAACATCAGTTCAAAGGATTTTGCCATTAGACAATATCAGTTCAAACAATTTTAAAAATTTTCAGTTACCCGATATCAGTTGAAAGAATTTTGCAATTTCCCAATATCAGTTCATTGGATTTAGCAACTATCCAACTTCAGTTCATTGGATTAAGCAACTATCCAACATCAGTTCAGAGATTTTTGCAGTTAGCCACTATCAATTTAAAGAGTTTTGTAGTTACCCAATATCAGTTCAATTAATTTTGCAACTACCCCATATCCGTTCACAGGGTTTTACAATTGCCTAGTATCAGTTCAAAGAATTTGTAGCCACCCATTGTCAGTTCAAAGAGTTTTGCTATAACCCAATATCAGTTCATTAATTTTGCAGTTAATCAAATATAGCATCATGCTGATAGATTGAAAAATTCGTTGTTTTATGTAGAAACAGACAGCACGACCTTGTTCAGTTTGCTATGGTAGAAGATTCATGCAGTGCAAATTGTGCAGAGGAAGAGCAACAATAAAATGGTCACCTCCTTATTATTTGGTTCTCTATAAAGTCTGTGTATGCCCCACCTGTGATGGTAACAGGTGAAATCCCTAACAATTCTTAAAACCTTTAGAAACCTAATGTGAATAAATGGTCACATTATAAATGCATGAGTTTTTTTACACAGGGCAATGACTTTTCTAAAAACCCTTTAAACCCTAACAACCCTTAACACCCCAAGGAAGTCTTCTGTAAATAAATAGTAACATGATACATACAAAGCATTTTAGAACATCTCATTTTAATAGAAAATTTAAGGCATTGGATTCTCATGATGCTTTCTTTTAATATTTATTTTTTCTCTGGAAGAAAGATGAATATTGGCCACTGATATTTTGCACAAACTGTATGCGTATACGCAATTTAGTTGTGCATGTTTTTAGCATAGCCACATGCAGACATGGGGATATGGAGATGGAGATGCCATTTCAAATCAGGGCAGGGGATTAACAGTACAGATATATTATATATAAATACAATCACCAAAAGATGCAGGTATAGGACCCCTTACTGAAGTTTCTTGGTGACCATGAGTTTTTACTTTAGATGAATGACATGGGGCTTTAGACAATGATATGTGATTTTAGTATTAGGGATAATTTTATGGAATGGAAATATTCTATAAGAATTGAATAGTAAGTGAATCTAATTAATTCAAAAAACTAAAATATAATCAATAATGTTGTAGGAAAATTATGGGGAAAGTAGAATTTACTACTAAAAAATGTATATTTGGATGAATCTTACAATTTTATGTAAATTTTATAGCGCAACGTAGTGAATACTTTTTAAAAAATTTATTAATGTGCAAATCTATATTTTGACAATTTTGTGAAAATTAAGTCAATTGGCAAAAATTGCCCATAAAAACACCATGTTTATAATATGATGAATGTTTTATTGGATAGGATTACTGAATTTTTAAAATTTAAGGGCAAAAGTTCTCATTTTTAGATTAAAAATTTTCGTGTGAAGACATAGTCGAATCTTCTTTCAGGAAAAGCTTTAATAGCTTGTATGCAGTTTATTTAGAAATGCTTCAACACAACCTCTATTGTTTACTAGAACCATTGTACAATGGTTTTCTTTACAAATTGTATCTCGGTGACCCTATTTTTGTCTATTATTCTTTTTTTTCTTTTCTTTTCTTTCTTTTTTTTTTTTTTTTTTGGCTCTGAGAGAATGACAGGGGGTCTAATGAGATGAATGTTTCGTTGGACTGAGTTTACCATCATCTGAAGTCAGAAATTATTGGGCAGTGATTTTCCATACAAATTGAATCAGCAGACCATTTTCTTACTCTCTGTATTATGAGTGTTTTGTTGAGCAAGGTTCAATATTTTCTAAATTGCAAAGCAATGAAGAAAAAATTTCCCATGTTAATAGTAATTATTGGGCAGTCATTTCCCCTACAATTTATATCACGATGATTTTTTTCTCTTTTTGGCCCCAGAAGACCGATAGGGGGTTTGATATGATGACTACCTTTTTAGGTAGGGTTAAGCTTTTTCTGAACTACGAAAGATAAAAAGAAAGCTTATGTCAATAGAAATATTGGCCAATGGTTTTCCCCCTACTACCATTCTATTTCCATGGCAACTGGTGTGGCAAAATTGCAAGTTTATTTCAATCACACAAATTTAAAACAGGAAAAGGAGGACAAAACGAGTTAAATTATAAATTTCCGATAACATTGGAATACCGAAACCCTAGATATGCTTATGCAAATTATAAATCTAAAATTTGAGTCTTGTACTGAATAGAAATTTATAGGAAAAGAGCATATAACTCACTGCCGAAGGTATTTTTGACCATCCAGAGGAAGGTGATTCTATCGGCCCTGAGAATGTGGTAGATGTGGCGATCCTGAGAAAAACAGAGGTGATTTGCTCTCTGCGGAGGAGGAAGCTGTAGCTTCTCCATCATTATGGTTTTGATCTTGATCCCCCCATCCATTCGTTCATCCGTAGCAGAGACAGGGCCAACAATAGAATCCATGGCCCTAGCCACTTCTTCAAATCGTTGCTGAGAAAGAGGAGGATAATATATTTTCAGCAGTTGGCTCATACGGATGACGTCCCTTAACTGCATAATTATTTTTGATTACGCAGTTAAGGGACGTCATCCGTATGAGCCAACTCATTGTCTGCCATTGCATTTCTTACAGTATGCCTTGACTTGAGGTCTTATAACATTCGATTCGATGACTAAAGGGATTTCCCCACCATATGTCCTTTCCCCATGCGAATCGATGGCTGTAAGGGATTTGAGGTCTTAACTGCATAATATTCGAATCGATGGCTGTAAGGGATTTGAGGTCTTTTCCTTTCCCCATGCGATTTCACAAACATGTCTCGATTTGTCGTGATTTCAGCAAGATGAACCAGGGCCTCTTCTTTTTGAGTCCCTGCCCAAGGGGGACTATTGTTTTCATCAACAAAAGACTATTAGTTTGTTTTGAAATATGGAAATTATTGAACTCATACCTAAAGTTTCAATTTTTTTATTTTTTTTTCTGGTCTTTTCTTATTGGCGCATTATTAAACCCCTACTAGTTTATTCTGGACGAAAAAAATAAATTTCGTAGAATTTCTGCATGGCTTTGGATGTATCAGTGTTGTGGACTTGAAAGTTTATTAAATAACATGTGTCCATTACTGAGGGTGCGTGTTTTCATTGTTGGAGAGAACGTGTCTCGTTTGGCTTCGTCTATCAAATGCGGTGAAATATTTGAAAAAGAGAGGGCTTGTTCTCCTTGCACAAGGACCAAGCTTTTCCTCGCCCTCTGTGATTGCCCTGGGTAGGAAGGGAAGAAAACGAAAGAAGAGGAAGGGAAAAATAAAATGGAGGTCGTTTCAGCATAATATTCGCCATTGCTCACCACCAAGGTTCGTTATTTTGCCCATCTCCCTGGTTTTACATTTAGGAATTCTTGATTGCTTTAGGGTTTTTAGTTTAGCATTTCTTGTTCATGATGTTTATGTTTGCAGGTTATTTGTAAGTCCGCTCCCACAACAGGTGGAGTGAAGAAGCTGCACAATATCATTTGGAAACTGTTGCTCTTCGGTATATTTTATTATTTTAAAAATCTCTTTTTTTTTTTGGTATTTAAGGTTTGATGTTAGAAATTAAGAATATGAGATATAATAATAATAAAACTATTTATATATGTATAATGGATTGTACCTATGCAATGTTAATAAACATATGTCGGCATGCAACAGTTTCAACCAGCATAGAGAAACAGCTAGTCAAGGATCTGGATTTGTATATTGTCCAATTCCAGGTGACCTGTCTTCCTCTGCACATATATACCTTGCTGCCCTATCATTTTTTTGGTGATTTTCGCCTAAACTATATTTTTACAGGCCTTGTCCAACTTTGTAAATCACTTTTTTTCTTTCACATATCTCCAGACGAAACGTGTGCTCTCCCTTTTTCTCCTCTTCTTCTTTATTTTTACTGTCAGGGCTAGTGATTGTTTGTTTAATTTATCTCCTGTAAAGTAAATTGGTAAAAAAATAGGGACTTTCTCATTAGAATACCATAAAATCTGAAGTTATGCAATGTGAAGTTAACTTGTAAATTTTGGTTATTGATTCCATGCTTAGCACTCTATGTGTGTGTGTGTGCATGTGTGCACTGCTAATCTTAAATTTTACAACCCCTTGTTCAGGAATCATCATGGTCTCTGTCACTATTAGGGTCTGCGAGTGCATGGACAACATACAAAGACCACTGGCCATAGGGGGAAGACCGTTGGTGTGTCAAAAAAGCGTTGAGAAAGGAAATGTTATTGGAGAAACACATTTTTGCTTGTATCTTCATATTGTTTCACTTTACTCCTTCAAGGTGCTTTATGTTGTATTTGTTGTCTTTACACAGGCCTTTTTTTCCTTGAAAGTTTGAAACATAACATATGTTTGACAAGGTTGTAAAGCTTTGATTTTGCATTTTTCTATTTGAGAATGGCTTCCTGAAAGCTCTATTTACATTTTGTAGGACTTATCTTGAGAAGGAAGAAGGTTAAATGTTGGGTTCAATGAGATTCGAATCATATATTTTGTTTTTTGAAGTATTTATTTTGGTTTGTCTTTTCCAGTATATATTGCACATTACTATCTGATTGTTTTCATTTGGTTGAGTATTTTGTTTGCCTGTCTGGAAATTACTATTGTGATAACAATTTTGTTGGTGAGGTATGCCCATAAGCTATGTTATTATCATTCCTTTCTGCTAGAGTTGAAACTGGGTCTTGCTGTGTAGTCACCTATGCGTGTGTATAATTACTTAGATATATTTGTTCTAGATAACATGTGATGTATGCATTATGCTATTTTTTTTAATATTATAGCTCATAGTAAATAGAGCCAAGCAGAAACAAAGGAAATATTAAATGAAACGTCAAGAACCAGCAATTATTAGAGAAGTAACAAAAACAACAGATAATTGTTAAGTGACAATATCAGCCACAGTACCATCAACATTGAATTTACTGGAATACTTGGCAACTAATCTTCCCTTGTTTGAATGTGTGTACATGAACATGAAATATAATGTCTTAATTAGGTGCAGAGGCTAACTTTTTTTCAATGTTTCAAATGCCATTTGATGTTGATTTATCTAATGGAATTGTTCATCTTTATGCAATAAATGCTAAATAGACTCTAAAATGCTTGCATAATTCTTGAGGAACTTCTTGTCATATCTGTTATGCCCAAGAAAAGCATGTACTTCACAGTTTCTCTAAAGCCTCCAACTATTGTTACAATGACTTTAGCTAGATCAACCAGCGTCCCATCCTTACAAATTTGCCCAGAAAGCTTCCCAAAAGGGGTCATGGAGGTGCATCTCTTTAAATTTAAAGCAATACTAAGCTATTAACACCTTTCAGACATTAAGTGCAGTGATTCTATATGATTTCACACCATACCATGGACTATCCAATCGTCTGGATATACCTACCAAAATTGATGGATGAAGTCCTTGAATTCACTAACAATAATTCTAGAAAACATTGTCAACAAACTCTCTAAACCAAATGACATGACATTATAAGCAAAGCTACCCCATTCTATGGAAAATGTCTGTTCTTTGTTCGATTCTTCAATTTGCACTGGATGGTATCTAGGAAATCCATCAGTGATACATGCTTCATATGGTGCATGATGTTCTACACAAATTAAAATTCTTCCATTATTTATAGAAATCACTATTACACTCAACCATTCTAATTCATCTTCTAGGAAAATAACACCTACTTCTAGAATCCTATCAGTTTCTTCCATTACCTTAATACACATATTTGTATTCGATCAATACGGGCACTTCTTAATTGGCTTGGAACCTAAGTTCAACTTGATTTGCATTTTCCCAAGAGAGGGTGTAGTCCTTTCACTTCTTGATAGCCTCTAAGGAATAGATCTTATCCACACAACAGATCAACTACATGTACCAGTTGTTCTTCCCCTAATAATTTGCACTAGTGGCCATTTTTAGCTCATCTTATGTACCAGTGTTGACCTGTACTATATCTAAAAGCAAAGAATACTAGGGATGCTATATCCTTAGAATAAAAAACAAGGCACACTTATCTCCACTTCAAGGTTGTGTAACAAATTTGCTTTGACATTCCATTCTTCTACAACCATTTTATCTTAATGTTTCTATTTAACATGCTCCCTAACTGTATAGGTGTCTTGGGTTGTTTTGGTTCAGGAAACAAGACGTGGAGTCTCTTGTTTTCCAGGTAATTCTATCATTTTTATTGTGTATTGAATTTCATATAGTCTTTTATTAGAGTTTTTGGAGTGATGTTAATTTTCACAGTGCATTTCTTTTTTGTTTGGGGTTTGTATTGATTGCATTTGCTTAGACTAGCACAGTTTCTTAGAACCAACCCCCATAATCACCCAGTCGACCACAACTGGAAAGCAAATTTCAAAGGGCATACAGTAGAAAATGGAAAGGTATAACTACTCAGACTACATAGCTTAATATATGCAACCCCTTTGAACTCCTCATTGAGTTGAACATTGAGAATATAGAATAAATCCCAGTTGCAACCAAAGTGATAGTTGGTAGCTCTTCCATTTTGATATCTCACGGTAAGTTTTAGACCTCCATCTCCCATATAATATCTTGCAGTTCTAAGATCTTGATTTTAATTTTCTAAATCTTATCAATTTTTGCACAACTATTTTTTCCCCATATTCTTCTCTCGCCCTATGCTGGCAGCATTTGGCAGGGACTCCAGCTACTGCGCAGCTCTTATTTTTTATTGTTTTTAATTTTTTAGGATGCTCAACGGGGGCTTGGCCACTTCGCCTTTTGGTTTATTCATGTTCCTAATCTTATTTCACAACCACATTTGACTAGTCATATTATTGTAATGGAAGAATACTTTCCTAATGTTAATCAAGCTAATTAACCAACTGCAATCAATAAAAAAAATTGATTAATTAATGATATATAAGAATAAATAATTGGAATGATATTTGCAAATTAAATGTGAGCGATATTATTAGTTGTGGGAATTATGATGAAGAAATAACCTTGATACCAAGTAGAATTTGATCACATCATCATTGTAAAATAGATGCTCTCTATCTGGAAAATACCTTGAGATCATAACAATCACCAAATTTCTTATTGGTTGAACCCACAAAGTGTAGGACTCCTAGTCTGGAAAATGCCTCAATATCAAAGCAGTCACCAAATTTCTTATAGGTTAAATCCATATTGTACAAGACCAATCTTACACTCTATGGAAATGTCCTAATGCATGGAAGTGCTTTGAAACTCATGGGATTGACCCTACTAATTATGGATTGCAAAAATGGTGTAACCTAAAACTTGGATATTTGTTGATCTATAAGGATTGGCAATATTAGGGGCATCCACCAAGGGAACCATCTCTCTCTATACCTCTTCATTCTTCTAGAGGAGACCCTGGGCAAGAGTTTCAAGGTGGCTAATGCCAAGGGCAACCTAAATGAGCTTATTACCCCCAACATTAGGTTGCTAACTCACCAGTAGTTTGTTGATGACACTCTCATCCTTGGTGAGGCCACTATCCAAGAAGCAAAGATTATTAAAAGTCTTCTAGAGGACTATGCAAATGTATCTACTTAAAGCATCAATATGGGAAAAAAACTCCATCTTCATCAACTCCCCTATGGTGTGGCAACATAGAATCTCTTCCATTCTAGGTTGTTAAATCTAAGAGTTGCCCTCCTATTTAGGCATGCCCCTCTTCAAGGGAAAAATGGAAAATGCCAACTAGAACAACCTTTTGGACAAATTTCAATGTAAAATGGCTGGTAAGAAAGTTTGCCTTTTCTCCCAGGTAGGTAAACTTCAATTGCTCAAAAGTTTTCTCCAAAGCATCCCAATCCATCTTGTGTCTCTCTTCAAAGTCCTAGGAAGGTGCTTGCAAGAATGGATCAAATTCAAAAAAATTCATTTGGTCAGGTACAAAATAAAGAATGGGATTCCTCTGGTGGCATGGGATAAAGCTAGTCTCCCTAAATATTTCAAGGTCTTGGGCCTTAGGAAGAAAAATGGGCATGAATAAATCCCTCCTAGCCAAATGAGTTGGAGACTCTTTATTGTTAACACCCTCTAGATTGACATCATCTTGACTACAAGGATGATAACCTCTTTCTTACTCTCAATGCTCCCCCATGGTTCCTCCTTCTAGAATAGTATGGCCAAATGCAAAAAAACTTCTAAACAAAGGATGTAGATAGAGAATTGGGGATGGTAGTAAAGCCCTCTTTTAATATGATGTCTAGATTTGCAATCCACCTTCAAGCTCTTTAGAACCTTGGCACTTTATTGTTCCTTTCTTTAAAGCCTCCCTTGGGGATAGAGTTAAAAACTGTTGAGGTACTAGTGATCATGATACCTCTTGGAGGCCCTTGGTCCTAGAAACCCTAAGACCTGAAATCCTTTCTAGCCTCCTAACTCTCAATTAGAATCTAAAAATCACTACATCATTCACTTCCTAAATAAGATGAACTTTTTTGGTTTGCTTTTGTTGATGGCTCCTATAATCTCAATTTTGGGTATCTTGTTAGCCTTGATCCCCCTAACCTTGGCTTCCCTTAGTAGCATCTAGAATAAATACCTCACCCTAAATATCAATCTTTTTTTTTGGCTTCCCTCCTATATCAAAATTCTCACCATTTCAAACTTGATGAATTATGGTATCCCCCTTCCTAACCAATGTATTCTCTACAAATTAGTTGAAGAATATGTTCACCATCTTTTCTTAGATGGCCCCTCTTCCTCAAGACTCCTTGACCTAATCCTCTCTAAGTTCCTCCTTCCTTGGGATAACCCTTCTTCCCTTTCATATTTGATTTTGCAATGGGAGTCCCCCTTCCTCTCCTCCCCGTTCAAGAAACTATGGAAACTCTCTCTTCCCCACCTCCTCTGGGAGATTTGGAAAGAGAGGAATCTCAAAAAAAATCAAGATAATGCAAGAAACATTCAAAGAATGGGAGCTACAATAATTGAATCTATAAAGGAGAACTTTCTAAGCTCCTCCAAGAATGACAATTTGCAAGTTCCTAAATCAAAGGATTGTCTTATGGGTTTTGCCATCATGAAAATTTTGATCACCATCAAGCCTAACAATGATCTGGTTAGGTGGATCCATC
Organism: Cunninghamia lanceolata; assembly: GCA_027924645.1. Lineage (NCBI taxonomy): Eukaryota > Viridiplantae > Streptophyta > Pinopsida > Cupressales > Cupressaceae > Cunninghamia > Cunninghamia lanceolata. Next base: position 498,860 of record BSBN01001616.1, on the reverse strand, counting down.
CCCCCATGACTAGCTAAAGCTCAACTTTGATGATTCCTCAAAATGGAATCTTGGAGCAATTAGAGAAGGAGAAGCAATAAGGAACATGTTGAAGTTGTAAAATCCAACCTCGCAGAACCTAGTGATCACCTACAAGCAAAATAACCAGTCACGTAGAAGAGATTCAAACAACACAAAGATATTGCTCTTCAAGCCAAGAGAGTAAAATTGCATAAACAAGAATGAATAATTAAAAAGAGATCAATTCTTAAGCAAGGAGATCAAAACCCTAAAGTGAACCCTAGGATTTAATAAAAGAATTATTAAAATGTCTAAGTTTAGCTTAAGTGAAAAATAAAGTAAAGGTGACTTAATTAATTAATCAATATGATTAAATTAATTAAGTAATTAACCTATTACTCTAACACCCCCCCCCTTAAGATGAACTTAGGGAGAAGCTAAAAACGAAGGACAAAATGCATAAAAGCAAAGATGGGTCCTGGCAACAAGACCTGATGAGGTACCCAAATACAACAAAATCTTTATAAAGTGGGATAGAGGAGAAAACCTAGTGGGAAAAAAACTCCTCTCCAAAAAAGAGATCTTCAAAAGAAAATGTAATGTAATCCAAATGATAGATCATGTGAAGTATTAAGGTCTCCATAATACCCCCCAAGAACTACATCTATCACAAGAATACAATACAATCATCCATCCAATGATAGTCCCCCCATAATGAAGAAGCTCCTATGCCAATGGTGCATGCATGAAGACAAAACACTATCCAATGCTTGCAAACAATATTTCTCCCCTTGGGAAGAAACCTCCACTGGTGAATGAAGAAACTCCAAACTAAGAGATGAGGAAGGAAGTCTCAAGAAGTATGAAGTCTCTATAGGCTTCTCAAATGGCTCCATGTCGATGTCGAATGATACCACAATCCAATCAGGATCTAATGAAGACTTAAAAACATCAACCTCCAAAGACAATGATTCCTCCAAATGTTGCTCAAGATACTCCAACTCACTGCCAAACTGTGACAAAAGAAGAGAAGAAGAAAGTGTTGGGATAAGGTGCCATTAACCTTGTAAATCCCAATATTGTATTTATTCCATTTATTATTTGTAATTTGTAATTACCCATAAGGGATGTACAAGTTTCACCGGCAGTGGTAAAAATTATTTACTGTCCACGGTAATTACAAAGTTACTGCACAGTAAGTCCCGGTGGTAGTTATGGGATGTCATTTACTATGGTAAATGGTAATTGGTCAAAGTGGGGTGCACGTGGAGAAATAATCTATTTTTAGTGTTATGACGCACGTCATAGATGCTGTAAGAAGGTGTAAGAGATTCTATGACAACTATATAAGTTGTCATAAGAATCTATGACACTAATAATAGCATATGACATGTCATAAGATGTTGTAAGTGGCTATTTTTATCCCCAAGGCATTTAAGTTTGCATGGGCACTTTTTCCCAAGTGTAGGATGCATGTATGACAACATTTATGACCCCGTAAGAGCCTATTCTTAGCTATGGACGCCCAAGGTTGTATTGTTGACTCTTGACAAGTGTTATGGGCTTGTAAGAAGTCATTTAATGTCTTGAGGTTGTGTAAATTCTATAAAAACCATAGCATAGTAGATGAGATGCATATAACAGTTAATAGGTACCCACGTTATGCTGGAGTGAAGGTTGGAGGACAGAGGAAGTGAAAGTATTTGTAATCTCCTTTTGTGAAGATAATACAACTTGGCCTCTTTTCTTGGTGGATTTTTTTACCTAAAAGGGTTTTCTCCACGTTAAACACTTGTGTTATGTGCTTCATTCTGCTTTTGATATATTTTTTGTATTGTGGGTTTATGTTTTGTTACAATCTCCATTAATAACACACAGTTAAAGTTTGCTGAAATTTATCTCGAATCAAATTTCCATTGAAGTAGTGTTGCTTTCATTTCTAACAGAAAGAACAAGAGGGTATGAAGGTTCCCTCATCACATCCGAAGTAGTGAAATAAAATCCTTCAAAGAGGAGATGAATATCATCAATGGTGTCTTCCAAATCATCAATGTGAGACTCCACAAACAAGAATGATATGTCTACAAGATAAAAATCCCAATTAGCTAGATCTAGAAAACAATATGCATCCTACTGACCAGGATCATGGAAAGTAGCAACCAATAAATGTGAAGGCTCAATAGGTATCTCTGTAGCAACCAATGAATGTGAAGTTGATAAACCAACCTCACAAATCCCAATGAACACCTGCAAGCAAATAACCTGTCACATAGAGGAGATCAAGAGGCACAATAATGGTGCTCTGCAACCTTGAAGCAAATGCATAAAGAATGAATAATTACAAAGAGGTCAAGCTTTAAGAAAGGAGATCAAAACCCTATTAAAGTGAACCCTAGGATTTAATAAAAGAATTATTAAAGTGCCTAAGTTTAGCTTAAGTGAAAAATAAAGTAAAGGTGACTTAATTAATTAATCAATATGATAAAATTATTTAAGTAATTAACCTATTACTCTAACACCTCCCCTTAAGATGAACTTAGGGAGAAGCTAAAAACTAAGGACAAAATGCATGAAAGCAAAGATGGATCCTGGCAACAAGGCCTGATAAGGTACCCAAATACAACCAAATCTCTGTAAAGCGGAGTAAAGGAGAAAACTCGGTGGGAAAAAACTCCTCTCCAAAAAAGAGATTCAAAAGAAAATGTAATGTAATCCAAGTGATAGATCATGTGATGTATGAAGGTCTCCATAATACCCCCCAATAACTACATCCATCACAAGAATACAATACACTCATCCTTCCAATGAAAGAATAGATAGAGACATGATAGCCCTTCCATAATGAAGAAGATCCTATGCCAAGAGTGCATGCATGAAGACAAAACACTATCCAATGCTTGCAAACAATATTTCTCCCCTTGGGAAGAAACCAATCCACTGGTGAATGAAGAAACTCCAAACCAAGAGATGAGGAAGTAAGTCTCAAGAAGTATGAAGTCTTTGTAGGTTTCTCAAATGGCTCCATGTTGATGCCGAATGATACCACAATCCAATCAAGATCTAACGAAGACTTAAAAACATCAACCTCCAAAGACAATGATTCCTTCGAATGTTCGTCAAGATACTTCAACTCACTGGAAAACTGTGACAAAAGAAGAGAAGACGAAAGAACAAGAGGGTATGAAGGTTCCCTCATCACATCTGAAGTAGTGAAATAAACTCCTTCAAAGAGGAGATGAATATCATCAATGGTGTCTTCCAAATCATCAATGTGAGACTCCACAAACAAGAATGATATGTCTGCAAGATAAGAATCTCAATGAGGTGGTTTTGGAAAACAATATGCATCCTGCTGATTAGGATCATGGAAAGTAGCAACCAATGAATGTGAAGGCTCAATAGGTATCTCTATAGGAGGAGTGGAAACCTCATCATCCTCATCATCAAGATGTGTTAGGTGTTCCAAAGAAGCAAACTCCTGTAGTGTATCAAAGTCATATGGTATATTATCTCAATAATCAAGAGGTACAAGACAATCTGAAGCAGGATCATCTGGGAATGGTAGAGTATTAGGATCTCCATATAACTCCCAAAGTTTGATCCATAGAGCATGGGGACACTCAATGTTAGCAATGAAACACAATGCGTTATCATCAACATGAAGAGCAATCACTCTAAAAACATAATCTCTTTTGGAACGCTAAACAAACTTTTTGCTCCAAGAAGTACTGATTTGAGGAACAAAACCATATAGATATGGAAAAAGATGAAGCCATCTCAAGTGCTTCAATATACCATCTCTCCATTATTTATAGTTCCCTCTTTTCAAGATGATTAGAGAAGGGTGAAATGAAAAACCCATAATGACAAGATAATTCTCTAAGTTTACAAAGACATGAAACCTTCAAATCAACAAAATTAGGTGGATTTACCTGCAAAATTTAGAAAACCACCATTTGGAAAGGCAAAATATCCCACAAGCAAGTGAAACCACCAAAATATTGTCTTCGACCACTTGACAAATTTCCTTATTCACACCAATCACCGACCTCAAGAACTCAGGTCTTGATTATACTATGCATGGAGACCACAGATCCACAAGACACAAAGCACTCTAGCACACAAGGTCTAATGCCATCCACAGGCCATATGGGGCTCTGCTCATACTAGGTAGAGGACTGCCAGGCTATCAAAATAGCCAAAGACAATCCGCGGGATGGATGTGGGACTAAAGTCCCTATCCCTATGCCCAAAGGCCGAACCCGCCGGCCCACCTTGCTATAGAATAAAACCCTAACTAAAAAATGTTATGCCAAACAATATAAGCATTAAGGGCATCCCCATAGAAGGATTGGAATGACCAATGACACTAGTCCCACTCCAGAAGAGGAGATCGGTGAAAAATGTTGGAGATAGCACTCTGCCAAAGTGTAAAGGGAAATGTATAAAGCGCAGAGTTCCAAACAGAGCTTCCATGAGGCCATGGGGTTGAAAAATGGGCAGGAACCTTTCACTTGACAAAGCGGCCAGAATTCATATTCAATCCACAATATCAATTTAATAAAGTGTTTGATCCATACTCACTACACAAGGTATGCAATCGGCCTTAGATGGATCGGGTGCCTTCAACATGGTATCAAAGCTCTAGATCTGTAGCTTCCTATTCATTTTTTGAAGGATCTTGCCTTAAAGTGACATTTAAGGAGCAATTGACACCTAGTTGGACCATCAAAAAAATTATGGATGATACCAAGATGCTCATGTAAAATTGTGAAAATTTAAATATCACCCATTCTTATCAAAAGGGTAACTGTTATGCTGACTAGTTTGCCAACTTGGGTGTGACTAGTGATAGCTTTACTAGATGTTGACTAGCATAACTAAGATCCCCTATCCCATCACTTTTCTCCTTAATAATGATGCCTCTTTTACACATAAATAATTGCCTATTCTACCAGTGGATTTTCCATTATAGTTTCATTATCTTTTGTGGATCTCTCACCCCTTTGGCCAATGATGCAACTCACTCCTCATCCTCTCTTCCATTTGGAATCTAGTTTTGTCAAATTCATCCTCATACCCATAATCTCCCTCCTCTATGTGGTGTTCTATCCTTTCACTTCCATCATTTCTCTTGTCACCTTCTTGCCTCTTTCATATATACTAGCTCATGGATTTTTCCACTCTCGTCTCTCCATTCCTCCTTGTTTCTTTCTAGTAAGTTCAACTCTCTTTCTCTCACTCTGACCATGGATGCTAACCATATTTTCCTTGAACCATCCTCCTGCAAAGTGCTAAAAAGGTGCAAACATCTAGAACATCCTTAAGTGGGGAGGCTTGTTGGTAAACAGATTTGCACTATAACATATGGCTGATTATAGACTCTTTGCCCAGAAAAACACATAGTGAAAATAAGTACCAACAGTTGGTAAAGTTGCAGTTTTTCTATCAACTTACCTCTACGTGTAGAGGGGTAGCTCCCTCGTTTGATAAATTATAGGTTTTTGAGAATGAAATACAATTAAAGAAAGGTTTGGAAGATGAAGACAATGGGCTTATGAACATTGACTCATCCCGCATGCATAAAGTTCAACAATTCCACCAAAACAATATAAGAATACTTCTTAAACTGTTACAATGAGTGTAGTATTAGAAAGAAGAAATGATTCAGGAGATATTCAACATACGTTGAAACATTATCTAATAACCAATTCCTTCAAGACTAGTTGTTATTCCACATTGCAGATGCAAAATTATGTAAAGAAAACCATCATCCATCAACATAAGAGGAATGAATAATGTTAAGAAGATATTTGAGATCACACAATCCAAAATGCCTCTTATTTCTCTGCAATGAGTTGTACAACTCTGTTCCTTATAACATCCTTATAAATGTGAAAGCCAAAAAGTCCCTATTACAAACACCAAACCTTGTATATATAGACTTGTCTTAGTAACCAACTGTATAACTACCTTATAACTACTTCCCGTAACTACCCAAAATATGTTATGAAAATAAAAGTGCACTTTAAGTAACCTTTATATAATGTTTCAAAGGTCCCTGAAAGAATAAAATGCACTTTTTACCTTAATTACAAAAGAGTGACATAAAGTCACTTTCATAGAAAGAAAACTAAAACCTTCATTTGTAAACTTTGAAAAGTAGACCAATAAGATGGATCTCATGAGAGACCATCAGGTTTTGTCCTCGCCATGTTTGACACCATCTGAAGATGTTTCTACTGCTCCAAATTGTTGTGAAGGGAGGGTAGACTTTGTTTTGTATACTCTGAACATCCTTACTACTGCAGCTATCAGTTTATTTTTGGGAACAATTACTCCTGTCATGCGAAGCTTCCATTCTGATTGATCTTTATCGTCATCATTCAAATTATGTCGATAAATTGATATGTGATCAATGCCAGAATTGACAGCCATGAAGATGAGGTTCAATTTATCCATAAGTCCTTCATTGAAAACCTGTTTGTTTAACAACCCTGTGTTAATCATGTCTTCGAAGCTTCTTTTGATAGCTTGGGCTTCTAAAACTGAAAATTTATCTATCTCAATTATATCAGGATTGATTGCCAATAAATCAGCCTGAATATTCTTCTTCACCCGCTCACAAACTTCCAAGAGCTTTTCTTGGGCTGCCAACACTTGTCTTATATTAGACAGTTTCCATTCAACTGAACATAGCCAAGAATTAGATTGGTTTTCTTCAATGTTTTGAAAGACTTTTTCAGCAAGTAATATCTCATTATCAGTTTTGATCATTTCACCGAGGTCTTTGGATATTCCCTGCCATAGCAATTCTTCTTTTTGGATACCTCTCATTTCATTATCAATCTCTTCCCTCTTTGTTTCTACTTCATCAAATAGACTCCTTGCCTGCTCAAAGAAACTGAAAGCTTTTGATTTCATATGTTCAACCCACTTTTCAGTCACCTTTCCATACAACTGATATTTGCTGACATTCTCAATAATTTCTTTTTCAACATTACTTTCAAGGGAGAAATTAGTGGAGGTAGAAGAAGTCTAAAGAGGCAAAGCTGATGTATCTATGATGGCTTTGAGATAGGATGTCAAAACTTGCACATGTTGCTTTAGTTGCTCTTTCGTGTGTCTTTCCTTCTCTGTTCTTTTTATTAACTGGGCAGCCGATACTTGAAAGTTTTGCATGTCACCCTCATATGTAGATGGACCAAGATCTATTTTAGTGATATTAAAATCACTTTCTGTCACCTCATTCAAATTCTTTTCTGAAACAGGTTGTGCAACCTCAACACAGACATTGCCTGATGAAGAATCCACTACCATCCTTGATGTAACCTTTATCTTTTTAGCTTTGGGAGACCTTTGCAGCAAATTAGAGACTGTATCAAAATCTAGCATGATTAATTGAGCAGTGTTTCTTTTTCTTGACAAACTTTGTTGCAACCAGGAAGAAGAAGGATTATGTGAGGATTCTGGAATATTTGTGGAAAGAGGTACTATGTTTGAGGGAAGCATATGCTCACTGAATATATTCATAGGTGGGTATGTGCAGGATCATCGCGGGCCAAACAGTGGCAATAGGAAAAAAATCACGTTTTTACTTAGCCAAATTCGTGACTTGGCAAAGTCTGACTTTGAAACGGATATCTGTTTTGGTTTGATACCAAACCAAAACGGATATCCATTTTTGAAAAAAATTTGGGAAAAAGGCTTTTTACTGGTAGTCATCAATTTTCCACAGTCCATGATGTTGAGTTTGAAATGCTTCTGGATTTGACTATGTATTATTATTTTCCTCAACATTTCGAATCACACACAGTGATCCATCATCAGGAGAAAGATAGCAAGCAAGAGAAGAGAGAACATGAATGACAGTATGCAGACTTAAGACCACTTAAAAGGAGTGAGAGAGATGTGAGGCAGAAACCAAGATCAATTAAGGGAGAAGGATAGCTACCTATCAAACCTAGTGAAGTGAGGGACAAAGAGGAGTGGGGGACATCTAGGCACACTAAGACAAAACAAACAAAGAAAGACTAACTAGGATGAGAGGAAGACCCAAGTAAAGAAAATTAAAAAAGCAAACAAAGGAGCAAGACCACAAATTAGAAGGGAGAAAAAAGAGGAATAACTGTAATACAATCAACCATAAAGAACAAACCGAGGATGAAAGAGATAAGATAATTAAATAATTAAATAAATAATAAAAAAGGGGGGGACAACCGAAGAGGTTAAAATGTGAGGGATAGATTGGGAAAAGATACATATAAAGAACAAGAGAGGGCTCCAAGTTAAAAGAGAGAGAGGGGTGAACTATGAAGGCAAAGGAGGGGGGGCTAACAAAAAAGAAAGGTAAGCCAATAACTATCCAAAGGAGGAAAGAAACTAACTAGGAGAAAGCATAAGAGAGAAGAGTAAATCATAAAAGGGAAGACAAGCTACAACGACCAAATAATATATATAAATATATATTCACAACAAACTCCAAGCCACAAACGGAGCACCAGGGGGCAACAAGAAATGAAGGATACGGTTAAAAACCTAGAAATTAAAGAGGAGGGAGAAGGGGGCAACAAGATCCAGAGGTTGGAGATGGGAGGTTAAGCTAGGGGACAAGAGTATGAGAAATAAAAAGGTGAGAATGGGCCAAGGAGGGTAAAGAGGAGGGAGGACAAGGAGCAAAGGGAAAGGGGGGAGAGGAGCTAGGGGGTAGAGGAAAAGGGCATAAGATGAGGGCAAAAGAGGAGGGGGAAAGACTCAATCCCACAAAAGGGGACAAGGAGGGGACAGAGGGGGGGCGGGGGCAAGAACCGGTAAAGAGGGGAAAAAAGGACAAAGATAGGAGAAGGGAGAGGGGAGCTAACAAGATCGGGTTAGGAAAGAGAGGGGAGGGGTAAGAGGGGAGGATGGGGAAGAGAAATTGACTAAGAGTGAAGGAAATCATGATGGGGTAAGAGGGGAGGCTTTTTACTCTTTTTAAAAATACACCTCTTAAATCTTGGATCTCCCATCAATATATGAACCTCCTTAAAGACTGTTTCTAGTGAAGGAGGAGGGCAAATTAACATTGGTAGCTTCTTTACACATTGATCCATAATGATTTGTTAAACACTAAGGATCATCACTAATGAATTACTCAAATAATCAATAATAAAATATTCAATTTTGTTCATTAGGTGAAATAATCACTTTTCTAGACTATGTTCCAATATTTCGGGGATAGGAATGGTGGGGCAGCAGGGGTTGTGTTTTGGGGCATTTTGGATTTCATGCCCTAAATTGCTTTACGCAATCCTTCATATGATTTGATTCATGATACATGGTTTGAGAAGGATACACATGATATACCCTTACCCTCTAGTGATAAAATTATGAATGATACTTTATGTGGTGAAGCTACACCTTCATTAATCCTTCATGACATTGTTATTCCTTGTGATGATGATGTCCGTCATGTGATATGTTAGGACATAATGCAAAGTTAACATGGCATGAACTCTCTTGGAAGGGTAAGCATAGACTATAAGAACATTGAACTAGTTGGATCTGTTAAGCTCGCCATTTATGAAAGAACCTTTTAAAAGGTTAACCTTAATTAGGTAAGGTTATGTTTCAGTGTGGTTGTTTGTGCAACAATGTGTAAATTAATGTTACTGAAGGATAAATCTAACTATAATATACTAACATTTTAATAACCATGAGAGCTGGGACTAACAATTAGACTAAAAACTTGACAACAATACAACTTGGACACATGTAGGACTTGGAAAATGGAAAAGAATATAATTAAATGTGGAAAATAATGAAAAAGTGGTATTAGTTGCACCTATATAGAGAAGTGGTTTAGAGGTTGGTTAGGGGAATTATTTAGGGTTTAGAGGTTTAGGGTTGCTCGGGTTTAGGGGTTTAGGGTTTACAATTTAAAGAGAGATAGAGGGGACTGATAGAGTTTGGGAGAGATAGAGGAGACAAAGGGGAGAGATAGGAGATAGAGAGTGAGAGACATGTCCAAAGACATAGAGAGAGAGAGAGATTGAGAGGTAGAGGGATAATAGAGATAGGGAGATAGAGGTTTAGGGTTGCTTGGGTTTAGGGGCATTATTTAGGGTTTAGGGTTTATGGTTTTGGGGTTAGGGGTTAAGGTTTAGAGGTTTAGGGTTTAGGGTTTAGAGAGAGATAAAGGACCAATAGGGAGATATCGAGGAGTCTGAGGGGAGAGATAGGGATATAAAGAGTGAGGGACATGGCAAGAGACATAGGGAGAGAGATTGAGAGGTAGAGGGACAAAGGTGATAGGGAGATAGGGGAGAGATAGGGAGATAATGGTTTATGGTTACTTGGGTTTAGGGTTTCTCAGGTTTAGGGGTTAGGGGTTAGGGTTTAGGGGCATTATAATTTAGGGTTTAGGATTTATTGTTTAGGGGTTATGGGTTAGGGGTTAGGTTTAGAGGTTTAGGGTTTGGATTTAGGGTTTATAGAGAGAGGAATGATAGGGAGATATAGAGGAGTCTAAGGGGAGGGATAGGGAGATAGAGAGTGAGGGACATGGCTAGAGACATAGGGAGAGAGATTGAGAGGTAGAGGGACACAGGTGGTAGGGAGATAGGGGAGAGATAGGGAGATAGTGGTTTAGGGTTACTTGGGTTTAGAGTTTAGGGGTTTGGGGTTTAAGGTTTAGGGGTTTAGGGTTTCTCAGGTCTAGGGGTCAGGGGTTAGGGTTTAGGGGCATTATTTAGGGTTTAGGATTTAAATTGTTTAGGGGTTAGGGGTTAGGTTTAGAGGTTTAGGGTTTTGGATTTAGGGTTTATAGAGAGAGGAATTATAGGGAGATAGAGAGAGGAATTATAGGGAGATAGAGAGAGGAGATGGAGGAGAGAGATAAGGAGATAGAGAGTGAGGCACATGGCCAGGAACATAGGGAGAGAGATCAAGAGAGGTAGAGGGATGATAGAGATAGGGAGATAGGGGAGAGATAGGGAGATATAGGTTTAGAGTTGATTAGATTTAGGGTGTACCTGGGTTTAGGGTTTCTCAGTTTTGGAGATAGCTAGATAGAAAGACAAAGGAGACAGATAGGGAGAGATACAGGTGACAAAGGGGAGAGATAGGGAGATAGAGAGTGAGCGATATGTCTAGAGAAATAGGGAGAAGGATTGAGAGGTAGAAGGACGATAGAGATAGGGGATAAGGGAGAGATAGGAGATAGAGTTTAGGGTTGCTCACGTTTAGGGTTTAGGGGTTAAGGTTTAGAGGTTTAGGGTTTAGTGTTTAGAGAGAGAGGACCAATAGGGAGATATAGAGTGAGGGACATGGCTAAAGCATAGGGAGAGAGATTGAGAGGTAGAGGAATGATAGTGATGGGGAGATAGTGAGATAGGGAGATAGAGCTCGATAGAGGTTTAGGGTTTCTTGGGTTTAGTGTTTAGGATTTAGGGGTTTATGGTTTCTCAAGTTTAGGGTTTAGGGGTTAGGAAATAGGGGTTAGGGGTTAGGGGTTAGGTTTAATCATGCATCCCAGTCATTCCCCTATCATTCCTATATATCCTATCTCTCCCCTCTATCTTTTCCTCTCCCTTATCGACGAAGCAAATGGAAACAAGAAAACTAGGACTCCCTTTGTCAGGTTTAGGGTTTAGGGCTTAGGGGAATTATTTAGGGTTTATGGTTTAGGGGTTAGGGTTTAGTATTTGGAAGAATTATTTAGGGTTACTTGGGTTTAGGGTTTAGGGGCATTATTTAGGGTTTACGGTTGCATGTCAAAAGTAGTCTCTCTCTCTCTCTAAATCTGTAAACCCTAAATAATGGCCCTAATCCCTAACCCCTAACCTGCATCTACCTCTCTCCTGTATCTACCTCTCTCCTGTATCTATTCAAAAGTGCCTTTAAAATACTATGAGATACCTTAGTATAAGTAAATCATATAAAAATCAAATATATATATCATCATAATCCTATATAAATTTTGATAGTATTTTATAGCTAAAATGCCTAAATATCATCATAATCCTTTATAAATTTGCTTGTATTTTATAGCTAAAATGCCTAAATATCATCATAATCCTTTATAAATTTGCTTGTATTTTATAGCTAAAATGCTTAAATATCATCATAATCCTTTATAAATTTGCTTGTGTTTTATAGCTTGGCACACAAATACTTAAAATGTTAAAAATGCTACAATAATAAAATAAAAAACAATGAATACAATAGGGAAAAAGAAAACGGATATCCGTTTTGGAGATCATAAAAAGCAAAAAAAGACTGCATTTTTGCAAACCCACGGCTTGCAAAACGTAGTCTCATCTTCAAAAAATAGATATCAGAGCTAAGGAACGGATATCCGATCCAAAGAGGTAAGATTTCATGCATTTTTTTTGTTTGTTTTGTATTTTCAAGCAATTTTTTTGGTTTTTATGCTAAGTGGGTATGTTTTATAATTTAATTAGGTAAAATGGATGCACAAAATGAAAGCCCAAACCCTCCACCACCAAACCCTCCCCCTCCAACAATAGAAGAGAATATTCAAAGAAATATTGATCATATAGGCAGGATCATAGAAATGTATCGCCACCACCCTCGATTGTCTATAATGACATCGAATTTAGAGGGAATCATTAATCATATTCAAACCTTGTCAACCCAACATGAATCATTTCGGCAATGGCGAGAAGCCAAGAAGGCCGAATATGCTAACGGTTTGTCATATGAGGAAGTCAAAGATTTAGAGATTACAAAAACTATGTTAGCCCAACACTTTGTCAATCCTAAAACCGGATTGCATGTTGATGTCCGTAAGCCCAAATTTTCAATCAAATGGTGTATTCATGACGGCATTAGTCAAAACTTTTGGGATCGTTGGTGGATGGTTTTTGATAAACCACCCAACAACAATTTAGATGTGCCTTTGTATTTCCTCCGTAAACTCTATGCAGAGTTCATCATGGGTCAACATGTTAATTATTTTGATTTTAGAGAGTTTCAAGGAGTGGGCAGAGGAATGCCTCAAGATAGACCTGGGGCAATTAGACAAGTACAAGGTCCCTATATTCCCCCTCCTGCTATCCCTTCTCCACCCCCAATGCAGCACCCAAACATTGTTGCAAATGCAACACAACAGGGCCTTAGTGCCATACACTCTTTGACCGAGCATTTGACTATACAGACATCTCAATTTGCACAAACACATGATGAAGGTGATGATATTGGATCACCTGGTACTACTAGACCGTCATCGTCTAGACATGTATGTGTGCCCCATCATTGCATTTCTTACAATCATTTATGCTTGGGTCCTATTATGGAGAGTAGTGAGCCACCATTGAACACATCAGAGTATGATCTCCATTCACAAGATGAGGCAATGGGGTCCAGAACTCAAGCTGAGGGGTCAGGGACAAGAGTAGAAGCTACCGGATCAGTAAACATTAGAGAAGGAGAAATGCATGAGCAATCTTTTATGCAGGTAAAATTTAAAGTTAAATTTTATGGTCTATTCCATTTGAATATATAAACAACTTTATTAGTACTAATGTATCTAAGTGGGATAACAGTTGATGACAGAGGAGGAGTTGACAGAAGTTCATTATGGAACTTTGTCTGCCATCCAATTTGGCTTCGACTTGCTGGTATAATTTATTGTACACATTAACTTTTTTTTATGCATTTATTTCTTTGTGATTAATTATATATTAATTTATATCTTGATGTTAATTTTATTTTATAGTCAATCAAAAATGTGAATGATGTGGTATCTTTGCCAATAGTCTTTTCTCGAACTCCTGATCGACCCAAGGGACTAACATTTGCAGAACGGCTTTCTCAACGCCAACAAAGGGTGGAGGTAATTTTATTGAATTGTACTTTAATTGATAATTTAGAAAACTTAAATATTTGATTATAGTCATTTAGAGTCTTACATTCTTGTCCTTCTTAATTGATGCAGGAGGCCTCGATGGTGGTATGTGCTTGTTTTCTAGTAGATAGTTTTTGTGTAGTACATTTCCTATTTTAAATGTATGCATTTCCTATTTTGTTTAATAATTATATATTAATTTATTTCAATGTTACTTTGCTTTTATGTAGTTTGTTGCGAATGTGAGTGATGTGCCACCTTTGCCATCATGCTTCACTAGGACACCTGATCGTCTTAAGAGAAAATCATTTGCAGAACGATTGTCTGAACAACAACATAGAGTCGAGGTAATTGAATTGAATTTTTCTAAATAATTGAAAGTTTATCTAGCGGTCTTATAGTTGATTGTAGTGATTTAGATGTATGTTAATAAATGAAAGTTCTTAATTGTAGTAGATAAGAATCTATTTACTAACTTTAACTTATTTTTATTTACCATTGAAGAGATTAATCAAATTTGTGTTTTGACTTGTTAATGCAGGAAACTTCACATCCATCAATTACTAGACATTTTGGTACAAAGAGGACACTTTTTCAGGATCCATCATAGATTGAGGATCCATCACAAATTGAGGATCCATCACAGATTGAGGGTCAAGTGGACTTGTAGTTTTTGATGTAGCTATTTGGCATGTAGATTGTATATAGATTTTGAGACATGGCATATGCCACATTTTGTAAAAAATATTTTGAGTTGGCATATTTGCCAATTTTTTGTATGTCTACCATTATGGACTAGATTTTAATGTATATACACCTTGATATACAATATAATTTAAATTCCTTATGTGCAAGTCATGATACTTCCCATGATGCCATACATTATGATGATAGTTCTTTAGTCCATTGATTATATGTTTAGCATTGAGAATGGTTTTAGATCAATAGAATCAATAGAATCAATATGAAAAAATTCCTTATATATGCCCTAATCAAATAAGGTCATGATAAACCATTTCATCATGTATTTAGTCTTCATCTTGTCAAATTTTGTAAATATGTCAAAGTTGTCATATGAAAAATGTAAAAAAAATGCAAAAGTATGGAAGATGAATAGTCAAGTACTCAAGAGTTAGTTGGAGACTATTGGTTTCCCTCAAATCATGTATAAATATGCATAAACCTTTGTGGAAAAGGCATTGGAGATGTATTGAAAACATTTTGAAGATGAATTGAAGACATGTTTGAATGAAATTAATGTCAAGAAACTCTATGTCAAGGACACTGGGGGCACATTATAAACATAAAAAACTTACATCTTGGGGGGAGGTGCCAATAAGGATACTATTTCAGTTGGGTGTGTGTGTGTATGCAAATCCCATTTATGGCCGAGAAGCTCTCTATTTACTATTATTCAACTCTCGTTGATAGGAGGTTGGCTCTACAACTATTGCAATTTGTGTATGAAACCTAGATGCCTACGAGATCATATATATATGTATGTATGTATGTAGATCCTACAAGATAGTCATTCATGAAATTACTATGCAAAGAGGGTTTATAAGTTGCATTAGGGTTTATGACTATCCTACAACAACATCATGTATATGCTCATAAAAGCCATCAAACTCTAAGAATAAACTCGTCATTAGATAAGGAGTGGAAGGCTAAAGTCACATTCCCAAAAACCTCTTAAAATCACATGTCTCCTCTTATGAAAACTAGGGTCTTTGCCGATACATTGTTCCATAAGAGCAAAGTCACTTAAGATCCTAAGAGCAAAAACCTTGCCAGGTGCCATATTTTTTTTTCTGCTCATCGTGGGGTCGAACGGACTGCGCCAACGCGTCGGGGTGGGCAGGTAAATGCTAGGGGAGGTCTTGTTTTGTGTGCCAAGCATCCCAGTCATTCCAGGCAAGAGGCTACCGGCAAAGTCCCTTAAGATCCCTGAGACCAAAAAACTACCAAACTTTGACCAGGCAGTTCTCAGAATTCGTGACAATTGGGAATACTTTGTTTGGACCTACAGGTCCATGTGACATCCTTCCACAATAATCTCTCTCATTTTTGGTCAACTCCATTCCGTTTGACCATGCCGAAATCAAATGCATTGTTGCAAAATGCTTCAATTTGAGCAGTGGAAAGGTGCTAGGTGCGACATTTTTCATTCCATAGCTTGTACGGTCGAACAGACTATGCCAACACGTCGAGGTGGGCAGGTAAATGCTAGTGGAGGTCTCGTTTTGTGCACCAAGCGTCCCAGTCATTCCGGGCAAGAGGCTACCGGCAAAGTCCCTTAAGATCCTTGAGACCAAAAAACTACCAAACTTTGACGGGGTAGTTCTCAGAATTTGTGACAGTTGGGATTGTTCTGTTTGGACCTACAGGTGCACGTGGCATCCTTCCACAATAACCTCTCTCATTTTTGGTCAACTCCATTCTGTTTGACCGTGCCAAAATCAAACGCATTGTTGCAAAATGCTTCAATTTGATGCAGTGGAAAGGTGCTAGGTGCGACATTTTTCATTCCATAGCTCGTGAGGTCGAACAGACTGCACCAACGCATCAAGGTGGGTGGGTAAATGCTAGTGGAGGTCTCATTTTGTGCGCCAAGCATCCCAGTCATTCTGGGCAAGAGGCTACCAGCAAAGTCCCTTAAGATCCCTGAGACCAAAAAACTGCCAAACTTTGACCGGGCAGTTCTAAGAATTCATGATAGTTGGGAATGTTCTGTTTCGACCTACAGGTGCACATGACATCCTTCCACAATAACCTCTCTCATTTTTGGTCAACTCCATTCCGTTTGACCGTGCTGAAATCAAATGCATTGTTGCAAAATGCTTCAATTTGATGCAGTGGAAAGGTGCTAGGTGTGACATTTTTCATTCCATAGCTCGTGGGGTCGAA
The DNA here is from genome assembly GCA_027924645.1 of Cunninghamia lanceolata. Taxonomy (NCBI): domain Eukaryota; kingdom Viridiplantae; phylum Streptophyta; class Pinopsida; order Cupressales; family Cupressaceae; genus Cunninghamia; species Cunninghamia lanceolata. Next base: position 482,104 of record BSBN01001616.1, on the reverse strand, counting down.
CGGACTATGCCAATGCGTCGGGGTGGGTGGGTAAATGCTAGTGGAGGTCTTGTTTTGTGTGCCAAGCGTCCCAGTCATTCCGGGCAAGAGGCTACCGACAAAGTCCCTTAAGATCCCTGAGACCAAAAAACTACCAAACTTTGACGGGGTAGTTCTCAGAATTCGTGATAGTTGGGAATGTTCTGTTTGGACCTACAGGTGCATGTGGCATCCTTCCACAATAACCTCTCTCATTTTTGGTCAACTCCATTCCGTTTGACCATGCCGAAATCAAACACATTGTTACAAAATGCTTCAATTTGATGCAGTGGAAAGGTGCTAGGTGTGACATTTTTCATTCCATAGCTCGTAGGGTCGAACGGACTGTGCCAACGCATCGGGATGGGCGGTTAAATGCTAGTGGAGGTCTCATTTTGTGCGCCAAGCGTCCCAGTCATTCCAGGCAAGAGGCTACCGGCAAAGTCCCTTAAGATCCCTGAGACCAAAAAACTACCAAACTTTGACGGGGTAGTTCTCGAAATTCGTGATAGTTGGGAATGTTCTGTTTGGACCTACAGGTGCACGTGGCATCCTTCCACAATAACCTCTCTTATTTTTGGTCAACTCCATTCCGTTTGACCGTGCTGAAATCAAACGCATTGTTACAAAATGCTTCAATTTGATGTAGTGGAAAGGTGCTAGGTGCGACATTTTTCATTCCATAGCTCGTGGGGTCGAACGGACTGCGCCAACGCATCGGGGTGGGCAGGTAAATGCTAGTGGAGGTCTCATTTCGTGCGCCAAGCGTCCCAGTCTTCAAAGGCCGGGATGCCATTCTTTTTAACCATATATGTTCGTAACCAAGTCCCAGCAATAACAACTGATCCTGTAGGATATGTGAACCCATCATCATCTATCATAGGTTGTGTTAGCTTTTATTTTCCCTGTACACATCGTGCCAACCAATAGTCTAACCTCTCTTCATTTCCATGCGGTGCAACAACTGCATAAACATGACCTGGATGTACAAGGTAATAAGATGTTCATAGTCAAATGAGCTCTCCATGTCATTGACGGAAGATGATTGACCTTCATATAAAGGGATTAAATATTGTGGAATCCATGCATCTACCCACTCACTTGACTCACAATTGTTCCAATCACATTTAATACAACTCTGACAAAAACAAGCTAATTCTTGTGTCCAAATAGTCCATGTACTTGCATTTGAGCTTTGAAATGAATGCATCTTTGATGATTCACTGATTCTCTGACATTCCAATTTCTCTATCGCTATCCCATCATCAACCAACCAAAAGAACCTGCGCACTTCAGAATCAAGATCCACTCCTCGTGACAATGCATAGTTACACCACTTAACAATGGAATCTGCATCACTGAATGTAGCACCACCTCTAATCTTTAGTTATTCTTTAAAAAGAGCTCTCTTCACACATGCACCTGCTCCATCATGTTCACCTTTTCCATGCCCAGCTTCAAAAAAATTCCAAATATGAGGTATACCCTTCTCTACATGCATTTTGCTCAACCAATAGAAATTACGAGCATTCTTGAATTGACCAGTGCAATTATCTGACCAAATGAGATGTTGATCTATTCTAATATCTTTTTCTTGCAAGAACCCATAAAATTGTTGAAAACAATATTGCACAAACTCTGTTGAATGAGATCGATCATCACTCATGTAAAAATGGTATTCTCTGACAATCTTCCTGTTCTCTTCTGTACTCTCGGGGGCATGTCTGTATGTGATGTGAACAAAAATAGCAATTTGAATAGAATTGTAGTACTGGGATTGAACTTCATTTTGGGGTTGCAATGTATAGTTTTTTGCAAAATCAACTACAGAGACAATAGTTCCAACCGGGAAAGAGTCTTTACACATCATGAACTGTTGATCTAACCATCGAGACCTGTGGCTATGTCTGAAATACTTGTAGAAAAGATTTTTCTTAAAATCATCAATAAAATTAGTAATACTTACCTCTCTTACAATCAACTCACATCTAGAACCTTCACCTCCACTTTTCAAATTGTATTTCACTGTCTCATATCTCTTTTTCTCAACCATTCTCTTTCCAAAATCATGCTCGTTGCCCTCATGAAAACATGATACAAACTTTGATAACCCACCACATTGTAAACACTTTTCATTTAAACAATCATTCTTGTAGAACATGCAACCATCATCTCTAATACATAGAAATAAATCTAATAAGTCCCTAGATGACTTTGGTAGTTGAATTGCACCACACTCCTATAGCATTTCGTTAGTGTGCAAAGTAGAACGAATATTGCATAATAATTCATGATACATAGAAAATTCTACATGGTATTTGCAACAACATGTATTACGAACTTTAAGAGGAACACAATAAAATGGCTTAAGAGATTCAAATGCTCTTTGTGAGATTGTCATACCTAGGTGAGTTTCACAATATTGTTTGTACAATGTTGTTTGGCTACATTCCAAGTAATGTTTAGGATGTGGTGTGCGGTCTTTATCACCAATTCTTAACTTTACATCTTTTGCATTCGGTGATACCCTAGAGTTAGTGTGCCAAAATCGTTTAATTTCTTCCTTTGTGCTATCAATTAGCTTCTTGTCAACTCGTGGAAGCCTACCACTGAAAGCCCAAGTATCATTGGCAACAGGACTATCTAGCCTTGATCTTAATGCTAGTGCTTTTGACAATGTTTTACGATTCAATCTTAAGTCAACACAAGTTTGCCTCATTAATCGAGCATTTCTTAATTGTTTGCTTACTATTGAGGTTGTTATTACTCTACAGGCAGCTCTTTTATCTTTCTCCTTGCTAGTCTTTCCAATAGAATTGAGTGCATTGAAAAGGCTTCTTACAATAATTTTATTCCGATCGGACACTTTGTTTAACCGAATCTTTAATTTCTTTAGTAAAGGTCTCATTTTGTACATCTTTAATAATTGCACAAAAAGTTGGCATTGTTCAGTTAATGTTTTCATCTCAAAGTATTCATTGAAGAGTTTTGTAGCCCACAACCGAACCGTTCGTGATGACCTCTTGCCTTCAAGTTTTTCCATTATGTTCTCATCAATTTCAAGTAACCATTTTGGGGTTTTTGGGTGTTTTCCAATTTTATCATGGTTATTCTCTTCTTGACAAATGTCCTCTCTTCTTATGAAATTTGGAGATACATTGATTGTTCTTGTTTCATCCATGTTATCAACCTCATCAATTTTATCAACAAATGGATTATGGAGTGCAATTTCAACATCATGATGTTCATATCCACTTTCTTCAAGTGCATGTCTTCATTTTTCTTCTTCTTCTTTGTCCATGGTATTGCTATTATGAATAGGTGTTTCATAACATTTTTCAATATTTTCATTTGCAATATCATGGTGAATTTCATTCTTATCTAACATTTCATTATAATCAAAATTAACATCTTCAATTTGCATGTCATTAGATGGTAAAGAAGAAGATTCACCTTGATGAGCATCTGCCAAACCCACCCTTCCAATCCTCTTCCTTTCCCTATCTTTTTTCCTAATTGCTTCAATTTCCTCCAATGTAACTTTCCTCCTCCTTTTTGCTTTGCGATGATTGTTGATCCCCATTAGGGGAACAAAAATATCACCCTTATGATTGTAACAAGAAAATTGTGTCTCCAAAAGTGCATAAAAATATTCCTTTCACTGTCATAGCCAGAAATCATGAGTATTTCGACAGCAGAGGGTCTCTGGTTGCGGAAGTCAGGCCCAACAATAGTCCTTTTGTCTTTTTTTTTGCTTTTACAAAATGGATATCCATTTTGAAAACAGATATCCATTTTGGAAAAGCCCAATTCTTTGCAACGGACACTTGCAACGTCCATATGGCTACTACAAAACAAATATCTGTTTTATTATGTACATTTGGATTCTAGACTAGGGATTCATTGTATTATTCAATAAACTTGTGAATTACCATCTAATTTCAATGTTTACACACTAATCCACCTAGGTATCAACTTAATAAAGCTCTAGATATAAGCCATTATTTGATTTTAGGCTATCATCAAATGAGGAGCTTCTAAAGGCAAAAATGTTGTCCCAAAAGAAGGCTCAATGTTATTCGTAAAGACATTAGATTGTTAAAATACAAATTCAAGGTTAGATATTCCTTGGGCTATTTTAGTATAGAGAAGCAAAATTGCAATATATGACTATCCTAGGAATTAGAATGGTTGATCATAGGATATTCATGGCATTTTGATATTAATGGATGGATGGATGGATGTTTAGTGAGTTTAAGTTTAAATGTAATGTATGAGAATTCTTATTTATGAAGGATCTAATATGTCTTATGTCTTATTTGCAAGCCATTCAAGAAAGAAATGAAAAGATACCAAGGACTATCATAACACCTATTATAATTAGGTGCATCAAAGGATTGTTATCCAGGACCTTACCAATATGGGAAGTTATCAAAACCATGTCATGTTTAAAATTAAAGGCTTTATCACCTCTTTGTCCCTATAGGCCTATTAGAACAATAGGTCACATTTTATTCATATACCAGGGTTGAGAATAAACACTAAGCATTTGTAGTTATGGCAAGTGTAAATGAAAATAGATCACAACTTTAGACAATCTATCCTCTCCTAGATTGCACTGACTGAGTGGAAATTAAAAATTCCCTATTAATGTCCTTTATATACTGAAGGTATGGGTGAGAAAGGTAAACTTTGTATGTTGTAGACAAGTGATGCAAAGCAACACAACAAAAGCTTACAAACAGGGTGTAAAATACCCATTAACCCACCAATTGCTCAAATAGCTTTTAAAATATCCTTCCCAAGGTCCAAACGAGACCGAAATACACTCTTTCTTACTATCAGCAAGACATTTCTAATGTCTCATCGAACTATGCTTCACATGTTCTTCCTTTCTCTATTATCAGCCAGACTTATCATTATCGGTAACCTTCAAATTTGTTAGCCCGATGTGGGACCTCTCGCTGATGTGTAGAATCCATCGCTTAGGCTTATGCTATCGGTGTGACTCCTCCGTTGTTCTTCGATATGTATAAGAGGACGGATCAAAGTAATTAGCATGCTTCCTTCAAAGTAAAGACATGAGAATAGAGCACTTGTGAGATGGTTATTGTAAAGGGACAAATCAAGTAGAGACATGCAGTTTCCTAGAGAATTTGGAACGCTTCCGCTCAGGTGATTGTAGGACAAACAAAGATGTTCTAACTTCCCCAGACCACCAAATTCTGCAAGTATGCTCCCCTTCAAGTTGTTGTGTGAAATTCTTTTCTAGTGAAGTTGTGAGTAATTGGCAAGAGATTTGGGAATAGAACCCTCTAGTCCATTTCTTCTTAAGTCAAGTATCTTCAACGCTTTCAACTGGTCAAACCAAGGTGGAATCCTTCCCTTGAAAGAACTAAAAGAGAGATTTAAAGTGCATAACAAGGAGAGACCTCCTTCGGATGGAAAAAGGGTACCTTTTAATTCCAATTGAGGGAGAATTATGGCCACCACTCTATTGGTATGTTTCTTGTACCAAACACTGGTCCAGAAGCACACATTTTCTGAATTGGTAGAAGTCTAGTTGGAGAAATGTGGTCTCCTCGACTACTATTATTGTAGGATATGCATAAATGGGTTTGTTGAAAAGGCTTTAGAAAATTTCAAGCAAATGCAATTGGCAAGTGTAAAGCTAGATTCTGCAACCTTTGTCAGCATCCTCTCTACCTCTACCAAAATGGGAGCTTTGGAATAGGGTATGGACATTCATCAAAGCATAATGGAAGTGGGATTTTTGTAGATATTCTAGTTGGAAATGCTTTGGTAGACATGTACAGAAAGTGTGGAAGCATAGACACGACACATGAACTATTTGAAAAAATGTCTCAAAGAAATGTGGTCTCATGGAATAAGATGATTGCAGGATATATACACACTTACTCCGATGTGAGATTCACCACCCTTGTCTATCGATAAGACCAATACCCTCGGTGAGACTTTTTACTTGCATTCTGACGTTATAACTCTCCCCGATGTGTTTACCGTTCATTAGTCATCGGTAAGACTTCTACATCGGTCAGACATTCTCTTCGATTTCTGATATCGTATCACACCGAAACAATAAACACCGAACTACACCATCGGCCAGAACGCCTCTATCAGTGACACTTTTCTTCTCGCCTCCGAGAGTCCATCTCTTTCCAATGTTCCTTTTGTCAGTGTGACTCCCTCTCATTAGTGTAGTTCTCGACCGTTCTTCTGATGTGCCGATAAATAACCCATCGGTGACACTTAATGATTGTCACCCCGATATGACTTGATCGGTGAGATCAATGTTGTCAGCTCAATGGAACTTTGTCTCTCCGATAACTATTGTTAGTCTGATGTCTTCGATTTAGCCTATACATAACATGACTTGTTATAACCAGTTGACTAACGTATCTTTTCCCAATTTTCCCGATATGGCCGGTCAACCTTTGTATCCTTTGACATGTACATTCACCATTTACAACCATGATAAATGATAGCAGGATATACACGAAATGTCCACGCATACATAAATGATATACCCATGGATTGTATCTTCGGTGAAACAATACCAATGGTACAAAATATGTTGCTTCTCTTCATCCAAAACCAATGGTACAAAATTTTTCATAGATCAACGAAATGGATATCTATTTTCAAAACGGATATCTGTTTTGAGTTGCTTTTACTGAGGCAAAACTGATATCCGTCTTGCTTTGGTACAAAGCAAGACTGATATCCATTTTGATTGTTGACTTTTTATGGATTGTAACGTGTTTTAATGTTTCAGTCTCTTCTTCGAACTTCACCCTTCGTGCTGACGACTTTTTTTAATGCAAAATTGATAAAACGAAAAGAGTTTATAGAAAAAATTGTTAGCTTTCTAAAAATATAAGATTTATTTGGTTATCATTTTATTAAATAATTATTAATAATTTTCAATATACTCTGTCTTTGAAATCCTGATGGACACACTGATTGAAAAACATCCATAACTTTCGAACCATTTCACCTTTTTGAGATTTGAAACTTGTGTCACACTCTATGCTTTTCTGGCTATAGGTTAAAATTTTTTTTTTTGAATTTTGATTTTTTTTTTATCGAGTTAGGTTGGCTGGAAAATTACTTTTTATTTTTTAAAAAAAGTCACAGTAAAAAAATCATAACTAATTATTTTATTAGAAAAAAATTTCAAATAAATATACATCACATCCGGACATGAGTCCTCTACTTATTTTGAAAGTTTCAAAAAAATATATATATTTTTACTCATAGTTAGGTTGGATGGACAGACACCTACTTTTTATTTTTTTCTGAAAAATTTAATAGTTGTTCATTGAAATATTCAATTTTCACTAAGTAAATTTAGTTTAAAAAAAAAAAAAATTAGTAGCCTATAAACTAGATTCAATTCTCTACAAATTTCATTCTTACATCTTTTTCAAATTGTATAGATAATCCATTCAAAATTTCACATGAACTTGATAAAGTCTGATTTTTTGTATTTTCATTGCCACTTAGAGGTATAGTTTGGCCCATCATGATCCTGCACATACCCAGGGGGCGGGAGTGAAAATTGTAATGCATGAGGTGAACAAGGTGTTTCATGAGAAGGAGAAGCAACAAGGGGTAAAGGAGAGACATTCAAATGCTCAACATTTTGATGGGTTACTTCAGGACTTGTAGACTTGTTTACTTCAACTATTTCCTATATGAGAGGCAATGCATTATCCTTCATTTTTGCTTTCCCTCTTTTCTATTTTTCATCATTTTCACAGATGCTCTTAGTACCCTTTCTTCTTGATGGATCTTCTCCATCATCTCCTCCTTGAGTACTCTTATGGGAACCACTTCTTAAAGATGGAGAATGAGAATGAAAAGAGGAAGAAGAAGAATTCGAATGCTTATCTTTTCTACTAGATGATAAAGCATTATTACTTGTCGGTTTAGTAGCTGTGGCCTCAGTAGCCTTTTTCTTTACCCAAGCTTTAGTCCTTTGAATGATATGTGCAGTTCTTGTAGCTAAATCTTTGACCTACTCATTGGCCCAATTGATAGGTGGTAAAGATTGTGTTTCAATTTTATCAAAATACACAGGATCAATTAATTCTGAACCATCTTCCTCAATTCCATCTATATTGCAATCTAGTTTGAATTCTTTGATCTGTGGAATGGTCATCCTCATCCAGTCCCGTTTACGTACCTCATAATCATTTTCACAATCTTCCCAAAAGTCTTCAAGTTCTGGAAAGTGACAGTATCTTGCACCAAGCCGTAGATTGTCTCTGACATATCCTTTACTGTCAAAAGGGAATCTCATAGTATAGGCATACAAGCTGATTTTTATTAGAGATATCTCTATGTTTTGAGCATCTATGGAAGATTTGCAGCTGTAGTGACTAAGGCCAATGGGAAATGGGACTGCAGGTTTCCTCTTGTCTTTGCATTTCCTGTTAAGTGAACCAATCTGCCTGCATAGTTCTATCAATATCATCTTGTCATCTACATATCTAGGTAACTTATATGGATATCCATCAAACCTGCCAACTCTCAGATAGGTAAATCTAGGATATTGGATGAAGTAACTCCCATATATTTTGATTAAACTGGCAGCTTCTGGTGATATCCGGAGTGCAGTGTTATCTTGAAGTTCTCTTACTATTAACATTGTGAAAGCATCATTTACTCTGCGGTAGTGCTTGTAACTTTGTTCCAGTTGCAACTGAGGATAATGATCATAAATCTGTGTCATGTTGTCATAAGTTCCTTTAGTAGCAAGACCTGGCCATGATTTCATGCATGCAATTGCATAAAATAAGTAAGAGGACATATAGAAATGTTCATTCAACTCAAAATTGGTCAACTGATAATGCAAATTGTCACTAATAATGCTGCCCCAATCAATAAACTGATTTCCTGCACAAATAACATTTACAAAGAGAAACATCCACATTTCAAAATTTGCTGCTCTTTCATCTCCCATCACTCTATGAAGTAGAACAATCATATTTGAAATATCCTCTATGAAACATGATCTATGAAGAACTTTAGGCAACTATGATTTTCCTCCTTTCGGTGTATGTAACCAATGTTTTGCAATGGTGTTGAGACACTGATGTTGTCTTTCATTGAAATATTGATGAGCAAGCTTCTTGTCTATGTTCACAAAACTAATCTCTGATAGGTAACCTGAAAGCTATACCAATTGAAACACTATCTAACCTGATAATAAGTTTGTCGTCAATGGTTCTGATCTCTCTGGTTTTCAGTTTGTAATGCTTCATACATTCTAGAACCAAGTCTGTGCATTGGACTGCCATAGGAAAACCAGCTGCTTGGGCCAATCCACTGTCAAACAACTTCTGAGTCATCGGTGATTTCTTCTCTTGTTTCATTGTCTCCCAGAAATCTGTCAAGCTGATATGCCCCAGAGAGGTATCTGATATTTCTGGAAGAGTGGATTCAAGGACTGAGAGAAACTCAAACCCCTAGTATCTGAATTTCATGATGAAATGTTTGCAATAAGATGTGAAAACTTTTTGTGTTTATTCTCTCTCAAAGTTTTACTGGACTGTTTTAGGAGGTCTTTGTTTTGACAGTTTGCAAATTGTTGCAATGAATTTCAAATGGAAATTTGGAAAAACACATCATTCAACTAGAAGGCAGAAAGTGTTCATACCCGGACATCTTCATTGAATAGACATGACTGCACTGGAAGAGAACTGCATTTGTTGGTGACCATACTTCTGTATTTCTTCACAGACCTACACCTTTGTATGACAAATAAATCATTCTATGGAATAATTCACATGTGTTGGCTTGTAATTTCACATCTTCCACCCACATCGGCTGGGACTTGCACTCACAGAGATTTAATAAGCAAACAATGAGCATAACATGCAAACAATTTTCTGATCAAAGAATTCCTTCGCAGAGATAAGGTTTTGTCAATTGAAACTTGGAGGCATTCTTTCAAGCATTTTACCTCAACTATGTATCTGGTTTCTGACAATAGCATTCAGTTTCAACAATGTTAATGAATATCCCCGTGCCAAATAACAAATGATTTCCTACAGCTATGTTTTCATGATCTAACTGACTATCAAACATGTGTTGTGGTTATTATCTCTCAATAACTGTGAATTTTGCTTCTGTCAGTGATTTAAGATCATGTTCTATGAGATGTATTTCACTTGAGCTTCAGATAATCATGTTATCTGCATGATAACCTTTGGATCTTTTATATTTTAGAAAAACTGGCAGCAGAACGATGGCAATGAGTACGTTTGCACCTGACTTTTAGTCTTTGCAACCATTGGTTTTGCGAAACTTCAGGGTGGTGAGCACAAAGACTTCCCTTTAGACTTCAAGAACATTTATCAGTCACCACGCCAATATGCGACGCTATGTGTGATTCAAGGCAACTGCTGTATGGTTGAGGTTAGTCGACTTTCGAATCCACAGTTCTTTAGAAGCAGACCGGGGCATAATGATATTCTACAAGTATCAATTTCTGTGTGCCATTTCGTAGCGGATGAGCCATGCATATATATAGTGTCACCACCAACTCCTCCATCGTATAAAGTTCTCAGTGACTTGCTTGTGACAAAGTTTCATACTCAGCAAGCATTATTCAAAGGACTGCAAAGTGTTTACCAACAATAAATCTTCTAAGCATGCGTAGATCTGTAGAGATAGTTATTAACTTGATAACTACGAGTGTTGATTTCTTTAAGCTTGCACTTGAGGTCGTTGCTTGAGGCATACTTTTCACCTTTATATGAGGGATGGTGATAGTGATGATAACTGTTCTTGATAACCAAATTCCAGCTCATGCCACGATGCCCGGTAGATGATGGCGCACAGTGGATGTTTTCAACGTTGTAATTTCATGTTATCACACCTATCGACCATTACAGATTTATTGATGTCACTCATCACTACCTTTTCTGGCACGTGTTATCCATACATATTCAAGAGGTAAAACCAATGAGTGCAGTAAGAGATTTGAGGCTTTGGATGCCATTTAAACTTCAACATTCATCACCGTTATTGATAATTACCGACAGGGAGGTCTTCATTTTATTTAAACTAAAGAATATTCCCTTGTTATTAGGAGATGATCGTGGATACAAAAACTATAACCAGCTTTTCATGCAAGTAATAAGTGACTTTTAACACCTTGGAGCTCATAAATTTACACCCCCACTTTTATTACTTGCTTCGTAAGAGAAAAATGTGCAACTTGTGATTTGAATAGAAATGACGTTTAATTCCCGGTTGTCACAAGTGAATGTAAACTTGCATTGGTAAAAAGCGGATGTAAACAACTTAGGCAAACTTCACAAGTTGCGCACACTTAGCGAAAAGAAGAAATTGGTGTGAGTTTGGTGAGGATCAAAAGCAGATGCAAGATGGACTTGGGGAGAAGCAAAAATTAACGTGGACTTAGTCAAAACAGAAAATAGACGCAAAGTAAAATATGACTAAGTCGTGAGTTTTGCCTTGGGATAAAAATTGGTTTTGACGCTTTAACTAGAGAGAAAAATAGACGAGGGAAGACTATGATAACAAATTATGATTTAAAAGTATACAACGCAACCCCAAATGTATTTGAAATGAAAAATATGACTTCACACAGAGGATTAATTTTTTTGCAAGAAGGTTTTATACTTTGGATAGAAGGATCGGGGCAAACAAGGCTTAAATCACTACATTGAGATGATTATAGTTAGTGAATCTAGCCTCTCAATTGACTTTGATAGAGCATGGAAAGACAGGGTTGCCTCCATGAGAGACATCATCATCAAAATTATAAAATAAAGTATTGTTGTTGTCTCTAGAATGCTTACCAACAACCTGAAACTCTTCAAGAATTGCAGGAGAAAGAATGAAGATCTTGAAGCCTTATACAAGGGTAATGAGCACATTCATGAGCTTCAAGATGGAATCCCACATATCTCCCTTCCTCCTCCATGGGACAAGATTTGTCTACCCATCATGAAGTACGTCATCTTAGAACTAGTAGATATAGGAAGCTCAAAAATATTCAAGACAGTGTAAGAAATGTTTAAAGAATAGGAGCTACAATCATTGAAGCTATAAAGGAGAACTTTCTAAGATCCTCCAAGAATGACAATTTGCATGTTCCTAAATCAAAGGAAGGTTTTATGGTGATATTTTATTTTAATTGTAAGAAAGGAATGCATGCATGAATATAGGCACTTCCAAAGTATGTAGACTTTTAAGTGGATTTATATACTACTAGAATCTTAACCTTAAGATCCTTTGCTTGAAATGTATCAAAATGAATAAACAAATCAAAAAATAAATAAATAAAGTTATGTGTATATGCTTTAACAATTAATCCCTCGTCTTCCTGTAATATCACACCTCTAATCATTCTTTTTAGCATTTTTGTCACCAAAAACATTTATGACACTCATATTGGCTTACCTAGAAATTTAAAATAGGAAGAAGCTATCTAGGTGTGTGTGTGGACATTTATAGGCAATTATTAAACAAAGAATGTATAAATTCTACACATGATCTAATAAATGAGTGTTTATTTAAATATCAATTAAGTAAAGCTAGTATATACTTAGAAGATTTGAATTAGATATATGATTTATGTAGACATATATTTAAAATTAACAATGGAATAAATAAGCATTTGTGCATATATTTATATAAATATTAAGTTGTAGGATATATACATACTATTTTAAATAAATAAACATTTGTGTAAATATTCACAAATATATATATATATATATATATATAAGAATGAAATATATTTTAAGATTGTTGTTTTCTTATGGACATGTAGGGTATACATTTCATAGAAATGTTTTTCTATTTTATAAATAAATAAAAGAAAAGGTAATTTTGTTTCATGTCCTCTATGCTTGGGTTTGCCCTAGAAGGCGACAACCAAGGGCTCGACTTTGGAGTCATGGCCCTGTTGATCCCTAAGGTTCGCAAGAATACACAACCTCCCTATTAGGGCCAAACCTTTGCTACCCGCAATACATTTTCCTCTATTTTTTAAAAATGTTCTAAATACACAGAGAAAATAAATAATTTCATTCACATTTGAAATTGAATCAACATACTCTTAAATCTAAATAAAAACACTTTCAAATTTGGATAAAAATATATCTAAATCTCCATCATAGATAAGCCTTACCCTTCTTTGTTCTAATTTTGATGGAGTTGAAAATATATGTGCATGTTTATACGTATGGTAATTAGATGTAGTGAGGCCACGTGTGTGTTGGTCATACCTCAATGTGGTGACAATCCCTCCCTTTGAAAGAAGAAGAAAAAAAACTTATTGGTTTTTAACTGAGTTGTCCCTTGTCTTTTTGTGGGCATGACACAAAGAACCTAAAGCTTACAAAAATGCACAAAACAAATTATGAAGATCTAATGGAGGATAATGCTTGATTACTAATTTTTTTTATGTAGGCAAAGGTTTAGGATATATTTCACAGAGGAAATAGATATGTCTAGAATACATATCTTTTGAAGAATTATTTGTCCTTAATGTTGGACATAGAAAAAAAAAATTGATTATGATTGATAGATGATAAATTTTATTTTATTAATTTTTAGATTGCAATGAGAATAAGACTAAACAAGATTGATAGTCGAATTAGATACTTAAAAATAAAAATTTATGAATTTAAAATTTAAAAAATTATTAGAAATATTATTATTACGAATTAAACATTTAAAAAATGACAAATACAAATATCTAATTGACCAATCATTTGATGAAAGTTGAAATAAAATATTGGCATTTAATGAATGTCATCGTAACTTGCCTATAGAAGGAACTAATAACCTTGATATATGATTCTTCTTCCATATTTCATATTGGTGAATGTTTTTAAAGTTGATGTCGTTGCCCATGTTTCATACATGTTGGGAGTTGTCTAGAAATGACAAACGCATTAGATGTGGGTACTAAAGATAACATTTGGTAGCTCTGGTATACCAAAATTCTCTCTATAAGCAGACTCTCCAAGCATTGAACTTGCTTGTACATCTTTGATTTCCTAGGGCACCCAATTGTATGTATGATGTAAAATTCCCATAAAATCCTCAAACATTGAAACACAAGTCCTTCATAATTTAAACCAACATGAAAAAATATTTGTTAGTTAGCCTAGACTAATAAAGCCACCATATGTGTAGATTGAAAGGAAACCCGATGTGTTTGAGGACTCGTCCATGAATATTATTGATATAAAGGATATGGCTTTACAATAAAAATTAAAATTAAACATGTTAAAAAAATTATGATACATAAAATAAAACACATTAACAAAAAGATGAAATTTTTTCTTGAGTGTACCATAATTCCCACATGAATGCACATTATTTCAATGACAAGGGTGTAAATGGAAACATAATATTCCCTTGGAAAATATAGAGCATTTATGGTGGGGCATAAAATTACAAAAATATTTATCTTAAAGTAGTGGATTCTCCACCATATCTTTGATCCTATCATAAAAGGTAGCTTGCTAAGTTTTGCATACATATCTTTCTTCTCTTTTTATTCCAAAATATCAGTGGTATCCAAAATATTCTTCCACAAATTTATTTGAAGGAAATCTCTATATTTCATTTACCATAATTGGGTTAGTGAGATCTCCATAGAGCATAATAATGAGCCCATAAAATTTCCAAGCAACTAGACATGTTTGATTGTTAAAAATCCACCATTTTTGGATTTTCTGCTTCATAGACCTACAACATAAAAAGTTAACAATTATCCTCTCATATTGGAAATGGATACCATAAAATTAAAATCATTCCTCTCTAAATATAATAATATTCATAAAAAATGTTATGTAAATTAAAGGTTTGACATTAAGATTGTAAATAACATATAATTTAATCATATTAAAGAAATAGAGACTTGGTGTCTACATTTGAGACTAAGTTACTATGTGATAGATTGAAATTTGTAGTTTCAATGTTTTTTGTGAGCTCCTATCTTCATGGAGAGGAACTATTGACCTATTTTAAGTGGCTAATAAGAAATAATTGAATTTTTTTAAAGATATCATCCAAACAAAAATCCATAAATTGTATAGTTTGGTTGTAAAACATACAAGGAACACAAAACCTATAGAGAACATAAAATTGGCCATAAAAACTATAGAATAAATATAATGCTCCCACCCCTCAAGAAAAGATCTTGTGTAGAGATTGAGAAGAGAACATATAGTCTATCAACTACTAGACACTAAAGGAAACATAATCCTTGGTCACTTTAGGATTCAAGTCAACCAATACCTACACAACCTCCAAAAGAATGTCGTAATTATTGGTAGTGTCCACCTATAAAGAAACAATCAAATGCCAATATTAAATCTAGATCCTACAAACATCAAGTCCAATTTTTACAAGCTTTTTTTTATTAACACCACCTTCCCTAAAATCACTACAACTAAGAGCCCTCTCCAACCATAGTTCAAAGAATAATAGAACCATCATTAGCCAAAGATTTCCCATGGCTACCAAGAAAATATAGTGATCAAACAAATTGTTTGAGCTATTAAACCACAATGGAAAGAAAGATAGAAGTAACAATTGATAAAACCAAAATAAGTGTTAAGTGATGCACCAAAGACAATTTATGAAGATTTGAATGAACATAACTCATAGCTGAATTTTTTCCTCTAACTTCTAAGACCATAAGAAAATTAGTTACTTTATTCGAGAATCTATAATGGTCACTCAATTTTGACCCCAAGAAATAATGGATAAATAAGACTTTAGTTTAGGTTAGGCTTCTTGGGTTACCTTTGGAGTTCTCAAATGAGGAGATCTTGCAAAGCATATCCAACTCTTTTGGTTAGTTCATTGCATTGGATTTGGTAACAAGGGGAAAGAAATGATTATTTCTTGTGATATTTTGTGCTTATGTGGTTGTTGATAATGTAATCCTTTATTGGATTACCTTGTCATCCAAATTTGGTAAATAAGTTCAATATATAGTCTTCAAGAATTCCTTGGTCATTTGCCATTTTTGTCCCAAAGTGGGTTATTCAAAGGTGGATCACTCAAGTACCAAGAGAAATCTTTCTACCTAGAGGAAAAATGACCAAGATTTTCCTTCTTTACCTCTCAATGGTGAGGTGGAAGTCCCCTTGTTAGATGAAGCTTATGATGCTTGGAAGTTCATCTATGAGGAAGTTTTGCATGAGGATTGTAGGAGGAAGGATTCTAGGTTTGTATGGATTCTATGGAATCTCAAGATTTCACCCCTACAACTAAGTTGCAAAAGTTAGGGAAAAGGGCTCCATGTGGCCATTTGACTTCTTCTAGTTCAAGTGTAACTTGTATAAAAGAGATTTCAACTCTAAAATATTTCTACACCAAGGACAAGATGGTGGAGGCTATCCAATGCTCCTTAGAGCATCTTGGTTTCAAATTTACCTAATTTAGTTGGTTTCCTTTGGTTCTTGGGTTGTTTGCCCATTTGAATTTACTTTCAACACTTTCATTATCTTTTCACTCTTATAAGGCAGTCTTAGTGTTGCTTGTCCCATGTTGTTGCTCCTTGTTGTTTCATTGTGCTTCATTTTCATATATTTATCTTTTTGAATAAGGTTTTAGGCACTTTGGAAAACCCACCTTTACCATTAACAAAAAATGTTACATTCATACCTATCCTAAAATTCAATGCACGAGCTTTTATAATATATATAAATTTTAGAATAGATTATAATTTCATTGCTGTGATATCTTTTCTTAAATTCATATAAATATTAACTCTCAAACCCTATCTAAATATTGTACCATTAATTATAGATTTATTCCTCCACAAAAAATAGTACTCAATCTTCTTGAAACATTCCAAGTCATCCCTAAGCTTCATGTTGAGGGAATTGGTATCTAAGAAAAACATCCATCCTTGTGATCCTTTTTTTAATTAAAAATCTAGTTGTGGAACTTGAATTATCTAGGATTAACCATTATTACCATTATATTTTCCATTTTTGTGTTGATAGCTATCCATCCCTATCAAATCCAAAGACATCTTGAAATCCTACCACTCAAAAGAGATAAACCCACCCTTATGTCACATCCCTATAAACCCCATTTTTTTTAAGATGCTTGAGGTCCCGATGTAGTTTGGACCAAGGAAATTGAACCTTTATCTTTTGATCTCTAAAAGCACTATGTTGATTGGAATGTCATGGTGATTTTAACTAGGAATGTTATGGTTTTAATAGTCTTGATAATTAATGACATTTGTACATGAATTTTTGATTTTTTAGATTAATTGTGGATGTTTTAATTTAAATATCTTTATTTCCAAGATGAGTTCATGGTGTAGTAGAATTGGTGATTAATTTTTGAGACTAGCCAAAAATTAATGCTTTTGTGTTGAAATGTACACGAGGAACTTGATCAGGTCTTGGAAGTACATGGGTGCAAAACAAAGTGGGCTCAGTGGTTCAATCAAGAGATGGATTCAGATGCCAAACTAACCCTACTCTTGTGTCCTTGTATATCAAGTCAATTTAGATGATATTCGATTGTAAGTATTGCATAGTATTAAGTTTATCTTTATGGTTGGGGCTTAATTAATGAAACATGTATGTTCACCTAATGTTTCAAGGAGTTAATTTAATAATGACATTGCTTGGCTACCAAATGAGTATTTATTACCCTAGCCTAGTTAACTAACCTTTTCCATCTATCCTTGATCCCTCTCCTAATATCCTGGAGGACTTTGAGGTCTTGGTGGCTAGGGCTGAAGATCGGGATGATTTATCTAGGGCTCTTGGTATGGTGAGAGAGGCAGTTAATGGCCAGCCTAAAATGATGAAATGGTTCTTTTTGGAGATTAATAGAATCAACATTAAGCTGAGGACTATTGCAAGTATGTGTAATTAAGGTTAGGGTTGCCATTGATGTCAACAAGCTTATGTTGTCATTGGTGTCAACTAGTTGAGCAAGAGCATATGGCAAGAATGTGAGTTGGGCTATTGGTGATAGATGAGAAAGTGCTGATGATGTTGTTGATATGTTTCTGATGCTATCTTTCCAAGTGCTTTTGAGAAAATTTGATTAATAATGGAAACAATGTGTTGAAGATGTGTTCTGGCTTACAAAGTAGTGTTTGAGTTTTTGCTCCGCATTTCTTCTATGTTGAAAATCTGCTTGTATGATTTGGATATGTTGTTAAGGGATTTTTAGACATTCTTAATTCAAAATTTAGCATTCTAGATCATTGTGCAGAAGAAGTTGTGTTCACCAGTGTGTGAACAGTGTTTTGTAGAGTTTTGCAGTGTGTCTGATAGAAAGTGTTTTTCTCTACATTTATCCATAGATTGGTTTTAGGTGTTGTGGTTCTAGAGGTGTGCTTTTAAGGTCCATATCTATCCTCAGTTGAAGTGGTTCATGATTTGATGCTCTAGAAGATGATTTATTAAGCATCAGTGTTCACTAGTGTTGTTTGTGTAAACAAGGTGTGAACTTTCTTCAAGGGAAAGTTGTTGTGGAGGAGTTTGTTGGTTTTGAGGTTGTTTTAATTTTTTTGTGGAATGTTCTAGAGTGTGTTCAAGCTTTGTGTGTGGTCCATGAGTTGTGTTTGTCTTTGAGGAAGAGTGTAGTTAAAATATTATAGTGTTAATACATGTTTGGCCGACCTTGTGTGTTTGCACTAATTGTGGAGTTGTTTTGTTGATTGTGGAAGCATGGAGTGGCATGCTTGGATGGATTTAGGTTTGAGATAAGGTGTGTTGAGGTTTATCTTCATTCCTTTCCACCAAAAGAATGTTTTGGTGCCAACCTAATTGAATTTGTATTGGTTAAAGTGTTTTGCCGACCTTGGAGAATGTTTCAAGGTTGAGGATGGTATAAATAAGTGCTGGGATGTTGTATGGGTGTGAACAAGAAGAAGATATGTGTGTGTAGGTGTGAATGATAGAGTGGTAAAGTGTGTGAGGTAGTGCAATATTTCATGTGTTAGGTTACTGGATGCAGTGAGCAGGTGTCTATAATTATTCAATGTGACTGCGAAGGTGTTGGTGATGTTGTGGTGGATTTCTCTGTTGCATTGAGATGTGTCTCTTATTGTAACATTCTTCTCTATCTTCTTTTATGTTCTGGTAGTGAGCCTTTGGTAGTAAGTCTTTCTCTTGGTAGTGAGCCTTTTCTTTTGGGTAGTGAGCCCTTCGATAGTGAGCCCTCTAGAAGTGAGCCTTATTATATTTAGTATTGTTACTACTTTATATTGTAAGCTAATCCTCACCATAGTTTTTCCCTTATTGGGTTTTCCACATAAAATCTGGTGTTCTCTTGTGGTTGATGTTGTTGTGATTCAATTTCTATTGTTTTCTTTTTCATGCTTAATCATCTTAACAATTTAAGGGATAATTAGATTAATGTGAATGAGTTTGAGGGTTTTGTAATTATAAGGTACAACTGATTCACCCCCCTCTCAATTGTCTTGTGCATTCAACAATTGGTATTAGATCAAGGTTCCTTGGAAGAGAGCTTAACAGATTGAGGTAGATCTAGGATGGTGCACAAGAAGGATGTTCCCCTATTTGATGGAACAGACTATGCATTTTGGAAGGTAAGAATGGAAGGTTATTTGATTTCTCTTGGTTATGAGATCTGGAAGTTTGTTGAGTCTACTTATACTATTCCTAAGAATGGTCCAAGTAAATGAGATCAAAGCTTATGAAACCAATGGTAAGGCAAGACATGCTCTTTTAAGTGGTCTTACTAATTCAGAATTGGTGAAAGTTATGAATTTGAAAATTGCTAATGAGGTTTGGGAAAAGTTGAAAAGCATTTATGAAGGAGATGACAAGGTCAAGCAAGCTAAGATGTAGAACTTGAAATCCATGTTTGAGACCATGCAGATGTCTGAAGATGAAAATATCACAAGCTATATGTAGGTGGATGAAGTTTTCAATGGGATTAGAGGTCTTGGTGGAGAACTTGGAGAAAAAGAGGTGGTAATGACGGTACTCAGAACTCTTCCTAAAACTTATAGTCTTAAAGTCTCTGCTATTGAATAATTACAAAATCTGAATCAGTTTACCAGAGATCATTTGTATG
This sequence comes from Cunninghamia lanceolata, assembly GCA_027924645.1. Classification (NCBI taxonomy): domain Eukaryota; kingdom Viridiplantae; phylum Streptophyta; class Pinopsida; order Cupressales; family Cupressaceae; genus Cunninghamia; species Cunninghamia lanceolata. The sequence continues at coordinate 461,977 of BSBN01001616.1, read as the reverse complement.
GTACTTTGATAATTTTTGAAATGAGAGAGTTTGGTACAAGTAGTGTAAAGGTTGAGTCTACTTTCAAGGCTAGTAAATCAGAGAAGACTGTGGAATCAGATCAGGAGGACTTTGATGATCTAGAAGCTAACTTTGTGAGAAGAATGAAAAAGGGTATTGGTAAGTATAGTGGCAAGTTACCTTTCAAGTGTTTCAGTTATGGTAATATAGATCATTATGCTACAAGATGTACATAGAGAAATAAGAAAAGAAAAAATAGGGAAAGCAAAAGAGTAAGTAAGAAAAGTTATTATGTTAGAGAAGATGTAAGTATATCTAATGATGAATCTAATTATGGAGATGATGAGGAAAGTGAATGCTTGTTCATTGCTTTAAAAGATGATACTATTTCTGCTAACTCTTAGGGATGTGTGAAGGAATGTGCTCTTGAGGTAAGTGCTAAGGATGAAGGCACCATGATATCTACTTTTCATGCTAGACGGGAAAAGAACTATTGGATCATTTACATTGGATGCTCAAATCATATGACTGGTGATAAGAGTATGTTTGTTAAACTTGAAAAATATGATGGAGGAGTAGCTAGGTTTGGAGATGATACATCTGCTAAGATATGTGGAAAAGGTTCAATTAGTTTTGATGGAAAACATAACACAAATGATGTTCTTTATGTTAAGGGTTTGAAACATAACCTCTTGAGTGTTAGTCAAATGTGTAGCAAGGGTTGTAATCTTATGTTTCAAGATGGTAGCTATGAGATAAAAAAGGATTCCAGAACTATGATAGTTGTTGGAAGGAGGACTGATGGAAAGTATATCACCTCAAGGGTGATGATGGTTATTGCTTCATGACTTAGATCAGTGAAGTTGGTTATGGCATAGAAGATTGTGTCACATAAATTTTGATAGCCTAGTAAGGATAAGTTCATTCCAAGCTATGAGAGATTTGCCAAAGATTACAAAGTCTATCAATGTTGTCTATAAGGAGTGTCAAGCTGGAAAGCAAGAAAGTAGAAGTTTCAAAGTCAAAGATCAATCTTCTATTGGACTGTTGGAATTGGCGCATACAAGTCTTTGTCATCCTACCAAAGTGAGTTTTCAAGGTGACAGGTATTTCATGTTATTAATTGATGATTATTCTAGGATGACATGGGTTACTTTTCTTAAAGAAAAATTAGAAGCCCTAGATAAGTTTAAAGCATTCAAAGCAATGGTTGAGAATGAAATGGATATGAAAATCAAATGTTTAAGGTCTGATAGAGGTGGAGAATTTACTTCTAATGAGTTTAACATGTTTTGTGAGTATCATGGAATAAAGAGGCACTTATTTGCCCTTAGGACTCCTCAGCAAAATGGAGTGGTTGAAAGAAAGAATATGATTGTTCAAGAAGCTGCAAGGACAATGATAAAAGAAGCAAATCTACTAGAAGTTTACTGGAGAGAAGTAATTCATACTATTGTCAATATACAAAAGAGAGTGTAGGCAAGAGCAAATAGTACAAAGACCCCCTATGAGTTGTGATATGGAAGGATTCCTACTGTCAAGTATTTCAAAGTGTTTAGAAGTAAATGCTATATCAAAAAGGATGAAGAAAACTTGGGTAAGTTTGATGTTAGATTTGATGAAGGTATCTTCCTTGGATATTCTAATAAGAGAAAATCTTACCAGTGCTACAACAAAAGGCTAAGGAAAACTATTGAGAGTGCAAATATCAAGGTTGATGAAGACATACCGATGAATTTAGGAGTGAATTGATATGAATTAGATGATTTTTCATGTAGTGAAGAGGAAAAATCTAAAGAAAAGGAAGTACAATTTGAAGAGGAAGAAGCTCCAAAATAGATTTCTAGAACTCCTAGGTATGTGCAGAGGCATCATTTAGAAGAACGGATCATTGGTGACTAAAGCAAAGGTGTACTAACAAGGAGATCTGCTGAAGAATAGGGAAATCTATGTTTACCTTCTAAAGTTGAACCTAAAACAATGACTGAAGCATGCAAGGATGAGTTTTGGATCAAGGCTATGGAAGAACTAATGCAGTTTGAAAAGAATCAGACTTGGGAACTTGTCCCAAGACCAACAAGAATGTGATTGGAAGTAAGTGGGTATACCAGAACAAACTGAATGAGAATGGAGAGGTAGTAAGGAACAAGACAAGACTTGTTTGCAAAGGCTACTCATAAGTAGAAGGAATAGATTTTGGAGAGACATAAGCTTTGGTGGCTAGAATGGAATCTATCAGAATGTTTTTAGCTTTTGCAGCACATAAGGATTTCAAAGTATATCAAATGGATGTGAAGTCTGCTTTCTTGAATGGTGAGTTGGAAGAAGAGGTATACATAGAACAACTAGAAGGATTTCAGTTGTTAGATAAACCAAATATGGTTTTCAGGTTAAAGAAAGATGTGTATGGATTGAAACAAGCCCCTAGATCTTGGTATGCAAGACTGGAAAGGTATCTACTGTAGCAAGGACTCAAGAAGGGTACAACAGATAGTAACTTGTATTTCAAAGTTGAAGAAGATCAAATTTTGTTAGTAGAAATATATGTTGATGATATAATCTTTGGAGGAAATGAAAGTATGTGCAAGATGTTTGTAGAGGAGATGTAAAAAGAGTTTGAGATGTCAATGTTTGGTGAGATGAATTTCTTCCTTGGGATCCAAATCAATTAGACAGATAAAGGTATTTTCATTTCACAATCTAAGTATGTCAAGGAGATGTTGAAGAAGTTTGGGATGGAATATTCCAAATCAGTTTGTACTCCTATGGTGACTAGTTGCAAGCTAAGAAAGAATGATGAAACCCCTCAGGCTAATTAGAGAAAGTACAAATCAATGAGTGGAGGACTGCTTTATCTAGCTATTACTAGACCGGATATCATGCATGCAATTTGTCTTGTGGCTAGATTTCAAGATCCTAGAGAGTCACATGTTGCAGTAGTAAAGAGGATATTCAGATACTTAAAAGGGACTCCAGATCATGGATTGTGGTATCCAAAGAATTTTTTTTTTACTCTAAGTGCTTACACAGATGTAGATTGGGCTAGTTGTGTGGATGATAGGAAACATACAAGTGGCAGTGCATTCTTTCTTGGATGCAGATTGGTGTCATGGCTAAGAAAGAAGCAAGATTCAGTATGTTTATCTACTATAGAGGCAGACTACAACATCTTGTTACACACAGGTGTTGTGGATGAAGCAAACCCTGAATGATAACAGAGTTGTTTATGAAGAACCAATTCCTATCTTCTATGCTAATACAAGTGCAATTAACATTTCAAAAATATAGTGATGCATTCAAGGACTAAACATATCTCAATCAAGTATCAGTTCTTGATAGAGAAGGTTGCAGAGAATGAAGTAAAGCTTGAGTATGTGTCTACAAAGGATCAGGTTGCTGATATATTCACTAAATCTCTTCCTAAGGATACTTTTGAGTATCTCCAGGAGAAGTTAGGGGTTATTGCTCCTCCTTCTTTAAACTAGATGCATAAGGAAATGCATTAGTCTAGTGGATTTCAAGATTCATTCTTTGTTATGGATTGATGTTGGAGGCTACCTCTCAAGGGGAGTAGGTAGTGGCTTTATTGGTTGTTGCATTCAGGGGGAGTGAGTAGAAAGAGTAGTGAAAGAAAAAGTTGTTGCAAGTAGTGGTAAGTAGTGCAAGTATGTGCAGTATTTTAGGAAGGGAGAAAGAGCAATAAAGAGTTGTGTTACCCTTTGCCATTGATGTCAAAGGGGGAGAGAGGTCAATGTGAAAAAGTAAAGGGAGAGAGAGATATAAGTGTGAAAAAGGAAGAAAAAAGAGAGTAAGCAATATGAGGGGGAGTGAAAGAGAAAAGAAAAGAGTTAGTGTTGTGTTGTCTTGATGGTTTTTCACATTAAGTGTTGCCATCAATGACAAAGGAGGAGATTGTTGCAAGTATGTGTAATTAAGATTAGGGTTGTCATTGATGTCAACAAGCTTATGTTGTCATTGGTGTCAACTGGTTGAGCAAGATCATATAGTAAGAATGTGAGTTTGGGCTATTGGTGATAGATGAGAAAGTGTTGATGATGTTGTTGATATGTTTCTAATGCTAGGTTTTCAAGTGCTTTTGAGAAAATTTGATTAATAATAGAAACAGTGTGTTGAAGATGTGTTTTGGCTTACAAAGTAGTGTTCAAGTTTTTTCTCGACATTTCTTCTGTGTTGAAGATCTGTTTGTATGGTTTGGAAATGTTGTTAATGGATTTTTAGAGGTGCTTAATTCAAAATTTCACATTCTAGATCGTTGTGTTCGCCAGTGTGTAAACAGTGTTTTGTAGAGTTTTGTAGTGGGTCTGAGAGAGTGTTTTGCTCCGTATTTCTCCATAGATTAGTTTTAGGTCTTGTGGTTCTGGAGGTGTATTTTTAAGGTCCATATCTATCCTTAGTTGAAGTGGTTCATGATTTGATGCTGTAGAAGATGATTTATTAAGCAACAATGTTCGATAGTGTTGTTTGTGTAAACAAGGTGTGAACTTTCTTCAAGTGAAAGTTGTTGTGGAGGAGTTTGTTGGTTTCTAGGTTGTTTCAAGTTATTTGTGGAATGTTCTAGAGTATTTTCAAGCATTGTGTGTGGTCTGCGAGTTGTGTTTGTGTTTGAGGAAGTGTGTATTTAAAAGATTATAGTGTTAACATAGGTTTGGCCAACCTTGTGTGTTTGCACTAATTGTGGAGTTGCTTTGTTGATTGTGGAAGCGTGGATTGGTGTGCTTGGATGGATTTAGGTCTGAGCTAAGGTGTGTTGAGGTCCACCTTCATTATTTTCCATTGTAGGAATGTTTTGGTGCCAACCTAATTTGAATTTGTATTGGTTAAAGTGTTTTGCCAACCTTGGAGAATGTTTCAAGGTTGAGGATGGTATAAATAAGTGTTGAGATGTTGTGTGGGTGTGAACAAGAAGAAGATATGTGTGTGTGAAGTGTGAATGACAAAGTGGTAAAGTGTGTGAGGTAGTACAAGCTTTCATGTGTTAGATTACTAGATACAGTGAGCAGAAAGTGTACAATTCTTCAGTGTGACTGCGAAGGTGTTGGTGATGTTGTGGTGGATTTCTCTGTTGCATTGAGATGTGTCTCTAATTGTAACATTCTTCTCTATCTTCTTTTCTATTCTAGGAATAAGCCTTTCTCTTGGTAATGAGCCTTTTCTTTTGGGTAGTGAGCCCTTTGGAAGTGACCCTTATTATATTCGGTGTTGTTACTACTTTATATTGTGAGCTAATCCTCACCATGGCTTTTCCCTTATTGGGTTTTCCACGTAAAATCTACTATTCTCTTGTCGTTGATGTTGTGATTTAGTTTTTGTTGTTTTCTTTTCATGCTTAATCATCTTAACAATTTAAGGGTTAATTAGATTAATGTGATTGAGTTTGAAGGTTTTGAAATTATAAGGTACAACTGATTCACCCCCCTCTCAGTTGTCTTGTGCATTCAACAAGGACCATGCAGGAGAAGTTGGACTGTCAGGGGGAGACTAGTGCTGAGTAGGATAGGGAAATTCTATAGGGATGGGAAGTGATCTCGAAGATGGAGGAAATGGAATGAGAACTTCTCAAGATAAAGGAATATTATGGTAGTAGGATTGAGAGTATGGAGGAGAAACTGGTTTAGATCAATGAGAACCTTGACTGTGTTGTGAGAATCGGCTAGTGCATGATCAAAAATAGCCTTCAAGGTATTCACCTCCTTACTAACAAGTTGAAAGAGATTCGTAAGGATCAAGTTAGGGATCCTACTGTTGAGGATATTCTAGCACTGGAGGATGTTGTTATTACCCATAAGAATCAGGGGGACAAAGAAAAGGGTAAATAGGTAATTGAGAATGATCAAGGTGGCCCATCTACACACACTAGGGGAAGCAAGAAAAAGCACTTTGAAGATGAAAAGAAAGAACTGATGGGTTTTGCCAAGATGCATAAGAGTTTCTATGAGTAGGACTTAGAAGCAACTGACACTTTGAAAAAGTTGCAGTAGTTGGTTGTTTGGCTACTGGTCCTTTTTTACCTTTAACTAGTTGTTGTTAGTTATGTTTTATGGCTGTTGGTTGGTTGTTGGTTGGCTTTCTTATCTTTCATAGCTACTTTTTGTAAAGGTTTTTGGGGTCCCTTCAAAACCTATTTTACCCTATAATAAAAAAACTAACCTCTATGTTTAGTAGAGTCTCTAATTAGACAAGAATAATAATGTTACTTCAAGAATAATAAATTACCAAACAAATATTGATATCTATCTATAAGGAATATAAAGGAATTATAATGGAAAACATTTATAGATTAATTGTAATCCATTATATCAAAATATTAGCCATCAAATAAACTTGAGAAATAAAATAAAAATGTTGAAGGATGAGTGGAAGGTAGGGTGTATAGAGGAGGAAACACAAAATTTAATACTGAGTACGAAATTTATGGAGATGTAGGCAAGGAAATGGTCACACCATTAATTAGGTATAGCATCCCCCTTCCTTACCTTAATTACCTCATGGAAAAAAGGATGAATGACATGTTGGGGGAGAAGATTGGCTCACTTAATTTCTTGAGGTGGCCTATTTTGAGGGATCACAAAATGAATGTGAGTACATAAGGGAGTAGAAAAAAGAAGGTATGCACAAATTAGACTAGAAAAGGTAGATTGTGGGGAAGGATAGCAAAATATTACTGAGAGGAAATATTTTTACAAGTTAAGCTATCCATCTTTGTTTATAGGCACTGCATTTAGGGTTTTTTAAGGTGTATGATGAGTTATTTTTGTAATAAATCCTTTTATGGTACATGCCATAATTGTATGTAGGTGTCCTAGGGTTAAAATCCATTATTTAGTATGCGACAAGGTTGAATAAATATGATTATAGGGTTTAGAATCTTAAAATTATTCATTCCCTCTTTTACATGCACTCCTTGAATGTTAGTAGACATGGTCTAAACAAGGATATTTAGATGAGTTATGGAATTTTTTTGACAAAGTACCTACTATTCTTAAGTCGACCTTAGCAAATGCCTTGTAGTTGGTTTGCACTTAAACAAAGTTGAAGTAGGTAGAGAAACCTTTAGGAAATTCTCACCATTCTTTTGCATATCTTGCCCAACTTAGAGCTAGTAGGAAAAAGGGTTTCTTTTCTAAGTGGTATAATCCATCCTATCTTGATAAGAGCCAAACTAATCTACTATTTTTCCTCCAATTTATACATTTTTGCATAATAGCTTGTTGGTGTTTAAAGCCTTTAATTTTAGTAAGTAAAATGTGCTTTAACCCTAGTAAAACTACAGGGACATCTAGAAATAAATGGGAAGATTTAGGTGATAGGAAAGATTAAAATCTGAGCTTATATTAAGTATAGTTTGATAATCCAAATACTTAGTAAGTTTATTGTGTTGAATTACTGAGTACTAACAACATGATAGATAAAGCTCATTTAAAATGGTTAGCAGTCCTATGATAGAATGATTTGAAATTAATTGACTTATGTTTTGATCTCATGAAAGGATGATACTAGTAAGATACTTTCACTTAGCCCACATCCTGCTCTCCTAAACAACAGTTATGCATGGACAAGGAAGGTTATGTATCAAAGCCCCACTCTATGAGTTTTTCCTTTTTAAATGTTAATAACTATCACTTAATGAATGACCTTTCTCAACCACCTCTAAGTGTAAATAGATCTAAAAGGATGATACTAGTAAGATCTAAGGCACTATTGTTTTAAAACACTAAAGATTCTACCTAAAGGATTAAAAATGTGTATCTAGTTAATTGGGTGTACTTTAGGATTGAGTGCCCTATCTTATGTAAACTTCCCTTGGAGTTTTAGCTATCGCATCAGGCTAAGAAAGGTTTATGTTTCTCTAGTATGGGGTGAGAACCATGCTTGAAGTATGTTCATGGCTTGCAACTAGCTAGGCTGGTATAATTCAAGTTTATATTATACCTATGAACGATGCTTAACTTCATGGTGATAAGGATATGGAAGGTCTAAAAGCACTCCTAAACAAGAAAAGATAAAAATGTAAAACTCATACTTATCATATGACATGGGAGGACAACTCAATTATGAGCCTATAGTTTCAATTTTCTTGTAGCCTAATGCCAGCTAGAGCCAAAGGCCAAGTGCCACTTTCTTTTATCATCCAAACACTTAAGGGTTGAAAATTATGGCCAATTAGCCCTTGAGGGAAGGATGTCTTATAATATCATATATGCCCTAAGTGGTTATAAGACCACATGTTAGAATGGAGTTTAGCATAGGTTCATGTGATAGAGGCCAGGAGCTGACCATCATACATTAAGGATTAGCTAGCTTTCACCAGTACCACAAAGGTCAAGGATACCAGGTGTTATCTATAGCATGATATAGAAGTAGGTTAGCTGGATATCACTAGTACCATGCATATGATGGATGTCAGGAGATAACTATTGTATCTTCAAGAGTAGTTGGCTGGCACCAATAATGGTGATGATGGGTGCCAAGATCTACCCTTGGTATGATAAGGTCTAGTCGGCCTTCACTATTTCCATGTAGGTGATAGTGCTAGGTGCTAACCCATACCAGGATGGTCAGACTTCACTAGTGGCATGGAGTAAAAAGATCTTTCAATCCATTGACTTGAAATGTTCAACAAATTGTGGTGCTCTTTATTTCTAATGGTCTTTTAATTGCACACTTTCCCCAACTAGTGATGGTGACATGTATTATGGGATGCTCATTGGCCATCCTAGCTACTAGTAATCTAGGAAAAGGATGAACCCTCAATGGAGTCTAAAATACATGGTACCCCTTTCCTTCTAGTTGGGTTGTATTTAAGGATGGGTAAGTCTTTGCAAACCTAGTATTAGGATGAGATATGCTAAATAAATGAGTTTCATTCTATTAATCAATGGGAGGTATAACTAATTGGTTTGACCATATTAATACATTTCTCTCTCTTTAGTATGCATAAGTGGATCTGCCCAACTAAAATTGTTGTAGTATGAGTCAACCTTCATGTGCAACCCTTTAAGGTGTTAATAATGAATTCCCTAGGGCTAAGAGGTACATGAATTTCACTTTTAGACTACTTTACTGAGATGCATAGGTGAGGCTACAAACCTAGACCTAGGAAGGCCTTAGAATGGATTGTTGTGAGAAGGCTTTAGAAAGAAATCAATTATTGGCATTATTTACTAATTGTTGTATATTAATAACTCTTGCATATTGTCTGATCTTGTTAAATGAAGGAAACTATTTTATTATATGATGAATATAGTGTACAATCTAACCATGATCAGTTTGTTAACTAGTTCAACCATGTGAGATTACTAATCTTGTATGTGTGTGGAATTACTTACATTCTAGAACTATTTGTAAAATAAAAACAAAAAATTCATGATTACCATGGAGGTTCTTACACTAGTATCAGAGGCTTAGGTTCCAACTTTGGACTAAGTGCTACCAACTTTTGTATGTACTAAAAATTTTCTTTTCGTTTTGTAGCCATGGGCTGTGGAAAGAAAGGAAAAGGGAAGTCTTCAAAAATACCTCATGCACCACCCAAGGACCTGGACATTTCAAAGGAACCTATAAAGACCCACCTTAAGAAGGAAATTGAAACCATATCTGACTTAGAGCCCTTGGTTGTGGCTCTTAAATGACTGAAATTAGAGTGCAGAAGAGATATTGGCGGTTCCTCCATCAACCGAAAGCCAATGAAAAAGGACCTTTAGCCTGTAAACAAGACAAAACCATTAGTAGTTCAAGATTTTTCATTTGGTTATGGGAATAATGCTCCAATGTTGACCAAGGGGGCTATTATTGAATATGAGCATATTCATCGAAACATGAGTGTAATTGGGGAAGCCTCTAAGGAGGAAGGCCCCAAAGAAGAATGAGACATTGTCATGTAATGTGTATATATATAGAGAGAGAAAACTATGTAACTCTGATGATGATAGTACTAAATAAACATCATCATGTTATATACCATGTAAATACTAATGGAACAAGGGATATATATATAATGTGGTATTAAATCTCTTCTTGGCATTAGTTGTATTTCTATTGGGTTGAATACTGAGCTCATTGTGATGATTTAACTTTAATGGCATATTAGAATTTTTTATGTAACTATTAAGAAATTAATTTAGGAAATATTAATCTACCATAGATAATTGATTGTAATTTCTTGCACTCATAGAGTTAGTTATTAGGGACCATGAGGGGACCAAGTCGAAGAGTGGTGACTCCAAGTCTAGTTGAGATCCTTCATGCTAGAAAGAATGTAACTCCCCCATCTATTGGGGTGCTAGAAGAGATTTGAACAAAGATGAATTCTCTCGAGGCAAGAATAGCATCTCAAGAACAACAAATTAAGGAGTTGATGAGGCAAAAGGATCAAGTGATGAATCATAATACAAGGTTGGGTACTGACGAACATGCTATGGAAGTAGAAAAACCCTTTAATTATGACTATATAGGAGAAAATCAGATATGCAAACATAAACCAAATACAATTGAAACTAATACAATTTTACCTTCCTTTGCATAAATGAAATGCCTACACCGATCGAGCGAATTGAAATGCACCCTATTCCAATTGATTACTCTTTGCTACTTTGAGATGTGGGTTGTTCTAAAATTGTAATGTAAATATGATCTCCCAAGAATGATGATGACAACATAAGTTTACTTGAACGAGAGATGTCAAAAATGGAGAATGAGTCTTCTTTTTATAGACATGTGAGAAATTAGATCAATGGTTGAGGAAGGTTGAGAGAATGTGCGTGAATCAAAAGAGGACAAGTGTCCAAGCCTTCTCATGCATCAAGGGAGTTAACAGAATTGATTGGAGAGTTGACTGAGATGATTGATAAATGAACTAAATTGATTGCTTTGTTGACTGAGCTGATTGATTAGTTAACTACATTGACTAATTAGTTAACCGATTTGATTGATGAGTTAACTAATTTGATTGATGAGTCAACTATTTTGATTGTCTATTAACTACTTCTGATTGGAGGAATTTATGGTGGATGAAGATAAATGGGAAATTAAATAAATAATTATTTAATTTCATGTGCCTATTTGGTAATTGAATTAACTATTATTTTTAATTCAATTTGGAGGAAATAGATTATTTAAATAAATATTTTAGAATTTATTTAAAGTGGAGGGAAATTTGAATATTTAAATAAATAATTTTGATTTTATTTATTTAAATTGGACAAATAATGATTTAATTAAATAAATTATTTAATTAATTTAGAGGAATAAATTGGATTAATTAAACAATCAGGGATTATTTAATTAACATAGAGGAATAAATTAGATTAATTAAACATTTAGGGATTATTTAATTAACATAGAGGAATAAAGTTGATTTGATCAACAGATGAACTAAGAATTATTTAATTAAAGAGGTACGACAGATGAAAGCCTGACCTGTGAACATGTCAATTTTAGGTGTCTACATTTTGCCCCTCTTTGAGATGGTGTTGCAAAGTAACTGTTGTCACCTAGAATTGCACCCTACTTGGAGAGAGTCCAAGCATTCTAATGACACAATGGGGATGATCTCGAAAGTGTGGGACTTTGTAAGTTGAGATTGGACCTCCAGAGAAGGTTGGTTCCTCATTCTAAGCCTAATGATTAGAGAAATATATCTAAACCTAGTGCTAATGCTGCAGGGGAAAAGGGTTAGAAGGAAACTAAAATGAAAGGGTGATACACCAGATTTAAATGTGTTTGGTTGCAACTGAATCGACATAGTAATAATCTCACAACTGGAAAGACTTACACAGACTCATATTGATCCTAATAGAGGTCAAGATAGAATAATGGGGGAATGAAAGGGACCGTTTTACCCACAATACACTGCCCACACTAATCCAAAGAGCAGACACAGTGCTAAAATTATAAAAGAGAGGAAAAATACTAGTTTTTATTGATTATAGAGGCCAAATAGCCATTACAAAATAGAGAATAATGCAAGGAGATAGACGCAGAGCAACCAATTACATTCATTGGTGAACAAAACTAGAGACATGAGAGGATCAACATAAGAGCACAGTCCATCAAATCTAGTTGCTCCTACAATTGCATTATATAGGTCTGGTTGCAAAAATCCTCTATCCTATAGCATCCCAGAAGAACATCCAACAACAATACATCTATTTCACATGTATATATATAGCATTTTATTTCATTGTAGTAGCAATGGAAGGAGGAAGAGTGGTCAACAAGCAAAAGCTGCTACCCATGCTGCATTAACTCATTTTGGCATCCCTGGGTTTCACTCACATGGCTATATCGGAAAGTATCTTAGCTAGAAGGGACATCCACGTGCAAGAATTCATGGCAGAAAATATCTGGAACAGGGGCAGATGAAAGATATTTCTGGGTCCTCAAAGCAAGTAGCTGAGTTGTATACCTGCAAAACTAAATTCAAAATAATATCTGAAAAGGGTAGATGAGAAGATCTGATTCACATTGAAGGCAAACAAGACAAATCACCCCCTGGCAAAGCTTTTACAACACTTTAAATCCCTTACTCTTCTAAATTTCTACATTTTTTATCACTTGAGACCTTTGAATAGTTGGGCTCTGCAATACTTAATTCAGCTGCTGAGATGTCCTGTCGGCTAGAGCCAACACATTCATCTCCAGAGTCGGTGACCATCCTGCACACTGTCAATTTTATCTTTGCTGCAAAAGGACTGTCATTTGTATGCATACAGACATATAAAAATGGATACACTGTAAAAAAAACTGATGACGTCACCATCCTAAAGAACATGGTGGAAGAGGAGATCTGGATGATGTCACCTGCATATCAGGTCCTTCAAACTGTTCAATTTTACACATGCAATTTCTTCATTCGCTTTTTGCATATACAAGTTTTGTATATATCAGGTTGTCGGGAGACCTCAAACTGAGTCATACGGATAAGCACTTTTCCTACTGATACACTCCTTCATCTTCTATTTTTTGCATCCATCGGGCTATCGGAGAGACCCTCAAATGAGTCACACCGATAGGCCCATCTCCCACCGATATACATTTTCATGTGCATCGGCCTATCGGCGAGACCACAAACCAAGCCCTGCCGATAGGCATATTTCCCATCGATATGCTTTTGCATGTGCATCGACCTATCGAAGAGACCTCAGAAAGCGTCTCTTTGATATACAATTTTCTCGCCGATGAGCCTTTGTATATCCCTTTTTTCATATGCTTTTATATATGCGATACAATCACATGTGCATACAAAAGTGGATCTCAATGCTGTTATGAAGCAAATTAGAACTGGGTTCAGGTTCAGGAATGCAGCCTGCTCCTTTATATATCACTTTGTATCTCACCTTGTAAATGCAAATACATCAGGCTATCAGGGAGACCTTGATTTGAGTCATGCTGATGTGCAAGTCTCTCACAGATGTGTCTTTGTATCTCCCTCTTTTGTATTTGCCTTTGTATATCACCTTGCATTTGCTTTTGTATATCGCGCTATCGGAGAGACCTCAAACAGAGTCATATCGATATGCAAAAGTGCCACCGATGTGTTTTTTGTATCCTCTTTTGCATATGCAGATACATGCAATCAAACATATAAAAGTGCAACACCTTCGCCTTTTCAAGCCAATTGCATTTTACTTTTGGGTTCGGAATTGTATATGCCTTTGTATCCACTTTTGTATATGCCCTTGTATATGCAATATGCAAACAAATATACATACAAAAGCATACAAAGATGCATACAAGGAACCTGATACAAACAAAAATGTATATGAGATACAAATTCAACCAAACAATAAAAAACCCCCAAGCAGAGGATGACATCACCCTCATATGCATAAAATGACTAAGTATGAAAACTAAGAAATCTCTGCAATGGGAGGCAATTGAAGACAAAGGGTTTTTGGGATTTTCTAGGTTTTTTGCAAGGATTATCTAAACAAGTTTTTGGGAAATTTTGCAAGGCATATCATGAGGAATTAAAGGATTTAGGCTTGCAAGGTCAATTTCCAAAGGATATCCAAGGGATATTCAAGGTGAACCATTTGACTCAGGACAGAGGAAAAATAGGTCAATAGTAACATCATTTCAAAGAAGTTTAAAACATAGTGCTATGTTGGATAGAAGAAGATATTGATCTAGAAGAATAATATGATTAGATTATAAATGATGATGCCCCAGTCAGGTAGAAGTACCTAGTAGATTAATTTATAGGTTAAATGATGCCCCCTCGAGAGGACAGATGAATTGGAAGAATACGGGTGTGCTCTTGAAATGAATGGATATGAAGAAAAGGAGATAGAAGATGGAGAACATAGAAAATAAAAAATGGAGAAGATAAAAGGATAGATGATGGACAAATGATTAAAAAATGATGAGGATAGAATAAATAATTGAATGGGAGAAGTTACGCTAACATGTATAATAGAGCAATCCTTTATTTTGATATAGCATAAGGATATTATGCACCAAGGTATAAGAACCAGGGTGACCATGTATCCAATGCTTAAGACAATTGACTCTGCAAACAAACGGTTTGAGTTTATTACTACTAGGTATAATAGAACCTTGTCGGATAGTTGAATGGAAAATAGTCTTAGCATAGAATAGTCTTAATACAAAGAAGGTCTTTGCAGAGCCTTAGATGTAAAAGATATTGATATGCAAGATGCTAATCCCATCACACATAAGATAGATATTAGACCTAATAGGAGAATAAAATCATCCCTCAAACACAACATACGAAAGCAATGACTATGCCCCAATTTATACAGTATCACCACATACCAAGGTATAGAAAGATCAAGGTAGCTTTGAATGTGTATTTTAAAAGGGACAAAAGATAAATCAAAAGAAAAAAATTAAACAAATGATAAAACCAATAGACAACCAACATGTTTTCTTGCTAAAGAGGGTATTCCAGATAGATTTGAGGCCTTATCATAGGAAAGATGTATTTGTTAAAGGCTTTGGATCCAATATGTATGAATATGCCTAGATATAGGCAAATGGTATGTGGTGACGTATTGCTTTTCTAGGAGTAGTCTTTTTGTTTCATATTTAAATAAGCACTTTTAAACTTCCACAAGGATGCATAGTTCGTTTTTGCTTGAGTTAGTCATGTCTAGGTGGTAGATGGATAGGATGGATTGTGGTAAATGGATGAAGTGACAAAGATAAATTTGTTATGGGTTGAGATGGAGGTTGGAGTGAATCGTATGTGCCTGAGTACTAGATACTTCCTTCGTATTCCAGACTACCTACATACCCTATATCCACTGGATCAAGGTACATTACAATGGTGATGATGATGATATGTAGTTTTGGGTGATGTGATGAGATGGGGAAATGTGATGAGAATGGTTAGGTGAAATGATGACATCTTATGTACCTAAGTACTGGATACTTCCTTCATATTCTAGACTGCCTACATACCCTATATCCACGGGATCAAGATACATTAAGACTGAGATGAGATGATGATATGTAGTTCTAGGTGATGTGATGAGATAGGGAAATGTGATGAGAATGGTTAGGTGAAATGATGACATCTTATGTACATGAGTACTGGATACTTCCTTCGCATTCTAGACTACCTACATACCCTATATCCATGGGATCAAGATACATTAAGACTGAGATGAGATGATGATATGTAGTTCTAGGTGATGTGATGAACGTGTCGATTGATGAGGTGTTATGAAAGTAAGGATGGATAATAAGAGTGTTGATGAATGATGATGGCTTTTTGAATGATGAGGGAAAGTGTGAATAATGCCCTTGATGTAAACGAGGATCCATTCCTAGCCTTAGGTTAAGGAAACTTGCCTCCATTCCAGTAAGGGGTTTTATTATGGAGAAAGATGACTAACCATGGATGGCCTAACTATGAGTGAAACTGACTATGGATGGGACTGACTGTGGATGAAACTGACTATGGATGAGACTGACTATGGATGAGACATGGATAGAATGTTTAACACTAACCAATTCCTAAGCCATGATAGATGGACAATTGGGAATGTGAAGGTCAATAAGTTTTATTATGTATGGATGGGTTTTTATTATGGAATGATATGGATGGATGGGAAGAGAATGAATAGACGGTAGTGCTGACTCCTACACATAGCCCAAGGCACCTGTTTACTAGGTTTTCACCAGAGGATGAACATTTTTTTGTTATTTTTCTATTTTTTTTGTTATTTTTCTATTTTTTTGATTTTTTTGTTATTTTTCTATTTTTTCTATTTTTTTGATTATTTTTCCATTTACTGCTAGGATAATCTCAAGGATCAGGCATAGAATTTCTTGAGATGAACACTATTGATGGGCTCATCAAGAGGAATTCCTTCAAGTGTTGCTAGGGAGTATACCCCTGATCCATATGTTGCTGTGATGATGAAAGGGCCCAACCAGTCAGGCTCAAATTTACCCTTCTTTTCCCTATCTTGCATGTTTCTCTGATTTTCCTTCAGGACTAGATCATCTACTTGGAACTGCCTTTCTTTTATTTTCTTGTTGTAGCTACGGCGTAGTCGGTTCTGGTAGACCTAAAGATGATTTAATGCTGCAAGGCATCTTTCATCTAAAAGCTCTAATTCATGTAGCTTGGATACTCTATACTCTTCTTCATCTATCAAATGTTGCAGGGAGATACAAAGTGATGGGATCTTGACCTCTATAGGCAAAATGACTTCTATTCCATACACCAAAGCATAGGGTGTGGCTCCAGTTGGGGTTCAGATACTTGTTCTATAGGCCCAGAGGGCAGGATTAAGCTGGAGATGCCAATCACGGTTGGCTTCATTGACTATCTTTTTTACTATTTTTAGGATTGTTTTGTTTGAAGCCTCAACCTGGCCGTTGCTTTGAGGATAGTATGACATAGGAAACCGATGTTGGATATGGTACTCTGTGCATAATGCATGGACATCTTGGTCTTTAAAAGGTTTACCGTTATTGATTACTATAGCCATGGGGATACCATTCTGGCAAATGATATAGTTTAGGATAAATTGAGAAATTTGCTAGCCAGTTATGTAGGTCATGGGAATAGCTTCCACCCACTTTGTAAAATACTTAGTGATGGTAATTTTGAATTTATGGCCATTGGAAGAGGAGGGATGTATCTTACCTACAAGGACGAAACCTCGTTGTGAAAATGGCCACATAGTGGTCATTGGTTGCAGCCGATGAGCAGCTGCATGAATCAAATCGTCATGTTGTTGGCACTGAAGACATTTCTTGGTGAACTAGTTGGCATCTTGTTCCATTGTGGGCCAGAAATATCCTATTCTGAGCAACTTCTTTGCTAGGTTGGGACTGGTGGAATATGCTCCACAAATACCCTCGAGTATATCTCTTAAAGGAGTTTCAGATTCTTCCGAGTTTAAACATCTTAGGAAGCTACCATCAAGACTCCATTGGTATAGTGTATCTCCTATGATGGTGAAAAAGGAGGCTCAACGGATGAAGGTTTTCTTTTGGGTTGATGTTAGATCAGATGGGAGGGTGATTATGAAGGTAGTTGTATATATCCTGATACCATGTCGAGTTGGGACCAACAAGCTCACAGATGATTTTGGTTTGCAAAATATCAATAGATGGTATCAGCAGCTGGTCTACCAAGAACTCAAAATTCTGTATGTTGGTCGACATGTCTAGAAGAGACCCAATAGTCGCCATTACATCAGCAACCTTATTGTTAACTCTTGGGATTTGATCAAAGGAAAGACTGCAAAAATGTTATTTATAGTTGTCAACCATTTTCTTGTAGGGCATCAACTTGTCATCCTTTGTTTGATATTTGTCTGTGACTTGGTGAATGACAAGTTGAGAATCTTTGTAGACATGAAGCTATTTGATATTCCACTGGATAGCCATTCGGAGACCTATTAACAATGCTTCATACTTTGCTATGTTGTTGGTACATGGGAAAGCAAGCTAATATGATTTAGGGATACAATCACCTTGTGGGCTGAAGAGGATCCCTACGCTAGGACCATGCTGAGTGTATGATCCGTCAAAGTATAGTTTCCACTTGACTGGTGTAGAAAGGTTAAAGATCCCTTCATCTAGAAACTCAAATAGCATGGGGTGCCTCAGCTAGTTGGTTTGCGATTACCTACCCTTTGATAGCCTTTCGGTCCACATATTCAATGTCAAACTTTGTTAGGATCATTACCCTTTTCACGAGGCGGCCTATAAGAGTTGCTTTGGAAAGCAAGTATTTCAAAGGATCAACCTTGGATATAAGATTTGTATGCTAGTTTAACATACAGTGCCACAACTTTTGGGAAGTGAACACTACTGCTAAATAGGCTATTTCCATGGGGGTATAGTTGAGCTCATATCCTACTAGAGTGCGACTGATGTAGTAAATGACCTATTCTGTACCTGAGTCATCATTTTGTGCAAGAAGTGCCCCCGAGGCTGCTGATGTAGTGGTGATGTAAAGCAATAGAGGTTTCCCTATTACTGGAGGCATCAACACTAGTGGTGAAGCAAGATAAGTTTTTAGCTGTTCAAATGCATCTTGGCACTTACTATCCCATTTGAATGAGACATCCTTGTGGAGTAAGTGCGAGAAGGGTTGACATTTGTTAGCCAGTTGTGAGATGAATCACCTGATGGACTATAGCTTTCCCTGAAGACTTCTTAGCTATTTAAGGTTACTTGAAGGAGACATTTCAACAATAGCTTTGACTTTTGTAGGGTCGACCTCAATGCCTCCTCTTGATACAATATATCCCAGTAGCTTGCCTGATGTTACACTGAAGACACACTTCTTTGGATTTAGCCTGTTGATACTTCTCTAGCTAATCAAATATCTACTCTAATGCTTTCAAGTGATATGCCCTTCTAGACTTACCTAGGAGGTCATCGACATAATCTTCCATAATGGTATGGAATAGATCATGAAAGATTATCATCATTGCTCTTTGGTAGGTAGCGCTAGCATTTTTGAGGCCAAAAGGCACGACCTGCCAATAGTAGTTTCCCCAAGGACATGTGAAAAGCCATTTTATCTTGGTCTTCAGGTGTGATCATGATTTGGTTGTAGCTAGAAAAACCATCCATGAGGGAAAACATTTCATGGCCCGCCGTTAAGTCCATGATGATGTTGATGTTGGGTAATGGGAAATTGTGCTTGGGACAGGCTTTATCAAGTCTTTAAAGTCTTCACAAATGCGAATGCCCCCATTTGGCTTAGAAATAGGTACCGGATTTGAAACCCACTCTGTATAATCCATAGGACGTATGAATTTGGCATCAAGTAGCTTCTCAAGCTCAACTTTGACTAATAGAGCAATTTGTGGATGCATCTTGCATAATTTCTTCTTGATTGGTTTAGCTCTTGGTAAAATTGATAGATGATGGACTACTAATGCAAGATCCAACCCTGGCATGTCAGCATAAGTCCATGCAAAGTTAATTGCCTTTTTCTAAAAGAATGTTGTGAAGTCTTTATGTTCCTGTTGAGATAAATAAGCTACTAAGAAAGTAATCTTTGGATTTTGGGTCGTGCCCAAATTCATATCTTGTGATTTCTTCACCAATAAAGAAGATTTCTCCTAATATTTCGATGGTGGGGGAAGGTCAAATCTTTCATCCTTAGGCACCTCAAAGAGGTTTTCACTATTGGATGCATCCTTTCTTTTTACTATTTTGAGATCAGAAGGTGCCTCAAAGAGGTTTTCACCTAAGGATTGATTTATTTTATTCATATTTTTGCAACTGAAAGATTTGGCATTCTCCTCAAAATATGCGATAGGAGAGAGATCCATGACAAAACTTGCTTTGTGGTCACCTTGGAGTATACCATCTCGAAGTCCCATAAATTCTATAAGCGCTTCATCGTTTTGAAAAGTGTCTAGGACAAGAGGCCCTTGTTGGTCCCAATTAGGTTGGGATACACAAGAGAAATAGTTTGTGTTTTGGTTGTAGAGGTAAGGGATATAGATGAGATCATGAAGATAGAGGATTCCTCAAATAAATCAGTGAGGTGAAGATGGGAATTGTCAATGGTATCCTCCATAGATGTCTCTTCTATAGGCCAAGCCTTAGCCATTTCGTCGAGTATAAATTGGATGTCTGGGGAGCTGGATACCTCCTTTCTAAATCCCAAACCATATTTATTAAGCTTCCTCGTGATAGATATGGGTTCTATAGTTCCTTTCTCATGAAGACCGAGTCCTCCTTGTCCTTTATAGCCCATATTTTTTACAATACGATGGCCATTGTTGTACTTGTCCACAGGTAGGATAACTGGTTCGTTTTCATCTTGGAAAAGGCAAGAGGATATATCTTCAATGTTCTCATCTTCTAGGTTGCATTCATGGATGAAGATAGTTGGGGGTATAGGTTTGATGGCCTTCTTCTTGCTTACTTTTTCCACAGGAGGTTAACCATAAGACTTCGGTGATAAGGTCAAGTTCCCTATACAACAAGAGTTCTACAAGTCATACTCTCTAAACCCTACATTCTTGTACTGAACCTTGACCTCAGGTATGTCTTTCTTAGGCGATGTGGTAGATAAGGTGGTGGGATCAACATATGAGGATGAAGGATGAGAAACTTCATTTTTGGGTACTTGGTTGAAATTTAGGTATCTACCTTGCATGGTGTGATAGAATTCGAAAGGATTCAAATCTCCAAGAATGGTAACTTCTGTACCATGGTAGGGGAATTTTAAACATTGGTGATAAGTTGAGGGTATGACCTACATGGTGTAAATCCATGGGTGACCAAGGATGACGTTGTATGGGAGGTCAAGGTCCAGTACTTGACACCAAGTTTCAACTAAGATTCCCTTTCGGCGTCAGCATAAGCCTTGATTGTCATTGTTTTAGACGAATCAATAGCATCAACCGAATATCCCAATTGTTTTAACAACTTTAAAGAATAAATATTGAGACTAGCACCACCATCTATAAGGACTCTATTGACTCTACATTGGTGGATGTACACTTCAATGTGTAAGGCTTCATTGTGACATGAATTTTGAAAAGGTATATCTTGCTCTATGAAGACCAAGTGATGTGGAGAGGTGATATGTTGTATCATGGCTTCGAATTGGACAATGTCAATGTTTTTAGGAATAGTTGACTCTTTGAGGGCCTTTTCAAGGATGTCCCTATGCTCAGGCAAAGTGTGAAGAAGATCGAGAATGGAGATGAGCGATGGAGTTTTACCCAAGTGATCGAGTAGATTATACTCTAAAGCGGGTTTATTGTTTGAGGTTTCCCCACGAAGGGTAACACGACCTTGTCAAGTGGTTACAACATAGTCAGGAGCTTTCCCTTTGATGGTAAGAGTGGATACTGTACTTTCACTAAAATAACCAACAACCGAATCATATATTCTCGATAAGTTATTTACGTCTTTACCTTTATTGCTGGCATTGTTTCCTTTTCCATGAGGAGGGAATGGATCATCATAAATACCAAGGTCTTTATTTGTTTTTGGTGGAGGAGTGCCATCGATGACAACTTCTCTGTGATCAATGAGATTATGGATGAGGGTTTTCAGTTTCATATATCACAGTGTTTTGTGTCCTTTCATGCGATGGAATTCATAGTATTTGTTGTCCTTGTACCATGCGGGTTTAAATGTTGGTTCTTCATATTGTCTTGCTTCTAGTAATGTGATTAAGCCATTTTGTATCAATTTCGCAAGGACATTTTTGATGGGTTCCCCTAAGGGAGTGAATCTATGTTTGGTTGCAAAGTCTGGTTTTGGATTGTCTCTGAAAGGGGTGGAATTGTCCTTTTGCGGTGTTTGGAGTGTAAGAGGTGTTTAGACTATTTGAACATGTTTGGCATCCACAACACCATCTCCAACAACATTCTTGTTTTTAGCCCAAAAGTGGGGCTTGTCATTTGATGCAAGAGTATTGTCTTTTGTCTCTGTGAAAAATTTCACCAGTCATTTAGCGATAAGGGCCTTTTCTATGTTGGTTCATTTTGAAATGACTTCCTCAAAGGAGATAGCATAGTGCATTTGTAGCTAAAAGCTAAGTTCTTGGTTCAAGTTTTGGACAAATATGTTGACCTTTTGTTTTTCAGGTATTTGCCAAGGGCATCTACTAGCCAATTCCTCCACCATTGCAAGAACGAGGTGAATGTTTCTCCATTTCTTTGTTTTTTGTTACATAAGTCTATCATGGAGATTTCTTGTTCAATGTTAAACAAGAAATGGTTAACAAACATCTCAGCAAGATTAGTAAAGGATTTAATACTTGGAGGTAATCATAAAAACCAATCCATGGCTTGTCCTCCAAGACTATAGGAGAAGAGGCACAAGAGATAGGTATTGTCGTGAGTGACCTCTAAACAAGCCATGTAGAGTTCCCATAAATGCTCTTGAGGATTGCCTTTTCCTTTGTATTTGTCGAATTTAGGTACCTCAAAGTTTTTAGGAAAAGGGAGCATTGGGATAGTGCAATCAAACGGATAAGGACAAACTTCCTCAAATGAGAAAGTCTTTTTGGTGTTTCCGAGTGTAAGGTCAGAAACCTGTTTTTGCAAGTTTTGGAGTGTGAGCTCAAGTCCATATTGTGGCGGTGGTTGTGTCTAATATTGATCGATGGAAGAAGGTGGTTGTTGAGAGTTGGACAGTGGTTGTTGGTAGTTGTTGATAGTTATGGTTTGGAGGTTGGTGATAGTTTGGTGGGGGTTGTTGGTAATTAGATGGTGGTTGTTGATAGGTATGGTTTGGAGGTTGTGTATAGTTGGATGGTGGTTGTTGAAAGTTGGATGGTGGTTGTTGGTAGTTTTGGAAAGGAGTAATGGGTAAGTTGGTTGTGGAAGTATGAGCGTGAGATACTTGTGGAGGACTCATATAAGTATTGTTGGGAATATATGAAGATGTTTGTTGTGGATTAGTAGAGGTGTTGTGTGGGATAAAAGAAGATGATGGTTGTGATGGATAAGTAGAGGGATTGTTTGGGATAGAAGTTGTGATGTTTGAGGAAGGTGGATTTTGTGATTTAAAAATGGGATTTCTTGGACTAGAAGAAGGTCGTTTTAGTGATTTAGGAGAGGGGTTGGATGGTCTTGAAGAAGATGGTTGATTGGATGTATGAGATTGGTGTTGGACCCTTATGTATGGTGGTTGTATGAGTGGTTCAATTGGTATTTTGTGGAACATGTTTGTTGAAGGAAGATTGTTAGTTGGAAAAGAAGGTGGTAATGTGGATGTTGTGGGTAATGAAGATAGACGACCTCCACTCCA
Organism: Cunninghamia lanceolata; assembly: GCA_027924645.1. Classification (NCBI taxonomy): domain Eukaryota; kingdom Viridiplantae; phylum Streptophyta; class Pinopsida; order Cupressales; family Cupressaceae; genus Cunninghamia; species Cunninghamia lanceolata. The sequence goes on along the minus strand of BSBN01001616.1, from coordinate 438,733 downwards.
AATAGTCATGGAGGTGCTAAAGATATCCCTCTCCCAGATTTGAGAAGTATCAAAATCCTAAGGCAATTGAGCTCCTTTTTGAGCAAGTAGATGGAAGTAATGATCGCAATTTGCCTCCAACATTTTACCAATTTTCTCCAAGATCATGGGGTCTTGTAGGCCATCATCTAGTTTGGGGGATTCTTCATGTGTTTGTTGATGAAGATTTTGGGATGAAGAGGTACCTACCATATACCCTGTAGGAACAAAGACGTTAGAGTCCATGCCCGTGGTAAAATTTGATGCATCAATAAGTACTTCGGAGGTAGGTACCTCAGGATTGCCTTGCAGTGGATTTGGAATGTTTTCCATGGTTTGGTTTTGTTTTCATCAGGTGGTAGGCATGTGATTTGGGTGAATGATTGGTTTGATTAAAAGTTATAAAATCTAGATCAACAGATGTTGGCTTTTTGATTATCTACCCTGAAATAGACTAATGACTTCGAAGGGAGACAAGATAAGGCTACAGTGAATTTGGCTATTCTTAAAAGGAGATCCCCTTTGAAGGTAGGTTTGTTCATCGGTTGGTTTGACACTAATTGGTCAAGAAGACAAATTAGGATATTGTATGATCTATATTTTGGGATGCAATAACCAAGTCAAAGGAATGATGTGATAGTTTGGGATGGGTTTGAAAATGATTGTGGATGAAGATGGAATGAGGGTGTTTGGTTTTGGATTTTTTTATTTTCTTTAGATTTTGGATTTTTTTTACCAAAATGAGGACGCAAAAGGGGAAAGTTTACGATATGTTTTTGGATTTTGTGATATTTCAGAAAATGAAAAGGCTAAACGGTAAAGTTCTATACTATGTTTTTGGATTTTGGATTTTTGGAAAATGAAAAAGGCTAAAAGATAAAGTTCTATACTATGTTTTTGGATTTTGGATTTTTGGAAAATGAAAAGGCTAAAAGGTAAAGTTCTATACTATGTTTTTGGATTTTGGATTTTTTGAAAATGAAAAGGCTAAAAGGTAAAGTTCTATACTATGTTTTTGGATTTTGGATTTTTTGGAAAATGAAAAGGCTAAAAGGTAAAGTTCTATACTATGTTTTTGAATTTTGTGGAGATTTTGGCAAGAAAAACACAATAGACAATAGACACAAATGACTATTTTCAACAAAAGTGTGCATGTTTGTGGCTCAAAAAAAGCCCAAGTTTTCATAGGTATAAACACAAGTTGCAAAACAAGATCAAGCAATATTTATCCCTAAAGACATGGCTTCATTGCAGTAGTTCAGATCACAACTTAGATCTCCATCGACCAAATGTCATTCCATAAAAGTTACATACATTTGTGTCTTTGTGAGAGACGATAGGTAGGGATATCTCACCCTCCCCCTGAAAAAGCTACAAGTAGGCCACGAGTAGCTTATACCAGCCGAGGGATTGCTACCTCTTCTCAAGGGAGGCAATGGTGAGTATTTTGAGGGCTTGTATCGATTCCCCTTGCACTGAATGTTACCGCAACATTCAGAGGTGAAACAGGTGACCACTAACTAAAGGTTTTTAGTCAATTCGGGGACCAACACCTTGTGAGCATGTAGCAAGCTACTAAAATCTTTGACCAAACCTACTAAGAGTCTCATATACCACCCACAATGCAAAAATTTATTTTCACAAAGTGTTGGTATGCTTGTTTTCAATTTGGCACTGTAAGGCAAGGCTGACACTGATTAAGACTTGGCTTTCGCCTTATCCAATTTATATAGCGGCCTAAATGAAAGATCTGCTTAGGGTCGTCCCTTTTGGATGAAGCACAATCCAAAAGTAGGCCCTTCTAAAGGATAAATGAAATTAAAATCAAGCATGTCACACAAGTGTTCAATTGTCCCATTATAAGAAAAAGAAGGTGCAACTAGACAAGGCACACACACGATTATAGTTGTCAATTGTCCCTTAGGAAATTGAAGTGTTTGCATTCATGTCCATTGTCCTTTAAGAATTTGAAGTGTTTGAATTCGCATCCATTGTACCTTAAGAAATTGAAATGTTTGCATTCATGTCCATTGTCCCTTAAGAAATTGAAATGTTTGCATTCATGTCCATTGTCCCTTAAGAAAGCAATGTGTTCCTAAGACTTATTGTAAAAAAAGATTATCTTCAATGGACGTTCTACACCAAAATTAGATTAGTAGTCTCAATGGTTTATTGTTTTCTTTGTCACACAGTATCAAAGGGGCCTGATGTCCACCTATATTCCATGAAAATAAAAAGGCATCAAGAAGCTTGCAAACCAATTGCTTAGGTGAAAAATGAATAATCTAGACAATTTCATGGAAATATGATTTGTGATAAAAAAAAATAGATATTAAAATTAGAATCTACATGAAATTATATCCTGTTTCAAAAAAAAATTCATGAAAATTTGTTAAAAATGCAAAAGTTATAGTCGTTTGAATTTTCTAAGGTAAGGTTGACTTTGATTGATAATACATGATGATTTTGACCAAGTGGGCTGAAGATACCTATGCCATTGCGGAGTTTGTCGAATCAACTTTCCAATGACTATAAATTTTTGAAAATCTGACCTTCCTGCAAAAGGTTATGCCAAAAAGAAAAAAAGAGCCTATTGTGACAAGTGAAAGCAAACCTGAGAGTCACTAGACAATTAGCAGTTTGGGCAAAAGTGGTCACATGTGATGGTTTGTTGCTGGCAGTCACGTTTGTTGTTGAGGGTTTAAACATGCCCCTGGTCCTCCATATGATCAAGGGGTGAGGGCCTTAAAAAAATTAAAAATTAAAAATCTAAACCTAATATCTAAACATCAGGGTTTTCTTTGTTTCTATTCTTTTTTTTGTTTTTTTGATTATATTGTTTGAATTTTACGGTTATTTTTTTGTTTTTCGTGCTGTGTGTGCAGGAGTGGGTAGAGGCAGGGAGTTGGGCGGAGCTGAGTGGTGACGTTGGGCATTTGGAGGTGTGGCAGATCGGTGGAGGATGCAGGCAGGGGAGCGGCTGTGAGGCGAAAGGGCTGAGCGGTGGGGAGTTGCAAGCTTAAGGGTGAGCAGAGATTGGGGGCTGAGGGGAAGGGAAGGACGAGGGGTCAAGTAGTGGGGGACAGGGGAAGCAAGGATTGGAGGGGTAGTGTCATAGGGTTAGGCTGAGGGATGAGAGGGGAGCGCGTGGGGATTTGGGTGGGGCTTAAGGGAGATGGGGAGCGGATAGGGCGTTGGGGGTTTGGACTGTGGTGTTAGCAGAGCATGGGATAGGGTAGGCAGAGGGAGATGGAGTAGCGGGGGGACAGGGGACCATCGGGGGATGCAGGGTAGGTCGTAGGGGGAGGGATGGGAGGAGAGGCTGGGGGCGGGTGACCACATAGGGCTGAACCCTATGTGTGGCTTTTTTTATTTTAATTTTTGCTTTAATTTTTTTTTTGGTTTGATTAATAAAAAAATGAAATAAATCACATACTGTAAATTTTTTTAATTGTTTTGTTTTTTGTTTTTTTGATTATTTTATTAAGTTGTTTTATTTTTGGTTTATGCTGGGTGTTTTTGTTTTTGTTTGCAAGGATAGGCGCATAATAGAGGATCGGGTGGGTTTTGGGCAGGGAGTGGAGAAGGGATGTCTATGGGGGGAAAGGAGATGGGTGGGATGGGGGGAAATCGGGTAAGAATTTTTTTTGTTTAAAATTTAAAATTTGTTTTTTTTTGGTTGATTTGTTTATTTATTTATTTATGTTTAAAAATAAAATGCAATCTAAAAAAGACTACTATTTTTTTTTGTTTTAACTATAATTGTTTTTTTTTTTTTTTGCTTTAAATAACAAAAAATAAATTTAATTTAAAATGCTACCTAACAAAATGTTTTTTGTTTTGCAAAAAAAAGGTAAGTTAAAAAAATGTCAAAAATTTTCAAGTAACGAAAAGGGGGGTATTATATGTTAATTTTTACCTCTGAGGCCTTCCGGACGCAACGGTGAGCTCAATTTTTGCGTAGGAGGCCGTCTGTGAAAGTCAATTTCCAAATTTGTAAAAAAACACACCTGAAGCTGTGATAAAACAAACTCAACAAACACTCACAAACAAGATGGGTTAGATTACCAGGCGTGCCAAAATGTGTAGGTGAAAATCAGATATGCAAACATAAACTAAAGACAATTGAAACCAATACAATTTTACCTTCCTTTGCATAAACGAAATGCCTACACTGATCGAGTGAATTGAAATGCACCCTATTCCAATTGATTACTCTTTTCTACTTTGAGATATGGATTGCTCTAAAATTATAATGTAATTATGATCTCCCAAGAATGATTACGACAACATAATTTTACTTGAACGAGAGATGTCAAAAATGGAGAATGAGTCTTCTTTTTATAGACATGTGAAAAATTAGATCAACGGTTGAGGAAGGTTGAGAGAATGTACACGAATCAGAAGAGGACAAGTGTCCAAGCCTTCTCATACATCAAGGGAGTTAACAAAATTGATTGGAGAGTTGATTGAGATGATTGATCAGTTAAGTGAATTGATTGATTAGTGAACTAAATTGATTGCTTTGTTGACTGAGTTGATTGATTAGTTAACTAGATTGACTAATTAGTTAGCTGATTTGATTGATGAGTTAACTCTTTTGATTGTCTATTAATTGATTATGATTGGAGGAATTTATGGTGGATGAGGATAAATGGGAAATTAAATAAATAATTATTTAATTTCATGTGCACATGTGGTAATTGAATTAAATATATATTTTTTTAATTCAATTTGGAGGAAATAGATTATTTAAATAAATATTTTAGAATTTATGTTACACCCCATGTGTTTCTATCTACTTACTATTTACCTAGATTGGTTAATTTGTTTGGAAAGTGAGTGATTATGGATTTATGCATCTATATATGTGTTTTTATCTATTTACTATAGATTGGATATTTTGTAAAAATTGAAGTATTTATGAATCTTTGCATCTATGTGTGTTATCTATCTTGAATGCAATATGATGAGAAAAAGAATAATGCAATGTTTTATATTTAATGTAGTTATTATTAATTAATGATGATATTTTGATCAACTAACTACTGTGGTGATGATCTAAGTGGATGCAGGAACAGGTTGTCCCTCTGAAAGGGAGGGGAGGTATCACTCAGGAGAAGGACTTGGTCTGGTAACTTTAGTAAAACCTATATTGAGCAATCACACACTCACAACCTTATCTTGACCTAGGTCATGTCAAGTTCGTTGGGTAGCGGTAAGTGATGTTTGTTGTGAATCTTGATTGCATGTTTGATGATTGTGTGAGAACTGTGATTTAATTTGCATGTTGATAAGTTTACGATTGAATAGCCAAAGTTTTATCGTGAAACAATTTTATGTTATGCATGTGTTTATGTTGTTGTCGTTTATGTCACCAATGTATGTGTGGTTACTATTCATTTGTGTCATTAGTATGTGGGTCATGAGTTTATTTGGTTTTGAGTGAAGTCGATAAACATATATATGCATATCTATATGATAGCTTTTGCTATTATAAATATATATATACACACATGTGTATACACAGTTATTTATGATTTGTGAGATACTGATGAATTGGTGAGAACATTATCATGTCTATGTGGATTTCATGACGATTTTATTGTAATACGTGAATGCATGATCAATATGTTTGAAGTGATTTTATTTACAATTTATAATAATAATAATAATAATATTATTATTATTATTATTACTATACTCCTATGTTTTTAAAATAATATAATTATAATACTTTTGGAAAAAAATGATATTGTTTTATTAAATATTATCCATTATATATATATATAGTTTATAAAAAGTTAAAAAGGCACGTATTCCTTAAAAAAAAGGGAAGAAGTTTATTTAGGTTTAAATTTAGTTATAAAGTTTAAAAGGCACAAACTTAAAAGAGGTGAAGTAATTTATTAAAGGCATGAGGAGCGCTCCTTAGAGTACGCGGCCTAAGGCACAGGAGTATAAACCTAAGCACCACCCTAGCAGCATGTGGGAAAGACGTTGGGGGAGGTTAGTAGGTAAGAATAAAGTGCCTTACCTCTTGCCATATAAAACATTCATGAAGCGCTTAGAATATGTTTTTTTTTAATATTTACTTTTTAATTTTTAACAAACATTCTTTTATTTTTAGAAAGTTTGTTTTAGTTTTATGAAATTAATTTTAGATTTTTGTTAAGAATGTCACCATTGTGTCGACATTTTTACTAATTTTAGATTTTGTTAAGAATGTCACCATTGTGTCAACATTTTTGAGTTGGTTCCTTAAGTTTTTAGTATAAATAAGGGGTGCTCTCCCTCGTTTTTACTCGCACCTTTTTTCTAATCAAGAGCCTTCTCTTTTCAAATTTGAGTTTTGTGTTAGTGTCGAAAGTTTGTCATTTTTCTTTTGTAAATTGTTCTATTTAGAGGAGCTCTCTCTCATTCAAATACACACAAGTTTTGCTAAGAGCATTCTTATTCTACTATTTTCATTTTTGAATTAGCATTGAGAGTTTTTACCATTTTTGCTTTCAAGTTGTGAGGAAAGGTTTTGGAAGTTTAGAAGGAGAATTGTTTTACTTGGAAGGAGGTTTTAGTTCAGTGGAAGGAGCTTAAGCAAGGGAATCTTGTTGATTCATTTGGGAGCTTATATCACAGGCATTGGGATTTCTCTTTTATTATGCTTTTCTTTTTTGAAGGCATTTTGTGTTGAATGCATTGTTATTTATCAATGTGATTGTCAACTTGATTATATAATAGCATTTATATTTATATATATCTAAGAAAGTGAAAATTGTGTTGTGAAAGTAAAATTAATCTCAGTAATAGAGATTTGTGTCTAAATGGGACTTTATGTATATTTATCAGTTTGAGTATGATTAGTTGATTGTATAAGGGGAAAGACAATAAACTGTAATTTGCAAGTAGAGTTATTTCAACATAGGTGTCATGATGAAACTTGGGATAGGTTAACCTTGGGATATGTGATCCATGGAAGAGGGGGAATAACCTAGAATAGAGTTTGATGTAATTGTTAAGCGGGAATATTCCTGGGATTTGTTGATCCATGGGAAAGGGAATATCCTATGTGTAGAGAATGATGCATTTGTTAAGTGGGGTTAATCCTGGGATTTGTTGATCCATGGGTAAAGGAATAACTTTTGTATAGAGATTGTTGTCTTTCCCAGTCGAGATGGAAGGGTGGGTGAATATGAGACAAGAAAACTTTGGCCAAAGTGGTGTAAATTGCCAACGTTTACACTGTCTAGATTCACTGTGATCCAAGTTTGCATTTCTAGTAGGAATTTCATATTTTGATGGTTGTACCCATAGTATGATAGTACTAGTTAATGTAGGACACAACACCTTGCTCAAATTAGGCCTATTTTATTTGGGGTTACCATACCAATTCCTTCGTCGAAGGGTCAGGCCATTTACCAGTTTGGTAAATGTGCAGGGAACTGCAGTTAGTCTGTGGTTGGAGGTAAATCACTTGAGTGATACTTCCCCTCATGCAGTTGGTGGCCAGGAATATTGAAGACAGACAAGTGTACAATCATGTATCTCTATTTATCAGTTAAGCTCTTGAAGCTTGTATGTATATTATGAAAAAGTTGTAAAGATGATAATTTAATTCTTTTATTGAGGAAATGAAATTTGATTTATGCAATGGGAGTTTGGAATATGTTTCAAATGTGCATTTAATCGAAGGAATTTAAGAAAAAAATTTATTGCTTCCACTATCAGTATCTTGATCTATTTACTTTCAAAGTTAAACTTGGTAAATCTTAGCTGGTAGAACAAGTGGCATGTTACAATTTATTTAAAGTGGAGAGAAATTTGAATATTTAAATAAACAATTTTGATTTTATTTATTTAAATTGGACAAATAATGATTTAATTAAATAACTTGGATTATTTAATTAATTTAGAGGAATAAATTGGATTAATTAAATAATCAGGGATTTTTTTTTTAAATGCGCCTGGTAAACTTTTTAATGTGACCGACAATGGTAGTGCGACACGCCCTCCGGCTCCACGTGAATGCTTTTGCCTAGAGAAATGAACCGGTGAGGCCACAACACGGGGGACCTCATCCCCTAGAAAGAACACTTCAAACCCACGAGCTCATTGGCCCAACGAAGGCGTAAAGCCTGCGAGCTCGTTGGCCCAGTGGGGGTTTGAACTTTGGTGGCTGCCACTACAACCGAGCGACTTAACCACCCAACCACACCCTTATCAGCAATTAGGGATTATTTAATTAACATAGAGGAATAAATTGGATTAATTAAACAATTAGGGATTATCTAATTAACATAGAGGAATAAAGTTGATTTGATTGACAGATGAACTAAGAATTATTTAATTAAAGAGGTACGATAGATGAAAGCCTAACTTGGGAACAAGTCAATTTTAGGTGTCTACAATGACCATGAAAACCATTCTATAATGCTTTCCCATACTCCCTCACTAAGGGTAAGATGGAGAGATAGGGGAAAAGATCCATCAATCCAAGTGTTGACCCATTTTTTCCTCTGACCAGAGCCAAATAGTCAACCTGGTATTTTCCTTGAAAATCCTTTGGAAAATGTTCCTATAAAGCTTAAAGTGCCAAATTTGCTAGAAACCTTGCCCAAAAAACCTTACCATTGGAAAGAGCTTGAAAAAATAGGCAGTTTTGCTTTTTACATCACCCTAAAATTTGGCCAAATGAAGAAGTTATCCATGGTCAAAGTTTGGTCAAACATACAGTTCAAATGTACATTTGGCGGGCTTGCAAATCTGTATCGGCTTTAGGAAATATTGAGAAAAGTGATTTTTATACATTTTTTGAATGTATATAGAGCCAAGGAAATGCATATACAAGGAGGGAATCTTTCACAGATTCCCAAAATATTCCTGGTTTGTATATCCGGTTGCATAGAAATATACAAGGATGGAATGTATATTTGGCTTGTATATTCGCATGTACAAGTGAAAGATACAAAGAAATATGCATGAGAAATATACAAGGCCGGAGGGCATACATGTGCTACAATGGAATGTATATCGGGTTTGTATATTCACATATACAACCCAATATACAAAAGTAAATATACAAGGTCGATCTATATGCATCAGGAATAGTGGAATGTATATCGGTAGGTTGAATAGTGGCTTGTATATTTGCACTTGTATGTTCGCACATACAAGCAAAATATACAAAGAAAAGATGCAAGGAAATATGCAACGGCTGATATACAAGGTGCAAATGTATATTTGCTACAGTGCCGCAGGGAAAATATACAAAGGCATTTGTATATCACCAACATACAAGAGGTGGGGCCCATGCATATATAAGGAGGATTGTATGTTTCGACATACAAAGGATCTCATGAACAGTGGTTTGTATATCGCGCATATACAAAGAAATATACAAAAGAAAGTGATACAAGGAGGACCCGACATGGCAATCAGATATGCTTAATGGTCTTTTCGGGTCTGACTTGTATGTATATGCCTCTTGTATATCGTATATACAAAGCAAATATACCATGGCAACATGCAAGCCGGATTTCAAAAAGTGTTTCCAGTTTGTTTCATAAAGGGTTGGAGTCCATAGCTTGCATGTATTTGGATTTGTGTATCAGCAATATACAAGTCAAAGATACAAATGAAATATACAAGGCGGATTTCAATCAAAGATCAAGTTTGGCACATAAAGCTTTCAGGTCTACCTTATATGTATGGGTGTTTTGTATATTGCGATATACAAACAAATGTACAATGAGATACATACAACCCGGACCTGACCCAAAGTTAATTCTCACAAATTCAAGCATGGGGTCTACGGCTTGTATGTTTTGACATACAAAGGAGCAGATACAAAGTTATATGCTGGGCGATTTCAAAGAGGTGGGGCCCGCATATACAAGGGGAAATTGTATGTATATACAATTTTGAAAATTCAAAGAGATATACAGGGCCCGATATGCAAAGCGCCATGTATGTGCAGAAGGAGTTGTAGAATGAATTTTTGAATGCTGATTCAGGCGCCAAGATGCAGTGATATACACAGAGATGCAAAAGCGATATATACAGGCAGTTGACCAAAATTTTGACCGCCTGTATCTCCTCTATTTTGGTGAATTTTGACATGCTGTAAGAGGCAAAGATGCATGTTTTTGTCCCCTCTTTCTTTTGGCAAGATTTTCAGGAGCTTTTGTCATTTTTAATTTTTAGATCTGGAAATGCATATTTCAGCGACGACTTTCAGCAGATGAAGATATTTTTGGGGCATTCACTGCTACACAAAGCTGAGGCAACTCGCATTGATGATCAAAAATATCTTTCCACCTTCCTCTTCTGAGATATTTTTCATTATTTCTAATGCAGATTGATGATGAAGATGCTGGCATTAAAGACCAGAAATATCTACTATCTGCCCATTACTAGATATTTGACGCCATAACTTTTGCAGGTGGACGTCCCTTCAGGCAGATATTTTCTAACAGCGCCCATGGGCAAATTTTGTAACCGATTGAGATAAAATGAAATGCTATATATAGATGTAAAACAAATGTATATGGTTGTTGGTTGTTCTTCTGGGCTATTCTTTTTAATGGCTATTTGGCCTCTATAATCAATATAAACTGGTATTTTTGCCTCTTTCTTATTATTTTTTGGCCTGTGTCTGCTCTTCTGGACCTCTATAAAATTAATATGGGTCTGTGTAATGTCTTTCCAGCTATGAGATTATTACTGTGTCTATTCAGTTGTAGCCAAACACATTTAAATCTGGTGTATCACTTAGTTTATTTCAGCATTTCTTTTCAGTAATCCTTCTAACCCTTTTTCCAACAAGAATTAGCATTAGGTTTAGATGAATTTCTCTGAGCATTAGGCTTAGAGAGAGGAAGCCGGCCTTCTCCAGAGGTTTGATCTCATTTCGCAAGGTCCCACACTTCGAGATCATTCCCATGTTACTCTAGTTTGTAGAGCTTAACAACTTCAGCATAGGGTGCAAAACTGGGTGATAACACCAAGAACTAAAGAAAATGTAACCACCCATGTATGATGGGACTGGTGGAGGTAATGCAATAGAGGCTTGGTTGATTAGAATGACCAAGTATTTTGGATTGACAGACATGAATTGCAACACTAAGTCTTGATTAGCCATATATCAGATGGAAGGAGAAGCATACTTATGGTAGGATCATTTTTAGGAACTCAAGAGATATGACATGAAAGAGATAACCTAGGATAAGTTTGAAAATGAATTCCTCAAGGAATATTTATCTGCACATCATTGCAACCAAAACATGATTGAATTCCATTCATTATAGAAAGGAACAATGATAGTGAGTATAAGGCTACGTTTATAAGCTTGCTACGCCATGTACATTATATGTGTTAGGAAAAGGTGTGTTGTACACCTTGCATAAAAATGAATTATTTAAACTAGTATATTTATATTTAAAAAATATATCTACAATACACTGAGAGATATCTTCCAATCTAAAATATATATCTACAATACGCTGAGAGATATCTTCCAATTTGTTGGCATTTATAAATTACTTGCAGTTAGAATATTTGATATGCTCACATGAGTTAATTTAAAAAGACTACGCTGTGAGACTTTCATACTCTTCAAATATAATAAAGATTTCACTTCATAACTGTCAAAGTTTTTCTATGTTTCTATCCATTTGGCTTCCACAAATTTATTTATTTTTTGTTTAATGTGATAAAGATTTCACTCCATAACTGCCCCAGTTTTTCTATTTTTCTATCCATTTGGCTTCTACAAATTTATTTATTTACACATTTTATGAATTTTGTTTACATGGGAATCTGAATCTTAATTGTTTATGGGAATCTGAATCTTTCAACCCTTGTTGTGAGTGTAGAATGCCTCTCAGCGTAATTATGTAAAATAAATACTTATTTATAATGCATCTAGGAGATTTGTTTATCCACATTAAATATTTATTTGGGGGGCCACTTGTAAAGTTGTATGTAACATTGTGTTAGTTATTTTATGTGTGGGATACATATAATAATTAATCAATTAATTGGGGCATAAAGTAAAAACTTAGTTGCAAGAATTAAATGAGGGGTCAATGGTTTTGTGTACTCATGGTTTTGAGACACATGGTTTTAACAATACTACAAATTATATTTGTGTGAGCTTGAGTCTATAAAAGCATGCACGTGGTTAGTGGTTTGGGTTGGTTGGTTGAGTGGGTTTTCATTCTATTGAGTTTCTCTTGTGAGTATATATGTGAAGCATGGAATGGGATGTGTGGTTACATGTTTGGACACATGATGCATTGGAGTAACTTGAAGTTTTAGAAGTATTCATGGAAACTCTATAAGTGTATTGCAATATTTAATTGTTGAATAATACATTGAGTTTGTATGATTTTGGAGGCTAAGTTTTCCCTCTTGATGGTTTTCCTAGGATATATCTTGTGTTATCTTGTGGCTTTTCTATTTGATTATTACATTACAGTAATTTTGTAAGCTTGTATATGCATCATTATCTCTCATAGAGTTATGTAGGAATTGGTATAATCAGCTTGTAATTTTATAACAAGTGGTATTGGTTCCACTATGTCCAATACATTGCAAGATCTCTTCAGCGCCTGTTCGAAATTAAAAATATGATTTTGTATGTGAAAGTTATGACCAATAAACTATCCTTAAGAAATGCCTAGATTTACAAACCAAATTCTAACACAAATAGAAAAATATAATGAACAAAACTACACCACTGTGTAGTTCTTAGAGAGACCTTTCTAACACCTATAAGAAGTTGAAATTTTGATACTATGAGTGAAAGTTATGCCCTTGGAAAAAAATGCCCTTTGATGGATAAAAGGGGCCTCATAGGACCTTGTTTGTACTACTGACATCAACAATGAATTCATCATGCATATGGATGATGTCAACATGATGTGACAAGTGACATAAGTGTTGACATGGCATTGACTAGGTCATTGGTGTATAGCTGGTGTCATCAGTTGAGTTGGTGTACCGATGGACTTCAAATGAAATTTAGATTTGTTTTAATTTTTCAATTTTGAAATTTTTCAGTGGACTTGAAATTGGTTTGATCAACCTGGTAAATTCCTAACATGTGGTGTCAGAGCCAGGTTTGTACTTGTTTGAGCACTTGTGGGAACTTGAGATTCAAGGTGTGATTATGAAGGCATTCAGAAGAATATTTGGGCACAAACTTGCAGGAGTGCATGTTGTTATGTGACAAACATCATGGTATAGTAGGTTTTCAATTTTGGTACTTCTAGTTATAGGTTTACAAGTTTTTTCAGAGTTTGAACTTTAATGAAGATAGGTACATAATTTGTCTTCTAGTTTGAGGACATGGTTGATACACATATGAGACTAGGAGTCTTGATTCACTGGGAGTTGAGTACAGGTACAATGATGACAATGCTTTTGTTGTCATGGATATGTAGGTACATTTGAGCATTGGCATGACATGATCATGTATGCAGTTGACAAGTATGGGTTATGATGTTTGATTCATGTTTATAAGTGGTGGTGTGGTTCAATTTTAGAAGCATGTTCTTATCTCATGGATGCTTATTTGGCTCCTTGAATATGGTTACTCATTTGTGGACTTTTTTGGAAAATCAAATCTAGAGTTGATTTGGTGTTTGATTCTTTAAGTCTACAAGTTATCTTCTTTTATATCTCAACTTGCAGGTTACTAATGTGATGATGAGTTTGCATATTGCATTTTTTTGGGATCTTCAAGTTATGTAGTTAGTGGGTTTGGTACCACCTATTAGTTGCAGTGGGATGACTCATATATGGATTAGCTATATCCATGAGATTGATTTAGTGTTGATGCAAACTTTGTTAGTTGTCCTTATATGTGGTCATTTGTGCATTGATATGTTGCATTGGGATGAGAGGATGGATGATTAAAGTGCCTGGATAGTTAGTTATGGGACTTGTAGCATGTTTATCACAATGCCATGTATAGCTTAGTTACATAGTTTAGTGTGAGCTTTCGATAGTGATGGTTTATCTTCTTAGCTTGGAAATCTTGGTTCTGGTTTCATTGGTATTACAGTTGTGTGTGTGGACCATGGTGATCTTGATTTAGGAGATGGTTATCATAGTGCCATGTGTAGCTCATATCGTAGTTTAGTAGGAGTTTTCGTAGTGATGTGTATTCATCACCTAGTGATGGGTGATCTTCTACAATGGTTAGGTGTCATGGACAAACTCTTGGATCATGATTTTTATGTAGTATGAGTACTTTGACATCTGAGTCCCATTGTTAGGAGATGGTTACCTTCATGTGATTGGAGATGTTGATCCTTGGTTTAGAGGTGTTGGTATTGTGTCATGGTTTACTCTTGATTCTAGATTTGAGTTTTGGCGTGATACATGTTCTATTAAGACCAGGATGTGTACATTGGTGCATGTGATCTCCTAGGAGGAGATGTTAGATCATGATCATGATTGGATTCCCAATTCTGCAATTGGAACTTTGACAATGATCTTGTTGGTTCTCTTGGTATTGATTACATTGGTCATGTTATTCGGAGCTTCATGATAGTGTGGTGTTGCATTTGGATCTTAGCATGGATTGATTGGTTAGATGTGCTCATGGATACTTGAAGACTTGGGTGAGGCTAGAGTTCTCTTGGGATTAGAGACATTTGTTGAGATGGTTACTCTTTGGAGTTTTCGGTAGGAAGACCATGTAGCCTTTCACCTGGATATGGATGTGAGTTCATGGACCTTAGAGGAGATTGTTCTTGGAGAGAGTCATTGTGATTTGATGTATCTTAGAGGAGCATTCTTATTCCCCACTCTTGGTCTACTCAACAAATTATCATCTAAGACGTATTTCCCATCTAAATGCATTTTGTTTATGCTTTATCTTCTCATGGTTATGGATCTTGAGTTATAGTTATTGGTTATGGAGGGTTCATTTGAGGGGTGTTTAGCATGGTTATCTCCTTGTGCATATGAGTTTTATTTATGATGACATTTATGAGGATTTAGGAGATGTGATTGGGATTATTCCTAATTTATGGGAATGGATATTTGATTTGATCTTCCTTGGTTAGAGAGGCTTACATCCATGTTGGTTATGCATGATACATATATTTCATTTGATCTATGAGATTGAGTGATTGGGTGTTGTTAAGGCTTTTCATTTGGGGCTGAGAAGGAGATCATACTTGACATAGCTTAACACTTTGAGGTGTGGTAGGACATGTTATGATATGGTTTACATGTTTTCTCTCTTTATTCTATGGCTACGTCCTAGAGCTTCATGTTCATTTGATTTAGAAGAGTTATGGTGACTTGTTGTGAGGGACTATGTAACATTTTGTGTTGCATGTGGATCATCATGATTGTTCTCAGTACTACATGGTTTTTTTATCATTACTCACACTTTGGTTTGAGTGTTGATTGGTAGACTTGGTATCCCTTGATCTATTCTCAAATTTGACATTACCCATGCATTGGGAGTTCCTGGATTTGTATGTTCTTCATTGACAAGTTTTATACAGGGAGTTTATGATTGTGGTTTATGGGTTGGACATGTTTTTGGCATGAGTTTACTAATTTTGTTGATACCTAGGATGTGTGGATGGTTGGATGTATTTGTTGGTGTGAATAGGGGTTTTTCCTAACTAGTTTAGTCAATTTCCCCTTGTGTGGATAATTCATATTATTTAACTATTTATTAGTTAAATAATATTCACACATCACACATAATTCACATGTTAAGTTGACTTCCTGAGTCTTCTAAATATTTCTAGTTGTGTCTAGTTGTTGATAGTTGTAGTGAGTTGTCTTATCCTACACATGTGCTCTAGTTAGCATCCTATCCTCTAGTTGTCACATGTGATAGGAATGTGACACTTGTCACATGACTGCAACTCCTTAGTTGTCATCCTTGCCTTTATAAGCAAGGCTCTCTCATTGTATTTTATATGATCTTTGCATATATTCTTTGCTCCATTGTTTTAGCATATTCTTCTTTGTTATCTTTGTGTGGAAAATTGTCTTGATTGCAGGGATCCTAGCTTGCTGAGTCACATTGACTTACTCTAGGTTTCACAAGGTTGACTAGGGAATGCAATGAAAGTGAAATCCTACCACACAGCTGGGAGAAAGGGGTAACCCACCCTTCACCTTCACTTCCTAATGGTATAAAGTTCTTTGGGGCTTAGCCAAAAGTGACAAGGTTTCAATCTTCCAAGGAGGGTGTCTTTTCATTCACACCTTAGTTGAGGTCGTCCCTTGGAGTGGTGTGTCTCCAAGAAGGCCTCCTAAGTAGGGTAAACAAAAGCAATCCAAGTGAGGTACACTTGATTCATACTCATGGTTGTTAATTGCCCTTTAGAAAATGAGATTACGAGACCCAAATTAGTATAGATTGGCTATCCAAATGCTAAATTTCATCATTAAAAAAAAGCAATTTTTTTTTGCCCTTGGTCCCTTGGTGAAAAATTTGTACGGTAACGTACCATCGTCTACATCATCCTACCCTATGCAGGTCTGCATCAGTGTGTCCTTGACTGTGTTGTACTGCATCATCAGTCAAATCCGTCGAGTAAAAATATTTTGCTGGTTTTTGTTTCTACGGATATTATTTTTAAAAGGGGGCAATTGTAAAAGTTTTTTAGGAAAATTAAAATCATAGTTTTGGGTACCAATAGGGTACCCTACGCAGGGCTCTGTTGGCCCCGTACCTATAGAGTACAATAGGGGAACTGAAGCCACTTGGCTTGGGCCCCGCCCACTGCTGCGGCCAAGATCTGTGGCCTACGTGGGGGGTAATACACCCCACACCCCTGCACGCTTTGGTTAAGGCTCCAAGCCATTAAACAAGGCTTCAACCTTTGTTCTTAAACAATTTCCTTCAAAAAAATTTACAGATCTTTAAAATATTTTGCAGGTCTTCAAATTTTATTTTTGATGGTCATCCAAATATCTAGTGGTCAAAAGTCTTTATCAATGAGCATGGTCTGGCAGCAAACCGTATATTTAGCAGTAGTTTAAAAAAAAACATCAATCAACAATCATTATTCAACAGTTGTCTTGGCAGTTTGTGGATCTATGATCTCAGTGGTCAGCAGACCATTTCATTCAATGACGTATATATTTTTGTCTGCAGGTTTTTATGCTGGAAAATTTTCTAAACTCTTGGTTTTGTCCTATACGCATATTCCTTGTTCCAACAACGGCTTACAAATAGAAGGTAATTTCCATATTTAGATGGTGGTTTTGACCAAGTCAAGTGATTTCCGTACATCACAATCAGCAGTTTTAACCTTAACTTAGGTGGTTTTCAAAACTCCCTATTTATTTTCCTTGTAGATAGTGGTTTTCCATGGTCACAAGTGGTTTTGCAATAGAAATAGTGGTTTTCATTTTTTGTTAGTGGTTTTGCGGCTTGCAGAGCATAGTTCAACCATAGGGAGGAATATTCCGTCAACAGGGGGCTTGTTTTGCCCCTCAAAGCCCTAAAGTAGGGCTTTTTTTGTTTTTCGTATAAATTTTCCCTAGGGTATTGAAATTACGCAAACGAGATATCATTGGAAAGATGAAAGAGAGCACTTCACAGTGGTATCAGTCAATTTTATAGGTTTTGCTATTTGATAGCATTTATTGCAGGTTGAAGATAGATCTTCTTTTTTGGCTTCCGAGCTTATAATTTTTTGCCACGATCTTCAATTTTGTGATTCTTGTGGCATTAGAAAGGTATTTAGGAGCTCTACAAATCCATCCATGCACATTTCTCAGATTCTTCTCTAGGTTCATTTTATTCAATTTGTCAATTTTTTGGCTTTTGAGTGATAACTTGGGCATTTGGATACTTGAGGAGGTGAAATTTTCTTTGAGAGGGTTTGTTTGCTATAATACATCATTGTGAATGACTGCAATCTCACTCAAATCTCCTTTTTAATAGATTTTGATTGTTTTCCCCAATTTTGGTCCCTTGAGGACAATTGTAAAACACACTAAGTATAAAGTGCCACAACAAATTGGGGGGGCTCTCTTACATAGGAAAAGGGTGTTGTCTTGTTGTCTTTCTTTTTCATCATGGATGTGCCTCAAATTCCATTTTTAACTCCATATAATTATCTTGAATGGAAGAAAAATATGGAGCATGTATTGTATAAACAAAAATTATATAGAATAACTTTAGGCACATATCCTTAACCCATAGGTGCTACTGAAAGAAGAAAATGGTTAGATAGAAGAGATGAAGCTTATGGCACACTTTGTCTTGCTATTTCTCCAGATCTGAGATTTCATGTTGAGTCTTGTACAACAACAAATGAGATATGGACAACACTAGACAATCTCTTTAGCAAGCAAGATAAAATAAGAAGGTTCAAATTGGAGAATGAGCTAATTACACTTAATCCTCAAGATTTTGATCAAATCAAAGATTTCTTCACCAAGTTTAAGTCTCTCAGGTTGCAAGTCAAATAGTGTGGCCTTGAGAAAGAAGATGAACAATTGATTCTATCTATTCTTGCAAAATTAGGTCCTGCATATTTAGTTTATGTTTCTACCTTTTATGTTATGTACAATGTATGCTTTTGGTAGTAAGTTTACTATGCCTTCACTTGAGGAGTTTTCTGCACAACTCACTAGAGAACAAGCCAAGCTACTACACATGGGCACATTGAAGTCTACTAGAAAATAGGCTCTAGTTACAACACAAAGCACAAAAGATACTCAGGCTTCACATAATAAGGGAAAGAAACAAAAGGATTCAAAGTATAATGAGCAAGAGAAAGAATCAAAGAAAATCCCCAACTCTTCTTCCAAAGAGGAGTCCAATAAGAAGAAGAAGCCAAAGTGTTCTTATTGCAAGAAATTGGGTCATGATGAGACTAAATGTTATGAGAAGAAAATTGATGAGATGTCACAACTTCAAAACATAACATTGAGTATTCTTTATCAACATTAATTTTACCCAATTCTTCTTCTTCACCATCATCATCATCATCTACAATGATGGGAACAACAGGCATTGCTAATGGGACAAACAAAGGAAAAGGACAGGCACTCTTTGCTTCAACATGTCTACAGTCAAATAGATGGCTTCTTGATTTAGGAGCTTCTCATCATATGGCATGTTCATAGGGGATGTTCTCTTCATTTCAGTCATGTACTTCACCACCTATTTTGATGGGTAATAATACATACATGCATACAACTAGTAAAGGAACTATTGACGTTGGTGAGTGTACATTCAACAATGTGTTGTATGTACCTTCCTTGACAACCAATCTCCTTTCTATCTACTAGATTACTCATTTTGGTACAAGAAAGATAGTTGAGTTCACTCTTGATTCTGTGATCATTTAGGACTTGGAGAGCAGAGATATCATTACTGTTGGGATGGCTGATCATGCATCTCGCTTGTATACTTTCTCCCATTTTGTTTTTGATGATGATGTAGATCCATTGATTCATATTCACACTCATGCATCAAGTGTGAATCATGTTTGTAAGGAGAAGTTTGGTCACTTGAACCTTGGTGTTCTGGCATCTAGTATGGTTCCTAAGACTAGTTTTGAGCTTCATCCTTCTCCTGCTTCTTTAGATATTGGCATTGACATGGCTTCATCCACTTCAGTTGAGTAGGATATTCCTTGTCTTCCAGATACAGGTTTGTGGGATGAGTACTTGACAAGTATTCACACTTGTTTCGTGAGTCCTATCTTGATGACTTGGAGGACATCATTGATGACATTCATCTCCTCTTTGAAGGAGTTGATTCTTCTACTTCAGATGTGCGGGAACCATCTTCTCCTCTTCACTTGTCACAGTTTGGCATTGAGTTGGAGTATCTTGAGCATCATTCAGAGGTTTCTTTGTCTTTAGAGGTTGATGATCTTGAGTTTTCATCTTGTCTTGGACTGCCACATTCTTTGATTAGGCATGTAACACCTGAATTTGTGACATCTTTTGGTTGTGACATGTGGACACTTGAGCAGTTTTCAGAGACATCATACATCATGAGCCTTTTTACCTCATAGCTTGAGATGGAGTTTCTTCTATATCATATTTTGGACCTATTTATTCCTAAGGGGAAGAATGTTGTTTGTACGCTTTGTATTCTCTTCAGCATTCTTCTTTAGGAATTCACCATCGGCACAAAAGATACTTCATTATGGGGGGGACCTATAGTCACACTTGCTCTCCTATGGGGGTACTTGATTGTACATATGTGTTGGATGTAGTCCTTGGGGGTCTTAAGTCCTCCTTCCATCACATCTTTCATTTCATTTGTTTTCTGCATTCTCACTTTTGGAGAGGAGTTTTGTCCCATGAGGTTTTCTCCTTTTCTCCACTTGAGATTTGTTGTACATGGGTACCTAACATGGCCTAGAAGTCGGGACCCATCCATCATTTCATCTTTGTTTTAGTCACCTAATCCCTAAGTTACATTTAATGGGGGGTGTTGGTGTGAATAGGGTTTTTTCCTAACTAATTTAGTCAATTTCCCCTTGTGTGGATAATTCATATTGTTTAAATATTTATTAGTTAAATAATATTCACACATCACACATAATTCACATGTTAAGTTGACTTAGTGAGTTTTCTAGATATTTTTAGTTGTGTCTAGTTGTTGATAGTTGTAGTGAGTTGTCTTATCCTACACATGTGCTCTAGTTAGCATCCTATCCTCTAGTTGTCATATATGATAGGAATGTGACACTTGTCACATGAATACAACTCCTTGGTTGTCATCCTTGCCTTTATAAGCAAGGCTCTCTCATTGTATTTAATATGATCTTTGTATAGATTCTTTTCTCCATTATTTTAGCATATTCTTCTCTATTATCTTTGTGTGGAAGGTTGTCTTGATTGGAGGAATTTTGGCTTGCTAAGTCACATTGACTCTTACAGTATTAGCATATGTTGTGGGTTCTATTTCTAGTCATGTGGGTTTTTACCTTTGACAACAACTTGGAGTCTTTGTTATCACTTGGATTTTATGGTTGTGTTCTTTGGATTGGTGCATCTTCAACTTGGCATGTTCCTTTTCTTCCATAGGTGACATGTTGGAGGATAAGAGGAGTTCTTGTTTGAGATGGTGGTCACCTTGGTTTTATTGTAGGTATCTTGATGGAGCACGAGAGCATGTTGGAGATTCATGCAATATCATGTATGGATATGATGATGTATTTCATTGATTGACCCTTATGCAATGTATACAAGTGGGAGAATGTTAGGAAAAGGTGTCTTGTATACCTTGCATAAAAATGAATTATTTAAATTATGTAAAATAAATATTTATTTGTGGTGCATCTATGAGATGTGTTTAGCCACATTAAATATTTATTTGGGGGCAACTTGTAAAGTTACATGTAACATTGGGTTAGTTATTTTATGTGTGGGAGACATAAATTAATTAATTAATTATTTGGAGCATAAAGTGAAATTTTAGTTGCAAGAATTAAATGAGAAGTCAATGGTTTTGTGTACTCATGGTTTTGAGACACGTGGTTTTCCCAATACCACAAGTTGTATTTGTGTGAACTTGAGTCTATAAAAGCAAGCACATGGTTAGTGGTTTGGGTTGGCTGGTTGAGTGGGCTGTCATTGTATTGGGTTTCTCTTGTGAGTACATATATGAAGCATGGCATGGGATGTGTGGTTACATGATTGGACACATGAAGAATGCATTGGAGGAGCTTGATGTTTTAGAAGTATTCATGGAAACTCTATAAGTGTATTGTAATATTTTACTGCTGAATAATACATTGAGTGTGGATGCTTTTAGAGGCTAGGTTTTTCCCTCTTGAGGGTTTTCCTAGGATATATATTGTGTTATCTTGTGGCTTGTCTATTTGATCCTTGCATTATGGTAATTCTATAAGCTTGTATGCATCATTATCTCTCATATGTAGGAATTAGTTTGATCAACCTGTACTTTCCTAACAATATGAAGGAGTAGGATCATGTGAACAAGTTTGTTCTCAAGTTGAACAATGGCCTCAAGTATGAAACCAAGATTACTTGGCCTAAGAGTTTAAGTCAAGGAGTAGAGGCATCCACCATTGTGGATCAGGAGATGAATAACAAACAAGAAAGAAAGAAAAGACTCTTTTCCTCCTCTTAAACTAAAAAGGAGACTAGGAAGGATTTGTGAGTAGAAAAAGAAGATGAGAAATTTAAGGAGTCAAAATTTAAAAGGAACTCTAGGTCTGCACCATAGAAACAATGAAGTGAAATGGAAAACACCATTGAGGTTAGAGGTTTAGGTAAACCCTTCTAAGGGAAAAGATGTAGAAAGGATAGATCCAGTGGTAGGATCTTGGACTTATGGGGTTGACCATTATCATAGTGAGTGTTCAAAGAGTTTAGATCAAAATACCAAACAACCAACTAGAATTTATGTAGCTATGGATAGGCGTGAAGTAGATAATCAAGATTCACTCATTGAACTTCAAGGTACCTTCCATGGTCAACCTATTTCTATCTTGGTAGATATTATCCTATTTTACCTTCTGGCCAAATAGCCCAACAATCCATGAAATTATAAGCATTTTCCCTTTGAAGTGCAAGGAGAAAATCCCCCCAAAATGGATAAGTCCCAAAAATCCTATGTTTTCCTTGTGTTTTCAGCCTTTTCAAAGTTTTGGAGTTCATGCTTCTCCCCTTCGTCATGCTAATCTTGTTGCCTCCAAACTCTACTTTGTTCCTTATAAAGTTCTATGTGTGGTGCACTTAGGACTTTGGGGGTTTCTTCTTCTCTCTTCCTTTCCTTTTCAACAGGCAATAAACGGGTGACTTTCAAGGTGCGCCACCTGTCAGTGTGGCACAAGTTCTAAGCAATACAGGGATATTCCTTGTCTTCCAGATACAGGTTTGTGGGATGAGTACTTGACAAGTATTCACACTTGTTTCATGAGTCCTATCTTGATGACTTGGAGGACATCATTGATGACATTCATCTCCTCTTTGAAGGAGTTGATTCTTCTACTTCAGATGTGTGGGAACCATCTTCTCCTCTTCACTTGTCATAGTTTGGCATTGAGTTGGAGTATCTTGAGCATCATTCAGAGGTTTCTTTGTCTTTAGAGGTTGATGATCTTGAGTTTTCATCTTGTCCTGGACTGCCACATTCTTTGATTAGGCATGTAACACCTAAATTTGTGACATCTTTTGGTTGTGACATGTGGACACTTGAGCAGTTTTCAGAGACATCATACATCATGAGCCTTTTTACCTCATAGCTTGAGATGGAGTTTCTTCTATATCAGATTTTGGACCTATTTATTCCTAAGGGGAAGAATGTTGTTTGTATGCTTTGGATTCTCTTCAGCATTCTTCTTCAGGAATTCACCATCGGCACAGAAGATACTTCATTATGGGGGGGACCTATAGTCTCACACTTGCTCTCCTATGGGGGTACTTGATTGTACATATGTGTTGGATGTAGTCCTTGGGGGGTCTTGAGTCCTTCCATCACATCTTTCATTTCATTTGTTTTCTGCATTCTCACTTTTGGAGAGGAGTTTTGTCCCATGAGGTTTTCTCCTTTTCTCCACTTGAGATTTGTTGTACATGGGTACCTAACATGGCCTAGAAGCCGGGACCCATCCATCATTTCATCTTTGTTTTAGTCACCTAATCCCTAAGTTACATTTAATGGGGGGTGTTGGTGTGAATAGGGTTTTTTCCTAACTAGTTCAGTCAATTTCCCCCTGTGTGGATAATTCATATTGTTTAAATATTTATTAGTTAAATAATATTCACACATCACACATAATTCACATGTTAAGTTGACTTAGTGAGTCTTCTAGATATTTTTAGTTGTGTCTAGTTGTTGATAGTTGTAGTGAGTTGTCTTATCTTACACATGTGCTCTAGTTAACATCCTATCCTCTAGTTGTCATATATGATAGGAATGTGACACTTGTCACATGAATACAACTCCTTGGTTGTAATCCTTGCCTTTATAAGAAAGGCTCTCCTATTGTATTTAATATGATCTTTGTATAGATTCTTTTCTCCATTATTTTGCATATTCTTTTCTATTATCTTTGTGCAGAAGGTTGTCTTGATTGCAGGAATTTTGGCTTGCTAAGTCACATTGACTCTTACAGTATTAGCATATGTTGTGGGTTCTATTTCTAGTCATGTGGGTTTTTACCTTTGACAACAACTTGGAGCCTTTGTTATCACTTGGATTTTATGGTTGTGTTCTTTGGATTGGTGCATCTTCAACTTGGCATGTTCCTTTTCTTCCATAGGTGACATGTTGGAGGATGAGAGGAGTTCTTGTTTGAGATGGTGGTCACCTTGGTTTTATTGTAGGTATCTTGATGGAGCACGAGAGCATGTTGGAGATTCATGCAGTTTCATGTATGGCTATGATGATGTATTTCATTGATTGACCCTTATGCAATGTATACAAGTGGGAGAATGTTAGGAAAAGGTGTCTTGTATACCTTGCATAAAAATGAATTATTTAAATTATGTAAAATAAATATTTATTTGTGGTGCATCTATGAGATGTGTTTAGCCACATTAAATATTTATTTGGGGGCAACTTGTAAAGTTACATGTAACATTGGGTTAGTTATTTTATGTGTGGGAGACATAAATTAATTAATCAATTATTTGGAGCATAAAGTGAAATTTTAGTTGCAAGAATTAAATGAGAAGTCAATGGTTTTGTGTCCTCATGGTTTTGAGACACGTGGTTTTCCCAATACCACAAGTTGTATTTGTGTGAACTTGAGTCTATAAAAGCAAGCACATGGTTAGTGGTTTGGGTTGGCTGGTTGAGTGGGTTGTCATTGTATTGAGTTTCTCTTGTGAGTGCATATATGAAGCATGGCATGGGATGTGTGGTTACATGATTGGACACATGAAGAATGCATTGGAGGAGCTTGATGTTTTAGAAGTATTCATGGAAACTCTATAAGTGTATTGTAATATTTTATTGCTGAATAATACATTGAGTGTGGATGCTTTTAGAGGCTAGGTTTTTCCCTCTTGAGGGTTTTCCTAAGATATATATTGTGTTATCTTGTGGCTTGTCTATTTGATCCTTGCATTATGGTAATTCTATAAGCTTGTATGCATCATTATCTCTCATATGTTTATGTAGGAATTAGTTTGATCAACCTGTACTTTCCTAACAATATGAAGGAGTAGGATCATGTGAACAAGTTTGTTCTCAAGTTGAACAATGGCCTCAAGTATGAAACCAAGATTACTTTGCCTAAGAGTTTAAGTCAAGGAGTAGAGGTATCCACCATTGTGGATCAGGAGATGAATAACAAACAAGAAAGAAAGAAAAGACGCTTTTCCTCCTCTTAAACTAAAAAGGAGGCTAGGAAGGATTTGTGAGTAGAAAAAGAAGATGAGAAATTTAAGGAGTCAAAATTTAAAAGGAACTCTAGGTCTGCACCATAGAAACAATGAAGTGAAATGGAAAACACCATTAAAGTTAGAGGTTTAGGTAAACCCTTCTAAGGGAAAAGATGTAGAAAGGATAGATCCAGTGGTAGGATCTTGTACTTATGGGGTTGACCATTATCATAGTGAGTGTTCAAAGAGTTTAGATCAAAATACCAAACAACCAACTAGAATTTATATAGCTATGGATAGGCATGAAGTAGATAATCAAGATTCACTCATTGAACTTCAAGGTACCTTCCATGGTCAACCTATTTCTATCTTGGTAGATATTATCCTATTTTACCTTCTGGCCAAATAGCCCAACAATCCATGAAATTATAAGCATTTTCCCTTTGAAGTGCAAGGAAAAAATCCCCCCAAAATGGATAAGTCCCAAAAATCCTATGTTTTCCTTGTGTTTTCAGCCTTTTCAGAGTTTTGGAGTTCATGCTTCTCCCCTTCGTCATGCTAATCTTGTTGCCTCCAAACTCTACTTTGTTCCTTATAAAGTTCTATGTGTGGTGCACTTAGGACTTTGGGGGTTTCTTCTTCTCTCTTCCTTTGCTTTTCAGCAGGCAATAAATGGGTGACTTTCAAGGTGCGCCACGTGTCAGTGCGGCACAAGTTCTAAGCAATACAGTGACACTACTTTCAAATCTTGCACCAGACCACCACATGTCCTCGTCACATTCTGCTTAGTAAAGAGTAGTGAGGATTTATTATCTATGTGCCCAGAATTGTGGAGTGTGCCATGTGTCAATGAGACACAAGCTAATGATTCTCTAAGGTCCGATGCCTGAGGTCCACTGAGCCACAAAATATTTCTAGGCCTTTCGAAAAGCGGAGGTCGGAGGTTCCTCTTTCCTTCTTCTTTTTCAAAGGTGACAAGAGGAAGGCCCAGGGACCGATCTTTGAAGATTTCTCAAATTGTGTAAGTGTTGAGGAGGCAGAGGTCGAGCATTTCTCCTTTCCAAAGAATAATGTACAGTGAAGGCCTGACCATCAAAGCTTGAAGATTTCTCTTTTTGGAGGTTGGGATTTCCTCGTTCACCTTTCCAAGACCAATCAGAGGAAGCCTAATCTATCGAGGCCTGACCCTTTTGCCTTCCAGATGTATTTTCTACTATTCAAGACACAACGAGACTGCTCAGTGACCATCCTGATCACCATTAATGCTTCTTCAGAGCTTGATATCTTGTAGAAGATGAATTTCTCATGTCCCCACGCTACTGTAGCCTCACTTGCATTAAATCTTTGTACCCAGGGCATGGGCAGACTCTCCTTTTTAGGGGATTTCATGGGCAGAGCCATGTGGGTGCACTCCAAGGACAACAAATGGAGTTATTGTAGTATGGGTAATGGTTCTTTCTTGTTGATCACTCTTTCCCTCTTCCATGGCTGCTATAGCGATTTGTAAAAGCTATATATGCATGTAAAAAAGATGTATTTCTGTTGGTTGGTTGCTAGGTCATTATTCAAATTGAAGTGCTTGATGCTTGATCTTGACCGCATCATATTTCCCAAAACCAAATGAATCTGATTGATTGTGTCCTCTTCTAGGCATCTTTGTCTTTATTTCTAGTTCAACTATGACGGGAAAGTTAGCATTTTGTCTTCTCGATTTGTATTTAGCTTTTCTATCTTTGTAATGGCTATTTAGCCTCTGTGATTAATACAAGAAATTGATTCTACCTCTCTCATTTTCTTTTACACTGTGTTTGTTTGAGTGTTGCTCATTTATTTTGTGGATAAAACAATCCCTCTATAAGTTTCAGCATTATGTTTTGGCCTTTGTTAAATATTGGATGCATTTGTGTTAGTTTATTCAGACTTTGAAATCATTGTACTATGTTATGTCAGCTCTAACTAAACATACTAAATCTTGGTGTATCACCTTTCCCTTTTTGTATTCCTTCTCTCTCTTTTCCATGGTGATCAGTAGCATTAGATTTAGTTGTTATTTTCTGAGTCTTAAGGTCATAACAAGGAACCAACCTTCTCTAGAGGTATGATCTTAGTTGTAAGGTCCCACACCTTGAGATCAGTCCCATTGTGTCATTGGAATGCTTGAACATGCTTCAAGTAGGGTTCAATTTCACGTGACAATAGTTTTTTGGCATGCTTGGTGGGACCAGTTTGATGAACTTTATCATCCATTGAAGGATTTGGTGTGTTCTTCAGTGCTTCTTGCCATCTAGGGCAATCTTCTTCAACAACATGGTGACTCTTCTGAACAAATCCACTGGTGAAGTAGCCCAAGTTCTTAAAGATTCATCAAAGATCAGAGTTCAGTGATGCTCTTAGTCTTTTCTAGCTTTCAGAAGCATCCCAAAACACCTAGCGAATCTCTTTGGTATGAGCTTATTTCTCTAAAAGGCAGACTTATTACCCTTATTTTCAAGAATATTTTGATACACCTCTACTTTTCAATGCTTTAAAATGTCAAACTAATATGGGAGTTATGGCTACTCCCCTTCTCCTAGCCAGAGTACAAATTATTAGCCTCGTTACTAGCAATATCAAGCCCAAAATGCCTTTGATTTTATGCCATACAGTCCTACAACAACAAAATATCAACATCCTCATGATGCTTGCCTCCCTCCCACCCCTACTCGGTCTTCTTGGCAACCTAATCATACATATTTTCAACCCCAAGAAAACCACTTTATCCCTAATCAATATGATTACCCTCCTATCCCACCTCAAGTGGACTATGATTTGATAACATGAGTTCCATGGACATACTAATGGACCTTGAAAGGAGGTTGGATGAGGTTCAAGGAGTGATGGAGTATAACAAATAGTAAGAGGAGCTTTCTTATCAGGTTCATCTTCAACAACAACAGATGGAGGTAGAGGAAAATGCTTATTGAGAACACATTTCTATGCAGCTTGTAGCCTTATCTAATGAGCAGTTAAGGCAATTAGAGGTCTAGGTAACATAGAGGTTAGAATACTAATTTTTCCCCTCCATTCCTAGTTTCAATCAACTCATCCCTTCTACACAAGTCCAGCCTGTAGCAGAAATAACCCCCAAATTTAAGGTTCCATGCTTCAGGCAGGGGAAACCCTCTAAGCCTTTGAAACCACTTTCCAATTTCAAAATCTCAAGTTTTAGAGGCCCTCAGCCTTCATGGGAGCCTATTCCTATGCAAATCCAGCTTATTATTCCTCAAGAATGACCCTCTCAAGAAACCTTTCCAGCTCCCATTCCATGTTATCCCTCTTTTCTTGACACTATTTCACTTTTCAAAGGTGGACCTGTTGTCTATAGGGCTAATTGGAGGGATGAGCTAAGGAAGGAGATACCTGCAATGAGGGAAGAGTCACTTGCAAATAATAAACCCTCATGCACTATTAAAACTAAAAATTTAGACTTGCTGCAAGAGGAAACTAAATCCAATCAGTTGGAGCAACAATGCATCAAGCATAAAGATAGTGCTAATTCAAGTGTGGGGTTGAATCCTATGGATTTTAGTTCATTTGGGGATTTTTCCCATGTTTCAAAAAATATGAATGAAACCAAAATGCAAAGAAATCATGGTGAAAAGGTCCAGTTGTAGAAGCAACTCAAACAGAGTGCAGTGGAGTTGCAGCTGAGTGATGAAGGCATGGTGAAGGAGAATGCTCCAATTGCTACTGAGGCTAGTGATACCACTCTATTTTAGGAGCTACCTAGCTACATTGAAGATGAAGAAGGCATGCAAATGCCAACACTGCCAACAGTTCAGGATCAACATAAGAACATTGAAAATGATGGCAGGTTGTTGCAGATCGAGGCCAAGCATAACAATGAGGTTCCATCTCATGAAGATGAACATATAGTAGCCCCATATTGAAGAGTGTAGAGGACTTGGAGGAGGCTCATTTCTGGGATGAGTTTGATGTTTTCTACTCAAACTTGGATAGTAAATCAACTCCTCTTAGTGAGGCAAATCATGAGCAGTTTGAGTAGATTGAGGAGGCAATCATTCTTCCAATTGATATATGGGAGCCAGAGCATTCAAACCAACATTAGGAGGTTACAGAGTAGAGGCATGACATCAACTCTATTTATTCGCTTGTCATTTCAAGGGGATGACCCATTTTACATCTAGCCCATCTAGATATAGATCATGAAAAGTCATCACTTGTCATGCTTACCCCTGAGCATGAAATTGAGCATCAGAATGAGCAAGATCAACCCATTTATCCACTTTTAGGTAGTTGCATCAACAATTAGTTCAAGTGGGTAAGTGAGTTCATTCCCATTCTTGGGGAAGTGTTTTTTCAATTTGTTGTATGCCCATCCCTTCCCCACCTCCTGTTGGCTGCCCATAGGCATGTAAAGCACTGTAAATTGTTGAGAAAGGGCAGTTATTTTGAAAAAATAGTTAATGGATTTGTTTAAGTTAGTTTTCTAGTTGGTTAGTTTAGGTGAAGGTTAGTTTCATTTTTGTTTTAGGTTTCCCTTCAATAAGTGTTGTTGCACTCTGTTGCATTCTCATTAGGAGGATGCTTGCCTTCTTTGTTTTGCTCAGTCTTGTTTTTTAGAGATAATGTTCAATTTTGTGCTGATCTGGCCAACCTTGTTCTTGTTGTTGTGCCCTTTTGACTATGTGCCCAATGGATTGTATAAGGCCCCTAGATCCTTGTGTTAAGTAGGCAAACACCCCTGCATAGTTGCCAAAATGTTATCCTATTTTGCCTTCTGGCCAAATAGCCCAACAATCCATGAAATTCTAGGTGTTTTTCCCTTTGAAGTGCAAGGAAAAAAGCCGCCCACAATGGCTAAGTCCCAAAAATCCTAAGTTTTCCTTGTGTTTTAAGAATTTTCAAAGTTTCATAGGTTTATGCTTCTCCCCTTCATCATGTTAAGATTGTTGGCTCTGAACTCCGCTTTGTTCCTTATAAAGTTCTAAGTGTGGCGGGCTTCAAACTTTGGGGGTTTCTTCTTCCCTCTTCCTTTCCTTTTTGACAGGCGACAGATGGGGGACTTTTAAGGTACATCATGTGTCAGTATAGTGCAAGTTCTAAGTAGCATAGCAACAATGCTTTCAAATCTTATGTTGGCTCATCACGTGCCCAGCCGCGTTCCACTCAGTAAAGATTAGTGAGGAGTTATTATCTATGTGCTCAAAATTGAGGAGTGCACCACGTGTTGGTGAGACGCAACCTGGTGATTATCTAAGGTCTAATGCTTAAGGTCCACAGAGCCACAAAATATTTCTAGGTCTTTCAGAAAGTGGAGATCTAAGGTTCCTCTTTCCCTCTTCTTCCTTTTCGAAGGCGACAAGTGGAAGATGCGGGGCCTGATCTCCACTGATTTCTCAAATTGGCTAAGTGTTGCAAAGGCGAAGGTCAAGCATTTCTCCTTTCCAAAGAATAATGCACGGTGAAGACTCGACCCCTAAAGCTTGAAGATTTCTCTTCTCTCAAACCTTAGAGGTTAGAGTTTCCTCTTTCACCTTTCCAAGACCGATTGGAGGAAGCCTGATCTATCAGGGCCTGACTCTTTTGCGTTCCAAATGCATTTTCTACTATTCAAGACATGATGGGACTACTCAGCAACCCTCCTGGTCACCATTAATGCTTCTTTAGAGCTTGATTACTTGTAGAAGATAAATTTCTCACCTCCCCATGCTACTGTAGCCTCATTTGCATTAAATCTTTATACCCAAGGCATGGGCAGACTCTCATTTTCAACGGATTTCATGGGCAGAGCCACATGGGCATGCTCCAAGGACACCAGATGGAGGTATTACAATATGGGTGACGGTTCTTTCTTATTGATGACTCTTTCTCTCTTCCATGGCTACTACAATGATTTGTAAAAGCTATATATGCATGTATAAAAGATGCATTTCTATTGGTTGATCGCTGGATCATTATTTAGATTGGAGCACTTGATGCTTGATCTTGACCTCATCATATTTCCTAGAACCAAATGAATCTGATCGACTGTTTCCTCTTTTGGGCCTCTCTATCTTCATTTCTAGTTCAACTATGAGGGGAAAGCTATCATTATGTGTCTGAAGTCTCAGTCTGTATTTAGCTTTTTTATCTTTGTAATGGGTATTTAGACTCTATGATTAATACAAGCAATTGATTTTGCCTCTCATTTTCTTTTGTAACACTGTGTCTGTTTGAATGTTGCTCATTTATTATGTGGATAAAATGCTCCCTCTATAAGTTTCAGCATTCTATTTTGGCCTTGGTTAAAGATTGGATGAGTTTGTGTTAGTTTATTCATCCTTTGAAATCACTCCTACGTTATGTTAACTCCAACTAAACATACTAAATCTTGGTGTATCACCTTTCCCTTTTGGTATTCCTTCTCTCCCTTTTCCCTAGTGATCAATAGCATTAGATTTAGTTTTTATTCTCTAAGTCTTAAGCTCAGAAGAAGAACCAGCGTTCTCTAGAGGTCTGATCTCATCTGCAAGGTCCCACACCTTGAGATCAGTCCCATTGTGTCATTAGAATGCTTAAATAGGCTTCAAGTATGGTGCAATTTCACGTGACAATAGTAGATATAGGAGAAACTAATAGTTTTATTTCCTGTAATGTGTTAAGAAGATGTAATGTGAAGTTTGAGAGTTTTAGTCAAGAAGAGATGTAGGTGGAGTAAAGGGTCTAGTAAGACACAAAAGATAGATTTTAGTATAAAAGAACTACATTGTCCTAAGTAGCATTAAAATCAAGGTGAACCTATTGGTCACCAAGTTAGGATCCTATGATACTAGTTCTGCAAGCATCAAGCCAAAATGGATTGATAGAACAAGTGGATTGAGTGTCTTGATGATAAAGGGAAACCCATAGTTCTCCAGGGCATCTAAAGGTGAATAGTGAATATTAACCTCTTCTATCACTACCATGCAAGTGAAGTGAACGGTGAGAAAGGGGTGCAAACTCTTGTTGATTGAAATTGAGGGAGGTGAAGATCCAATTCCTAATATATCAAATTCTTTGAACTTGTAAGAATTCCAAGAAATTTTTTCCATAGAATTACCATGCTTACCTCCTAAGCATCATTTTGACTTCTCAATCGATTTGGTCCTAGGGGTTGAGCCTATTTCAAAAGCCCCCTACTAGATGAACATAGCTAAATTGCAAGGGATCAAAACCCAACTACAAGATTTGATGGGAAAAGGTATTATTAGACATATGTGTCACCATGGGGAGCTTTAGTGTTCATCAAAAAGAAGGATGGGACACTACCACTATGCATAGTTTGTCA
Source organism: Cunninghamia lanceolata (assembly GCA_027924645.1). Classification (NCBI taxonomy): domain Eukaryota; kingdom Viridiplantae; phylum Streptophyta; class Pinopsida; order Cupressales; family Cupressaceae; genus Cunninghamia; species Cunninghamia lanceolata. The sequence goes on along the minus strand of BSBN01001616.1, from coordinate 406,092 downwards.
AATGTTGAATAAGGTAATCATTAGAAATAGGTATCATCTCCTTAGAATAGATGATCTATTTGATCAAATGAAGGAAGCCATAATATTCTCCAAAATAGATCTACAATCTAGGTATCATCAATTAAGGATTAAGGATGCTATTCCAATTATAGCATTCAAGACTTGGTATGGCCATTATGATTGTTTGGTGGTACCGTTTGGGCTAACAAATTCTCATGCTTTTATGAGCCTCATGAATAATGTTTTTCATGACTTCTTAGATAAATTTGTGTTATTATTCTTGGACAATATTCTAATATATTCCAAGAACCCACAAGAGCATGAAGAACATCTAAGAATAGTACTACAAAGACTAAGAGAGAATAAACTTTATGGGAAGTTGACCAAGTGCTCTTTCTTCCAACCTAAGATACTTTATCTAGGGCACATTCTATCAACAAATGGAATTTTCATGGACCTGCTAAAAATCTGAGCCATTATGGAGTGACCTACCCCTAAAAATGTGTCAAAAGTAAGAAGTTTTATGGGATTGATTGGCTATTACTAATGATTTGTGAAGAAGTTTTCCAAAGTTGCCAACCCTATAACCTCTCTCTAGTGAAAAGGAAAGAGGTTCAACTACATAGAAAAGTGTGAAATGGCCTTTTAGCAATTAAAGTAGGCTCTCACCTAACCCTAAGAAGGAATTTGTAGTTTGGATCATTGCCTCCTTAGAAGGTTTGGGGGGAATTCTAATGTAGGATGGACATGTAATTGTCTTTGAGTCTTGTAACCTAAAGTACCATGAATTCAATTGTCCAACACATGATTTAGAACTTGCAACAATTGTGCATGCATTAAAAATATGGAGACACTATCACATGGGAAGACCATTCAAGTTGTACATAGACCACAAAGGACTTCATTATTTATTCTCTCAACCTAACTTAAATTATCATCAAAGAAGATGGTTAGAATTCTTGAGAAACTATGAGTTTGATATCTCTTATGTAAAAGGGAAGGAAAATCAGGTCATTGATGCCCTAAGTTATAGGGCTAGCTTGGTGGTAGTCACATAAGTAAGCTTTAACTTGCAAGAAGCCATCAAAAAAATGTAGGAAGTTGACCCCTTCTATCTGCAAAGGAAGTCAGAAATGAGACAAGGGATGAACAAGTTAGAATACCACCTAGGAAGTGATGGAACATCAATTCCAATGGAAATTTTTTTCCTAAAGAGGGTGATTTGCCTAAAACAATCTTGGAGGAGATCCATATTGTACCATATCAGGTGCATCTTGGAATAACCAAGATGTATGTAAGCTTGGGATCCTTGTACTTTTGGATAGGAATGAGTCAAGGTAGAGCACTATCATCTAGCTAGGGTGTTAAACCCACATGACATTCCTAGACACAAATGGTCAATAGTTTTGACAGATTTTGTGATGGGTTTGCCCAAAACCTACCTTACTCATGATAGCATCTTGGTGGTAGTGGATAGGTTAACTAAAGTAGCTCACTTTATAGTTGGCAATGTTCAAGATGATGCTTAGGATATAGCAATAAAATTCATTAAGGATATAGTTAATTTGCACAGGGTACGAGAGGTAATCATCTCTGATAGGGATAAACTATTTACCTCTCAGTTTTGGAGCACACTAATGATATATCTTTGTACTAAACTCAACTTCAGAATGACATACCATCTAGAAAAAGATGGCCAAACATAAGAGCTAACCAAATTATGGAGGATATGATTTGAATGTATGTGATGGACCGACTTTCCAAGTGGGAAGACTATTTTCCATTGGTAGAGTTTTCCTAAAACTCTTACCAATTCGCCATTCAGATGACACCCTTCAAAGCACTATATGGTAGAAAGTGTTGAACATTGATTGGTTGGGATGAATTAGACAACTGAGTAAACATTGGACTTGAGTTACTTCATGAGTATGACTGAAAGGTAAAGATTATTAGAGAAGCCTGAAGGAGTTTGCAGACAACTAGAAGAGTTATGTAGACACAAAGAAAACCTTGAGAGAGTTTTCAATTGGGGATAAGGTGTTTCTTCGTGTTAAACCTTAGAAGAGTTCCATAAAATTTGGCAAGGATACCAAGTTATCTCCTCGATTTATTGGTCCATTTGATATTATAGAGAAGATTAGTCATGTGTCTTATCGAATTGCTCTTCCACCATCTCTTTCTTGCATGCAAATGTATTTCATGTGTCATTGCTTAAGAAATATGTAGTTGATCCCACTCATGTGGTTAATTAGAAAGCCCTATAGGTATAATCTTCGCCAAAGAAATCCACCTAAATCCACTCACAATTATTGATAGACGTAACATACTACACAATAGAATTATGCAATAGGTTAAGGTCCTTTGGGACTAGTATGGTTAGCAAGGGACCACATGGGAAGAGGAAGATCTAATTAAACAAGAATACCGCCACTTATTTGTATCCCAAGGGAGTCCCTACAAACCCCATGTTTTGTTAAGATGCTTGAGGTCCCAATGTAATTTGGACCAAGGCAAAAGCCTTTATGTTTTGATCTCTAAATGTACTATGTTGACTTGAATGTGGTGATGATTTAACTAGGAATGACATGGTTTTAATAGTCTTGCTAATTAATGGCATATGTATGACTTGTCTCTTTTGTGGATTAAATTATGGATGTTATAATTTAAATATCTTTATTTCCAAGATGACTGCATAGTGCAGTGGAATTGGTGATTAAGTTTTGAGACTAACCAAATAATAATGCTTTTGTGTTGAAATGTGTATGGGGAACTTGATTAGGTCTTTCAGGTATAGGGGTGCAAAACAAAGTGGGCTCAATGGTTCAGTCAAGAGATGGACAATGATAACTTTAAGAAAACCCCCCTAAAAAAGGATATAAAATCTTGGTGAATCTTTGATATTTTTGGAAAAAAATTAATTTCTATTGGAAAATCTTTCCTTTTTTGAAAAAATATTAATTTTATTGGCGTTTTTTAAAATCACTAGAAATTTGTAGAAAACCCTGGCAAATCTTGATGAAAAATAGGCAAATGCATTAATTACCATGGCAAATCTTTCCTTTAAAAAAAATTCCTATGGAAAAGTAAGGCCTTGAGGGTGGAAGTGATTGGCTAGTTTAAGGTGTAGTGCTCGTGTTTATAATTCCTTAATTCATTAATATTTTAAATCAAACATTGAATGTTTTAAATTGGCCCTAAATTATTTTTCTCCACCATTGATTTTATTTATAATCTAATGGTTTGGGTCCTATTCCATAGGCCAAAATGTACCCACGAAGCTCCAATGCCCATGGGGCTTGAAATTACATTTGGGTCATTGATCTCAATGGAGATCAATGGCCCAAATGCAATTTCGGGCCTCAAATGGAGATCAACAACCCAAATGCAATTTTGGGCCCCATGGGCATTTGAGCTCCATGAGTACATTTTGTCCTACAGAATTTAACCCTAGCCATTACATTATAAATTGAGATCAATGGCCCAAATACAATTCCAAACTCAATTGTCATAGAGCTCCATGGGTACATTTTAATCCATGGAATACAATCCCAACTATTAGATTATAAATAAAATCAAATGGTAACCAATATGGCTGTAAAGGAACCAATAATTATATAATATTATTGGTGAATTAATTTTATTTTCTACTATAACTTATAAAATTTAGGTGAATCTAATCTAATTAGGTATCGAATATTGTGGAGAATTTTTTAGTTTAAAATTTTAATAAAATAAATGTTCTAGTGATTTAAGAAGGACTAAAATGTTTTTTTTGTAAAAATGTGGCAATTCAAGTCGCCTTACAAATTGTACTATTATCTAGAATTTGAATCCTATAAAGAACCTATTGCAATTTGACTTAAATTTTTTGCCAATGTTACTTCAAAATATCAACTATGAAAGCAATGTAACTTTAAAAAATCCATGAACAATCAGATGCAACACATCAAAGCTTTATTGAATCTTCCAATGATGAATAATACAAAGTAATGCTTGTTGTTTCATATATCAGACTGTCACTATTTTATATCAAACCATGTAAACATGATGAAATGTCAAGCAAACCCTACACCATCAATAACAATACATGAAGAATGAATTTATATCTAATTGAACCTGGTAGCAGCTTGACATGAGCTCTATTATGCATGAAAATCTCCATGTATCAGACCACAGTCACTGCTGTCCACATTGTATTTGCCCAGCTGATTGTTGTAACATATCAACTTCACAATTGTCTCCTTCTAGGCCAAGCGATTGGGCTCTAGGCTTGAACAATGGGTGGAAGGTCTCTAATTGCTGTACAGTGTCTAATACTTCCAAAAGCTCCTTGTTATCAGACCTGTAGGTGACTGAGACAAAATATTATCTGTTGTAGCATGCCTAGTTTGCATCCAAACTCCAATTTATCATCTCCTTATAAAATCGATGAGCCATCCAATGCATCAAAGGTCTTCACAAACTGTCTTATGGTATGATGTGGATCCTAAAACCCTTGGCTTGAATTCAATGAAACCAAGGGTTCATAGTCAAATATTCTTCACTCCAAAGTCCTTAATAACCTGCAAATTGAAGGTCAATAGTGATTATCTAAATGATATCACTTCTAAATAATATATGGGGCCATCACCATATTAGCAAGTGGTCATCTCCCTGCATAAAAATCACTAGAAATCATATATTTCCAATAATGAATGAATAAGAATAAAACATACCAGAGAATCGATTGCCTTATTATTGTTGGAAGATCTACTTTTATCTTCCTCAGCTAGGTTGATCCATTAACTCTAATTTGCTATTGATTTGAATTCCACCAATGAGTCATTTTTTTTCTCCTTACTAGCTGGGCATTGATTCAGCTGGCATAATTTTAATGATAACTAACCTTTATCCCTATCTAGAAACCAACTTAGAATCAATAAAAATCAATTCTTTGCAGCTAGGTGAACACATTAGCATGTATATAAAATTCCTCTTTTATCATGGGTGTATGCAATCTCATAGGCATTTGGTATTTTAAAACAATCCATCTTCATTTGGGTCGATCCTTCACATAGCCACTAGCACTTGTCAATGCTAATTTCTCCTCTAAACATGAATCGATGACCCAAGATCCAATGCAATTTGCTTTCATAGTGTACACTTTTACTCTAACTTCCACCTGTACATTTTTATGGCACATGATCCAATGACGTGTACACTTTTATCCTTTTACGAACCTATCCTTGATGTTGACACTTTCTTCATTGCAAATTTTCCAATGATGGCACATGATCCAATATCCCATTCCAATCGGTGGCACATAATATGATAGATGGGGTCTATTTTTCCTTTGGGTGAATGTCATGGAAAGCTTCCTTGATCCATCAATTTGCATAACACTAAGAAAACTCCACCTTGGCAAAATCCACTACAAAAGAAAATAGATATTTGACAAATGTAATTAAACATTTCATTTGTCATCACCTACTTATTAATTAAACACTTATTGTGCCAACATTCTAGTTCTTCATGTTTAGAAATAAGCCAACATTTTGGTTCTCCATGTTTAGAAACATGCTCAAACTATGAATAATTCCCTTAACAATATATTAGCCTATGGGAATGGATGATAGCCTAATCATCAACTCCATATGGAATCACTTCGGAAATGGGGACATGACAATCCTCCCTTCCTGGGATTGCTTTTCCTTAAGTAATCAAAGATTAGGATTCTCTAAAATCTGTTCTCCTTCCCATGTAGCATCCACCAATGACAAACCTCTCCATCACACCAAATACTCCTTGATAACTCAGCTAAGCAACTTATGCTCCCTCATGTCAACAATACCATCTGGCTCTAATATCAACATGCCTTCTTCATCAAGTGATGGGAGATCAGGAGAAGAAACCACATGCTGTCCCAATGCCTTTTTGAGGCATGATACATGAAATACATTATGTATGCAGCTTCCTACTGGCAACTCTAACTCATAAGCAACATCGCCAACTCTCCTCACGATCCTGTATGTCCCATAAAACCTTGGCTTGATCTTTTCTGCACCACTCTTCTTCAAAGAACTCTGTCTATATGGCTGTAGGCACAATAAAACCAAGTCATCCACTTCAAATGTTCTCTCAACCCTATGCCTGTCTACATATATCTTCTGTTGATTTTGTGCATGCTGAATATTATCCTTAAGAACTCTAAGGATATCCTGTGTGTCCTGCATCAACTCTTTAGCTCTATGAGCTCTACTATCATCAAAAGCCAAGTCAACAAAAGAAAGTGCATCATACCCATATAGTGCCATGAATGGAGTCATTCCAATTGACATGTGGTAGGTGGTATTTTAACAATACTCACCAAGGTACAACCATCTCACCCAAGCACGCTGATGTCCTACAACATAATTGTGAAGATATCCCTCAACCCACTTATTAACAATTTTTGTCTATCCATCCGTATGAGGTTGATAATTGGTGCTAGGTGTCAACTTTGTACCTGTAAGTTTGAATAGCTCTCTCCAAAACATCCCAACAAACCTACTATCCCGATCACTCACAATGGTCTTTGGAAGGCCATGCAAATGGAATACCTCTATGAAGAATAGCTCTGCAACCTGTAAAGTTGTATAATCTATTGCAATAGGATAAAAATGTGCATATTTGGTTAACCTATCAACAACCACATATATGCAATCCTTACCATGTACCTTTGGAAGACCTGTGATAAAATCCATCGAGATACTTTTCCACTTCTGCTCAGGAATAGGCAATGGCTGAAGTAGACCGACAAGAAAAGTATGCTCGAACTTGTTCTGTTGACAAGTCAAACACTCCCTAACATGTTGCAAGACATCATCCTTGAGACCCTTCCAAGAGAATCTCTCATAAATCTATCTATAGGTTTTGAAAAACCCTGGATGTCATGCTAGAGGTGTGTCATGAATGGCTCGCAAAATCTATTGCTTAAGCTTAGACTCAGGTACTAAGAATATTCTATCCTTATAATATATCACATCATCCACTACCTTATACCTGTCATCCTGTATGATACCATCCATGATCTCGCATGCAAAAGTAGATTTGGAATACTCAACTAAAAGTTGAGATTTCCAATCAGATGAAATCTCACTCAAGGAACAAATTGTAGGCCTCTTGGAAAGTGCATCCACAACAATGTTCTTTTTCCCTTTCACGAACTAGATGTCAAAATCATATGCCTGTATCTTGGAGACCCATTTTTGCTATCACTCATTCAAATCCTTTTGTTCCAAGAAGTATTTCAAACTATTGTGGTCGGTCCTCACCACAAACTTCGCACCTACCAAGTACTAACGAAACTTTGCCAAAGCATGCATAATGGCAAGCATCTCCTTGTCATAGGTGGAATATAGGTGCTCCGCATCTTGCAATTTCCTGCTCTCATATGCAATGAGATGCCTATTCTGCATCAATATAACCCCAATACCCTCTCTTGATGCATCACATTCAAGAATAAAGGGCTATGAAAAATCTAGTAGTGCTAACACTGGAGTAGTACTCATCACCTCCTTGAGTCGATCAAAAGTTACCTGTGCCTTAGAGGACCAAAAGAATGCCCCCTTCTTAGTGAGGTCTGTCAATGGTGTTGCCAACTATGTAAATCATCTAACAAACCCCCTGTAGTAACTACAAAGACCCAATAAGCCTCTCAACTCAAAAATGTTCCTGGGAATAGGTCACTCCTGTATTGCTTGATCTTCTCCTCCTGTACTCTAACTCCATTAGCACTAATCATATGCCCTAAATAGAGAATCTCCTCCATCCCAAAATCACACTTGGAAGCCTTTGCATATAATGACTGTGCCTCCATGACTCCAACTACCTCATCAAGATGTCGAAGATGCTCATCCTATGTCTTACTATATATCAAAATGTCATCAAAGAACACCAATAAAAACTTACACAACTGCTTATTGAAGACATGATTCATGCAAGACTGAAATTTACCAGGTGCATTAGTAAGACCGAAAGGCATAACAAGAAACTCATAATATCCATAGTGGCATCTGAATGCTGTCTTAGGGATGTCCTCCTCATGAACACGTATCTGATGATAGCCTGAATGAAGATCAATCTTAGAGAAAATACATGGCCCCGTGTAGTTCATCTAACAACTCATCGATCTTGGGTATGGGATACCTATTTTTGATTGTCCTCTTGTTCAGTACCCTGTAATCAATACACATCCGCGTAGTGCCATCTTTCTTCTTCACCAACACCACCGAAGAAGCAAATGGACTAGATGAGGGTCGAATGTGTCCCATATTGATCAACTCCTTAATTGTCTTTTCAATCTCACCCTTGAAGTGCCTAGGATGTCGATATGGTGCAATATTGATGGGCTTGGACCCATCCTCCAATTCAATCACATGCTCAAAACTACGATCTGGTGGCCTACCTGGAGGAATGTCTCCAAACACCTTATTGTGCTTATCTAATACAGATTGGATATCTACATGATACTCACCATTGGAAGAAGACTTAGAAGATATCTCAACCTGAGCTGCCCATGCAATGTCATTATGATGAAATAAAGTCTCCATATGCCTTGCTGAAACAACTCTAGGTGTACCATCTGAAATAGCTCATAAAATACCCTTCTTCCCATTGTGAATGAATTCTATCTCCATCTTCTTCAAGTCCTGAATATACTTGCCAAGAGAATGCAACCATTGCATTCTCAATACAACATCAATCCCTAAGAGTCCAACCATGTAGAAATCATCTATCAATGCATAATCACCCATCTGAATACTAAGTTGTGGAACCTTCTTCTGACAACTCATGGTAAAACCATCAACCACAACTACTGTGAAACACTCAAAGTCCTCTACATGTAGTCCTCATCTCATAACCAAACCCTCATCAATGAAATTATGAGTAGCTCCACTATCCACCAAACATGTGATCTGCTATCTATTAAGAACCCCCTTAATCCTGAAAGCATGGTATCGAGGGACTCCTAAAATAGTAGGAATAGTAACCAGATCACCTGGGTCTCCTACCTCAAGCTCCAATGTAGGCTGATCATCATCATGGCATGAACCTGTATCATCATGTGTTTCACTTTCATCCTCAGAAAGTACCTCAATAAGATGTGCTTTGCCTTTCCCAATGCACCTATGTCCTGGTTCCCATGGTTGTTTGCAAGAAAAGCATAACTTCTTCCTTCTCAATTCATCTCTCTACTAAATTAGGACTAGGTTTGAAAGGCTGAAATGCATTCCTCTAATTAGATCCCAAGCCCCTCACAAAGCTTTTCTTTTGGCCTCGAAATGAAGTAGTATAGGTGTCAAGAACAAGTGCAAGTTCTATAGCCTCATCCAACATCTTAGGCTTATGTACCTTCACCAATCCTCTCATTCTATCATTCAAGCCCTCAACAAACAACATTGTTACTCTTCTTTTTGGCATTTCAGGAACCATAACAACAATCTTCTTAAATTCATTAATGTAGGAGTCCACCTTACCAACCTGTTTCAGTTGAGCCAATTCCCTATAATAGACCTCTATGTCCTTCCTATCAAATCTGTTGATAAGCCTGTGTGTAAACTCATCATAAGAGGTAATCATATCATACCGTTATGACACAAGTCCATGATGCCACCAATCATATGCGAAGCCCTCCAAATGTATAGTAGCAAACTGAATGGTTTTTTCTTCACTCATCGGCTTGAGCGTTATGAAAGTATCCAACTTATGTATCCATGCTCTAGCACTTATTTTGCCATTGCCATCAAAATTTGGTAAAGGAACCTTATTCAATGCCTCTTTGTATTCATTAGATTCTTTTTTAGGTTTTTGCTCTTTTTTCTTTTTGTTCTTTTCATTCTTTTGTGACATGTATTGATTGAAATTTAAGTCTCTCCTCACATCAGGTGATAGTATGCGGTACTCATAATGTGCAATCATAATATCATCCGTGAGATTAGTCTCTTCCTCCTGAGGCTCTTCAATCACTGGCTCAAACTTGGGATGAAGTGGTCTATCATCAAATGTTGTAGTAGCTCTACCTATAAGAGAATGTGTAGCATTTCTATGTGTATCATGTCTCCTTGCATCTCTGCCTCTATCCGAATTCACAATACTTCTCCCACTCCTTGACCTCCTAGAATGTGCCCTGACAACAAAGGTGTTCAAGCTGTTCTGAAATTGTTGAAGCATTTGTTGCATATTCTGTTGTTGTTGTTGAGAAAACTCTTGTAGTTGTGCAAATGTAGCCAAAAAGTCTTCAACATTGATCTGGCCATGTTCTCTAGGGCTGCCATTACCACCTTCTTCAACCATGATTAATTGAGTACCTGTATTGTGTTGTTGTCTAGCTGTCCTTCTTGTATAATACATGTGTGGACCAACTTCTCTTGGATGCATAACCCAAAGGCTAGCAAAATCTTGGCTTTGATACCACTGTAAAGACCCTACTGCATTTTGACTTAAAATTTTTGCCAATGTTACTTCAAAATATCAACTATGAAAGCAATGTAACTTTTAAAAATCCATGAACAATTAGATGCAACACATCAAAGCTTTATTGAATCTTCCAATGATGAATAATACAAAGTAATGCTTGTTGTTTCATATATCAGACTGTCACTGTTTTATATCAAACGATGTAAACATGATGAAATGTCAAGCAAACCCTATACCATCAATAACAATACATGAAGAATGAATTTATATCTAATTGAACCTGGTAGCAACTTGACATGAGCTCTGTTATGCATTAAAATCTCTGTGTATTAGACCACAGTCACTGTTGTCCACATTGTGTTTGCCCAACTGATTGATGTAACATATCAACTTCACAATTGTCTCCTTCTAGGCCAAGTGATGGGGCTCTAGGCTTGAACAATGGGTGTAAGAAGGTCTCTAATTGCTACAGAGTGTCTATTACTTCCAAAAGCTCCTTGTTATCAGATCTGTAGGTGACTAAGACAAAATATTATCTATTGTAGCATGCCCAGTTTGCATCCAAACTCCAATTTATCATCTCCTTATGAAATCGATGAGTCATCCAATGCATCAAAGGTCTTCACAAACTGTCCTTGGCTTGAATTCAATGAAACCAAGGGTTCCTAGTCAAATATTCTTCACCCCAAACTCCTTAATAACCTGCAAATTGAAGCTCAATAGTGATTATTTGAAGGATATCACTTCTAAATAATATATGGGGCCATCACCATATTAGCAAGGGGTCATCTCCCTGCATAAAAATCACTAGAAATCATATATTTCCAGTAATGAATGAATAAGAATAAGACATACCAGAGAATCAATTGCCTTATTGTTGGTGGAAGATCTTCTTTTATCTTCCTCAGCTGGGTTGATCCATTAACTCTAATTTGCTATTGATTTGAATTCCACCAATGAGTCATTTTTTTCTCCTTACTAGTCGGGCGTTGATTTAGCCGGCATAATTTTAATGATAACTAACCTTTATCCCTGACTAGCGGCCAACTTAGAATCAATAAAAATTACTTCTTTGTAGCTGGGTGAACACATCAGCATGTATGTAAAATTCCTCTTTTATCATGGGTGTATGCAATCTCATAGGCATTTGGTATTTTAAAACACTCCATCTTCATTTGGGTCGATCCTTCATATAGCCATTGGCACTTGTCAATGCTAATTTCTCCTCTAAACATGAATTGATGACCCAAGATCCAAAGCAATTTTCTTTCATTGTGTACACTTTTACTCTAACTTCCACCGTGTACATTTTTATGGCACATGATCCAATGATGTGTACACTTTTATCCTTGGGCAAACCTATCCTTGATGTTGACACTTTCTTCATTGCAAATTTTCCAATGATGACACATGATCCAATATCCCATTCCAATCAGTGGCACATAATATGATAGCTGGGGTCTATTTTTCCTTTGGGCAAACGTCATGGTGAGCTTCCTTGATCCATCGATTTGCATAACACTAAGAAAACTCCACCTTGGCAAAATCCACTACAAAAGCAAATAGATATTTGACAAATGTAATTAAAGATTTCATTTGTCATCACCTACTTATTAATTAAACACTTGTTGAGCCAACATTCCGGTTCTCCATGTTTAGAAACAGGCTCAAACTATGAATCATTCCCTTAACAATATATTAGCCTACGAGAATGGATGATAGGCTAATCATCAACTCCTTATGGAATCACTCCGGAAATGGGGACATGACAAATCCCCAATTTCAACTATTAGCAATTGGTGAATATTCTCCACTAAAAAAATCATTGGAGGGATTCAAATGCCAAACCAACCCTGCTCATGTGTTCTTGTATATTAAGTCAATTTAGAAGATATACAACTATAAGTATCACAAAGTATTGAGTTTATCTTGATGGTCAAGACTTAATTAAAAAAATGCATATATTCCCCTGATGTTTCAAGGAGTCAATTTAATAACGACATTACTTGGCCACCAACTGAGTATCAATTACCCTATGCCTAGTTAATTGACCTCTATGTTTAGGTGTATCTCTAATTAGAGAGGAATAATAACATTATTTCAATAATAATAATATAACATTACTTCAAGAATAATAAATTACCAAACAATCAAGGCAGATTTCAAGGCATTAATAATGGATGTAAAGAAATGCAGGGTGATGGGCTTAAAAAACGTGGTTGTGGAAGGAGATTCAACTTCAGTAATTAACACATTAAGGAAAAGACACACGCCAAATTGGAAGTTGAAAGCTCTTTTGGAGGAAGCATTGGAGCACATAGAAGTCTTTGGATTTGTTGTGGCTGAACATATGTTCAAAGAAGCTAACGAGGTTGCAGATACATTGGTGAACAGAGCTGCAGATGGTGAAGAGGTGTGTTCTGTAGATGATGCCTTGGCTGAAAGGAGCTAAAAATTGGTGGAGGCATGGAAAGATGAGTATTTTCACAAGATTAAATGTATGCTTGGATGGGAGATGTATGCTTGGATGGGCCCTACATGGCTATACACACAAGCATGGGAGGGATATGTTTGAATCGATGAAGAGTTTTGGTATGTCTAATGACAATTAATATAACTTTTACTGCTTAATGAACTACCAAACACATATCGATATAGCTATAAGGAATTAAAAAGAATTATAATTGGAAATGTTTATAGATTACGTGTAAGCCATTATATCAAAATATTAGCCATCGAATAAACTTGAGAAAGAAAATTAAAATGTTGAAAGGCAAATGGAAGGCAGGGCATATAGAGGAGAGAATACAAAATTTAATGGTGAGTAGGCAATTTATGGAGAAAGGAATGGTCATGCCATTACTAAGGTATGTTGGCCCCCTTCCCTACCTCAATTACCTCGTGACTAGAAGGATGGATGGCGCATTGGGGGACAAGACTAGCTCACTTAAATGCTTGAGGTGACCCATTTTTTGGGATCACAAAATGAATGCGGGTGTAAGGAAGCATTAAAAAAAAACTCGAGGCATGAATTAGACTGGTAAAGGTAGATTAGTGGGGAAGGACAGAAAAATATTACCAAGAGGAAAACTTTTATAAGTAAATTCATTCCTCTTTGTTTATAGGCAATACATTTTGAGTTTTTAAGGATGTATAATGAGTTATTTCTAAAATAGATCCTTTTATGTTACATGCCATAATTGTATGTAGGCATCTTGGGGTTAATATCCATTATTTTGTATGCACCAAGGTTGAATAAATGGGACCTTATAGGGTTTATAATCTAAAAATTATTCATTCCCTCTTTTACATGCACTCTTTGAATGTTAGGAGATGGTTTGAATAAGGATATTTAAATGGGGTATGGTTTTTGACAAAATACTTGAAATTTTTAAATGGATCATAGCGAATGCCCTGCAATTGGTTTACTCTTAAACAAAGTTGAAGTAGGTAGAGAAACCTTTAGGAAATTCTCACCATTCTCTTGCCTAGTTTGTCTAGGAGAAAAGGTTTTCTTTCTAACTAGTATAATCCATCCTATCTTGATAAGAGCCAAAACAATCTACTTTTGTTTTTCCTCCAATTTATGCACTTTTCTACATAATATTTTGTTGGTTGTTAAAACCTTTGATTTTACTAAGTAAAATGTGCTTGAACCCAAGTAAAACTACAAGGAGATCTAGAAATACATGGAAAGATTCGGATGATAGGAAATATTAAAATATGAGCTTATACAAAGTATAGTTTGATAATCCAAATACTTAATAAGTTCATTGTATTGAATTGCTAAGTACTAGCAACATGACAGTTAAAGCTCATTTAAAATGGTTACCAATCATACGGAAGAATTATCTACAATTAATTGACTTATGTCTTGGGCTCATGAAAGGATGATACTAGTAAGATACATTCACCTAGCCCACACCCTACTCTCCTAAACTATGGTTATGCATGAATAAGATGAAGTATGTATCAAAGATCCACTCCATGAGTTTTTCATGTTCAAGTGTTAATAACTATCACTTAATGAATGACCTTCTTCAACCACCTTTGATTGTAAATAGAGCTTAAAAGATAATACTAGTAAGATCTAAAGCATCATTGTTTTAAAATGGTAAAGATTCCACCTATAGGATTAAAAGTGTGTATCTAATTAATTAGGTGTACTTTGGGATTGAGTTCCCTGTCTTACCTAAAATTCCCTTAGAGTTTTAGCTATCACATTAGGCCAAGAAAGGCTTATGTTTCTCTAGCATGGGTTGAGAAACCATGCTTGAAGTATGTTCAAGCCTTAAAACTAGCTACGTTGCTATAATTCAAGATTAGATTATACCTATGAATGATGCTTAACTTCATGGTGATAAGGATACGGATGGTCCAAAAGCACTCCTAAACAAGAAAAGTGAAAAAGGGAAAACTTGTACTTATGATATGAGGTGATAGCACAACTCAATTATGAGCCTACAGTTTTAATCTTCTTGGAGCCTGATGCCAACTAGAGCCAAAGGCCAAGTGTCACTTGCTTTTATCATCCAAATGCTTAAGGGTTGAGATTATGGCCAAGTAGTCCTTGAGGGAAGGATGTATGATGATCTCAAATATGCACCGATTGGTTATAAGACCACATGTTAGAACCAAATGTAATATAGGTGGTTTAGTCGGCTGCCACCACTATCATGTAGGTGATAGATGCTAGGAACTAGCCATTGTACATTAAGGATTAGTTGATTTTCACTAGTAGCACAAAGGTGAAGGATGCCAGGAGCTATCCATAGCATGATACAAGAGTGAATTAGATGGTTGTCACAAGCACTGTACATGTGACAAATGCCAGGAGTAGTTGGTTGTCACCAACAACATGGAGTTGATAGGGCAAGAGCTACCCTTGGCATGATAAGGTCTAGCTGACCTTCACTATTTCCATGCAAGTGATAGTTCTAGGTGCTAACCCATACTAGGATGGTCAGACTTTGCTAATGGCATGGAGGTGAAAGATGTTTAGATCCATTGACTCAAAAGGTTCAATGCATTGTGGAGTTCTTTGTTGCCAATGGTGTTTTGATTGTCTAATTTCCCCAACTAGTGATGGTGGCAAGTATTATGGGATGCTTGCTAGCCATCATAGCTAGTAGTAATCTAGGAAAAGTATGGACCCTCAATGGAGTATGCAATTCATGGTACTCCTTTCCTTCTAGTTGGGTTGTATTTAAGGATGGGTAAGTGTTTGCAAGTTCGGTATTAGGATGAGATATGCTAAAGAAACGAGTTTCATTCTATTAATCAATGGGAGGTATAACTAATTGGTCTGACCATATTGATAGATCTCTCTCTCTCTCTCTCTCTCTCTCTCTCTAGTATGTATAAGTGGATATCCCCAGGTAAAAGTGTTGTAGGATGAATCAACCTTCATGTGTTGCCCCTTAAGGGGTGAATAATGGCAACTGCACTAACTTAATATACCTAGGCACCATGGACCTTTGGTATTGAAATACTCTCTTGGATGGAACATACGAGCCCCTTGGTTGGGGTGGATAGGGTATCTTATTCACATGGTTAGGATATTTTGCACCTCTACCTCAGGAACTATTGGATACTGGAGACCATGCAACAATGTTGCTGAATGCTATAATCTCCAGCCTCTTATACCCAACCAAGTACTCTTGTTTACTTGTTAATGTTTTAATCGTTATGATTGAGCAATATGATATTTACTTGATGTTATAATGGGGAATGACGAGGGGAGATAACCTCTGAAACCATGAGCAATGATGACACAAACTATGACTATTGATCTATGTTAGAAATATGTTGTTTTAGGTATGTCTGCAATGCTAGGTTGGAGCTTAGTAGTAGAAGCTCTAGTGGACTCTGCTCATAGGAAGTACAATGCTATGTTTACCATTAATGTTGTGTAAATCAAACCAGGGCTGTAATAGAGCTGGAAATGATTCCCAGGGGTCAGAGGTACATGAATTCCATTGTTAGGCTATTTTACTAAGATGCATAGGTGGGGCTACGAACCCAAATCTAGGAAGACCTTAGAATGGATCATTGTGAGAAGGCTTTAGAAAGAAATCAGTGATTGTCATAAATATTTACTATGTGTTGTGTATTAAGAACTCTTGCATAGTGCTTGATCTTGCTAAATGAAGGAAATTATTTTGTTGATATGGTGTCGATGTAGTGTACAATCTAGCCATGATCAATTTGTTAACTAGTTTATCCATGTGCTTGATTAGTAATCTTGTATGTGGGTGGAAATACTTACATTCTAGAATTGTTTGTAAAGTAAAACATAAAAAATGTCATAACCATGGAGGTTCTTACACTTCACCATTAACAAAAGAAAATGTTACATTCATACCTATCCTAAAATTCAATGCATGAGCTTTTATAATTTATATGAATTATAGAATAGATTAGAATTTCATTTGTGTGATATATATTCTAAAATTCATATAAATATTAACTCTCAAAACCCATCTAAAAAATATTCCACCATTAATTATAGATTTGTTCCTCCATAAAAAATTAGTACCTGATCTTCTTGAAACATTCCAAGTCATCCCTAAGATTCATATTGAGGGAATTGGTATCTAAGAGAAACATCCATCCTTGTGATCCTTTTTTCTATTAAAAAACTAGTTGGGGATCTTGAATTATCTAGGATTCGCTATTATTACCATTAAATTTTCCAATTCTTGTGTTGATAGCTATCCAACCCTATCAAATCCAAAGACATCTTGAAACTTTACCATTCAAAATAGATAAACCCTAGAAAATGTCCCATCACAAACTATAAGGGAAAAACCCACATAACCCCACCCACCATAGTTCTTAAGAAATTATTTACCTTGTAAAGGCTCACATTATCATTTTGCCAAAAATTGAATCAAGAAAATCCCAAAACATTACCTATTAAATTATGTAAGACTAGAAACCCTTATATGAATATGAGATCAAAAACTACAAAAGAAAACCAAACTTTTGGTCATGTCAACATTGACCTTCTAGTAACAATGTTAGCAAAACAATAGCTAATACCCTTAATAGAAAAATAAACATAATCTTTTGTCACCCATCAACACTTGTATTCAAAACAAGAAGCATGTGTCAAAAGTCTACTTTCAATATAACCAACTATTAAGCAAAAATATTCAAATACAAACAAACCCTAATCAGTCTAGGATACTTATGTCTCCACATACAAAGGCATCCACAACAAACTACTCAAATAAAAACCCTAAATTCTTCTCCATGATACTCCCAAAAAAGACACTCGATATATATGACTTGTTATCAAAAAAAAAACAAAAAAAAAATTAAAACAATTTTGTGTAGATGACAGTTTCATCTCAATCCAAAAATAGCTTGCCAAGTGTTTTTTTAGACGAAAATATGGAGGATTATATAATTTTTACTATACAAACTTTCTTCCTTTACAAAGAAAGTCAAGATAATTATATTATTTTTATTTTTTAACCTCCAAAATTGAACAGCCAAAATTAGCGACCAAACAAGCAAATATCATGTAAGAGGTTTTATGTTTCCAATTTTAAACGGTTTCTGTTGTTTTGCTATCAATCATCAAAAACGTCACAAGATTACGTTCTCTTACCCACAACTTTCACTTGTGATATAACAGGTTTAAACGATTCTAATGAATTGAAAGATTATCGTACAAAATCAAAAGTTTCAAAGAAATTGCTAAAGATTTTAGTTTGGAAATCAAGACAGCATTGTTGCGCAACAATCATAATACAAGAGCTGCTAAGGAGCTGCAGTCCCTGACTAAAATTGCATGATGCATTGCATGTAAATGATTGAAATCAATTGCTTTACAACAAAAGCTTGGTCTGTTTAAGGAGAATGGGGAATGGTGAATTAGGGGTTGTAGATTGATGTACTAAATTGTTTGCCACCAGCCTTGCCAATAGGAAGATGATGAATAAACACAAGAAACCATGTCCAGATTATCCACATTCTATATTTGAGACTGTAGAAGGCTTTCACTAGAAGGCAAGGTTTTCTTGTTAGAAAACCTATTAAAACAGAGCATCTTTACCGATGCAAGCAATAGCTTTCCAAGTGCAAACCATCTCAGATCTTCAATTTTAAGAATGGAAAAAAAGTCTGGATAGCTTCAAATGCATTTAAAAGTTACTCATTCAAATCAGCATAGTCCTTATGTTACAACCAATCTACAAAGGCTACTCAAATCATGGAAACAATTGTAATCAGAGGCCAAAAAAAGTTTGAAATGCGAACCAGAATTCCTAAGAATGTATACTGATCCTTAACAAATTACAAATTTATGTGTATGGTCAAAGATGCCAATGTAAAGAACTAGAAGAAGTGAAAAGGACATTGTATAATGATTGATACTAGCCATCATAAAAGTTTGTACTGAAGAAAGATTAGGAACTGTTCTGTATGAGGTGAAGAAACTAGATTGAATTCGTTCACCCTTGCCTTTGAAATTCAAACAAAAGATAGCGTTCCATGAACAAGCATAAGATCTGTTAGAAACTGTTAAATTAGGCTTTGTTTTAGTCTGGGTCTTCACTGTTTGTGGAGATTTTTTTAAGTTTTGGATTTGATACCTGGAAGCTCCTTCAATCTCCCTCTTTGACCATCTGCAATCAATTAGCTGGATTCAACATATATTAACAGAAATTGTGGAAAAGCTATGAAACTTGTTGTGGTTTAAGTTGATGTGAAATCTTACAGAAATGAGTGATTTTCAAAACAATAATATGGCAATCACTTGGCATTGCAATTTTAATAGGTTACGTTGAAAGTCTGAATACAAATCTGCCCATTCCTCACCTAGAGGCAATTTGTATGTATTGTATGCACAGTTCTTCATAATAGCCTTATCAACATGTATACAAAGTGCAAAAATGTGGTGGATGGTCTTAAATTTTGGCATCTCCTGGAATGATATAATTGCAGCTTGCCAAAGACATGACTATTCTCATGAGGCATCACCTAACTCATTAAATAGGTGTCCAACTTGATCAGTTAACCATTGTTAGCATACAATCAGCCTTTACCAATACAAGAGCTTTGTAACAGGGTATGGTCCTGGACGTCCAGTAAAGGACAATGGAAAGAGGATTTTTGAGTTGATTTTACTTTCTAGGACAGAGAGATACAGGACATGTTTCAGGATGGCAAAATAAAAATTGTTCTCCTCATTTTTTTCCGAGGATTTTACTGTCGATTTGTCCCCAGGCTTCAACAAGAAGGGATGCCCTGCTGGGAATAAATGAACAAGAACTTGCAAAATATATATAACTGAAGCTGTTACAACAACCTCTATTACTGAAAAAGGTGCAGTGAAAGATTTTTATTAGTGATTTGTCCTAACCAGTAGATAAACAGAGCACATTTAGTAATAATCTCCAATTTTAGGGATAATGATAGAATAACACAGAAAAAAAACAGGGGAAATGGGTTAGAGAAAAGAAAACCCCTGCAAATATTTTGTAACCTTCAAAACTAACACCCAAATCCCTTCTACCCATTAAATGATTCTCAATTCCAAAAATAATCATTCTATGCAGAGCTTCTATATTCCCCTATATTTGAAATTTTGGGTTAATCTTCTACTTCCTATTAAACTAGGATATAAAAGTTTTAAGTTTTAGGCAATGAATGAAAGTATTGATATGAATTTAAATGTAGGTTAATGAAGGGTATATAAGTTACAAATATATAGGAATTGTGTAAATAGAAAATGGGATAAGATCAAATATATGGAAATAGGTCAATGAATGTAAAATAGATAAAAATAAATAAATATTAGATCATAAACAAAACTTAATACAAAAATATGCCACTTCTTGATATATAATTATATTAAGATATTTTATCAAAATAAACCCAAAACTAAAGGGGAATTGGCATGGGTATACAAATTTCACCATTACAGATATATAAGACCCTATGAGCCAAAACATGAAAACATATAGAGTAATTTTTTTCAAAATTTTACAATTAGTTTACAAACATTCTGTTTATTTGAACAACATAAGACCAATGCAGATAAAGACGAAGATAATACCTTTCCAATGCTCATAGAACGACCATTCCATTCTGCCTTCAACCCCCATGAACTGACTAATGACTTCTCCTGCAATCAATACTTTCAGAATGCGTGCCTAAAACAATTAAACACAAAATTTACTTTCAAAACTGGAAGAGTTTCAACATCAACAATCGCGGAAGTAATGAAAGCCGCCCCCCAATTGTGGCAGATGAGGGCGTTGTTATTCACTTCTCCAGAGAGGATTATACTTTCAGAATGCGTACCTAAAACAATTAAACACAAAATTTACTTTTAAAACTGGAAGACTGGACGAAGAACGTTGTTGAATTGTTTTATATGTCCACGCATACAGTTAAAATTAATTTTAAAAAATTATATTATATGAAAGGGAATTTTGAAGATAAAATTGATAATATTTTTATAAAATTATTTTGATCCTACATATATTAAAATAAAATATCTCAAAAACACCTTAAAGTTAGTAATTATTTTTACTAGATTTTTAATTGATTTTTAATTTGCAATTGTTCACTTTCTAATTGGAACCAAAATTAATTTGTTTGATGATTTTTAATTTGGATTGTTAAGTTATAGGTAATCCCCTAAAGTTGCAAGGTTTTAAATAGTTTGGAAAGTCATTTTGGAGCCCAAATTGGCTTATTTTGCTTCAACTATTCTTTCATAAGGTTTATCTTTGGGATCTCTATTGGTACATTTAGGAGTTTAATTCCCAAGTGTTTATTATGTGGTATTTGGAGACCCTTAAACATTGTACTATAAAATTTAAGCCACTCTAAATTTATATTACATTAATGAAATTAGAAATAAAAAATAGGAAATCTTAGAAATAGAAGAGTAAATTGTATAAATGAGTTACAAAATAAGAAAACTAAAATAATAGGCAACCTGGAAAGTGAACCCAAAAGCTCTCCAACACGAACACTAGTGTGCCCGGAGTATAGTCCAAGATCGGTGTTGTCATCATGGTTTTGCATTGTAGTCTAGGGATGCTAGAAAATAAAAGTATCTTCTTAGAATCAGATTTGCCTACACACTAGGAGGCAAAGGCACACGAAAAAATATTCAGGAACCTAATAGAAATACCAAAAACTAATATAAGCTATCCAATTTAAATGGAATAATGATAAAGAAGGAAGTGTTGCAAATCTCCATTGGGAGTTGTGACTTCAAAATAACCTATTTCTAGGACATAAAATGTTCGATTGCAAAGGAGCATACCAAAATAGTGAGGCCCTTGGTTTGGTCTTCTAATCTCCATAGGTAGTGAATGGAATGATGAAAAAGTAAATTTAATGGTGCATGCGCTTAGCTTACATGCATATAGGACTAAGAACAACAAATTGGAATACTCTATAAGTATTAAACTTTAGGTCTACAAAAGATTAGTAGCCTAGTGTGTATGATAATGAGAAGTAGGACATGAAGACTGCAAATATGCCAAGGAAACAATACAATACAAACATAATGAAGCAAGGGGATAAGAATAGCAAACCATCCTAAAGATGCAGTCCAATGGCATGTAGGAAGATTCACAAAACTAAGGACCTACAATAGAGAGCTAAAATGTTATAGAGTGCTCTAAAAGATTGGAGGAGAAGTTGGAACTTGTAGGAAGAGGAAGATTGTATATGAACTAATCATGGAGGATGTGAAAGCAAAGAGATATTCCAACTTGCATGTCAAATGCTTAACTTAGAAAGGGAATCATAAAGATGATTCTTAGAGGCCTACAAGTTCAGACTAGGCATCAATTACAAACAAGAAGCATAAAAATGCCTCTATTTTGAGTGTCAAATTGAGCCTATATGATTGTACTATTGGGGATGCTAGCATGCTTGTGTAGACATCCACAAAATTATGCTAGAGTCCAAGAAGAAGTAGATGGGAAACATCACAAAATGGTCACATTGAGCATACGAAATGTTAAAATACACTATGCATAACATAAATGCACAAAACAACACAAAACTTGGCATCTAGATTGGAACTAGGCTAGGAAAAGGGGCTAAAATGGTTCCTAAAATATACTATAAACTAAAATGAGGATAATTTACAATGTCAAAATTACAAGGTATACAATTTTTTACCTTACATTTTTTCCTAGTTTAGTGGGTTGATGTCACTAGGTGATATTAGCTATGCTAATGTGTAGAAATAATTTTTTTTAAAAATAACATTGTAAGGCTGCATAAAAAGGTATGCAATAGTCTTTAGATACGGAATGTGTGAACACAGACAAGGATTTGCAAAACAAACACATTAAAAAAATAGAACTTGTGTCACACCCCAAATTTTGACTATAAATTACTTTTTACTTTTATGTAATTAGTGGATAAACTTAAATGGATTAATGATTTGATGTTTACACAAATGTTAGGAAAAAATCAATGATTTCATGAGTTATGATTAAATGCATAGAATTTAGAATGTGATTATATGTTATTGGCATTATCTATTTATGATGTTTAAGGATTTACTAATGATACACTAATTACAATCTAGTGACTGTGAGTTGTAACTAGGGAACAGATTACCAGCCTCTGAGAAAGAGAGGGAGAGCATCATCTGAGAGAAGTGGATAGACATTGGAAAGGACAGGTTAATGCAATCTAAGTCTTGTATTTATTGTCGAGTGAACCTTTGTCAAACTTGGTAAGTCGTAATTGCTCTTTTTGGTCTAAGTTTGGTGTTGACTTGCCAGTTGATGATTGGTCGACAAGATCCACTAAGTCTAAGTTTGTCGTAAACCCTAGTAGTGATGGTACGACCATCGAAAAGATGTAGTCGATAGTCGATATTTTATTTATTTGAGGTATTCATAAAAATAAACAGAAGCCAACAGTTGAATGATATTTATATGGTGTTAAACTTATAGAAAGATAGTTTATTATATATCTTACAAAACCATTTGAGCCACCCTTACTACGTTTGTACATCTTAATGTATGATAAGTGATTATCCTTTGTAAGGCTCGAGACTGCGAGTTGAGTGCGCCAGATAATATAAATCATGAGTATGATAGAAGTTGTTTATTATTTATTACCAAGGATATAATGGTATATTAAACCTGTGTGGAAAAGAACCATTTGATTGTGCATACATAGACTGTACCTCTACTCTACAGAGGAGCCCGAATGGCTGGGAAAGGCCACAAAGATAATACCTTAGTTAAACAGTTAAAAATATATTGTCTTTGTAGACAGTAGGGTCTTGTTTGAAAGACAAGCCAAAAGAATTTGTCATCATAGCACATGTGTAGACCAAAGACTTATTATTATTGTGCATGGCCATAAAACTTGTTTTGTGTAAGGCCAGAACACTTAAATTATTATTGTTTGAGTACAAGGCTGAATAGCCTTTATTTTATAAATCCATTTTATGCATACTAGCAGATGGGTAAATATATATTCTTGTATCATGTATTTATTATAGTGTTGTGTGCACAAAGGATATAGATATTCCAACACTCGGTGTCATTGTGTTAACCAAATCAGAGTAGAGAAGGTTGGGAATTTTGAAAACTTAAACCTTCATGATTGTTGTAATTATGTTTTGATAAAAGTTATTGTGGCTTATATACAACAGATTGTTGATAGCCAGGAATACTAAGAGGGGGGGTGAATCAATATTCCACAAAACCACCTCTTAACAAGTTTGTTAATCCAATTTCCAAAATTAATAATTTGAAAACAGAGTAAGCATAAAAATAGCAACCACACAGACATAACACATGAACACTAGGATTTTTATGTGGAAAACCCAAAAAGGGAAAAACAATGGTGAGTGTTAACTCACAATATATTATTATAGCACAATACCAGACTATAATAAGGCTCATTGCCTTAGGGCTCACTACCCTAAGAAATGCTCACTTCAAGAAAGGCTCGCTGCCAAAATAAGCTCATGCCTAGAGAAAGAAAGAGAAAGGAAGAATGGCTCATTGCTAAGTTTAGCTGCTCATATTGCATCTATCCATGCATGGTTATAGCTCCAATGAAGCACAGAAAAACTAATTCAACACTCTTCATCTCTGTCTACCCTGTTTCGTTGCTTTGCTCTTATTCAGAGATAAGATTTCTTTTCTTCTGCTAGTTATTCACATATCTTTACATGCTTTACACACAAAAATACCTCTTCGCACAATACTTCATGACACCACATCAAAATTCATCGAATATACATATCTGCAGAAAGATTTATCTCTTAATCAGGTCAGCAAGCTAAACATGAAATGTGGAAACAAGAAGATGTACTCTACCAGCTTGATCTTGTTTACAATCTACATTGCAGACTCAAAAAAACATGTACAAGTCTTCACATAGGTCATCCCCAATCATATAATCACTTAGATTAATTATCCAGGTGCTATAATTTCTTCGCATAAGGATCTACCATGCTTGTCGGCTTATTCCTTAAGAACATGCTTGGTCACTTCATCTATCATATCATAGCTCATATTATGGACCTCGGGAGACTTAATAAATCATATCCAACAATCATTACTGACCTCTTAACAAGCCTTTAGATCCATGAGACCAGATAAACTTATATGTCAAAATCGGATCTTGGAACTGTTGCACTGTCATAGAGAAATACTATCAAACTGGAAGCTGATACTGGAAAGCTTGTAGAATGTGATCTGTTGAACTTCAAGAGATATAATCCTAGATTTAGGTAGTCATGACATGTCTCTTAGTTTCCTCAGAACTACAAAACAAAATATTCATTTGCGGAGGAAAGTGGACTAATTTACTTTACACTGTACACATTCCCTGTCTTACCTCTGTTCATTTAGACTTAGACATTTTCTCCAAATGACTTCCGGATGAAGCCATGACTTGAAAACTAGAATAAATCATCATCAAATAACTATGAGTCATCATACCTAAACTGCATTTGTAGGTCTTCATCTGCGGAGGCATACTGATTCACTTTCTGTCCCTTACTCTGCATATTGTCCATACTAAGTCATTTTGGTCTTCCGGACTTGAATACTTTTGTGCCTTGTTGCCAATCCAAGATGATCTTCTAGAATGATGTCTTCTTGTCATCCTAATGTATTCTTTTTTCTGTGTTACCATCAATGACAACATTCAAGTCTTCTTCATAACAGTGTCTCTTGCCAACAATCTCCCCCTTTGAAATTGATGGCAACACTTAGTGAAAATTGTTGGATTGCTCCCCCTTTCTATATACACTTTGTATTTCTTCTTCCCTTAAAATGTTCTACCTATTTTTCACTTATCTTCTTCTCCCCCTTTGATATAAATGATAAATGTGTGGGTTGTGGAATCAAAATTTGTCAAAACTACAAAAAAATTGTTGTACCCTACCGCATATGTACAAGTACAATCTTCAACTTTATTTTACATGAGCTGGAGGATGTCATTGAAAATGTTCTTAATTTTAGCTAGTTCACCATCCTAGCTTTTCTTGACATTATCCAAAATTTGAATATGACCACTAAGTAGAAAAACTGCAATCTCTGCCTTGAGAAGATCAGAAGGTGTGTCAGATTGTAAAGCTACTTGTGCTTCAGCTACTAGATTAATCATAGAATCTAACTTAGGACTAATTATTCTTCTTAGCTAACACATTTTGTTTTTGATTTTGTCTCTCTCACTTATTAGATTGTTCAAGTCATCATGAAGGTTGATGACTTAACTTTCTTTGTTGCTCACTGATTCTATCACCAGATCGAATGACTTAGAAATATTTATCAGTTTCAGCTCTACATCCTTGATCTTCACTTCTATTTCTTTAGTGGCTTTCGACCAGGATAAGAAAAATCTATATATATCACCAGCTTCTTTAATGGCTCTTTGAATGCTTTTTATTCTATTATCTAGATGGGCTTTGTCATCAGCTAACATTTTCTTCAACTCATTCAATCTTTTCTCATTAAACTCTTGCCTAACTTTTATGTCTGCGAATTTCTCAAATGATTCAAAATGTTTACTTACAGAGTTTGATAGTTCTTTGAGTTGATTTTCTAATGTCATGGAAGTATCCTTCTACTATGTTGGCATCAGCTTCTCCAAAATGTTGGATGCCTCACCTATGAGCTCACTATCCTCTATGT
Organism: Cunninghamia lanceolata; assembly: GCA_027924645.1. Lineage (NCBI taxonomy): Eukaryota > Viridiplantae > Streptophyta > Pinopsida > Cupressales > Cupressaceae > Cunninghamia > Cunninghamia lanceolata. The sequence continues at coordinate 379,498 of BSBN01001616.1, read as the reverse complement.
GAGACCTTAACATTTCCTCTCTTGCCTTTGCCTATGCAATTGATGCAAATCTAAATTTTTGTATAGGGGACATTGTGTCCAAGTTTATTAGACCATGTAGAAACTCAGGCTCTTCAAAAACTTGTTTATCTTTCTCCAAAAGTTCTTTAACTGACTCTGCAATGTCTTTTGGTGTAGTAGAGACTTCTTTCAAGCTATGCTCTAGATTATCTAGATCCATATCCTTATTAGAGTCCTCCTTCTATTCCAGTGAAGGATATTTCTTGGTATGTTCCTCCTCTGTCATCTCCTTGTCAATTTTGTCCTCAGCTTAATGTTCTGGAGAGGATCTTGTTTCAGCAGGAACTTCTTTCTCCTCAGTTACTTTGTCATCTTTATTTATTTCCTGCTCAGGGCTCAAATCTGGAACAAATGTTTCATCTTCAGCGTTAGTTTCTTTATTGTCAAAAATGGTTGGGGGATTGAATTCCCTTGATGTGTTCAGAGTGGTTTCTTCAGTTTCCTTTACCACTTTTTCAATGTCTCTTCCCATAAGAGCATTCATTCTTTTCTTTGACCTAAATTTGTTGGAAATTAATTTGGAGACTTTTACTTTTTCCTCCGGAGTGATTTCTGGACATAGTTTTATTAAAGGATGCTCTCTTAATTCAGCATCCTTTGCCATGGCTGCTTCCTTTCTTACAATCATTATGCTTGCTAGGCTGTGTGGAAGCTCATCAATTATTTCAATTAGGGCTATGTTGTAGATGTTCAGATATTCTACAATAGTAGTCTCAATAACCCTTTTATCTGGATCATTATATTCATCATATAATTGTGCAATTAGTTTTAGATTGCCGTTCACTGTCATGGCTTTGATCACATCCTCAAAACTTATAGTTACTTCCTCTGTCGAAGGCACATCTTGCTTTTACCTTTTCCCATGTTTACCCTTATCAGAGGGTTTCTTTTTGCTGGTTCTAGAGGCTTTTGTAGCCTCAGTTTTCATCTTCCTTACTTCTTCATCAGATTCAGTCTCTTCTTCATCAACTACAATGCTTACATGCATTCTTTTAGCCTTGGTCTTCTTTCTTTTGTGGCTAGTGGTAGGAATTTCCACACTTACAGATGGTGTGGGATCAGAGGAAATAGATGTAGCTTCTGTAGAGGTAGATCCTCTGGTTCTCCTTCTTGTTACCTCTAGTTTTTCTTGTTCACCCTTGTGTTCTTCTGGAGCACCAGTTGATTCACTTTTACTCTTTTCTTTTGCTTCCTTATTAGCTTATACTTTTTCTCTGGCCTTTGTCACTTGTTCTTGAGTGAATCCATGTTTTAGGACAATTTCTTTTGCCAGTTTCTGCATTTTCTTAGAGATCTCAGGTTTTCTCACTTCTACATGAATTTTTGCATACAATTCCTCATAAGTCCCAAATCTTTCTTCTTTGGGATCTCTGGGTTTGCTTAACACATATTGAGCATAGTTTTCTAATACTCCTCCATCTACCTCATATCCCATAGGCATGACCCATACAGTTCTAGGCTCAATAGCCTCCATCAAGCACTAATCTTTTGTAACAATGAAACAGATAGTATCCTTATATTTATCAACAACTACACTGGGGATTCCTTTCCTAGCTTGCATTAACCTTTGAAATTTTTTGAAATAGCCCCATAGGGCTGAGTTTTGGGCATAAATACTACCTATGCTATTCATATGATTCATAATTTGAACTGCAACAGATTTATCATTTGTCCATAGTAGATTCTTCATACCTAGCAACTCTTGCATGTAGTAGAAGAATAAACAGAGAATCAACGTACCATATTTGAATGGATATTTTTGCTCTTTGGTCTTCCTTAAATTTTCCATCAGTTGTTGTTGGAAATGTTCACAAAGATCATATTATGCATCTTCCTTCACCATCTCAAATGATGTATAGATTGTTGTACTAGAGACTAAATTTTCCCTGTTTGAGAAATAAACATTATATCCAATAATCATGGATGCAAATCTTACTGCATGGTCTTCAATATCATTGATTGTTAGTGCCCTTTTGTCAAACTTTGCTCTGATGGCTGCCATAACTTTATCATTCTTCATGGCTTTCAACACTGGTACCGATCCGATGGAGCTTAATCCAGTTGTCACCCTTATAGCATCTTTTGTAATCTTAAAAGGTTTCTCTAGCCACATGAACTAATCATGAACTAATCATGAACCCTGCTTAATACATATTGGACCCATTCATCCTCAGTGAACATCAAGAAATCAATATACTGAATGAACTTCTTTGTTTCCAATGCCTTGTATTCATTTTTTAGATCGTAACTCTCACCAAACAAGTGATCTAGAAATAATTCTGTGAGTTTGCTTTTTCCATGCACTTCTAGGGCAACATGAATATATGCCCTAACATCCTCCGCATGCAAAACTCCATGTGGAACTCCCAAAAACGCATCTATCTGATCGACTTCGACTAATTTAAATGGGTGTTTCTTGAATTTAGGTCATGGTCGCTCAATGATATCAACAACTTGTGGGGTTGTCATTGCAAAGATTCAATAGATTCACAATAAAGTTCCAACGCTAAATACCTTGTTATGCCGAATTAGGGTTTTCTTCGTTTGGATCGCTCTGAGTTCTTTAAATCTTTGTTGACGCTTGAAATCTTTCTTTAATCTCTCTTGGATAGCTGACAGCTTGAATGCAAAGTGAGTTATAATGCAAATGAGTTTTCTTTTTATCCTCCAAACTTGACCTAATTATCATAAATGCTCATTCTCAAAAGTTGCATGACTTTTCTCTGATAGATACAGTCGATCAAAATTGCTCCGCAATGTACCACACTGACTTATTTTCTTCCAAATTTTCTTCCATAAGATCATTCATATCACATTCTACCACACATCTTTGTGCCAGATTCAGCACGAACTATCTAGCTGGGGGGTTTTGGATTTTCAACACTACTCCCCCTGAGCCAAAGCTCCCAATTTACTTCCCGGAGGAAGTGTCTGCACCAGAATCTAGTGTGAATCCACCCTGACATTGTCAACATCTTTCTTAACCCAAACCTTGCCCATTTATTTCTTGGTTTCAATCGGAACAACCTTTTATTTTCCTTTATCATTCCTTTGCTTTGTTTTCCTATTTTCAGTATGGTAGTTTCTTTTCACATTTTTACTTCTACAAACTCTAGCAATATGTCCATACTTGTTGCAATTGTAGCATACCACATTCATTTGTCTTTGATTTCTTCTATTTATCGGATTTGATCTACATTGATTAGCCACATGTCCAAATTTGTTGCATACAAAAGACTTTCCATTGAATGATTGACTATTCCTTGCATTGTAGGAACCGTTCCTTACTAGATTTCTGTATTCACTTGATTTGTGACCAATTTTCTTGCAGTTGAAACACTTACCAGAGAATGATGGAACATTTTGGTTTACTCTACTTCTACATTGAGTAGCTTTATGACCAAACATATTGCATTTGAAATAGTGGCCATTGAAAGATGGATACCTTTGAGCATTAGGCTGCCTTACCAGAGGTCTTCTAGGTCTTCTTCTTTGATTTTTGAACTGGTTCCCTTTGTTTTGTTTTAACTTTGTGTTTGTTTGACTAGATTTTGAAATTTCCCCTTTCTCAAATCCCAATCCTTGCTTATCCCCGAAACTCTTTTGACTAGCAATCATCTCATCAAGCTTGGCAGAACTTATCTTGAACTTTTCTTCATAGCTCTTAGCTTTTTCTAACTCTGCTTTCAGGCTCACAATTTCTTTTTCAAGTTTGACACAGTCTTTTGACTTGCTTTTTACCATTAGATTCAAATTTTCTTCTACCTTTTCTCTTTCCACTACTTCCACTACCAAATTATTCAGGGTTTCATTTGCTGATATCAATTGATCACACACCTCTTTGTATTTTTATTTGAATTTCTTGACTTGTTCTTTTAATTTAAAGATACATTCATTAGCTTCTTTCATGTTGTCCTTCAGATCCTTGATTTTCGCTTCAGATATTTCAAGATAAATAAGAGTTGTTTCCAGCTCATTAAAGTTTGAGACATTTTCAAATCTCTTAGCTTCCATGAGTGAACTCTCCTAGATCTTCCTTAAGTTGTTAGGCTTCTTCCAAGGAACCTTGCTTTGATACCAATTGTTGATAGTAAGGAATACTGAGAGGGGAGTGAATCAGTATTCCACAAAACCACTTCTTAACAAGTTTGTTAATCTAATTTTCAAAATCAATACTCTGAAAATAGAGTAAGCATAAAAATAGCAACCACACAGACATAACACATGAACACCAAGATTTTCACGTGGAAAACCCAAAAAGGGAAAAACCATGATGAGTGTTAGCTCACAATATATTATTATAGTGCAATACTAGATTACAATAAGGCTCACTACCTTAGGGCTCACTACCTTGAGAAATGCTCACTACAAGAAAGGCTCACTACCAAAATAGGCTCACTACCTAGAGAAAGAAAGAGAGAGGAAGAATGGCTCACTGTTAAGTTTAGCTACTCATATTGCATCTATCCATGCATGGTTATAGCTCCAATGCAGTACAAAAAAATGATTCAACACTCTTCATCTCTGTCTACCCTATTTCACTTCTCTACTCTTATTCAGAGATAAGATTTCTCTTCTTCTCCTAGTTGTTCACTTATCTTTGCATGCTTTACACACAAAAATACCTCTTCACACAATACTTCATGACACCACATTGAAATTCATTGGATATATATATATATATATCCGTGGCAAGATTTATCTCTTAATCAGGTCGACGAGCTAAACCTGGAATGTGCAAACAAGAAGATGTACTCTGTCGACTTGATCTTGTTTACCATCTACATTGAAGACTCAAACAAACGTGTACAAGTCTTCACATAGGTCAGCCCCAATCATATAATCCCTTAGATTAATTATCCACGTACTATAACTTCTCTGCATAAGGATCTACCATGCTTGTTAGCGTGTTCCTTAAGAACATACTTGTTCACTTCATCTATCATATCATATCTCATATTGTGGACCTTGGGAGACTTAATAAATCATATCCAACAATCATTACTAACCTCTAAACAAGCATTTAGATCCACAGGACCAGATAAACTTGTATGTCAAAATGCGGATCTTGGAATTGTTGCACTGTCATAGAGAAATACTGTCAAATTGGAAGCCGATACTAGAAAGCTTGTAGAATGTGATTCGTTGAACTTCAAGAGCTATAATCCTGGATTTAGGTAGTCATGACATGTCTCTTAGTTTCCTCAGAACTGCAGAACAAAATACACATTTGCAGAGGAATGTAGACCAATTTACTTTGCACTATACACATTCCATGTCTTACCTTTGTTCATCCAGACTTAGACATTTTCTCCAAATGACCTCCGAAGGAAGTCATGACTTGAACACTAGAATAAATCATCATCAAATAACTATGAGCCATCATACCTAAACTGCATTTGCAGGTCTTCATCTGTGGAGGCATACTGATTCACTTTCTATCCTTACTCTGCATACTGTTCATACTTAGTCATTTTGGTCTTTCGGACTTGAATGCTTTTGTGCCTTGTTGCTAATCCAAGCTAATCTTCTAAAATGATGTCTTCTTGTCATGCTAATGTATCCTCTTTGCCTTATTGCCATCAATGACAACATTCAAGTCTTCTTCATAATAGTGTCTCTTGCCAACAAGGATATTATGTATGAGTTCATACCTATCCTAAATTGGAAGTTGAAAGACTTAAGATGACCAAAGGTCATAAGTATTTAATTATTTCTTGTGAATTAAACCTAAAAGGATTGAAAGATTTAACTTAGTCAAATGACTAGTTATAAAAATGAAAGTGTACACTAAGATATTATATGAATGAGGGTATAATTCGTATACTATGATTATTCATGTTATGTGCAAAGTGAATTTGATCAATGTCTAGTGGCCTAGGGAAGACTAGAGGCATTTGTTCCCCTATTCTGTTATGTTATACATATATGTTATTAATTTTTTAAAACAAGGGTATTAATATTTCTATGCATTTGGTTAGAGAGGTTAAACTCTAAAATCATAACCTGAGGGGTTTATGAAACTTATAACCCTTATGATGAATATGGCATTGCTTTACATATTGGTCGACATTGAATGGTTGAGAAAAACACAAGGCTAGATAGAGTCTGAGTAGTACTTTAACAAATTTAAGTGATTCTATGATAGAGTCAAAACCTATTTTATTGCAGAAAGGATGTTTTATATTATAGTTAGTGAGTAGAATGATAGGAGGTCATAGACCCTAGAAATTGCAAGTATGCAAAGAGGGACTCTCTGAAAGGTTAGAATTACCTAAAACTAAATATTGTATGTATACCCTAGAAATAGGATTTGTTCTAAGTCAGATTGACTAGAATTGAATATGGTACAGACAAATTTATGTCTAGAGATACTAGGTGAAAAAAGTCAAACTATAGGATGAGATAGTCTCCAAGTCGAGTCAGAGGTGTGTGAACACACGACTATGTTTATTATAAATGTCTATTCATATTAAAACTTTGGCCAAAGTAATGGACTCGTCTCTGCATGCATTAGTCAGTTCATTGTGCTCCAGATTTGTATAACCATCCAGTAGTGTCATACTCAATTAAAAGGAATCTATAGTTGTATGACCATGTTGGTTATGTAGGACATAGCACTAAAAACTCATATGGAAAAAACCTGTTGGTTCCTTATATCTACACTCTTTGTAAAGGGTAGGGCAATTTTTAGGAAGGAAGGTGTGTGGGGGACCACCAATCTATGGTTGGAGGTAAAGTACTCAGATGATGCTCTCCCTCCCAAGTAGAAGACAAGCCAAGACTTGTGAAGATAGATATCAATATTCCAGATGCAGTATACTTCATGACAAGACTTATGATAGTCTAACTTATGTAAAACTATTCTTTATGTCATGTGCAAAATATTAGTAAATGTAAACTAAAATGGATTCACTATGATTCTATTTTGATTATGATGTAATTTCAAGGTTGAAATATTCAAAAAAGATATAATTTTATTCATTTGTGATTATGCAAAAGATATGTGAAAAAACAATTTTCTCACTCATGTTTACCCTGTTAATTTACTTTCTTGTAAATTCTTGAGTTTATTTGAGTATTACAGGAAGACATGGTACATATGGTATCAGAGCTACTAATTTCAATACATGGACCTATGAGCTCACCGCTAAATTTTTTTCTTCAAACATTAACAGTTTCTAATGTTTAAATGTTATTTTTCCAGAATGGTAAGAACAAGACAAACACCAAGGAAGAAGGTAATGGGAAATGAACATTACCTAAAGGCTAAAAAGGATTGAGCCTCAAAAGTGAAACTCTTAAACAATATTAGTTACACTGAAGGTGCATGGTTAGCTGACTTTGAGACCTTCACTGACGCTATTAAGTGTATCAAGCAGGAGAAGATGTAGAAGGATAAAGCAACAAAGGCCATTGTACTTATTCCTAAGGTTGAACTAGTCAAAACTTTGGTACATATGGATTTACCGTTTGGACATATTCCTAATGCCCCTGTTATTAGTCAAGAAGTTATGGATGAGTACCTACGAGTACATCCACCTCCCAGGTCTAGTTTGGTAGTCCTCAAGGATGAGGATGAAACTAAGGAGATTTCCCTTTCTGACAATGACCTAAAGTCGCAAGATGACAAAATTTGTAATAAATGAGCATACTATGTAATCCACAGATATTATAATACAATTTTGGAATTTCAGAAAAATTATCTCTTTTGTTTAAAGATTGTATAAATGATAATTGATTTATGCTTATGAATGAATTCAATTGTTTTAGAAAAACTAATTGAATGCTTAACATGGAAACTTTAGGAGAAGTAGAATTTCATGATGGTTTGAACCAGAACCAATCTTGGGGGCAGTCAGGGGGTAGGACAACCTTCTGGTAACTTTGATACAAAATTGGACCAAATTCTTGCAATGCTCAATGAAATAAGAGCGACAATTGGTAACCTAGAGCAAGAGGTTAGAGGTCAAAGTAGACCTAAGAAAGAAGCACCTCATGAAGGTGAGGATTTAAACCATCATGAAAGTACCACCTAGAGTGAGCATGGGTAAAATATTTCGGATTCAAGACCAAATGAGGAAAAGAGGAACCATTTGGCCCTCAAATTGTCCAAGGACATGAAGAAGGTTACACCCCCTAAATTTGATGGAACTGTGAGTGAAGATGACACAGAGGCATGATTCAAAAAATGGAAAAATATTTTGAAATTAGGAACTATATAGAAATAACAAGGGTGGTATGGGGAGCATATCAATTGTTTGGAGAAGCATCCAGTTGGTGGATGAATAAAAAGATGGAATTGGGATTGAGTTTACTAAGTCTAACATGGGATAATTTTGTAGAACTCTTCAAGCAAAGATGGTTATCACAACTATACTTTGATCAAGAGCTCATGAATTTCCAGAACTTGAGACAAGGTGACTCATCAGTAAATGAGTATTGGGAGAAGTTTACTCATCTCCTTAAGTATGTTCCTCAATACCAGTAGGACTAAAGGTTCTGTATAAGGTAGTTCACCATGGGGTTAAATGCCCAAATAGGAGGTGAGGTAGATGCTCATGGTCCCACTACTATGAACCAAGTCTGAAAAATCCATTAAGAAATAAAAGAAGCTAAAGTCCATATCTTCTTATTGGGAAAAGAACCACAAAAAGTTCAACTGGTCACAATCTTCCCAAACATTCAAGAAAAAGAGTGACATGTAGAACATAAAAAATAAGGGTGATAAGGGATTTTGAAAAAATCGTAATGAGTCTAGAGGTGACAAGAAAAATGGCAAAAATAACCCCAAGAAGAACGAAGACAACATAGGATAGCTTTTTGAAAGGCAAGGACCTCCTGGGGGGTGTTTTTCATGTGGAGGTGACCACTATGCTAATCAGTGTCCTAAAAAGACACAAGGAATGCAACCACAAAGAAATCCATTACCAGCTCAGTAGATGGCTTTCTAACATAGAATCCATGCAGCACTAGATAACTGATAGGCGGAGTATCAAATTACCCCAATTGAAATTACAGGTCTTTGTTTGGTGTTCCAATTTTAGTTTTAATAGACACCGGTCCCACTAAATGCTATATTTCAGCAAAAGTATTAGATAAAATATCTAGAAAAGATGGTTATATAGAAAAATCATGGTCAGTAGAGTATGCTAACCAGACAAGAGCTTAGGTAGAGCAGTGTTTGTTCAAAGCTAAGGTTAAACTTCTATGCTTTTCAATTGAAGTAAACCTTTATGTAGCCCCCTGTTATGTCGTAAAATGTCCCCCTAGGACTTTTACCTCCTAAGGTTTAGCTCCCAGGTCCCTTAGAAGTAATCTTGCATATTCATTTTAACTCATGATGAAGAATCCTTCAAAACCCATGACAAATGGGGCCTAGGGGACATTAAGGAACTTAGCCCTTGCCAAAAATAGGACCCAAGGTGTGAGCGCTCGCGCCATAGTCCTACCCTATGCAAGGTCCCTTTTTTTGATGATGACAATGTTACTATTAGAGGTGTTCCTTGTCGACATTTCAAGTTTGAATTATGAAATTAAAGTAGGAATGCATATATAAGCATGTTTAGGGTTTTATTTGTAAACTAGAAGAGAACTAGAACATGATTTTGATACTTTAGTGAATTTGTAATCGTAGACGATTCAAATATTCATTGTGTTGCAGACCAAACTTGTCTTGTTGTGTTTGTTATTGCAAATTTGGCTTCTTCTCATGGTGTGAAGGATCTTTGTTCTTATGAGAGCTACACCAACAAGGCGACATCTATTTGTGATTTGTTTTATCTATTTCATCTTTCTTTTGCCTCTGTCCTACAAGGACATGCACTCTCTATCTAACAATGGTGCTAGAAGGCTTGAATGCCATTTTGGGGCTTAACTGAGGCAAGCTCCTAAACACCACAACCCCCAACCCTATTATTTGTGATTGCAGGTAATAGGTGCTAAATCTTGTGAAGTGGAGTTGCAGAGGTCTGTGCCAGAGTGTTAGAATTACATATCTAAGGGAAAAAGCAAGACCTGGGCTTGGGCACCCACTCCAAAGCCCTCCGGATCTTCAGGGAAGAAAACCTCTGGAACAACAGAAACAATTTACAGACAACTTCTGGGAATCTCTATAGAAAATGTTACCCTGGGCTTGGGCACTTGCTCTTTAGCCCCTGACATTTTAGGATCGAGAGTCTCAAAGTTTGGTATGTATCTACTCTGAATATAACATCTCTGTTTGTAAGTATGTTGGGTGAATATTTTATCATCAACTAATTGAGGACAAAATGGTTATATCAACCACAGTATGATGAGATTAAATCTCTCCTCTCAGAAAGGGGTGGCTCCCTTCTTATTGCTAACTTAAATCAACTAGGAGTTAAACTATGCTTATTTACACTACAACTATCCATAGGGGTGTCTCCATTAGCATATTCTCTTCTTTCAAAAAGAGGGAAACAAATTACAATAATGATTTTAATGATCACAACAAATAAGGAACTAAATAACACTAGTTGGAGCAATAATAACCAATACCCAATTCCATTAGATGTAAGAATAACAGGAATGATACCAACAAATAATAGTAACTTAGAAAATCTACAAAAGCACAAAGTCTTCTACCACTTTCCACGATGATTCCAAAGATAACAAGAATGAGATGTGTTGTAGCCCAAAGTCTCTCAACGCATATCACAATTAAGATTGGACTGATAAGAGCAATAACTTCCAACTCAAAGAATCCAAGTTATTCAAAAGATGATTCTACAAAGTAACAAATGCAACAAGTTGTATCTCAAAGTCTATCAACTAATAACACTAAAGATTCACAAGAATATACATTATAATTACGGCACAAAATTTGCAAACTCTCAACCAGATTCATACACAAAAAACATATAACTCTAAAGATAATATGATAACACAAAGTTTACCAATATTAAATCTAATTTCCCTTCAATAGTGAAATGATACCTTACTCATAAACCAACTTCAAGATAATATGATAAGAGAGATGTAAGAACACTCTTTTATACAACAAATGTATTCCCAAAATAAAGTTTGGAGATAATCTGCTTATTTTATTGATAAATTCTTGATTTGCGCTTTCAACACTGAGATTTAAATATGCTTCAAAAAATGGCAGTGCTTCGCTTCAAAGATTAAAGGTTAGCATATGCAAAAGAACTCCCTCATATATATAGAAAAAATTGTTATCACCCAAATTTCCACCCTTGCTGCGAAATGAGATCAAACTGTGAAGGGGAAATGTGATTATTATCAAATCAATGAATAAACAACCCAATACATCTATGAAATGTGAAAGTACAAGATTGATTAAAGCAAAACTAAGAACTATACTTACAACCTTTTACCCATCTTCTTCCATAGTTTGCCTATCAGCTCTTGATCTTGATAAATGCTAAGCCCTCAGAAGCATAAGCTCCCTTGCTTGTAAAAGATGACAAGAGAAGAAAGGCTATGATTACTTGTTGTGTTGAAGAATGAGCTTCAACACCATGATAATGGAGGATACTTGAAATGGTATGAAGAAGGGATTTAAGAGAAATTTGGGCATAGTTATTTTGCAAGATGAAGTTCCTTCCTAATGGCTTAGAGGAGGGTCTTCTTTATAGATTTTCTGAAAAGAGAATGGAGGGTGAGGATCAAGAGTTGAGATCAAGGGCTCTCATTATTTGTGAATTTTAAATTCATAGTGGATGAATTAAAAATTTATTTTTGAGAAGAGTGGGTTATGACAATTAAATTTTCAATTCAATTAGTGGAGGACAAAAAATGAATTAAAGATTCATTTTTTGGTGAGTGGGGGACAATTGAATTTTCAATTCAATTTGTGGAGGACAAAAAATGAATTAAAGATTCATTTTTGGTGAGTGGGGGACAATTGAATTTTCAATTCAATTAGTGGAAGACAATTGAATTTTTAATTCAATTAGTGGAGGACAATTGAATTAAAAATTCATTTTTGGATAATGGAGGATATTAGCTAATTAAATATTAAGAATATTTAATTATATGTGCAACATGGTGAGGTGGAAGAGATGAGGTGGATTGATGAGATGGATTGATGAGGTGGATTGATGAGGTGGATTTTGTGAGGTGGATTTAGAACTTGGACATTAGAAGAGTTTAGAGAATTTAATTGAATGATGTAGGATTATTAGACATTAGAAGAATTTAGAGAATTTAATTAAATAAAATAATTTTATTTAATTATGGGATAATGAACCAATCAAATAAATTTATAATATTTATTTAATTGACAGAAGAAAATAAGAATTAAGATAAATATTCAAATATTTACTTAATTCGACATGAGCCGATTTTAGGTGTATACATTTTGCCCCTCTTTGAAGCAATGTGTTTTATCACATTGTTTCAAAGAATAAGATTTTTTGACAGTGATACATGCCCCAATTTTTGCCCCTAGTACAAATTTAACGACAGGATGCCCCCTCAGGAGATTGGATGGGAAGAAGGTGGGGGGCGTGAGACGGACAATCTCATGAAGAAGAAGGTAAAAGATGGGTTAGGATGGAGAAAAACGGGCTATGGTTCGGAAGAATAGACATGGGAAGTGGCCACAGTTAGCATAAAGGCTGATATGGTTCACTTGCTATATATAGGAGTTGGGTCCACAAGTTGCCTTCATTTGTACACTTGTCTATAGTTGATTAGGCCTCTGGAGAGCTTAGGAGAGCATGGCAGCTAGACAGATGGATATTCCACGCGAGGAGCACCGGTTTGAGTAGATCCGACGGTTCAATTGGCCCGTGGAGGCAGGACCCCCGGTATGTAGTTTGTCAAAACCCTCAAAAAGTCATTTATTAGGCCTAATAATGGCTAGGAAAAATACTTAGACAAATGCACCAAACCATAGTTCAGTGCATATGCACTCCGAAGTGGCGCATATGTTGTGAAGTGGCGCATTTGAGGTGTATTTCGACACATCCATGAGTTTGGCACATCTAATCTTTGGATTGGCGCATTCACGAGGAAGTGGCGCATGTGACATAAGGATTGGCACATGTACCAGAACGGCGCATACGAGCCCTGGTTTGGCGCATTCACGAGGAAGTGGCACATGTGACATAAGGATTGGCACATTTGCCAGAACGGCGCATACAAGCCCTGGTTTGGCGTATTCATGGGGAAGTGGCGCATACAAGCTATGGATTGGCGCATTCACGGGGAAGTGGCGCATGTGATATGGAGCGGCACATCTGCCACCTGGATTGGTGTATTTGCACTAAGAAACCAAATAACTTAACAAAATTAACCCAATTGGCACCTTGATCGATGCGTCAATTGATAAGTGATCTCTGAGATTGCCGGGAATCTTAGTCGAGAGATGATATGCTATTTTGATTAATTTGATATGTCCAGTCATTGATAGGATAGTTTGATTGTTATGAGTAGGCTTGCTTGAATATGGATTTTATTAATGGTATATTTTGTTTGTTTTGTAGGAGGACATTCAAAATGTCCTTATGTCATGAGAGCAGTTCCTGTTGCCGATGTTGCAGCGGTATATGTTGACTGAGATAGAGCGCGAGGCTCTGAGTGCTATGGGTCTGTACTATGTTTGTTTTATGCCCAAGGTTCGCGCGAACCGGGCTATGTTGATAGTAGCGGTGGAGCAATTCCACAGCGAGGATGGTACATTCCATCTACCGACGGGGGAGATGGCGGTTACTCTTGAGGATGTGTACCAGATTCTGCACCTCCTGATTTAGGGAGAGCTGGTGGAGTATGAGTCATAGCAGGACGCTAGCTTGGAGGAGTGTAGACGCGTATTTGATGACCTAGAGTTGGTGGGGGAGGAGATTTCGTGGCAGGACATGTATGACTGCTATGACTACTTCCTGGGCATAGTGGCTGGATTGATCGGTGGTCTGATATGCCTCGATAGGAGATCTCACGGCTTCTCGATCGGCTGGGGGAGGGTGCTGGAGGGTATGATCACAGACGGGACCCAGTATGCATGGGGTGTGTGTGTGCTTGCACACTTATATAGAGACATGCACTAGGTGGTTTAACACAGAGGAGCCAGTTTGTCTACGGGTGTGTCGCTATTGTAGTTTTGGTTATGGGAACACATTGCTATCACATGGCCGATATGTGTATTTTATAGGTAGAGGGGTGAGCCTTATAGTTACGGCTATGCAGGTGTGATTTCCTAGCACAAGCTGGGGAAGCTGGAGTACTAGAGGCATGCTTTTGATGGCATGGATGCAGTAGTCTGGTGCCCTTAGATAGACTGTGAGGTGTGGGATGATGAGGCAGACAAGCTTCCATATCATTTCCAAACGCAATGGCTCATTAGCAGGACCAGGTACATTTTGGAGAGGCAGATTGTTAGCAGAGTGCAGAGGCAGTTTGGCCGAGTACAGGGTAGACCCCAGGGGGAGGCATGTTTTGCCAAGACTCTTGCAGAGAGGTATAGGTGGGGCCCTGTGGCATCATATGAGGAGGCCTTGATAGATTTACGATAGATTCCCTACGCCGCTTGGCCTATGAGGAGGGACATAGTGGATGCTAGCATGACGCCAAACTACGAGGAGTGGTTCGCGGCACACCCATTCCTGAGATATTCAGGGCCAGGAGAGTTAGCTCCTCGTATAGACAAGGATGATTCAGGTGATGAGGGTGCAGCTGGCAGGAGGAGGGGAGGACGGAGGAGGAGGAGAGGAGGAGACGACGAAGGAGGGGGAGGAGATAGCGGAGGAGGGGGGAGATGGAGGAGGAGGAGGAGGAGATGGAGGAGGAGGAGGAGGGGGCAGGTTGAGACAGCGGCGGCAGTTAGGAGAGGGACAGCCTGGTCAGCAGGCAGTTGGGCAACCGGCTATAGGACAGGCACAAGTGCAGGTGCCAGTTCAACTTGTGGCACCTCAAGGACAGATGTTGCTGCCACAACAGGTGGTGTAGCAATAGGTACAGGTAGGGCAGGTGCCAGCGCAGTAGGTGGCACCTGGACAGGCAAAGGTAGGACAGGCTTTGCAGCCTAATTTGCAGCAGCAGGCCATGGTGGCATTACAGAGTCAGATTAGGCATCTGAGGGCTCACCTAAGAGTAGCAGAGTCACAAAGAGAGTCCAACGCGACTCGTTTATCAGAGTTGACGAGGGAGAGAGATGCAGCCTTAGCTAGCATGTGGGCTATGAGGGCAGAAAGAGATGCAGCCGTGATGGCCATGGGCACAGATGGGACATCCAATTTTTTGGTTTCACAGGTGCAGCAGGCATAGGCACAGGTGGTCTAGGTGCAGAGTGAGCTTACTAGAGCCCAGGCATAGGCTCAGTACTATAGAGGGTTATACCATGGTGCTGTGGCAGCGGATTAGTGTGCCCCTAGCTTCAAGAGTCATTCATAGGCATCCCAGCGGGCAGGTGGGTCTCGGTCTATAGGCTTAGTGAGGGGCCCACAGCAGACAGGGGGAGACAAAGGAGAGACCAGTGCCGGGAGCAGTGTTCCCGGACGGCAGAGTTAGTCAGAGCCGGACACTTGTATTTGATTTATTTTGTAGTACATTTTTTATGGATGGCTGAGATAGCCGATATATGTACTTATTTTGCCCCTAGACATGTATCACCATTTTGTTATGTTTTGTATACACTTATGATATGACTATGAGAGATTGGACAGAGATTTTGATATGTTGTACATTTGGACATGTTTTTTGAGGTTTATATGATGATGCAGTTGTTCGTGGTCTACATGCATGTGTTCTTATGTTTATATGCTATGGATGCAATCTATTTCATGATGTATTTGTATATGTGATGTACACTAGATGGATTATGGTTATGCAGCTCTATATGGAAATGTCTATGTTTTTTATTTTTGTTGCTTATTGATATACTGATGCAAATGTATGTGGATAACTTATTGTATGCAAAAATGATTTAATCATGCAGATGACTAGCTCATGCGATATGATATGTTTCTTGTGTTATGTTTTTGATATGTCCAAATGTACTCAATCGACACAGAGATGAGATAGATATGTAGAAGAAAAGAAGTGGAGGAAATGAGGATTTTACCCTTGATATGTTGTAGGATTTGATTTATTGTATGGGTGATATGGATATAGGATGGATATGGATTGTCATCTTTGCAATGTCTTTCTTTCATCATTGGGCGCTTGTTGGGTATTTTTCACCTTTTGAAATGTTGTAAGAAAATACAAGCATCTAGGTATAATTAAACCGAGATGACCTGAGTATTTCTTCCATGGGTTTTGATATAGCAAGTTGATACAAGCATCTAGTCAAACTTGAAATGTTGTAAGAAAATACAAGCATCTAGGTATAATTAAACCGAGATGACCTGAGTACTTCTTGGGTTTTGACAAACAAGGATTGCCCCTTTTCATGTTGAGACCGTGGAGTCCTCGATGATCTTTTGCTGATCATGTCATTAGACAGAAGTCGTCACATTACTAAAGTTTAATCCACAAGCAGCAGACAAAGAAAAATTATGCCCCCATCATAGCATCTCTAGCTTTTGGTATCCTCGAGTAGCATAGGAAGATATAATGACAAAAATTCAAGACCTTTTAAGTTAACCTATTGACAAAACCTCTTTGTATTATATGTGTCTTTTGCCATAATTATAGAATTAGTTTTTAGTGTTTTTGGTATGGTATTCGGCTTTGTTTTTGGACAGGTTGATGTTTTGCGTCAAGACTTTTGGTTTGGGTAGCTTGCATTTGCCATGCTTGTTAGTCTAGTGAAAGGTATCTCAACCCTTATTGGTATCCTCTTAGAACAATGGCATTCAAGATTCCAAATCCGTAACTAGGTCAAGGAGTTGCCCCCAGTTTTTAAACCAAGATTGACTTATTATGGGTGAGACGGTAGACAGACACGGAGAGATGGGTGCCTAAAGGACTAACCTAGTGCCTCGGGGACTCATTGCTAAATGGCCTTGCCTACGTGACGATGCAAAGGTAGCGTAGTTCGGGGTGAACCCTAGCGGACCTAAGACCTAGGCGATGGCAACGTGGTGTGGACTCAGACTGACAGAAGGACTAGATATGGGACAGACGGGTCAGTGGAGAGGAGAGGAGTGAAGTGAAGCCTCGGGGGCGCATTAAGAATGGCCTTGCCTACGTGATAACTCAGAGGCGATGTAGTTCGACAACGGTTCAAAGGACTAGTTTGATACGATGGAGACAAAAGAAAATGAAGTCAGAACAGATGGAGGGAGTGGTTTGTCGCAGATAGTGCCTGTTTACCAGGTTTTCACCACTTGCTTTTATTTGCACGAGCAGCTAAAAGCACACCTGATGCCTGTTTGCTAGGTTTTCATCATGGTACCTATCCTAGGCACCTGTTTTCCAGGTTTTCCCCATAGGACAATTTTTTTGTTCTATTTTTTTATCACTTTTTCAATTTTTTGGATTTTTTTAGGATTCCCTTACATTGGGGTTTTCAGGTATAGAACTTGCGAAGGTGCATGCTGTTGATAGGATCGTCAAACAGTTCACCATCAGATGTAGCCAATTGATATGCCCCCGATCCATAAGCTGTGATGACGACATAAGGACCCAGCCAGTTAGGTTCAAACTTGCCTTTCTTTTCTCTATCTTGCTGATTTCTGGGGTTCTCTCTGAGGACGAGATCACCAACTTGGAATATTCGGGGCCTTACCCTATGATTGTAGCTTCTGGACATTCATTGCTAATATACTTTTAGATGGTTAAAGGCTTGTTGCCTTCTTTCTTCTAGCAGTTCTAACTCTTGAAGTCTGGTCACTCTGTATTCTTCATCAGATATGAGGCCTTTTAACAAAACTCGCAAGGATGGGATCTCGACTTCAATGGGCAAGATGGCTTTAGCTCCATAGACCAGGGAGTATGGTGTTGCACCTGTGGGTGTGTGGATGCTTGTATGGTAGGCCCATAGTGCGGGATTTAGCTGAACATGCCAATCACGACCGACATCATTGACAGTCTTCTTTAGGATTTTTAGTATGGTTTTATTTGATGCCTCCGCCTGACCATTGCCTTGGGGATAGTATGGGGTTGAAAAGCGGTGTTGGATATGGAATTTGTCACATAGTTCCCTGACATCTTGATTTTTGAAGGGTCGTCCATTATCCATGATAATGGATGAAGGGATACCATAGCGACAAATGATATAGTTTAAGATAAACGAGGCAATCTATTTGCCTGTGATGTTGGCTAAGGGCACGGCTTCAATCCATTTTGTGAAGTACTTTGTGGCGGTGATAATGAATTTATGGCTGCTTGAGGAAGGAGGGTGGATCTTGCCCACTAAGTTGAGTCCCCACTAACAGAATGGCCAAGGAGTTGTTAATGGTTGTAGCTCCTGCACTGGTGCATGTATCAAGTTCCCGTGGATTTGGCATTTCTTGCACTTCTTTACGAAATGATAGGAGTCTTGTTCCATAGTCGGCCAGTAGTACCCCATGCGCATGAGTTTCTTGGCTAGGGTAGAGCCACTAGAGTGGGTCCCGCATATACCATCGTGTATTTCGCTCAGGGCAGTTTGATATTCCTCACTATCGAGACATCTAAGGAGAGTACCATCGAGACCTCTGTGATTAGGGTATTAGCGACAATGGCATACCGGGATGCCTGCCGGATAAAGGTTCATTTTTGGTTATTGGAGAGATTTGGTGGGAGGGTATTCTCTTTGAGATAGGTGTATCTTTTGCCGTATAGGGGGGAATTTGCTCCAATAATGTGGCAAATAATGTGGGATTCTGAGGTATCATATGCAGGATAGGATACTGGCTCTACCAAGAACTTGTAGCGTGATAGATTGTCTGGAATATCTAGGAGAGATGCGATAGTTGCCATTGCATCTGTAGCTTTGTTCTCTATCCGCGATATCTACTCAAAAGAGATCTGGTCAAAGTATACTTTGAAGTCATCTACCATCCATTTGTAAGGGATCAATTTCTCATCCTTTGTTTGGTAGTCGTCATTTACTTGATTTATGACCAGTTGTGAATCACCATACACCTGTAGTTCTTTGATATTCCATCCTACTGCTAGCTTGACACTAATGACCAAGGCTTCATACTCTGCCACATTGTTAGTGCAGGGAAAGAGTAGTCTGTATGACTTTGGGATAGTGTCGCCATTTGGTGTGATTAATAAGATGCCTGCCCCCAATCCATGCTGCGTGTATGAGCCGTCAAAGTACATTTTCCAGGTTGCTATATTTATGTGGAATATCGATTCATTTGGAAACTCAAAGCTCAGAGGGCTATCATCCGTTAGGGGTGCATCTTCCAGTTGATCTGCAAGCGCTTGTCCTTTTATTGCTTTTCTGTCTACATATTCAATGTCAAACTCACTGAGAAGCATGACCCATTTAGACAATCTGCCTGTTAGAGCTACCTTATTGAGCAAGTATTTTAGTAGATCAATTTTTGCTATTAATTTGACAGAGTGTGACAGCATGTAATGTCTCCATTTTTGTGAGGCAAAGACTACAGCGAGACATGCTCTTTCGATGGGTGTGTATTGCATCTCATACCCAACAAGTGTCTGACTAATATAGTATATAGCCTGTTCTTTCCCTTCATGGTTTTGTTGTGCAAGGAGAGCTCCTAGAGCTGTTGGTGTAGCTGAGATGTACAGTAGCAGAGGTTTACCCTAGATTGCTGGCATCAACATAGGTGGTTTCATCAGATATTCTTTTAATAGCTAGAATGCTTGTTCACATGACTCATTCCATCTAAAAGGGACATTCTTATGTAGAAGGTAGGAAAATGGGTGGCACTTGTCCGCCAACTGAGAAATGAACCTTCTGATAGATTGCAATTTTCCCTATAGGGACCTTAGCTGAGTGAGATTCTTGGGAGGTGGCATTTCCATGATGGCTTTCACTTTAGCTGGATCAACCTCAATCCCATTTGCAGACACTATGTATCCCAGTAGCTTACCTAAGGTAACTCCAAATACGCACTTCTTTGGATTGCACCTTGAATTGTTTTAGTCTTGTGAAGATTTTATCCAGCACTGCTAGGTGTCCTTCCCTTGTAAGTGATTTTTCCAGAATGTCATCAACATAATCTTCCATTATGGTGTACATCATGTCGTGAAAGATTGTTGTCATGGCTCTCTGGTATGTTGCCCCAGCATTCTTCAGACCAAATGGCATGACACACCAATAGTAGGTACCCCAAGGGCATGTGAAAGCCATTTTATGTTGGTCTTTGGGTGTAATCCTTATCTGGTTATAGCCCGAGAAACCATCCATAAGTGAAAGCATAGTATGGCCTGTCGTGGGATCGACAATCACATCTATGTTGGGCAAGGGGAAGTCATCTTTTGGACAAGCTTTGTTCAGGTCCCTGAAATCACTGCATATTCTGACCTTGCCATCTGGTTTAGCCATCGGTACTATATTCAAAACCCATTCAGGATAATCTATGGGCCTGATAAATCTGACATCTAGCAGTTTCTTTAGCTCTTCCTTTACCATGAGGGCCACATGTGGATGCATCTTTCTAAGTTTTTGTTTGACCGGTTTAGCTCCTGGAGCTAAAGAAAAATGATGCATGATAAGATTTAGATCTGGCCCTGGCATGTCAGCGTATGTCCAAGCAAAGTTGACTTTCTTGTTCTGTGAGAGCTTTTGCCATGTGGATCATTCTGGGTTCATCTCCTGTGCTGACATTGGTAGGTTCTGCTGGTTCTATCAATATCGACGATCTCTCCTGATGTGTAAGATTGGGGAGAGGGTCAAGCCTTCCATCCTTTGGTGCCTCAGAGAGGTTTTCACCGTCGGATATGTCTTTATTTTTACTATTTTGATGATCTAACGCTACCGCGGAGCGATTTTCACCATTAGACTGTTCTTTTATCTTGATATTTTTATGACTGAAAGGCTTGGCACTCTCTCCAAAATAGGACTTTTCGTTGAGTTCAATAGCATAGCCAGCTCTGTGGTCTCCTACAGGTATGTGATTTCTAAGGTCAAGATAATCGATGATGGCTTCGTCATTTTCAAAGGTGTCTAGCTCAGGGGTGGTGCCTTCTAGGTCCCAGTCGATAAGTTCAGAGTGTATCAAAGGTAAGGGATCACTAGGTTGGTCTGGTTCAATGGCGTTGATGGTTAGGATGGAATTATCAATGGTATGTATGAGGTCTACGGTGGTATTCTCTGTTAGCAGATCCATCAAGGGTGGACTCATTCCTTCCTCACGATTTTCACTATCGTTACCGTGCGGTACAGACTCTAGTGGCCTAGCCCTTGGACCTTGTCCCTCATTTGCAGAGGTTGGGTCATACTCATGGACAACATCGATATCTTTTTCCTCACAAGATAGCTCAGAGAGGTTATCCCACTCATATTCATTAGAATCAGTTTCGCTCCCCATTTGCATTCTCTGAATTTGTTCAACCAGATTGCTAGTGGATGCTTTTGGTTGTTTGCCTTTGCTCTTGTTGGTTCTGGTGTTTCTTGATGCTCCAGTGTACCCTTGCCCTATAGTGTCTCAGGCTGTTAAGGTATGAGGTTGGATGGGTTCGGTGATGCCATCCTTTCTTGAACCAAGTGGACCTTGTCCTTCATACCCCATTCTCTGTAGTATTTGAAAGCCTTGACCATATTGTGTTGTTTGTATAATGGGATGGTCATGTTGAGGAACTACCTTCATCTTTGTATAGCCATTGTAGGATATCTTTTTCATCACTTTCATCTTATAGGCTTCCCCATTTCACAAATGGTCCTTTGGTGGTTCTCTCTGCTTTGGGTGTTCTTGGGATGGGTCTCCCATGGCATCTAGGAGATAGAGGTAGTTGTGCCAAACAGAGGGATCGTGCGGCCGTGTACTCACCCAGGCCATTATCTTTGAGTTGGAGTTTTGGTTGAGACACTCTTCAAGAGGAAGCAAGTGTAGCTGGGTCTACACGAGATGAAGAGGTGACAGAAGCACGGTTGGTGGGGATCACAACTTCTAGTTTTGGCTGATAGAGTTGCAATATTGAAAGGGGTTAGGGTCACCTTGGATGGTGATCTCTTGACCTTCATGTGGGAACTTGATACATTGATGGTAGGTGGAAGGTACTGCTTTCAGAGCATGTATCCATGGTCACCCAAGAAGAATGTTGTATGCCAGCTCCATGTCTAGGACTTGACAAGCTACATCTTTTACTAGGGGGCCCACTCTGATTGGTAGGGTAACAGTTCCTTTGGATGTTCTCTCTTCCTCATCATATGCTTTGATAGTGATTTTTCTTTTCAGATCTATAGCCTTCTCTAAAAACTCCAATGTAAGGATTAGCTTTAATGTACAACTATTCAAACCAACCCCTCCATCTATTAGGACTCTTTTGATCTTGTGTTTGTGTATGAAAGCTTCGATATGGAGGGAGGCATTATGGGGTTGTGTGATTGACATATCATCCTTCTCAGTGAATGATAGGGAATGTGGTGATGTAATGTGACTGACCATGGTTTGGAATTGCTCTTCAGCAAGGTTTGTGGGAACGGAGGCTTTCGCTAAGGCTTTATCAAGTATGGTCCTATGACAAGGAGATAGATGCAGAAGTTCCAAGATGGAGATGTGTGTAGGTGTTTTGTGGAGTTGATCCACGATATTGTATTGGTTGGTTAGAGGAGCGGAGGCTCCTCTAAGGG
Organism: Cunninghamia lanceolata; assembly: GCA_027924645.1. Classification (NCBI taxonomy): domain Eukaryota; kingdom Viridiplantae; phylum Streptophyta; class Pinopsida; order Cupressales; family Cupressaceae; genus Cunninghamia; species Cunninghamia lanceolata. Next base: position 356,808 of record BSBN01001616.1, on the reverse strand, counting down.
TGACTTTGTTACTATGGGTAGTAACATTGCAATCTGGATCCTTATTTATAGTGATTACATTGATATGTGAACCACTTTCATAGATATGGTTAACAACATAGTCATAGCCGACATTTGTGTAGTTTGCATTGTTAGAGCCATGGTTGTTTTTGTTGCAGGGTCCTCCCTGCTCATAGTTAGGAAGAGGATCCTTGAATGCCTAATGATTGTTGTTGGAGGTATGTCCGCTAACAGATATTTTGTTTTGCTCTATTAAGTCTTAGATTGTATGCCTGAGCGCAATACAATCATTTGTCTTGTGCCCCTTGTTTCGGTGGTATTCGCAGAAGTCGTTGTCATTCCACCAATGGGGTTTGACCTTTGGTTTGTACTCTCGCACTGAGGGAAGTGTTATGAGATTGTCGGTGATTAGCTTTTGTAGAGCAGATTCTAGTGACTCATCCAAAGGTGTAAACTTTCTCCTAGGCCGAAAATTGGTAAACCTAAATTCAGTATTTCTTGGTTTGTTTCGTGTGAGGTTATTTTGGGGTGTTGATAGGTTGAAAATTGGCTACTTAGGTGCTACATTTTTGGCATCTACTACCCCGTCATTCACAATGTTTTTATTGTTTGTCCAAAATCCAAGTTTATCATTGTTGGTGTTGGTGTTAGGAGTGTCTTTATAGTGCTTGATCTGACCTTTTACGATTAGGGCTTTCTCTATGATGAGGCCCATCTCAATGACCTTGCTAAAAGAAGTAGGACATTGGATTTGGATTTGGTAGCTTAGGTCCGTTTGTAGATTGTGGACGAACATTTCTAGCATTTGTTTCTCTGGCATTTGGTGAGGACACTTGCTTTCCAGTTGTCTCCATCTCTGTAAGAAGGTGGCAAAAGACTCTCCACTTTTCTGTTTGGTGTTACAAAGGTCCAATATTGAGGTGTCGTGCTCAATATTGTAAGAGAAGTGGGTGACAAATTTATCTATAAGTTCATTGAAAGTTTTGATGCCGGGTGGCAGTCTAGAGAACCACTCCATGGCCTGTCCTCCTAAGCTTCGTGGGAAGAGTCGCATAAGATATGTGTCGTTATGTGCAACCTCAAGGCAAGCACCGTTGAATTCTCTGATATGATCCCTTGGGTCACCCTTTCCTCTATATTTGTCAAATTTAGGTACCTCAAATTTTGAGGGGAAAGGTATCATGACCAAGGCCCTGTCAAAAGGATATGGTGAAATATCCTCTAGGGTGTAATGTTTAGTCGATGCTCCCATTGTCAGGTCTGAAATTTGTTGTTGGAGAGCTTCATATTTTTGGTTTATTAGATTTAGGGCATCTATAGCATCAGTGTTAGTTTTGCTTTTGTCCAAAGGTACTTCTCCCTCATGTCTACTTCCCTCAGTTTCTTTGAGAGTCTCTACGTCATAATCCTTAGGGAGTTTGACCCCTAGACTTGCCAGATATAAAAAGAATTTTGTGGGGTCTTGTGCCAGTACTCCTTCTAATAGGCATTGAAATTTTGGGTCATGCTGCGTTTGAAGGATCTCTTCCATAGAGATTTCTTCGTCATTTTCATGACTATTGAGAACATTTCTCTCTGCCATTTCTAACTATTTTTGTTTTTGTAATCTAGTTAAGACCATGCAAGGTGGTAAATAAATGGGAGGATGTAAACAAAGATTCTTGAGCAAGAAGCTAAGATGATATAAGGTTTTTAGCAAGGTTCTTCTTAGATCTATGAGGTGTCAAACAAGGTGGGTATACAACAGTGATAGTCAAAAGTAGGGATGTTAGAAATCTGATTACTTGATGTTGACTAGTCTGATAATAATCCACTAGTAGAGTTCCAAGAGAAAGGATAAGTAACCCTTGATATTGGAGACTCACTAGGTTTGTTTGAGTATTGATTGTGATCTAGAATAACTTGGTTCTAACCCTGTAGGAATTTTGGGCAGATTTGGTGAGATTTTGGATGAAGAAAAGTGAATATGGTATGGAAGAGAGTGAGAGACAGTAGATTTGCGAGGTCTAAATTAGATTTTTGGAAACTACATAGATTTGAAATGGTTTTGAACAATGTTGAAAGTTTTTGCTCTTGGGAAAGTACATGTTGACTCTCTGGTTTGGATGTGTAGAAGTAGATGTGCTACCACAGAAAGCAAATGCACCATAAGTTGGATCAAATGTGCCAAAATTTAGTTTAAATGCGCAACACTGGCACAGTTTCAGATGCACCACAACATATGTTAAATGCGCCAAATGTTAGGATAAATGTGCAAATACTGGTAAATGTGCCAAATGTCAGGTTAAATGCGTAATAAGTCAAGTCAAATGTGCAATACTGGTAAATGCGCCACAATATATGTTAAATGTGCCAAACGTCATGGCAAATGCACAATTCTGGCTTTTGCCTTGTTTTCTCATAATTTTGGAAAAAAATTTGCAATGTTTTCAGGTTTTTGGTTTGAAAACTTGGTGTTTGTGATAATTCTGATGTTTAATTATGGCAAAAACATAGCAAACTCATAGAATTTTTCCATCATTTTTATCTTTTTATGTATTTTTTTTGGACTATTTTGACTCAAAACAAGTACAACCTAGGCTGGATATGACAATATTCGTTGAATCCTCTAGCTGTGCCACTCAAAACGTGTAGCTCCAGGATCTGGTAGCACCGGCTCCCCTCCACGGCACTCACTTCTCATGCATACCAGATCTGGGTTTCCTTAAGCTCATACCCCCACCGAACTTTAGGATTGTCCCTGCTACCTCTACTAAGAGTCACTTGAATCGAGGCCACTTCAAGGGCTCTTCCCTTTGCATCAACAAATAGGGGTTCTTGGCTTGCTACACAATTGGTTCTTAGTCAGGCAAACTGTTTGAGTGGTTACACGTGCGGCGGCACTACTCTCCATTATGGAGTCTCCCAGCCTCAAAGGGTTGCGCCTTAGAGGGTTTCGGGGGAGGTTGGTCGTCGGTGTAACACAGTAGCATTCGTTGCTTGAGATTTTCACCTCAAGCACAATTTATTTTAAGTAGCTTGGTAGGGCTTGGCTTTAGCCTGTCGTTCCCACTTGGATAGGCATGCATCCAAGGGCAGACCCCCCTAAAGGTTTAACAAATAGAATGACAAGTCTGGCACTTTGATCACCCAGTTAAGGGGAGAGCATAAGCCTATTGTCATTCACAAGCACAGAATACACTGATTTATCCAACCTAGTTAAAAGTGGAAAAACTAAATGGGCTATTCTACTTGTGCACTCACACAGTTTGTTAACTTGGAAGTGATTAAGCCATAGCAATGTTCATTTTTCCATTTGTAAAGATAGCATTGATCTAACTAGGAAAATAATCAACAATGCAAAGATAGCAAATAGATCTGATTACTTTCTCCCTAGTTATGAGCTATGTGGAAGTTGTATGTGATGCACTTGGTTACTTTTCCCTTAGTTAGTCTGATGAACTAGGCAAAGCATCTAAATGATTTAATCCAGCCACTAACCCTACAAAAATGACCATTGGCTCAAACACCCCAAAATCGAAAGATCCCCCAAAAGAAGAAAGCAAAATCAAATGTGCCACACTGCAATCTGAATGCGCAGAAATAGAGGTTGCATGCGGCGTTTTACATATGCACAAAGATAGAAGGTAAATGCGCCAGAACAAGAGGCATATGTGCAATACTGACAAATGCGGCATTTTACAGAGTAAATGGGCCGAAAGACAAGGTATATGCGCAACTAGAACACAGGCGCAAAAATAGAGGTTATATGCACCGTTCCGGAGGTCAAATGCACCGTAGTATGGATGCAGCATATCAAGAGGCAAATGCATCATTCTAAGAGTCAGATGCATCGTAGTACGGATGCAGTGAATAGGGAGGCAAATGCATCGTTTTAGAGATCAGATGCGCTGAGGTTTTGGATGCGGTGTAACAGAAGTCAAATGCGTTGGATTAGGGGGTATATGCGCCAAAAGACTGTTAAAATCTGCACGACACCTGCACTGTCTTATCTACAATAAAACTTAGATTTGGATTAGAAAAAGGGGCAATTGCCCCACGGTGGGTGCCAAAATGTGAAGGGGAAATGTGATTATTGTCAAATCAATGAATAAACAACCCAATACATCTATGAAATGTGAAAGTACAAGATTGATTAAAGCAAAACTAAGAACAATACTTACAACCTTTTACCCATCTTCTTCCATAGTTTGCCTATCAGCTCTTGATCTTGATAAATGCTAAGCACTCAGAAGCATAAGCTCCCTTGCTTGTTAAAGATAACAAGAGAAGAATGGCTATGATTACTTGTTGTGTTGAAGAATGAGCTTCAACACCATGATAATGGAGGATACTTGAAATGGTATGAAGAAGGGATTTAAGAGAAATTTGGGCATAGTTATTTTGCAATATGAAGTTCCTCCCTAATGGCTTAGAGGGGGGTCTTATTTATAGATTTTTTGAAAAGAGAATGGAGGGTGAGGATCAAGAGTTGAGATCAAAGGCTCTCATTATTTGTGAATTTTAAATTCATAGTGGATGAATTAAAAATTTATTTTTGAGAAGCGTGGGTTATGACAATTGAATTTTTAATTCAATTAATGGACATTCATTTTTTTGGTGAGTGTGGGACAATTGAATTTTCAATTCAATTAGTGGAGGACAAAAAATGAATTAAAGATTCATTTTTTGTGAGTGGGGGACAATTAAATTTTCAATTCAATTAGTGGAGGACAATTGAATTTTTAATTCAATTAGTGGAAGACAATTGAATTAAAGATTCATTTTTGGATAATGGAGGATATTAGCTAATTAAATATTAAGAATATTTAATTATATATGCAACATGGTGAGGTGTAAGAGATGAGGTGGATTGATGAGGTGGATTTTGTGAGGTGGATTTAGGACTTAGGACATTAGAAGAATTTAGGGAATTTAATTAAATAAAATAATTTTATTTAATTATGGGATAATGAACCAATCAAGTAAATTTATAATATTTATTTAATTGACAGAAGAAAATAAGAATTAAGATAAATATTCAAATATTTACTTAATTCGACATGAGCCAATTTTAGGTATATACACAGACCTCTGGAGAAGGTCAGCTTCCTTGACTGGTTATCACCTAAAACTACTAAATCTTTAGAGGAAAAGGGAGAAGGAATGCCGTTAAATGAAAGATGGAACTAGAAAACTCAAAAGTAAGGGTAATGCACCAGACTAATTAAAAGAAACCTTCACAGAACTAAGAAAATGCAAAACACAACCAGATATAGCAAGTAGATATACACAGATTAGATGATTCTAGCAGAGGTAAGAAGCAATATGATTGAGAGGAACAAAGATGTTCACAGACAGTCACACACAGATTTACACTAAACCAAAACTTAGTAAAAGAGGTAAGATAACTTGCATATATTCAATAGGAAAGACACAGTTACAGTAGCAGAAAGCTCTGTTTGGAAAACAGAAAGCTTGAAAGCCAAAAAAATTTCCAACCTGATCTATATCTCATTCTATGTATATATAGCCTTTCAATCTGACCTAAGTTGGTTACAAAAATTCGCTCCATGAGCTGCAACAGGAAAATATCTGCCTGAAGGGAAGTCCACCTGTAGAAGTTATGACATGAAATATCTTGAACATTAGCAGATGAGAGATATTTCTGGTCTTCAATGTCAGCTACTGAATCATCAATCTGCAGTAATAAATGCAAAAATATATGCATCCTGCCCAAAAATGGCCACTGAAACGTCTAGTCGCCAAAACATGCAAATCCAGATCCAAAAAATTGAAAGTGAGAATTTTGCCCTCAAAAGCCTGCCAAATGAAAGAGGAGGCAAAAATAAGCACTTTTGCCTTTTGCAACATGTTGAAATTTGCCAGAATGCGCAAGATATTCGCGGTCAAAGTTGTAGTCAAAATGCACTTGTATATCGCCTTCATATGCAAACTGCTTTGTATGTGCTTTTATTTAGCATCTAAATTGGCCTCTGAAATGCCTTATATGTTCCTTTGTATGTCGTCTTGCATATACAATACAATGGCTACATACAAGAGCAGGCCCCCTTTACTTTTGTATCACCTTTTGCATGTGCCGCCCCTCCCACGTGGCACCACCTGATTAGTCACTAAGCAGGGGCCTTGGACCATCGCTGAATAACTACATCTCCTTATCAGCGGTCGGAATGACTAAAAACAGAGTGGCCGATGCAATTTGTCTTGCCGATAGTCCTTGTATATTCTCCTTGTATATTTGATTGTATGTGCAAACATACAATCACTTAAACATGCAAATTGCGGACTCAACGCTGAATATGCCGAATTTGATTTTCAAGTCGGGTCCACCTTGTATACCACCGTTGTATCTGACCTTTGTATACCACATATACAATGTGTAATATACAAAAGAAAAACTGCATGCAAACCACTTGCATACAAACACTTCATTTCGGCATATAAAAATGCTTTGTATATCTGATTGTATATGCAAACATACAATCATAATTATACATACAATGCACGGACCACAAAAGATCATTAACCATTTTGTAACTTTGCAACAAGTCCGTCTTGTATCACATCTCCTTTGTATTTTGGAATATACAATGCACTTAATATATAAGCCGTGGACTCAACCTTGAATTTGCCAAAATTCAATTCTAGGTCGGGTCCGGCTTGCATATTGCCTTTGTACCTTTGACTTGTATATCGCATATACAAGGCGAATAGACAAGCAAAACATGCAAGCTGAGCACTTATACATTGCAAACACTTTACTTCGGCATATGCATGTAACCTTTGTATATCGCTTTGTATATGACCCTTTGTATGTGCGAACATACAACGCAAAATATACAAAGGAAAACATGCATTTGAACTTGTACTTGGTCCATTGTATGTGTGCTTGGTGGGCCCTAGGCTTTGTATCTCTTTGCTTTGTGTATTTTATTTATATATCGCATATAGACTTTGCATACAAACTTCCTTGTATCTTCTCTTTGTATCTGGCGACATACAACTCGATATACATTCACCTTTTTTCATTCCACCCTTTGCACATTGACCCTTGCATATTTGCCGATATACATTCTCTTTTGTACCTTTCCTCTACATCTTTACTTTGTATCTCGGATTTGCCTTTGTATGTGAACTTGTATGTCTCCCTTGTATATCAGCCTTGTATGTTTTTTGCCTTTGTATATGCATCAGGCATTGTATCTTTCACTTTGTACCTTTTCCTTTGTATGTACGATTGTACATTTGAACATACAATACGAACATACATTTACCCCTGCATTCCACCCCTTGCATATGATGCTTGTATCTAGTACCTTGTATCTTACCGATGTACATTTCCTTTGCATATGTGAACATACAATGGCGAATGTACATGCAAACATACATTCAAAAATGCATATACAAATACTAAGTATAAAATTGAGATTTATCTATGATGGAAAACACTTGAAGACAAAGGGTTTCTGGCTTTTCAGCAAAGATTCTCAAGGTGAGATTTTTGGGATTTTTGATAAGTCATAGCATAAATATTTGAAAGTTTTAAGCCTGTAGGGTCATTTCTAAAGGATTTTCAAGGAAAATACAAGGTGAACTATTTAACTCTGTATAGAGGAAAATAGGTCAACAATTTGGCAACTTCTATGCGATGTTTTCTTGCTAAACAATTAGATCAGTGGCCTTAAGCATCCATTGGGCATGGAGTCATACAGAGACTAAAAATACACCTTGACAAACAATCTTGACTTTAGCAACTCAACATAGCAGCAATGAAGAACACTTGGAGGTCCAAAACCAAAACAAAATGCTGAAAGCAACTCCTCTAACTATTCTAGAGAGCACTTAGGGAAAATAACAAGGATCTAAACTATTGTACAACAGTACTTATTAAAAGCAAGAAACCTAATCTACTAATTTACAAGGTAAGTCATACCTCAAAACACCTCTTCAAGTGTATCCCATTGACTGGGATCAGCAAATTTTGTCCATCCATACTTGATAACTAAAATGCATTGTGTTCCTTACATTCAGTAATGATAAATGGACCACTCCACATGCTGTCAAACTTGGAGTGCTTCCCTGGCCTGCTTTTTAACTTATCCCATTTGAGCACCAAATCACCCTCCCTAAAAATTTTGGGAGTGGCCTTCTTATCAAAATTTCTTTTTGTCTGAAGCTGAGGATACTCCATAGCTTTCATAGCTTTATTTCTGATCTCTTCAAGTTTCATAAGTTGAGCATATCTAACATTCATGGGGTCTTCCTCTTCAAACATCTCCAGTTGATTGATGATATCTAGTGCTGGCAACTCCACAGATACAGGCAATCTTGCCTCTTTCCCATAAACTAACATATATGGGGAGTTCCCAATGGACCTCTTGGGAGTTATTCTATCTGCCCATAAGGCATATTTCATATTAGTGTGCCAGGTCCTCTAGTTGTCCTCCATTGATCTTTTAATAATCCTTATGAGGTTCTTATTTGTAGATTCAGCCAAACCATTACCCTGTGGATAATAATTTGATGAAGTTTTCAAATATATTCCATTCTTCACAGCCCAGTCAGTTATCTTTAATCCAACAAAGGCTAAAGCATTGTCTGAGATAATTGACTCAGATACTCCAAATCTGGATACCAAATCATGATAAAAATTGAAAACATCATTTTCATTGGAGTCCTTCAGAGCCACTGCTTCAGTCCACCTTGTGAAAAAGTTTGTTGTTGTAAGTATCCACCTATGGCCTACACTTGATCATGGGTTAATGGGACCTATAAAATCAATGCCCCATCTCATGAAGGGCTACTCTACTTGAATTGGCTGCAAAGGTAAAGTTGGTAGCCTTTCTTTGCTTGCAAAAATGGCATAGTTTACACATTTTCTAGCCCATGCATGGACATCCTTGAATAAGCTGGGCCAGTAATATCCAGCTCTCATTATTTTCCAAGTAGTAGTCTTTGGGGCAAAATAACCCCCTACTGTTCCATCGTGAAACTCATGTAGCACCTTGTCAGTTTGATCAAAATCAATGCATCTTAACAATACACCATTAAAATCCTTTCTGAAAAGGATGCCATTTATTAAAACATATGGAATGCACTGCAGTCTAAAATACCTTCTCTTGGTTCTATCTAAACCTGCTAGACATTCACCAGTTTGTAAAAATTTAGTCATGTTATTAACCCAACTTGTACCCATTACCGATATATCATTCTGATGTTCATCCTCAATGGTCAGAAGCACCTCCTTTTCTTTATCTATTTCATTCTCAGAACTAGTAGCAAGTTGTTCACTAAGTCCTCTGCCTCTGACCAGCATGGTTATCTTGATATCCACATCATAGTCCATGACTTTGGTGATCCAACCAGCCCTTTTCTCATTCACATCCTTACCTAACAGGAACTCTTTCACACTAGGGTGAGAGACCATCAAATGTATCTTATTATTAGAAATAAGATGCCTAAACTTCTTGAGGCTCCTTACCACTGTAAGGACATGTTTATCAACGAAGCTATACCTCTACTCATACTCCTCCAGCCCCTGACTAAAAAAAGCGATTGGCTGTTCAAAACCGTCACTCTGCTGCTATACCAGAATCGCAGAGATTGTATCTAGACTGCCATAAGCATACAAGATAAAATCTCTTCAGAAATTAGGATTTACCAAAGTTGGTGCAGCTGATATGCCTCTTTTATGGACTCAAAGCTGAGTTTGGTCTCTTTTGTCCAACCAAAAACTGTATTCTTCTTCAACATAGATGTCAAAGGCTTCAAGAGATTTGTAATGTTAGGTATAAATCTTTGCAGAAAATTAATTCTACCAATAAAACTTTGCAGTCCCTTCTTGTGATTGGGTAAAGGCAGCTCCAAAATAGCCCTTACTCTTTCTGCATCAATGGTAATGCCCTCCTTCAACACAATGTGTCCTAATAGCTTACCTTCATGCACAGTGAAAATGCATTTCTTGGGATTGAGAGATATCCCAAACTCCTTACATCTCTCGAACACTTGCCTCAAGTGGGACAAATGCTCAGATGCATTCTTAGAAAAAAATTGTGATGTCATCAAGGTACGCAAGTACCAATTTATAGAGCAAACCCTTAAAAGCCATATCCATAGCTCTCTGAAAAGTAAAACCAGCATTTGACAAACCAAAAGGCATCCTCTTGTATGCCATGGTGCCCCATTTGGTGGTAAAAGCGGTTTTAAACTGATCTTCCTCCTTGACTAACACTTGATTATATCCAGAATATATGTCAAGTAAGGAGAATCTTTTAGAACCAACCACTACTTGCAGAATTTGCTCCATTGAGGGTAGCGGGTAGTGGTTTTTTAGGGAGGCTCTATTAAGGTCTCTAAAGCCGACGCACAGCCTAATCTCTCTATTCTTTTTTCTCACAGGGACAAGGTTGGAGACCCAAGAAGTATGCTTGATCAGAAAAATGATTTTTTCCTCTATCAGCTTGGTTAATTCTTTAATCATTAGAGGCTCAAGCTTTGGATTTAAAGGTCTTTGCTTCTGCATCACAGGTTTTGTACCTAGTTCTAACTCTATAGTATGTTGGGCAATATGAGGGTCGAACCCCTTTAGGTCTGAATAATCACAAGCAAACACATCTTCAAACTCTTGACAAAGAGCAATAAAAGCTCTCTTATCCTTAGGCAAATAGATTTTGCCAATTTTGAGAAGCTTACCTTTGAAAATTTATAGCTCCTCGTAATGTTCCTCTTTGACCTGCATGCTAGTTTTATTCCTTTTTAGCTGATCATCAGTACTAAAAATAGATTCCAAGGGTATCAATCCCCTGGGCAGCTTGTTTGTTCTTAACTGAACAATTTGATCATTGTTGTATTGATGTTTGAGTTTAGCCTGATTCATCACAGAAAATTCATTTTCTTCTAACAAGAAATGCAGGATCTGCTCATCACTCTCAAAAACCTACTAATGAATGTTATTGTCAGGGATAGAAGGCCTATCAACTATTTTCACATGAGGTTGTACCTTCTCTCTTTGAATATCACTTGGGATGTCAAACCAAGCCCCAATCGCAACTAACCTATCTGCATGATAGTTCTGATTTCTTGGAATAGAGATCAGATTGAAAGCATCAAACTCTTCAATCATGTCCCATACCCTATGTTTGTAGCATTTCAAAACATCACTCTTTGTAACATGCAGCCTTCTCACCTGATTTACAATGAGTTCACCATCACCATAAACCTGCAAACAGCCAATTTTCTTCTTTCTTGCCCACTGCAAACCTTGAATCAACCCTTCATATTCAGCAGTGTTATTTGTGCATGAAAAGGCAAAATGGAAAGAAGAATAATATTTGTCACCTTGTGGAGACACAAGCATTTCACCACCACCGGATCCATTCCTATTCCTAGAGCCATCAAAGTACATTTTTCATACTTCATTTTGTTGTTCTGCATCCTTTACTAGGCTTGGAATTGTTGTTTTAGGTTCTTGCAGTATGTAAACCCCCATACCAGTTTCTTGGATGTGTCCCTCAGAATCATCAACAACATTTTCTGAGGCCCACTCCTTTAATAGCACTTCTGGTATACTCTCAGCTTGCAGTTCTTGAGCAGCAACAAGCTCAAGATCATCAGAAATAATGTAATTTGCATTAACAACACTTGGAACATAAGGCTCTATGTGATGATTGGCAAGTAATTCAGATTTTAGGGTCACTTTTGTACCATATTTGGTCCTAAAAAACATGTGGGACAGGTCTAAGGATAAATATCCTCCTATCTTGGCTGTGAACTCTCTTGACAAACACATGGCAAAATAAGGAGGTAAATCTATGATGAAGACCTCCTGGGAAATGGAAACATTTGGGCAAGTGTGCAGAGTGAGACCTAGGTCTTTCATCACACCTATGGTGTTAACAGCTGTGCCATCTAACTGAAGCACACCTTTCTCCAGGGGTTGGTACTTCAATCCTAATTGGTTTGCAATCTGTTTTGGCATTACAGAACTACTTGCACCACTATCCACCATGCAATTATGTACTAACTTGTCTCCAATTATTAATGACACATAAAATGGGGGTGGTTTAGCACTTTTGTTTGGTTGTTTGTTATTATCCTGGGATGAATTGGTAAGGATATCCCTAGCTGGGTTAACAGTTGCATCATTTGACACTTTTAAATCAGACAAGGCAGATTGCAATATGTCCTTTTGGCCTAGGATGGCTAAAGAATCCCACATAGACATTGTCACATTCATTTTCATATTTTCAATAATATTGAAAGATGGAGTGACATGTACCTTCTGATATGATTTTGCAGCAATAATATCAGCTTGCAAAAGAGGTTGTTCCCTTGTAGTTGTTTGTGTATTTCTTTACAAAATATGGGGAATCTGGGATGCAGAAGGATCAGCAAGTCCTTTTCCTTTATTTTCTATTTGATCTATCTCATAACCCCTCTTTTTGGCTCTTGTATTTGCTGCAGTTGGAGCATTATCGCTGTTTACACCACAGAATTCACCTTCTTTCCAATTTATGAAGGCAGAATCATTCTGAAGCTACTCTTGTTGCTGTACAACCCCATTATTTGGGGTGTTTGGCTATGAGACTGCAACATTTTGCACCATTAGAGCTTGATTTATCACTCCATTTGAACAGGCTGCCTAACTGTATGGTTGATTGCATGGAAAACACCATTCATACTTAGCTGCAAGGTTATTCTGAACAAGGACAAGGTCCTTAAAAACATTAATGGGCATCAGATTGTAAGGTTGAAAAGGCCGCTGGTTCACATTCTGCCTGGTACCCTGGTAATTGCTTTGATAAGGTGGCCTGTTGGCTTGATATGGTTGGTTTTGCCCTTGATAAGGTTGACTTTGCCCCTAATTGAGTTGCTGATAAGGCTGTATGTTCTGGGACTCTGCTACTTTTTTATGCTTACCAGCTCATTCCCAAAAGTTTGTAGGATGTTCTCTATTTTCTGTTGGCTATTTTTAATCTCTTTTAACTCTTGTGATGAACTAGAAGCAGCAATTTCAGAATTGGCAGTACTTGGCAATACTGCTGTAGCAGGTAAAGGGGCAAAACATGGGATTGGCAAGGGCATTGAAGCTTGAATCTTGGGGAAAATGGGCATTGGTAGTCTGGTTGCTATTTTCCTAGCCTGGATCAAGTTGTTTTTTGCTCTAATAGCTATTTCATATGCATCAGGTAGGCTTGTACCTCCCAATGATTGAATCATTACTGAAATATCACTATTTAAAGCTTTCAAAAAATATAGAAAAACATATTCTGATGGAGGCCTTACCATGGCAGGAATTCTATCCCATGTCTTCTAGAATTTGAAGTTGAAATCCATCATTTGCTCCTACGGAACTCTCTTTATTGTAGTCATCTGTTCGACCAATGATAAGTTATCTGACTTATTTTGAAATTGTTTGTTTAACTTATCGCCCAGATCATCCCAGGTTGCAATGGTAAACTCCTGAACCATTGTAATGCCTTTCCTTTAAAAGAGGCATCCAGCAGCCTGATGGCTACATTTTCTTGGGTTACATGATGAACTCCACATAGAGAAGCTACGTCTCTAATGTGCTCAATTGGGGTAGTTTGATCCTCCCCTATGAAATAAGGCAAACTCTTCAAAGCCACCATGGGTATAACATCATGCACTATCAAATTTAATGGGTTGCCCCCCCATCAAAAGCCATGAATGGCTGATTCCTTGCCATTTGAATAGCTAGAGGTAGGATTGCTTGAGCTAGTACAGGGACTACAAGTGTTACTGGTCTGAAACTTGGAGGGGTTGACTGTATTCTTTTAGAAACTGGAGTCCTTACTATAGCTCTCCTCTATCTTCTAGGCAGAGACAGCTACAAATAATCAAATGAGCTTGAACTCTAAGTTTGAATTTTTCTCATAAAAGGTGACAGCAGCACTGATCTACTTGTCCTTTCTCAGTATGAGTCACCAAATATGCAGGTTTTAACCTCTTACAGGTCTGAAAATCATTGGTTGCACATCAAAACCAGTAATAAAAGGTAGTATTAGATCATCTTCTAACTCTTAAGTCCCACCGGGCGTGCCAAAAGTTGTTATCACCTAGATTTGCACCCTTGCTATAGTTGTAAAACTTTAGCAATCTGGAGAAACATGGGAATAATCTCGAAGTGTGGGACCTTGCGAAATGAGATCAGACCTCTGGAGAAGGTTGGCTTCCTTGACTAGTTATCACCTAAAACTACTAAATCTTTAGAGGAAAAGGGAGAAGGGATGTTGTTAAATGAAAAATGGAACTAGAAAACTCGAAAGTAAGGGTGATGCACCAGACTGATTAAAAGAAACCTTCACAGAACTAAGAAAATGCACAACACAACTAAATATAGCAAGTAGATATACACAGATTAGATGATTCTAGCAGAGGTAAGAAGCAATATGATTGAGAGGAACAAAGATGTTCACAGACAGTCACACACAGATTTACACTAAACCAAAACTTAGTAAAAGAGGTAAGATAACTTGCATATATTCAATAGAAAAGACACAGTTACAGTAGCAGAAAGCTCTGTTTGGAAAACAGAAAGCTTGAAAGCCAAAAAAATTTCCAACCTGATCTATATCTCATTCTATGTATATATAGCCTTTCAATCTGACCTAAGTTGGTTACAAAAATTCGCTCCATGAGCTGCAACAGGAAAATATCTGCCTGAAGGGAAGTCCACCTATAGAAGTTATAGCGTGAAATATCTTGAAAATTAGCAGACGAGAGATATTTCTGGTCTTCAATGTCAGCTACTGAATCATCAATCTGCAGTAATAAATGCAAAAATATATGCATCCTGCCCAAAAATGGCCACTGAAACGTCCAGTCGCCAAAACATGCAAATCCAGATCCAAAAAATTGAAAGTAAGAATTTTTCCCTCAAAATCCTGCCAAATGAAAGAGGAGGCAAAAATAAGCACTTTTGCCTTTTGCAGTGTGTTGAAATTCACCAAAATACACAAGATATTCGCGGTTAAACTACACTTGAATATCGCCTTCATATGCAAACTGCTTTGTATGTGCTTTTATTCGGCATCTAAATCGGCCTCTGAAATGCCTTGTGTGTTCCTTTGTATGTCGCCTTGCATATACAATCTAATGGCTACATACAAGAGTGGGCCCCCTTTACTTTTGTATCACCTTTTGCATGTGCAGCCCCTGCCACATGGCACCACCTAATTGGTCACTGAGCAGGGGCCTTGGACCATCATTGAATAACTACATCTCCTTATTGGCAATCGGAATGACTAAAAATAGAGCGACTGATGCAATTTGTCTTGCCGACAGTCCTTGTATATTCTCCTTGTATATCTAATTGTATGTACAAACATACAATCACTTAAACATGCAAACTGCAGACTCAACGCTGAATATGCCGAATTTGATTTTCAAGTCAGGTCTGCCTTGTATAGCGCCGTTGTATCTGACCTTTGTATACTGCATATAC
Source organism: Cunninghamia lanceolata (assembly GCA_027924645.1). Lineage (NCBI taxonomy): Eukaryota > Viridiplantae > Streptophyta > Pinopsida > Cupressales > Cupressaceae > Cunninghamia > Cunninghamia lanceolata. The sequence continues at coordinate 341,342 of BSBN01001616.1, read as the reverse complement.
AATGCAAAATATACAAAGGAAAAACTGCATACAAACACTTCATTTCGGCATATAAAAATGCTTTGTATATCTGATTGTATATGCAAACATACAATCGCAAATATACATACAATGTGTAGACCACAAAAGGTCATTAACCATTTTGTAACTTTGCAACAGGTCCGGCTTGTATCACTTCTCCTTTGTATTTCGGCATATACAATGCACTTAATATATAAGCCGCAGACTCAACCTTGAATTTGCCAAAATTGACTTTTGGGTCAAGTCCAGCTTGCATATTGCCTTTGTACCTTTGACTTGTATATTGCATAGACAAGGCAAATATACAAGCAAAACATGCAAGCTGAGCACTTATACATTGCAAACACTTTGCTTCGGCATATGTATGTAACCTTTGTATATCTCTTTATATATGACCCTTTGTATGTGTGAACATACAACGCAAAATATACAAAGGAAAACATGCATTTGAACTTGTACCTGGTCCGTTGTATGTGCGCTTGGTGGGCCCTAGGCTTTGTATCTCTTTGCTTTGTGTATTTTATTTGCATATCGTATATAGACTTTGCATACAAACTTCCTTGTATCTTCTCTTTGTATCTGGCGACATACAACTCGATATACATTCACCTTTTTTCATTCCACCCTTTGCACATTGACCCTTGCATATTTGCCGATATACATTCTATTTTGTACCTTTCCTTTGCACCTTTACTTTGTATCTCGGATTTGCCTTTGTATGTGAACTTGTATGTCGCCCTTGTATATCGGCCTTGTATATTTTTTTTCCTTTGTATATGCATCGGGTATTGTATCTTTCACTTTGTACCTTTTCCTTTGTATGTGCGATTGTACATTTGAATATACAATACAAACATACATTTACCCCTGCATTCTACCCCTTGCATATGACGCTTGTATCTGGTACCTTGTATCTCGCCAAAGTACATTTCCTTTGCATATGCGAACATACATTCAAAAATGCATATACAAATACTAAGTATAAAATTGAGATTTATCTGCTATGGAAAACACTTGAAGACGAAGGGTTTCTGGGTTTTTCTGGATTCAGCAAAGATTCTCAAGGTGAGATTTTTGAGATTTTTGACAAGGCATAGCATAAATATTTGAAGTTTTTAAGCCTGTAGGGTCATTTCTAAAGGATTTTCAAGGAAAATATAAGGTGAACTATTTAACTATGTACAGAGGAAAATAGGTCAACAAAGATTTCAAAGCTAATCTAGGAAAAGTAAACCTAATTTGACTTATTCAACACAAAAGTCCAAATTTATTTAGGACTTCTCTATTTTTACATGCAATTACATATTTGAAAAATACATGTAAATATGTCCGGAACAAAAAACATAAAGCATGAAAATATTGAAAAATAAATTTAAGGCACATTCAAATTTATCCACCTTCCTTCTTCATGAAATCTTCATACTTCTTCATCACTGATTGCACTTCATTAGTATCTGGTCCTAAAGTATGTTTGGAGATCAAGGGCCCTTATTATTGAATCCTTTATGGTGTGACAAGTTTTCTCATGCCTTCCCATGAACACTTTGAGATTGTCCAAAGTCAGGTGAATATCCAACAACTTATCCATTGAAACCATTGAAAAGGTTTGATCCTCAAATTCCTTTTGAATCATGTTGTTGAATTCCTATATCATTGCATCTGAAAGAACTTTTGGTTGTCATCAAGCAACTTGCAAGGAAATTCTTCAATCTTGTTAAAAAGATTCACATCATTATCTTTACTAACTTCATAGGCACTATGCAAATCTTTAATTAATTCCTTGATGACACTTATTCTGTGTATGATAGTTTCTTTGACTTCCACAAACATCTCTCTATTGGGAATGATCCCAATGTCCACCAATGTACTCAATTTGAGTTTCTTCATTTTCACCCAATCCTACAAACTGCATTCCAAATCTTGCTGCTCTTGAGAGAAAGTATCAACAACTTTATCTAAATCTATCCTTATACTTTCCATCTTCTCCATTCTTCCCACAGAGGTTTTCAAAAGTTGTGATCCTTGTTGAATCATTCTATCCAAGAACTCACCTACTATTCTGCCTCTTGCATGAACTTTTTCAACCTTTCAAATAACTAAATCATTAATAGTTATAGCCATAGGTTTAACTGATTAAGAAGATAGAGTGATCTTTTGGAGTACTGAAGTCAATTGCTCTACTTTAGCTTTATAATGATCTTTCATCTTTTTCACCTCATCAAATTTTACAATAAGAGAATTCAATGTAGACTAAGCATCAACCTTGGCACTTTCATGAGTGATCTTTCCCAATTCAACTCTTGAGATAGATTAATCATTGATATCTACTTCCTCAATGAATTTATCAGGAGGTGGTTGAGCTACCTCTACATATCTCTAACCCTTGTCTTCAAATATCCTGTAAAGAGTCTTTGGCTTCTTCTTAGTCTTGGTCTTAGTGGATGCCAATTACTCAAAGTCAAATCCATCTGGAGAGATGGCTTATTTCTTCCTCTTTGGTGTATGAGATGAGAGCCAAGGGGGAAGTGTAGACGAACTTGCATCTAAACTAGTAGCCATTGTTTGTGTTAGAGAAACTCCACTCACAAAAGCTGAAGTTACAATAGCTGAAGTATTAGTGAAAACAACACTAGGAATATTAACATTTGGAATTTGCCCAGAATCAGTCATGATTTGCTCAAAATCAAATTGTGTTTATATCAAATGAAGGTGAAGACAAACTTCACAAAGAGGAGGAAGAAACAAAAATAGTTTCCAAATTCTGCTTACGACTATCAAAAATGGTCCTAGAGGAAGGAGATGAATGCATAGACTGAATTGGCTCAGGAGATGGAATACTGATTGAGGCAACAAGAATGATTGTGATGGTGGGAATAGAAGTAGAAACTAGCAAAGTATCTAGGGAAGAAGAAACATGTGGCTGCTTTGAAATGTTCTCATGAGGAGACATTTCAAGTTCATGTTGTTCTTGCTCTTCTTGCCCTTCCTCTTGATAAATTTCTTCTCATTCCTCTGAAGATGGTTTTTCAACAGACGGCTCTTCAGCAATTGTCTTAGCCTTTCCATCTTTTGAAACAAATTTGATTTTAGGCTTAGCAAGTTTTCTTGAACTTGGCACATCACTCTTATTCTTTGTTCTCAACTCTGTGTTTTTACCAGTCAGATCTTGGGTTTCCTCATTCGACCCAGTTACAAAGTCTTTCAAATGAATTCTATTGTGCCTTACACACACGCCCCATTTTGCCAAATGGAGACCCCCGCTTTTGCTTTGGCTTGGAATCTCTACCTTTGTTACTTATGATGATGAGAAGGTGAATTTGTGCTTAGAGTGCATGATTTGTTCTAGATTTGATGTCTTGCATGATTGATTTGGAGGTGTCTCGAGTGGTCTTGTGCTTAAGAAATAGCCATTTGTTGCTTTCTGCACTGAAATTAGGTGTTACTACATTTTGCTCCAAAATCCCATGTCCCTAGATATTTCCCTTGAAATTGCTTTCGCAGGATGTTTCATGTTGAAATTCCTAGTTTCCAGGTGTTAGAATTGCAAAATCATGCTTAATTCCACTAGATTTCACTAAGGGGTCCATATGCTTTCATCCTGACACATGGTCCTGAAGCCCTGATTTGGCTAAGTCTGAAACCCTGAAAATCCTAAAAAATGGCTAAGTCTGAAATTTGGTGGAACCTCAAAATTTTAGAATCTGCATATGAAATCCCATGGAGCTAGAACCTATCTCAAATATCCTAAAAGTATATTTAAAAATATTTACAGTTTAAGAAATTCAATATCTAAACTTATATTTAAATGTATTTTTAAATATACTTTCACCCTGGCCAATTTAAAATCTAGCGTTAAAAATGACCCCAACTGCACTTTGCACCAAAAATAGCTCCTACCAACCTTAGCACTAAAAATTGAACTCACTGACTTTGCGCTAAAAACAAGCGCTGCCAACTTTCAGCGTTAAAAATAGTTGCCACTGACTTTTGCGTGAAAATCATCATCCACCGACCTTAGCACTAAATTGACCTCCGACATACTTTCTTCCAAACTACTGCTAAGTTGGTTAGCACCAAAATCCCCGCCAACAAACTTTGCGCTAAAAATAGACCCAACGGACCTACGCTAAAAAGTGAATTGACTAACCTCATGAAGCATCATTTTAGTCAGTCGAACCCAAAATCCGCGCTAAAGTTAGTTGGACCTAAAATTAGTGCTGAACATAATATGCGCTAAAAATGAACCTCTCCGACCTACGCAAGAATTGCATTGCACCGACTTTTAGTTGATAGACCCCAAAATTAGTGCTAGGTCCGTGACAACAAAAATCAGCACTTTTTGACATTTTGGCCTAAAAATTGAATTTTTTAAGGTGCAAATGGGATTTTCTTGGTGAAATTGAATTGCACAACTAGTTGTCACATCATGATGAACATTTTACCAAGTTTGTGTCAATTTTAGACATGTTTTATGATAATTAATGCCATTGCACATGAAAAGTCTGTGACCCCCAAAAATCTCACTTTTTACAGAAAAAGCTATAAAAATGTAAAATAAAAGTTCCCAAATATATTCTAATGACCACAAAAACCTCCCAATCAATATATTGGCCAAATGGGTATTTGAAAATGGTAAAAAAAATGTAGAAAATCATGTGAAAATCACTAGATTTATGAGGTTGTTTATAAGAAAGTGGCATTGGCAATGAGTTGTTCATGGTTGATCCATGATTGCAAATGGACATATATTGATCCAAATTGATGGAAAATAATTGTTTATGATGAAATTGATGCTTTGCATTGTGAATTGCAGGTCTTGGAGGACACAGGACCTTGTTGGAGCTGTCTTGGAAGGTGGACACACTGAGATACCTTACTGACCCAAAGATGCAGAATCGACATTCTATCAACCAAATTGTTGTTGCACATGCAAGAGGAAGTTAGTATGATGTCCAAGATGATGGAAATAAGTCCCTAGAGCTTGAAGACACTAAAGCTCATGCTTACACCACTGTTGTTCCTGCAGATCTAGTTCAATGCAGAGGACATGTTCATAGTTGTCCCAACAGTCCAGTCATCAATAATCAATCCAGCAAGCATCCAGTTGGACATGCCTTCATAAAAATGTGCCACATACTCCCTTTGATTTAGATAGCATTTGGAATCTCGTGAATCCACATCAGCTCATATTTTCAAGTGTCATGTGACTCTATTTTGGCTTTATTAGGCCTTGAAAATTGATTTTTCATCATATACAACCAAATGGGTATCTATTTTGTCCAAATTCAATGTATTTACAAACTGTATTTTGTCTTTTTCCTAAAATACAAATACAAATCTGAAAAAGTAACAAACTGTTGTACTTCATTAAATGCCATGTAATTTGGACCATTGGTGCTGAGTTAATCTCCATCATCCATTGAAGAACTCGATATGGTGCCTTGTCTATAAAAGGGCCGTCATTCTCTCATTGTAACAAGATTTGATAATGAATTGTTGAAATTCTGCCAAAATTTAGTCAATACAAAGCAAGTTTTGCAGGTTGCTAGGAATTTGCATCATTGTGTTGTCTCATTTTGGATTTCATGGTTCATGTCAATCTGAAATTAGTTGATATTCAGTTGCATTTGTAATTAATTATTTATATATTTGATGGATTTTTGTCCATATCATTAATAGCTTGTTGATTGCATGTCATTGTGCATGGTTAGTCTGGACATATTCTATGAGATAAGTTTGATTGTATGATTTCATTAAGCTACGCCAGGGATTGGGTGTTTGATGATCCCTCTACAATTTGAAAATTATTACATTTCCTTAGAAAATTGCATAATCTCTATAGCATTATGGGCTACCTGGTTAAATAGATATTTGTTTACTATTGGGAATCTATCTATTTGTCTAATTATCATTTTTGCAATTGTCTATAGGATCTCCCTTATCCCTTCTCTCTCTCCCTTTCCTTTTGCATTTTATTTACATCAAGTTTGGTAGATTTAGGGTTTGAGTAGTAGTACATTGATCATCTACTAAAATTTTAGACTTTATAGTCTGAACCACCTAGGGTTTCTGCATATACATTGCTGCCATCTTTCATAAACCCTGCATTTCATGTAAGACCCCTTGTTGGCATAGCTAGACATACCACTGAGTCATTCCAAGCAAGCTAAGACCTAGCTGTATTATCCTTGGGGTAGTCCTATCTTGGATAAGATACCTTTTTCAAGAGAGGTGTGATATCAACAATCATACCTACGTTGTTGTGTGTTTAAAGAACTATCAACAAATTCCTTTTCCTTCCAACCATACATTTGTGTTAGTTAGAATTAGTTGAAACCTTTGTCAGATAGAAGTTACCTCTTTCTTTGACCATTATATGGATGATAAAGGAGAGTCTGCAATGTTATCTATCACATAGGTGGGATCCAAGATATCACCATCATCAATTGTTCCCTCAAGAATATCTACCAAGTCAAGTTCTTTAATTTGACTCAAAGTCAATCGACAATAATCCATTTTCCTTATCTCTTCCTCTATCCTCAAATTTGCCCCAACATCCTCAATTCTATGTACATGGGTTAAAGATCTCTTTTTTTATTTTATCCTTTACCCTTCTATAATCAAAATTGGCTCTTTACTTGTAAAATTTCATTGTGACCAATTACATTTCAGACTCTATAACTTTAGCCTTTGGAGACATAGAAATAGAATACCGGCCAATTTCAATAGGAAATCTGAAACCTAGTTTCTTAGACTGCATCTGTTTACTGTGCATTGCCATGATTTGTCTGCATAGGTCTATCAACACAATCTTATCACTAGGGTACCTTGGAAGCATGTAAGGATACCCCATGAAACAACCAACTCTCAAATAAGTGAACATGGGAAAATGGAGGTATAAACAACCATATTTACTCACTTCTAACCATGCTTCATTAGAAACCCTCTTCTTTTCCAATTAAGAATCAAATAAACACAAGAAAGAAGCAAAGAAAGCATCATTAACTCTTCTTAAGTGATGAATACTTCCATCAATATTTATCTAAGGATAATATTGATAAACTGGAACTACTCTTCTATCTCCCTCTAATGTCAATCCAGGAAAGTTCCTCATTGAAGCAAAAACATAGACAAGATATGATGTCATATAGAACTTAAACGAATTGTGCACCTTCATTAGTTGTTCATGAATGGCATTACTAATTTGAAATCCCTAAAATATATGTTGCGTCCTCCTCATTATGATCCCAATGTATAGATACATCCATTCATGGAAGGTAGAAGATGTAGGCAAATCTCTCACTCTACTAAGAAGAGTGATCAAATCACTAACGTCTTCAATGAAGTCACTACGAGGAAAGTTCTTAGGCCATCTTGACAAATTTGGCCTTGAAGTCTTCAACCACCTGTTGTTGACCACCTTTTTAGCAGATTCAGGATCCTTGTCATATTCCTTTTGTGCATAATTAAAATCAATATATGCATATGCATCAATGCTAGGACAGATGAAAGCTTTGTCGAAGAATTCTACATCCAACCTCATGATTGCATTCCCATTGGAATCACTGACACTCCAGTTATCTCTATTGTAGTGTGTCGCCACTTGATGAACAAATTCAGGATTGTACATAGCTATAGGGAAGGCAACTAATATTACTTTCCATAATACACCTCATGGCTCAATTAAGTGGTTGTTGTTTGGTTCTTTCTACAAACTTGGCCATATCAACATGACCAATCTTAGTATCCTTTATTTCATCCACATTGAAGGTTACCAAGGTCACCAGAAAGACTCCTTGGTATTTATACTTCATGGCTTTTCACTTTCTTGGAGAGGGATCTGTCATCTGAAGCACAATTATCCTTATTTGAAAAGTGGATCTCGAAAAGCATGCACAAGAGACTGCAACACAAAATTTAGGGTTTTTGTAGTGTTAGGAAAATTTGTTTGATTGAAAACTACAATGATGGGGAAATTTTGAGCAATTGCATGAGCTTTGAGGGGCTAGAGCGCGATGGAGGCGAAAAACTAAGCAACAGCAGGCAATTGGTTGAAAAGAGAAAATTTCCCAGTGTTAGAGAAATTATGCAAAAATAAGTGTAATGGCGCTAAAATTCAAGTGGAAAAATTTGCAAGTGTGAGTTTAGAAAATTTTGTCGATACTATAAAATGTAAAGTTTTTGAAGTGATTGCACAGTTGGTGAATATGGTCAATCCTACAGGTAAAGGACTTATCAAAGCTCTTGCAAGGTCTGCAAAATTCACCGACCGTACATATAAGTAAAATAAAATACTTGAACTGTTGGTGAAATTCGTCATCCATTCATAATGGTAAAACAACCTAATGGATAAAACAAAGTTTTACTACAAGGTAATTGGCCACTAAGGAAGGTAAGGTTGGAAAAATTCTCTAACCATGCAAAGAGATTAAACATACACAAAGTGTAATGTCAGTGAGTTTCGCCGATCCTACATGGGAAGTAAACATTCAAGTGAGGTCAAAGGTTTTAAATCTTATTCAACATAACAGATGTTATGATGATGAATTTCGTCAACTTCGCATAGGTATGATAGTCTAACAAATCAGCAGTAAAAACCATTGATCATTAAGTGAGACTTGGGTACTCTGATGACGAAAGACATCATCATCCATGGAAAATTTGACATAGCGGACTCAAAATTTCAAATGCCCTCATGTAGGCAATGTAGGAGTATCATACATCTATTCACAAACCATGGTTGAGGCCTAGGATTTAGGTTTCTATAGACAAGGAGAATAAAATACAAATTCAGACAAAGACCTAGTTATTACAAAGAGACATAAATAGATCCAAACAATAACCAATCAAAGATGTAGAACAACAAAAACCCTAAAGTTAACAATCGTAGATAAATGAAGAAAAGAAAAGAAAAACATACCCAGCAAGAAAAGCAAGAACAACAAAACCCCAGCCAGAAATGGTTGATCGATCCACTCACAGACCCATGCACTAGAAGACACACGACCTCCTTGAGGGCACAGAGGAATTATGAGGGAAAAGGAGAAAAGGTAACAATAAAAATAGAATAACAAAAACACTTTTAAACCCCCAAAATTCCATTAATGAGCTGCATTAATGGCACTCGTGTGAACTTGAAGTTGCAAGGTCAAACAATTTTGTCGCCTATGCAACTAGGAAGAATGACATGTAGGGTCAGCAAAATTTGCCGACCTTACAACAAGAAATTTTCCTTTAAGATGTGAGGGTGGTAAAAAATGACAACCATGCACCAACAGAAAAATTTCTAAGTCTCAAAAGTAAAATTTGCAACTTGATTTGTTTTGCAAATATCGAGGAACTAACATAGGTCAATGCTTGGAAGGGCGTTCCAAAGATGGGGGACCACACACGAGGGAAAATGTGATTCACCTCATTTTGCATGCTTAGAGTATGTGCACTACAAAACAGACAAGTTTCATAGGGGTTATCCCATAGATTGAGCATAGCTGAATTTGAGGATAATAGAGCATTTGTTAGGATTCATCCGTTTATTTACGATTTTGCATAATTAGGGTTTTAAGCATAATCAAGCTTAAGTGAACACATTAATCAGAAAATTCCAAGTTTCCTCTTTGTTCCAAGTGACAAACAACCTGTAGCTAAATCCTTTTGCAAAAGATTGTGATTTTACTCGGTTGAATGTCCTTGAATGTATGTAGTGAAACGAGGATCTAACTAAACCTTACATTGAATCAACAAACCCTCCCTTTTCTACATTACATTTTGGTGAACCCATATTTTTCTAAGCATTGCATCTTGCTGACTGTTATACATCATATTTTCATTCATACATATTATTTTACATCCATAGATCTTGAAAAATTTTGAAAAAAATTTAAAATTTTTGAAAACTTTACATTCTAAGGCTTGCATTCGAGCATGGTTTGCATAAATATCATTGCATTTCATTAAATCTCTGATTTTTACATTAGATCTGATATAAATTATAGAAATTCATCATCTTACAATCATTTGCATTGCATTTTCATGTTAAAATTGCTAGGGTTTGTTTGAAATTTAGCATTTTTCTCATAACCTAGTGATTTCAAAACTATGGTTTGTAGTTAAAATCTTGTTTCAGATTTTACTAATCATCTTAGGCACTCATTCAAATATAATTTTTTTTAGTTTTGCATTCTTGTGTGTGATTGCAAATTCGTATCTCAAAATTTTGTATTTACACAGACAATTTCAACAAAAACTAGCATTTTTCACTCATCCACTCTTAAAATTGCACTTGCATTGAGCATTGTAAGACCTTAACATCATTTTCATATCTAAGCTGAGTTGTTTTGCATTACAAATCTGATTAGAAAACATTCATACATAAATTTGCATATATTCATGCCTTAATTTCTAGGGTTTACAAAACTTACATTTTCACTAGATTTTGACTTGTCATCTATCTAGATTTGCATTATAGGTGTGTTGTGAAGGATATTGCTAAATTATTGGACTGATATTAAGGATATAATTCACTACCCCTCATCAATTTCCTTACAACACCTCATCTTTTAGCCATTTGCATTAAAAACTAGTGGAAAAAGTAAATATTTTAAGTGTATTTCAACAAGCATATCTTGTTCTGGGATTGTTTTACTATTTTGTACATTGAGTGTTGTATGCTTTTGCATGAGTGTTATAACCTGTCGTCCTAATAGAAACATCCCTCTAAGAAGAAGTATTAGACTAATGGGTTCTAATGCACCTGATAGTAACATTGTACCAACATGGGGGAGTCCATTAAATAAATACTTTACAAAAGGTGAAACACAAACTTTACAAGATATCATACCACCTACAATGGAAGAGAAAACATTTCATGATTTTAATGATACCATTGAGGTGATAGCTCATGTACCCGATGAACAAATAAACAAACTTGATAAGGAACTAGCTAACTTTCAAGCATTTGTAGAGAAAGAAAGGATAGTTGAAGAAGCTATTCTCGTTATTCATGGTTTTAGAGAACTGATAAAAGAAGGACAAGATGGTATTAACATAGTACATGGAATGCTTCATATAGTGCATGACAATATTATGTCGGTGACTGAATGTGTAAATACTATTAGTAATATGTCATCATCAAATCATACACAGGTATCAACAACTATACCAACTACTGGAAAGACCACTTTTACATCATCTATCCTTACTACTAAGGCACAAGCTTGTAGTAATGCTACCACTAGTATTGGAGTATCTAATGGCACACAAGATTATAAGGTTGTGGGATTCAACTATCAAAACCTAGCACCTAGGGTGACTTCTTACATAAGCAATCACTCTCAACCACCTCTTCATTCCACTTATTCTCAACCACCTTCCACTTACCATTATGTCCAACCACCACTCACTTATTCCCAACCTCCGCTTGTCACTACTCATAATCAATCATCTCAACATTTTGGTTCTAATTCCTCACAACAAACTACGTCCCCTAATGATGTCCTATTGAATCAACTTATACAAGGTATGAATGCCCTTCAACGAAAGGTGACAAGCTTGACAAATTCCTCCCAACCTAATATACCAATGTACCATGCCCACAGTCCTTTATCTGTTGCAATCTTACGAGCTCAAATGTCTGATAAGTTTGAAACTCCCCACTTTGAAAAGTATAGTGCTAAAGGTGATCCTAATACTCATGTGGCAACATTCACAACTATGTGTAGTGATTTCTTCTTTGAAGAGGATTTGTTAGCAAAACTCTTTCCACAATCCCTTAAAGATACGTATTTAGAATTGTTATGTTCTTTACCTCCTAACTCAATACATTATTTCTCATAGCTTGTTGACCAATTCTTACAATATTTTCAAGCAAATATTAGACCTTAAGTTTCATTGATTCATCTAGTTCATTGCAAGCAAGGTCCTAAAGAGAAGTTAACTGAGTTTATCAGTCGATATCAAGCTCTTTATTCACAAATTCAATATCAAATGAATGATGAGGATGTTCAAAAGGTGTTTATTACAAATCTACAACCTAACATCTATGATAAGATCATCTTGATGAAATACAACTCTTCAACATGTATGCACAACTCTTCGTGATTGTCATCTTTCATCTAGTCAGTATGAGAATCAAAACTCATCGACTCAAGGTGGTCAAGCTCAAACATAAACATCTCAAAATAATTTCAAGAGGAACAACAAGAATTTTATCAAGATAAATGGACCAAATTCAAACAATTACTCATCTCAAGTGTCCGCTATCTCTAATCAAAATAAGGCACCATTTCCATATCAACAACAACAAAGACAATTTACTCCTATATCTGATTCGCTACATTCTATCATGAACCAAGAAGTGAGAAATAATATCTTAAAGCTTCATCATATTAAACCATTGGATAGTAATAGGATGCAAGGACCTCACTTTTATGCTAATGTCTTTTGTCACTAGCATTGACAACAAGGACATGATACTGAATGATGTATGTGTCTTAAAGATGAAATACAAGACCTCATAGATTCGAATGTGATACAAGTAGTTGGGGTAAATGATAAAGGAAATAAGTCAATCGCTCCTCCAAGTCAGAATTTATAAATCTTTACTAATCCCTTCCCTAAGCATACAAATAACAACATGGTGGAACAAAATACAAATGAAGTGGAAGAGGATTATCTAAACTATGATGAAATAATTGCTACAATAGAGGTTGATAAGGCAAAGATTGATAACTTACCTCATCCACATGGATAAGGTATTTATGCTAAGGTTCCTCCATCATTATCCCTTCAAGGATCAGGAGATAACCAAAATGCATTAGAAAGAGAAATTGAACTACCAAGACAAGAGATCATGATACAAGAAAAGGTGGCTATAATGGAAAATATCCCATTTCACTATGATAGACAAACTCAATAGAATAAGAAAGCAAAAGATTAGAAAAGAATAAGGTGGTTATCATCAGTAGGAAATAACAGTGGTTCTCCCCCTCATAAGCAAAAAAGGATTTCAAATATACAAGGATTTGAGAAACAAGTACCACATGAACAATCTAGAAATAATGATCAATCAACTATGAACCACTCAAACTTCATACAAAACTTGATGGAGCATCTTTCTAAGATGCTCACAAGTTCTAACAACTCCTAGCATGCTTGTGCCTTCAGGTAAGTATTTCTGACCATTCTCTCCATGTTGTGATCCCAACGTGATGTGTTATGTGTTGTTTAGGCCTCCTAGGATGACCCTTGATACTCTTGTAAGGTCAAGAATACTAGGAGACTGCCTCTGTTGTGACCATTCTTCTATTTGTATCATCATTCTTCTATATTGCTACTCTCCTCTATTTTATTGTCATGTGTCATGCCTTAGGGGCATAGCGTTGTAGTTAGTGACCTAGGGGCACCCTCCTACGTAAAAACCCTAAGGCACTTGTTCTCTTCTCTCATTTTTATTGTTTACCTTCTAGTTGTTCTATCCAGTCGGTAGATGAAGAAAAACAAATAAATACTGATAAGGAGCAAGAGTCCCTATAGCAAGTGAATCAAAAATGGACATAGTCCATATATGATGACGGGGTTGATATAGATATCCGATCCTTGACTAGTGGAATCACTCTGTGTGATATTTGATGTTGTCTTATCTTCTCTAACAAATTCATAAAAAATACATCTGCTTCATGCACTTTGATTACTCTAAATCTCATCTTGGTTACACTCGGTTCTGAGATGTCTGTAGTATAGCCCCATGGTTATACTCAGTTTCCAAACCCATAATATAGCCTTGTCTCTTTATGTGATTATTTTCATGCATTGTATTTATCTTATCATATTGTGTGTTTGTGGGAACATTCGACGATCGTGAAGCACATGTCACCTTGGGGGCATGGGCTTTGCGAGAGCTCTTGTTTCCTTGTGTGTTTTCTCTCTACCTTAATGTGCTTGATATCGGTACATGACATCAATCACCTTAAGGTGGGGGCATATAAAGGTAATTTGTCTGATGATTTTGGTACTAACAAAGTGTGTTTGTAAGCCCTCTATGGAGGCAAAATGTTGTATCTCTAGCATGAGTGTACATCTTTATCTATATTGCAATCAAAAAGCCCTCTACAGAGGTGGGAAATTGTGCATACCTTTTATTCAAAATCCCTATACGCGAGGCGGGATGGTGTATCTCTTGAGCTAGTACACAGCCTTTTATTTCAAAAGTCCTCTGAGTAGGCAGGGTTGGATCTGAGACTATCCTCCCTTAAGCGTGTCTTTGGTAGTTTTTGTGGCATAAGCCCAACCGTCAAGTGTGTCTGCAGCGTGTTTGAGATGGTGGGAACTTAGCAATAAACTCTTTCCATCACCTTGTTTGTCATGTTTTAGATGTATAGTATGTCTTTGGCATGCTATACGGTGCTCGTGTATTCCATGTGTCCTTCATGTGTTTCCCCCATGTGTAGTCTCAAGAGTGTGGCGAAATGCCCCTCCTATACTCAAGCTTTGTATGGCATGTTTGTTCCCAAGCCTAGTATCAAGAGCGTGGTGAAAATACCCCTCCTATGCTTTGGGATTTGTATTGCATGTTTGTTCTCAAGTGTAGTCTCAAGAGCGTGGTGAAATGCCCCTCCTACACTTTGAGATTTGTATTGCATGTCTTCTCCCCCATATGTAGTCTTAAGAGCGTGGTGAAATACCCCTCCTAAATTTTGGGACTTTGTGTTGCATTTTTACTTTCCTGCACCTGCATCTTTATATATGAAAATGAAAAAAAATGAAAAATCAAGTGTATTCTTTATGACTGCTCTTATGTATTCTCTATGTTTTGCATGTATGTTACTGTCTTCTCCATGTTTTGTGTGCCTATAATTGTCTTCTTCTTGTTTTGCATGTCTGCAATGTGTTTTCTAGTGCTTACCTGAGATTAGGGGCTAGAAATAGTCTCTTAATCTTGGTGTATACCTTAGCTCTAATTGTCTGTTGTGTTTGATGTGTTTGTTGACCATACTTTAATGCATGTATTGGTTGTAAGATCATACATACATTAAAGTGGGGGCTAAATGTTATGTTGTAAAATGTCCCCCTAGGACTTTTACCTCCTAAGGTGTAGCTCTTGGGTCCCTTAGAAGTAATCTTGCATATTCATTTTAACTCTTGATGAAGAATCCCCAAAAAACCATGACAAATGGGACCTAGGGGACATTAACGAACTTAGCCCTTGCCAAAAATAGGACCCAGGGATTGGGTGCTCATGCCCTAGTCCTACCCTATTTTGGCAAGGTCCCAAATTCTGATGATGACAATGTTACCGTTAGAGGTGTTCCTTGTCGACATTTCAGGTTTGAATTATGAAATTAAAGCAGGAATGCATATATAAGCATGTTTAGGGTTTCATTTGTAAACTAGAAGAGAACTAGAGAATGATTTTGATACTTTGGTGAATTTGTGATCATAGAGCATTCAAAATATTCATTGTGTTGCAAAGTAGACCTGTCTTGTGGTATTTGTTATTGCAGATTTGGCTTCTTCTCATGGTGTGAAGGATCTTCATTCTTATGAGAGCTACACCTCTAAGGTGACCTCTATTTGTGATTTGATTTATCTATTTCATCATTTCTTTTACCTCTGTCCTACAAGGACACACACTCTCTATCTAACAATGGTGTTGGAAGGCTTGAATGTCATTCTGGGGCTTGACTGAGGCAAGCTCCTAAATACCACAACCTCCAACCCCATTCTTTGTGATTGCAGGTGACAAGTGCCGAATCTTGCTAAGTGGAGTTGCAGAGGTCTGTGGTAGAGTGTCAGAATTATAGATCTAAGGGAAAAAGCAGGACCTAGGCTTGGGCGCCCACCCCAAAGCCCTTTGAATCTTCAGGGAAGAAAACCTTTGGTACAATAGAAATAAGTTACAGACAACTACTAAGAATATTTGTAGAAAACCCTACCCTGGGCTTGGGTGCCTGCTCTTTAGCCCCTGACATTTTAGGATTTAGAATCTTGAAGTTTGGTATGTATCTACTCTGAATATAACATCTATGTCTATGAGCATTTGTCGAGATTTGTCTATTTATTTACAATTTTGCATAATTAGGGTTTTAAGTAGAATCGAGCTTAAGTGAACACACTAATCAGCAAATTCCAAGTTTCCTCTTCGTTCCAAGTGACAAACAACCTGTAGCTGAATCCTCTTGCAAAAGATTGTGATTCTACTTAGTTGAATGTCCTTAAATGTATGTAGTGAAAGGAGGATCTAACTAAACCTTACATTGAATTGACAAACCCTCCTTAGGATCTTATGATGTCATCCTTGGAATAAAGGATGATTATGGAGGCATAGAGCTAAGGTAGACTATTTTGTTAAAATAGTAGAATACCTATACGACCTTGGAAATAGAATTTTTCTGCAAGGTACTTCTAGACAAGTCAAGGCAAATATCTACCTTACAATGGAAGAGAGACAAGCAGAAAGGGTGTCAACTCTTTGCAGTCAATATGGAGAAAATGGATGATTACAAAGAGTCCATCTTTCAAGATGACTTAATGCATTAAAAATCTCAGAAACTCCAAGGAGTGGAAGAAGAGGAATTTATAGATCAAGAAAGATCAAATTTGGAGAAGTACCCTTTTCTAGGAGATTTTAAGATGGTTATATGAAAAATCATGGTCAGTAGAGTATGCTAACCAGATAAGAGCTCAAGTAGAGTAGTGTTTGTTCGAAGATAAGGTTGAACTTCCAAGCTTTTCAACTGAAGTAAACCTTTATGTAGCCCCCTTAGGATCTTACGATGTCATCCTTGGAATAAACTGGTTATGGAGGCATAGAGCTAAGGTAGACTATTTTGCTAGAACAATAAAATGCCTAGATGACCTTGGAAATAGAGTTTTTCTACAAGGTACTTCTAGAGAAGTCAAGTTAAGGAAAATATTTGCCTTACAGTTGAAGAGAGCCAAGTGAAAGGGTGTCAACTCTTTGCAGTTAAAATGGAGAAAATGGATGATTACAAAGAGTCCATCTTTCAAGATGACTTAATGTATTACGAATCTTAGAAAATCCAAGTAGTGGAAAAAGAGGAATTTATAGATCAAGAAAGATCAGATTTGGAGAAGCACCCTTTTCTACAAGATTTTGAGGATGTATTTCTAGATGAATTACCTAGGTTACCTCCTAAGAGAGATTTTGACTTTTCCATAGATATAATTCCAAGATCAGAACCTATATCCAAAGCTCCTTATTGAATGACTACAATAGATTTGATGGAATTAAAGGCTAAGTTATAGGAGTTGTTAGCAAAAGGATTGATAAGACCCAGTGTTTTACCCTAGGGAGCACCAGTGATCTTCGTTAAAAAGAAGGATGGCACACTGCACTTGTGTATAGACTATCATATGCTTAATAAAGAAACAATAAAGAATAAGTATCCATTGCCACATATTGATGATCTCTTCGATCAAATGCGTGGGGCAACTATGTTCTCAAAGATTGATTTACGATCTGGATACCATCAGTTAAGGCTGAAAGATGAAGATATCCACAAAATAGCCTTTAGAACAAGATATGGACATGAATTCACAATTCTACCTTTTGGACTGACGAATGCACCTACAACATTCATGAATTTAATGAACAACGTATTTAGAGAATTTGTGGATAAGTTTGTTCTTGTATTTCTAGACGACATTTTGATTTATTCCAAGAATGAGGAAGAACATATCCAACATTTATAGATTGTTCTTTAGCATCTGAGAGAGCATAAACTTTATGGTAAGCTCTCAAAGTGTACTTTCTTCCAAAAGGAAGTACAATACCTAGGTCATATAATCTCAACTAAGGGAATTGCAATAGATCCAACAAAGATCAAAGCCATTCTATAGTGGTCTGCACTAAAGAATGTGCATGAGGTCTGTAGTTTTATGGGTTTGGCAAGTTACAGAAAATTTGTTGCTAACTTTTCAAGCATTGCCTACCCCATTATTTCTCTACAAAGGAAAGGCAAAAGATTTGATTGGTCAGAAAAGTACCAAGAGGCATTTGATCAACTAAAAGAGAAGATAACTATGGCACCAATTCTAAAAGTACTTGATCTAGAAGGTTCTTTTGTAGTCATCATTGATGCCTCAAGAGAAGGTTTAGGTGGTGTACTTATGCAAGAAGGGCAATTTATCACTTACGAGTCTAGAAAACTGAAGACATATGAACAAAATTATGCTCCACATGATCTCGAGCTAACAACAGTTGTGCATGCACTGCAAATTTGGTAGCATTATTTTCTTGGGAAATCCTTCAAGTTAAGGGCAGACCATCAAGGCCTTAAGTATTTGTTTACCCAACCCCATCTTAATGCTCATCAAAGGAGATGGTTAGAGTTGATATTTGACTATGATTTTGAGATCAGTTACATTGAAGGCAAGGAAAATTGAGTAGCAGATGCCCTAAGGCGAAGGAGACATATCTCTTCAATGATCTCTATTCATTTTGATTTTAAGAACCAAGTGTTGCAAAAGTCCAAAGGAGATGAATACTATGAGCAGGTTAAGCAATCTCTCTTTGACAAAACTCAAGATTCGAGGTATAATAGATTCTACTTTGAACAAGATGGACTACTAAGATTCAGAGGAAGAATGTATGTTCTAAACTCTGACGAGTTAAGGAATATCGTGTGGAAAGAACTTCATTTTGTACCATATTCAGGACATCTTGGAGTGACAAAACTCCTAGCCGATGTAAAACCACTATATTTCTGGAAAGGAATGAAGAGAGATGTATGGTTTGTAGCAGGATGTTTAGAATGCCAGAGGGTGAAAGCAGAACATCATCACCTGGCAAGACTCCTATATCCTCATGAGATTCTGAAGTGGAAATGGCAAATGATCAATATGGATTTTGTACAAGGTCTTCCTATGTCTAGAAATAGGCATAATTTTATTCTAGTAGTGGTAGATAGACTCACTAAAGTAGCTCATTTCATACCTGGGAATTTGATAGATGGAGCCCCAGTGATAGCCCATAAATTTGTGCAAGAAGTGTTTAGGTTGCATGGTCTTCCTGAGAAGATCATCTCAGATAGGGATGCCCACATGACATCAAGGATTTGGCAAACATTATTCTCCTCACTTGGAACTCAATTGAACATAAGCTCAGCTTATCATCCTAAGACAGACAGTCAGGCAGAAAGAGTAAACCATGTTTTGGAAGATCTATTGAGAATGTATTGCATGGATCAACAATACAAGTGGGAGGATTATCTTCTGCTTGTAGAATTTGCTTATAATAATTCTTATCATTCTGCTATCAAGATGGCTCCATTTGAAGCATTGTTTGGAAGAAAGTTCCAAACTCCTATAAGCTTGGATAAGCTAGAAGATAGGATTAGCCTTGGTCCAAAAATGCTATCAAAAATGGAAGAACAAATCAAGATGATCAAGAAACGATTAGAGGAGACCAATGATAGACAAAAAAGCTATGCTAATACTAAGTGCATACCAAGACATTTCTCAGTAGGAGAAAAAAATTTGTTGAGAGTCAAGCCTCAGAATAGTTCAATTAATTTTGGAAAGTCATCCAAAGCAACTCCTAGATATGTGGGTCCCTTCAAAGTTCTCGAGGAAATCAACCCAGTTGTTTATAGGATTTCTCTACCACCTGCTCTTGCCATGATGCATAATATTTTTCATGTTTCATATTTAAAGAAGTATATTCTTGGAAATAATCATTTTCTTGATTAGAATGCTTTAAAGGTGAAGGACCAAGGAGTGGTCATGATCAATCCTATCAAAGTGCTCAAAGTATGCAAGCTCCACTTCGGTAACAAAGAAGCTACTCAGTGTAAGGTCCAATGGGACCAATATGCAGAAGATAATGCTACCTCGGAAAATTATCATGATTTTTACCAGAAATTTCCTCATATATTTTAAACTTTTCAAGTTGAACAAAAACCTTATCATGTTATAATTTTTGGATACATTAAATCATCAGGGACGTTGAATCTTATGGGCGAGATATGTCACACACCAAATTTTGACTATACTTTACTTTTACTTTTATGTAATTAGTGGATAAATTTACATGGATTAATGATTTAATGTTTAGACAAATGTCAGGAAAAAATCGATGATTTCATGAGTTATGATTAAATACATAGAATTTAAAATGTGATTATATTTAAAAAAAAAAGTTCAGAGCACCTAAACATATATATATTAATATAAAAATTATCAAACGATTACAAAAATGTCAACCAGGGACAACAGGGGAAAAATTAGCATGATACCAGCCCCGAGCAAAACAACTAACCAGGCCTCATAAAGCCCATAAAAGGATTACAATAACATCAACACCTATATTACTTTGAAGCCTACTCAAAATAGAACAGAGATAAAGGCTTTTACAAAAGGAGAAGAGGTATACTACCATCCCGTTTGAATACAGTGCATAATACATATTATATTAAACAACAGAAAACACCATTAATTCATTGCATTTAAATCTTCTATCACATAGCCTTTGTTAGAATTAGGGCACACAACTGAGAGGGGGGGTGAATTAGTTGTGCAAAAACTTTCTCTAATTCCCACACTTAAATCTTCTTAGTGATTAGCAGTATATTAAACATGAAACATAATGCATTCAAATCAAAGGTAGAAACTCATCAACACAAAAGACACCAAGATTTTGACGTGGAAAACCTAGTTAATGGAAAAACCACGGGGTGATTAACCCAAGAATGTATTCTCTGTTAGAAGAATAGAAAGATCAAAATGGCACATGCCAATTAGGGCTCACTGCCCGAGCACACTGCTCACAAGAGGCCCACTGCCTACAAAGAAATAAGTATTACATACATGAACTGGAGAATAGCATCTTCACTATGCTTGAATTAGCTCCATTAAGCTCAATACACCTGCTCTACCTTTCACTCTGCTTTTCGCTACCACACTCTCATCTCCACAAGACACACTCTGAAATGACTTCTCAATCCCTTATTTATACACTACATTGACTTAGGAACAATCATCTAAGTCGGTAAACACCTACAATAACATCTGCAAGACGTGTAATACATCCAGTCGGCCAGTCTTAGGAAGAACACCAACATCCGGTGGTTATTCTTCAAATACGGCTTTAACTTTAATGTGGACCACCAACATGAACTAGAACCCATCCATAGATTATCACAAGCTTTTCTGAATCACCAACAACATCCGCACTTCATCTGCTTACTGGAATCCTTCTCCCCTTCATCTGGAACCTCAAGAACACAGTCTGTCATCACTATCACAAAGGAATAGGTTCTTTTGGACCTTCAAGCCACAAACCAATCTACTTGACACTTCACAAGGACGTCCCCAACACTTCCTCCAATCCGCAGAATGGGATAATGTATTACCGGACCTCACTGGACCTATCTGTGTCACTTTGTCACCTCTGGACACCTGTCAGATCTGATTCTAATTGAGCGACCATAACTTCTTCAGATCTTCATGTGAACCTCTGAAAACTTGATTGGAGCATCTCAAGACTTATATCTACAAACCCTTTAAACCGCATCCTCTAATCCTCAACCTGTCTTGGACTTTTACCTTGTTGTCATCACTGTTCTTCACTGTTCCTGATTGAGACTAATTTTCTCAATATCCTCAACACACAGCTCATCCAATCCTTCTCATTAATGCAACATGAGTATGTTGACATCAATGACAACACCAGTTAAACCCATACTTGCAACAATCTCCCCCTTTGTCATTGATGGCAACATATGATGTGAAAAACCATCAAGACAACAAGAACTTCTCCTCAACAACAACTATTCACATGTCTTCTCTTCCTTTACTGCTCCCCCTTTGATCATCAACCGCTTGTTTTTCACATATATTCTCTCCCCCTTTGACATCAATGGCAAAGGGCTCATACTTGCAACTCCAATACTTCAGAATCATGCCTACTGGTCCCCCTAAGTAGCAACTCCCCATTATCAATCCGGATCACAAGATATGACTATGATATCCACCAGACTGATGCACATTAGTGCATCCTAGTTCATCACCAGAGGGGCAATAACCCCTAACTTCTCCCTGAGATACTCAAAAGAGTCCTTGGGAAGAGGTTTAGTGAAGATATCTGCAATCTGATCCTTGGAGGGCACAAACTCCAGTCTAACTTCATCCTTGTTCACTTGCTCTCTTAGAAAGTGAAACTTGATAGATATATGCTTAGTCTTAGAATGCAACATCGAATTCTTAGAAATATTTATTGCACTTGAATTATCACAGAAGATTGTGATAGGCTCCTCATACTCTACTTTAATATCTCTTAGCATCTACTTCATCCACAAAACTTGAATGCAACTACCTGCTGCTGCAATATATTATGCTTTAGTTGTAGACAGGGATATTGCCTCTTGTTTCTTGCTTAGCCAAGAAACCAATCTCTTTCCCAAAAAGAAAGCTCCACCACTGGTACTCTTCCGGTCATCCACATCTCCTGCCCAATCAGCATCTGTATATGCATGAAGAGAGAAATCATGATCTTTAGGATACCATAGACCATACTCAACCATTTCTTTTAGATATCTAAAGATCATTTTGATTGCCATGACATGAGATTCTCTGGGATCAGCCTGGAATCTTGCAACAAGACCAAAAACTTGCATTATATCTGGTCTAGTTTGAGTGAGATACAACAATCCTCCAATCATTGATCTGTACTTTGTCTGGTCTGCCTTAGGAGAGTCATCATCTTTGCTCAGCTTACATCCGGTTGCCATGGGAGTATTCATTGACTTTGAATCTTCCATTCCAAATTTCCTCAACAATTCTTTCACATATTTGGTCTGAGAAATAAAGATTCCTTTCTTTGTTTGAGTAATTTGTAGACCCAAAAAGAAATTCATTTCACCAAGCATTGACATCTCAAACTCACTTTTCATTTGATTTGCAAAAGTTTTACACATACTGTCTCTTCCTCCAAAGATGATATCATCAACAAATACTTCAACAACCAAAATGTTTTCATGATCAATTTTGAAATATAAGTTACTGTCAGTAGTACCTTTGTTGTAACCAATCTTCAAAAGATGTTTGTCCAATCTTTCATACCATGCTCTTGGGGCTTGCTTTAGTCCATACAGTTCCTTCTTCAACTTGCAGACCATATCACCATGCTCAGATAATTGAAATCCATCCGGTTGTTCAATGTACACTTCTTCTTCTAAGTCACCATTTAAGAAAGCAGACTTGACATCCATCTGATACACCTTGAAATCCTTGAAGGCAGCAAATGCAAGAAATAATTTAACTACTTCAATTCTTGCCACCGAAGCAAAAGTTTCTTCAAAATCAATTCCTTCTATTTGGGAGTAGCCCTTGCAGACCAATCTGGCTTTATTTCTAATTACTTCACCAACTTCATTTAGTTTGTTCCGGAAGACCCATTTGGTTCCAATCACATTCTTGTTTCTAGGTCTGGGAACAAGACCCCAAGTGTGATTTTTCTCAATTTGCATCAACTCTTCCTCCATTGCTTTGGTCCAGTTTTCATCATTGCAGGCTTCATTTATTGTCTTAGGTTCAATCTTTGAAATCAAACAATATTCATCTGAATTTTGAGCAATTTTCCTTCTAGTTTGCACACCTTTGCTTTTGTCACCAATGATCTGATCTTCAGAGTGGTTCAATCTTACATACCTTGAAACTTTGGGAGTTTCTTGCACTTCTGCTTCTTGATCAGGCTCATTCAGACCTGTCTCTTCTTCCTGATTTACCAGATCAGTTTGAATCTGACTTTCAGAAGAGGATTGAACTCCTTGAACTAGAACACCATTCTGATCATCTTCATCATATTCATAAAACCTTGAGGGTTTCTCTATTCCCTCATCAACCTTCACATTTGCACTTTCTATCATCTTTCTTAGTCTCTTGTTATAACACCGATATGCTTTGCTTTGGGTAGAGTAACCCAAGAATATCCCTTCATCACTTCTAGCATCAAACTTGCCTAGATCTTCATCTCTTTTGATGTAACATTTGCTACCAAAGACTCTGAAATATCTTACAGTAGGAGTAATGCCAAACCAGAGTTCATAAGGGGTCTTACCGATATTGCTTCTGATTTGAACTCGATTGAGAGTATAGACTGCAGTGCTGACAACTTCTCTCCAATAGATCTGAGAAACATTTGCTTCCATCATCATGGTCCTAGATGCTTCCTGGATGGTTCGGTTCTTCCTCTCCACTACTCCATTCTGTTGAGGAGTCCTAGGAGCAGACAATTGTCTCTTAATCCTATGTTTCTCACAGAACTCTATGAACTCACCGGATGTGAATTCTCCACCCCTATCAGACCTTAGACATTTCAACTTTAGTCCTGTTTCATTCTCCACCATAGTCTTAAATATTTTGAATTTTTCAAGAGATTCTAATTTCTCCTTTAGAAAGGTTACCCACATCATCTGGGAATAGTCATCAATTAGCAGCATGAAGTATCTATCACCTTGAATACTCCTGGTTCTTGCTGGACCACAAAGATCAGTGTGAACTAGGTCCAATAATCTGATAGAAGACAGTTCCTTGCTTTCGAAAGTGACTCAGCTCATCTTACCCAACTGACATTCCTTGCACAAGTTGTTAGTAGGTTTCACCAATTTTGGAAGATCTCTTACAACCTAAGTATTGCTTATCTTGATGATATTATCAAAATTCACATGACACATCCTTCTATGCCATAACCAACTCTGATCAACTTGAACAAATAAACAACTTTTACCAGTACCAACCAAATGGAAGATATTACCTTTAGTTTGAGTACCAGATGCAATCTTTGTTCTGGAACTTTCAAAGATTTTGCATTTTCCATCCTTGAATCAGAGATCATAGCCTTTGTCTACCAACTGTCCAACACTGAGAAGATTGTGCTTCAAACCTTCAACATACAGTACATTACCAGTTTTGTTTCTTCCATCAAAAGAAATAGTTTCTCTTCCTCTGATTCTACCAGCAGAATTGTCACCAAACTTTACCACTCCTCCTTCATACCTTTCCAAATCTACAAACTTATTTTTGTCACCTGTCATATGGTGAGAGCAACCACTATCAATGACCCAATCATCCTTCTTTTCAATTTGGGCAGCCAGAGCTCTTTCCACAGTCTTAAGATTGACAGATATACAGGACATTGGATCTTCTTCCTTGATGGCAATGAACACCCATTCATTTCCGGATTTGTTTCCTATCTCTGATTCATCATCTGTTACTCCTTCATTATCATCATCTTCATGTACATAGTAACAATTCTTTTAGAACCTCGGCTTGTTAGGATTTTGCCTTGAAAATTTTTCTGGACACCTTGAGGCAAAATGACCAATCTTATTGCAGTTAAAACACTTAAAAGGTAATTTACCTTCATACTTACTAGATCCTCTTGGCAGCCTCTTTGCAATAAGGGCTTCAAGTTGAGCAGTTTCTATTTCTTCTTCTTCCAAATCTTTCCTTGCTTTTTCATACCATGATAATTTCCTTGAAGAATTCTCTCCCGAAACAAACCTTTGTTTACCTTTAACAGAGGCACTGGCCTTGAATGCAGATTCAGTCTTAGAAAGTCATCTCCAAACTCTGTCATTTCAAATGCAGCCAATTTCCTAGCTAATTGATCTCTTGTGACAGTTGTATGGGCTCTGAATTCTTCAATGGCAGCAGCCTTGATTTTGTAAGAAGCAGGAAGGGATCTGAGAATTTTACCAACAATCTCATTTTCATCTAAGACTCCACCAGCATTTCTAATTCCACAAACCAGCTCATTCACTCTTGGCATGAAAGTGGTTATATTTTCATCATCTCTCATCTTCAGTTCTTCAAATTTCCCTTTTAGACTCTGTAACCTTGCACATTTAACATACTGGTCTCCTTCATGCAAAAGTTCCAGTTTATTCCAAATCTCAAAGGCAGTTGGTAGGTCAATAACATTTGAGAGTTCTGAGTCAAATAATGCACTTAAAAGAGCCTTTTTGGTCCGCAGATTGTTTTTAGCATCTGTGATTTCATTTAGGGTTGTCAGACCACCCTATGGAGGTACATATGCTTTTGTAACCATGGACCAGTATGCAAATCCCATACACTGCAAGTGACATTTCATGCGACCTTTCCAAAGACCAAAGTTGGTTCCATCAAACTTCGGACTATCCTTCTTGTAAGACGACATCCTAGATCTCCTCAAGTGGTTAAGCTCCTTTTAGAGGAACTTGGCTCTGATACCAATTGTTAGACTTAGGGCACACAACTAAGAGGGGGGGTGAATCAGTTGTGCAAAAACTTTCTCTAATTCCCACACTTAAATCTTCTTAGTGATTAGCAGTATATTAAACATGAAACATAATGCATTCAAATCAAAGGCAGAAGCTCATCAACACAAAAGACACCAAGATTTTGACATGGAAAACCCAGTTAATGGAAAAACCACGGGGTGATTAACCCAAGAATGTATTCTCTGTTAGAAGAATAGAAAGATCAAAATGGCACATGCCAATTAGGGCTCACTGCCCGAGCACACTGCTCACAAGAGGTTCACTGCCTACAAAGAAATAAGTATTACATACATGAACTGGAGAATAGCATCTTCACTATGCTTGAATCAGTTCCATTAAACTCAATACATCTGCTATGCCTTTCGCTCTGCTTTTCACTACCACACTCTCATCTCCACAAGACAATCTGAAATGACTTCTCAATCCCTTATTTATACTCTACATTGACTTAGGAACAATCATCTAAGTCAGCAAACACCTACAAGAACATCTGCAAGATGTGTAATACATTCGGTCGGCCAGTCTTAAGAAGAACACCAACATCTGGTGGTTATTCTTCAAATATGACTTTAACTTTAATGCGGACCACCAACATGAACTGGAACTGATCCACAAATCATCACAAGCTTTCCTGAATCACCAACAACATCCGCACTTCATCTGCTTACTGGAATCCTTCTCTCCTTCATCTAGAACCTCAAGAACATAGTCTGTCATCACTATCACAAAGGAATAGGTTCTTCCAGACCTTCAAGCCACAATCCAATCTACTTGACACTTCACAAAGACGTCCCCAACACTTCCTCCAATTCGCAGAATGGGATAATGCATTACCGGATCTCACCGGACCTATCTGTGTCACTCTGTCACCTCTGGAAATCTGCCGGAGCCGGTTCTACTTGAGCAACCATAACTTCTTCAGATCTTCATGCGGACCTCTGAAAACTTGACTGGAGCATCTCAAGACTTATATCTACAAACCCTTTAAACCGCATCCTTTGATCCTCAACCTGTCTTAGACTTTTACCTTGTTGTCATCACTATTCTTCACTGTTCCTGATTAAGACTAATTTTCTCAATATCCTCAGCACACAGCTCATCCAATCCTTCTCATTAATGCAACATGAGTATGTTGACATCAATGACAACACCGATTAGACCCATACTTGCAACAGCCTTGTCACTCAAGATCAGCTAGAACAATAATAGCATTGGTCGAAGGAGGAAGCGGATGGAAGTGAACAAAAAAGTGCAGGGCTTGAAATACTTCACGAACCGATCCCTCTAACTCCTCGCCCAATTCAACAACATGACAATGGAGAGAATTTTGGACAGACATTACACAATTGTTTTGTAATCCATGAAGCATAGCACTATAAGCATAATGCATAGCTGTTTGATGATTAACATCCTTATGATGAAACAATCCCCCAATAGGCGTCGTCCCCATATGCAGGTCATAGTTTTCCATAGCTTCACCAAACTTCTCTACTGAAAATAAGAAATCTTGAAAGAAGTTTACCACAAGATTTCTTACCATATCTACATTCTGCACGCAGGACCATAGTGTTAGAGAGAAAATGAGTCACAACCTGCAATGGATATATTCTTCTGGAAAAGTGAAGCACATCACAATTGAATACCACAATAATTGCATTTTCCACTTCTTCATTATGGATTTTGAAGATTTCAACAAGAAAGTTTGAGTGCAGAACTCCTTGCGTCAATCTTTCCCATTTCTGCATAGGGAAAAACAATCTTTTGTTCCTCTAGACAGAACCCATCACTGAAAATTGGCTTGACAAAACTGCAAGAGACTAAGAGGCAGGAAGAGATAACACAACTTAGGCAATAGAGGATAGAGATGCTCTAGCTCTCGGATGATGAAAAATGAATAGATACAGCCATTTTAATAAGTGTTCCATGTGTGAAATTAATGTCGAATTAAGATCTACTTCAATTGGAGATCGAGATATTAGCAATTGTCGTCATATAACATCAATGGGAAGAGTACTTAAATGTACTCAATATTTCATTTCACACATGCTACCGGAGATATGAAGATAGCACAAAACACATTTAAATCAGATAAAATCTCCTCTAGAAATAGCACCTACCAAAAACAAAATAGTAGTTAGATAAAAATAGTTACATCTCTAAAATAGAGACCCAGCTCGATCACCACATGCCCTAAACACTTCCCGCCATCTTAATCAAAACCTTCCTTCTTCAGCATCTCTACCACTCCCATAACATTTTCTATGAATGCTTCAAAACTACTTTAAAACCCTGGGCAAAAATTGTAAAATGGTTTTAAAGCATTCACACAAATTATAAAATCATTGTTGATGTGCCTATCAATATCCACACATACATAAGGGTCGAGTAAGAGCTTTATTATTGTCTTGTGAATGGTTGAGTTTTTATATAATAGTGAAGAATATTATTGTACTTGGTTTTTTTATTTAAAAGGATTTCCTAGGTAAAATATTGTGTATTGTGTATTTACTTTCTTTTTATTTTGTTATTGTTTCATATTCTATATGTATTACTTCTATTGTACAAGTTTGTCTACCTTCTTTTTCATAAGAACCATCGACCTCCAACTTACAAGTAAATTGACTTAACCTATCAAGTAGTAATTTGTATATACAAACAAATTTTGTAACTGGCATATCTGTTGTTTAAGCTTTTCCTCAAAATTATTTTGAATGATCAAAATTTTGAAAATTAAATCTTATAGTTGCTGCATGAAACTCTTAAAAAGATAAGGAATCTATAGAAAAATAATGACCACCAAGCCATAAACAAAAAATACTAGGACATTATGATTGACATGTGACCCAATAAAGGTTGGATGGTCTCACTAAGCACACTTTAAATGGGAAATTTTAAATAAGAAATATTTACATTTTAGTATTTAAATAGGAAAAATATTTGTATTTTATAGGAAAAATATTTGCATTTCACCATTTAACTAGACACTTAATATTATATTGTACTAAATAAGTTTATGAAACAACCATTCATAACATAGACATTCAAATTATTTCTCGAGGGTAGATTGGATGATCGAGGCATTTGAAAACACAAAGGATGATTGAGTTCAATTCCCCTAAATTTACCTGTCGCATGGGTGGAGGGAAATTCATGCAAATAGAGGTTATAGTGATATGTATTAGTACCTCGCATCGCAAGTCCCACCATGGGTTCACTAGAAGAAAAATAAAAAAAAAACATTCAAATTATAGTTGGGAGCACATAAGTATATCCTTAATCCTATGCTTGCCTTCCTCTACATGTATAAGACTAGTAAAAGCACCTAAAGGTGCTAACAAATGATTGATAGACACATATATAAATAGCCCTATCATCCAAGCATTGCACAAAATAACTTTTTAAAAACATATATGTATGAAGTGTGTGTTTGAACAAACTATGTCTAAAGTGATTGAAATAACTTTGTTTGAAGAGTGTGCTTTAACTTTGGCATTCACTATGTGTGTGTGTGTGTTTGTACTTTAGCATATTTGAACTCAAGTGTTTACTTCATGTGTGGTTGATCTAACTTTGTGCATGAAGCATGTTTGAACTTTGGCACGTGTTCACTTTCTATGTGTGAAGTGTGTGTTGTAATTTCAACATTCATTTTGTGTGAATTGTGTCTGAAAATTAATTCTGGTATTCACTTTGTGTGGTGTGTGTGATTGTACTTTACCATGTTTTATAACTTTGGCACTCACTTTATGAATATGTTTGTACTTTGGCATGTTTGAACTTAAGTTTTCATGCATCCTTGTACTAAATTTGTGTGAATGAATTATGTTTGAACATTGGCATATTCACTTTTTATTTATGTGAATTGTGTGTGGGGGTAGGAAGTTTAGGCATTCACTTTGTGTGGTGTGTGTTTAAAAATTAATTTGGGTATTTACTTTACTTTGTGTGGTATGTGTGTTTGAACTAACTTTGGCATTTGTTGTGTGTTGTGAGCTTGAAAGAACTTTGACATTTAGTTTTTTTGTGTCTATGAATGAACTTTAGCTATCATTTTTTGTAGAGTGTATGAACAAACTTTGATGTTCACTTTGTGTGGAATGCAATTGAAAGACTTGACATTCTTTGTGTGTGTGTACAAATGAACCTTGGCTATCATTTTGTGTGGATTGTACGAATGAACTTTGACTAGATGTGGAATGTGCTTGAA
This sequence comes from Cunninghamia lanceolata, assembly GCA_027924645.1. Classification (NCBI taxonomy): domain Eukaryota; kingdom Viridiplantae; phylum Streptophyta; class Pinopsida; order Cupressales; family Cupressaceae; genus Cunninghamia; species Cunninghamia lanceolata. The sequence goes on along the minus strand of BSBN01001616.1, from coordinate 310,838 downwards.
AGAATTAACATTTTTTTGTGTGTGCAAGAATAAACTTTGGCTATCATTTTGTGTGACATATAAATAAACTTTGATTTTCACTTTGTGGAATGTGTCTACAAATAAACTTTAATGATGTTCATTGTGTGTATTTGTATGTTTGAATGAACTTTGGCTTTCATTGTGTGTGTGTGTTTGAAATAACTTTGGCATTCATAGTGTCCACATGTGTGTGAATAAAACTTGGGCATTCATTGTGTGTGTGCATGTGCATGTGCTTGTATGTGTTTGTGAGAATAAACTTTGGTATTCATTGTGTGCATGTGTGCTTGAAAGTTAACTATCATTCAATTTGTGTGAAATGTGTACATATGTATTTGAATGGACTTTGGCATTCACTTTGTGTATGTTTGCATGTGTGCGAATGAACTTTGGCACTCACTCTGTGTGTGTAAAAAATATTGGTGTTCACTTTGTGTTAAGTGTGTGTGTGTGTGTGTGTGTGTGTGTATGTGTGTGTGAACTTTGGATTTCAATATGTGTGGGTGGATAGGCTTGAAAGTTAACTTTGGCATTCACTATGTGTGCACATGTTTATGTGAATGAACTTTGGCATTCACTTTGTGTGTGTGAAATGTATGAACTAACATTCACATTCACTTTGTGTGTGTGGGACTAAACTAACTTGCACTTAGATTTGAGCCATTTATTGTTTGTGTATTGGCATCCACTTTGCTTATGTGAAGCGTATGTTTGAACTTTGGTACCCCTTAATTTGTTTGAGTTAATTGTGGATTCATTTTTGCGTGAGTGAAATGTGAATGAACTACCTTTGTCATTCACTTATTTGATCTATTTACTATTCGTATGCTTAGGTAAGTTTGAACTTTTGCATTCACTTTGTGTGAATTGAAAATTGGAATGTTGAATTATGTTTACTTTGGTGTGGGTGTGTGAAGTGTCTATCTGAACTTTAGCATTCACTTTCTGTGTGTGTTAGTGATGCAGTCATGACCTGGGGACCTTATCAAACAACCCAATCATGCAGCCAAATAATAAAACAGTGAAAAAATTCATAAATCATCACACAAGCTGAAAGTACTCTTATTAACAATAAAATTACCGATTACATCAAAAACCTTCTACTCCAACAATTTACAAATTCATTGACCTACACAATCAGTTATGTGCTTACAGCACAAAATCATTTCCCTAAGAAATACAAAGATCACCTTCCACCAATCAAACCCTATGGTTCATTCCTGTATCAAATGGATCCTTCCAACATTTCCAAGGAATCCCAATCTACAAAAACAGCCTCACCTCTGTTCTGAGAGGAACCTCTAATTAATAACAGAATTACATATGTTCATAGAGGAACCCCTACAATATACAATGGTTTCCAATTTATATAGAGACTGGAAAGAAACTGAAAAATCAATAGTTCATAACTGAATCCCAACAGTTACCAAGCAGTTGAACAATTAAAGAACTAAATCAATAGGTAACCAAATAACCACTCGATATTTAGATTTACCAAACAGATTAATGATAACTGTTACCTAAATTTCACTGTAGCTCATTCAGGGAGAGCTTTGATTCAAAGTTTAAAAGGTACATTTTACCTGACCCTTATTACGTTACATTCAAGTGCATAAATAAAATAATTCAAAAGATTATGATTATCAAATTACTGCATTCATCCAAATGCATGTAACATAAGAAATATTTAGACAAATTCTTTCTGAAACAAATAAATAATCTTTATTGAATGTAAAATGTACATTATCTCACACAAGCTGTGAGATTAACTTTCTTATTCAATGAAATTCAAGAAACAATTTATACATGAATAAGTAAAAGTAAAAGCATGTGCATGTAAGGGTAGAGGCCAGTCATTGCCTGAGAATGACTGGTTCTGATTCAAGTGTGTTGTCCTATTGCCCTGAGTTATCTTTTGTCTTTCCTAGTCCATGTCATCTATGTTTCCTGCATTTGGCAAAAGAGTGATCTTGGAGTAATACTCTAAGCAATGAATGGTCCCAAACCATACATGAACAAGATACCTATGCATGTATAAATTGATCCTCAAATGCATTTCAAACATGAAATGTATACCTTGGATGTTCTAGAGAGCAATCAAGTCATCAAACACATCCAAAATATGCATTTATTTTATAACAAGTTTGTTTCATGTAAAGATACAGGTGTAATTATGTTTCTGTGTGATTCATCAGATTATATCATGAGTGGAGAACATGTGGCTCCCACAAGGGTTGAGCCCAGCTCATGGTCATTACAGAACATTTTATATGTATTTATGAGATGTAAGAAAGACAGAGTGCAAAAAGAGAATCAACAGTATGCCAATAGGGTATGAACAGTCTAGAATAATTGTATTCAATGAGTAGAATAACCTTTAGAGGAACAGTCATAAAGGACTATATGAATTGTTGAAGACAGTCATGCCATGTATCAGCTAGTGGCAGGGCAGTCAAGAAGACTGTATAGAAAAGATAGTGCATGCAAGAAGGAAATATGCACAGGAGTACAAACTTTATGAAATAAAGAACAGTCAAAGTGATTGCAATAACTCAGGAACAGTCATACAGCAAAGGCAACATTGACAGTTTTATTCTAAGATTAGCAGTTATGATTACTGTCATAGCAGTCTCAAGCACTGCTATACAAAAGCATGAAACCAGTCCCAAAGAGGGAGTTTGTTGATCTATGAGGTCTGAGAAATGGCATGATGAAGGTTGTAAGAGATACCATGAAGGTTCAAAGGTTTGAGACAGTCAGGAGCAATCAGTCAAACACAGATCTGAGAGAGGTATATAGGGGTATTTCAGGTTTATATCCCCTCATCTTAGACTTCATCATTGTTTTGGTGTGGTCTTAGAGGTTTTCTAAACCTAGAGTAGTCCTTATAGGTTTTTTTTTTTTTTAAATCTTCTATGCTATGAGATATATGCCTATTCTAAGGAGTTTTGAATGTGTTAAGTAAAGCTATTAGTGTTGGTCTTTGTGTCTTAGTTAATATCATCCACACTCATTATACATTCAAGACCTATTGTAGTCCTAAAGAGGACAGTCATGAAATCATAGGAAAAAAGGTTTAATCATGGTTTTACAGAGAAGATAGAGACTTATAGGGAATAAGCATGGAGAGATACAAAGGGTCTACAAAGGACAAGGGAACATAAAGTTTAAGAGTGCAAGGTTGCAATGAAACCTAAGGCAAATAATAGTAGAGGATGTGAAAAGTCACTAACCCACAGTTAGATAGGTTTTGACAGTGATTAAAAGTCCATGACAACATTGTAGGTCATTGCCAAATGTAGAGATATCAATGAGCATAGTGATTGAGATGAAGAGGAAACAACATGCATGTTAGATGGAGGTAGACTTTATGAAATAAAGAACGGTCACAGAAAAGTCATAAGGAAATACAGTCCTAACAGTTCACGAAGAGCAGGTTTAAACAGTTAAGCAAAGAGGCATAAGGTTTTGGATTCACAACTATCTCAGTGGCATGAGGTTTGTATGATGATGCTTTAATGGTATTAAAGTATTCTTACACAATAGATGTTTTGTTAGGGTGTTTAGAGTGATACATAGTTGTGTGCAGTATCATAGAGACTTTTGAAGTCTGATGACAAGTTTTGACACCATAAAATGTCATAGTTATCTTAGTGACTTGTATGTCAACTCAAGACTTATTATGAACTTTATGTGAACAACAATTTCAAACCTTATGTGAACCTTTCAAAGAATACACAGTGACTTCTTTGAAAACATACAGACAAATGTTTCTTTTTATCATATGCAGAGTGAGTTTTTTCATAGATACAGTGGAAGTGAGATAGTGTTGGATATGGACTGTCATGAAGAGCAGAACACTAAACAAAGCAATCTTAAAGAGGTTACAAACTATCCTAAAGAGCATGAAGGAGCAACTGATCTAAGATGAGAGCAGCAACAATTTAAACTGTCAAAGGAATAGATAGAGGACATTGTTTTTATCAAGATGGGTCATAGTAAAAGAGGTCTGCAAAGACTGATAAAACAGTCCTACAAAAGGAGTTATGAAGGATGTATGCACAATGTTCATACTAAAGACAAAAGTCTATATAAAAACCATGAGGATAGTGATCAGAGTAGTTATTTATGACTGTTAAACAGTCAATAGTTCGTTTCCCTCCTCCATGGTTTCCATACCTTTTCTAGGGTTTCTCTAAAATGTTTTTTGCAGGTTTCAAGCTAATGCATCAAGACAAGACTAAGAAAATCTACCTATGAAGCCTCTTATTAGAGGTTAAAGAGAGCTGAGACAGTTATAAAGAACAAGTTTTCGCAATGAAGATAAAGTTTACAGTCATATGAGACAACATAAGACTTCTCACATTTCACTAATAGTCTATCATAGCATGAGGTTTTTCTAGGCTAAGGCACAAAGATGTCTTCATCAGAGAAATGACCATAAGGATAGCTTACAGGAAGACACATGCAAGAACAGTCATTTTTGGAATAGCCACTAGTTGAAGGTGGATCACAGCTAGTAGATGTCTGTAATAACCCAGGGGATATTGGTCTTTTAGATTGTCAAAGTGAGCATTGTTGCAAAGGCCTGTAGGAACAATCATACCCCAAAGGGTGTGATAGAGATCTTCAAGCTTAACAGAAGCCTTTGGAGGAACTTGTTAAGAAACAACCATAGAACAATTGTGCTTAAATCATGTCATGGTCATATCGCTGATAAGAGATAGTATAGGAGAGGTCCATGAATGGAGCAACAATTGTGCTACTTCAGCAAAAGAACACCATTCAGTAGAAGATAGTGTAGTTGTGGCACCTCATATTGTATTTTCAGGCAATGAAAGATTAGAAAAGAGCAATAGAGATACAGTTTCAGATGCAAACAATTTTCCCCATGACACCTCAAATCCATTGATAAGAGAAGATGAGACTTGCATGCATGATGACCCAGTAGTGGTAATTTCAACTTCACATGAAGATCTTCAAAAGGGACTCTATTTAGATGCATTTTCTCCATCAGAGGAAGCAAAAAAGGAAGAGCAGATTAAGGGGAATCTACAAGTTGATTACAACGAAGAACAAAAGGCAGAAGTGTTTTCTACAGAACAAGAAAATGCAAAAAGTTTAGATGCTACAATACAGTTAAAAAATAAAGTTTTGACCGTTGTTGCTTTCATTTCTGAGACTGAAAATGTAGAATCGACAAAGTCTGAGGTTTCTGTATTTAGGAAAAAAATATATAGAATGCATTTTTTACGGAGTTAACAGATGCACAAAGGTTTACCTGGCTCTTCCCTGTCATTTCTTGCACATGAAACCTTCAAAATATCAACAAAGTTAACCTAGGCGTCACAGAGAGCAGAAATTCAAGATGTAAAATGCAAAGTGAAATGAGTGTTTTGCCTTATTTTGACTTAGGGTTGCAACCCTAAAAGTGGTCGATTGGTTTAGGGGCATTTTGCCTATCTTTTAAGAATATTTGAAAGCCAATTAATATGTTCGATGGCCTTGACTTATTCCTAAGTAGTTTAGGTATTATTTTATGCCTTGAAGTCCTTAGGACTTGTGATTTTGACTTATGGGTTGAACCCATGCTTTTATTTTTGCATGATTATTAAGTGTAAGCATAAGATTAAAGTGTTGTTATAAAACACTTAATCTACTTGCTATTTTAAATGCAAAATGGGATATAATTATGCAATAACATGTGAAAGAAATATAGGAGGAGGTTGGAGTGGTTACCCAACATGTGCCAGTGATGTAGGGGTGTTTACTCACTTCTTAAGTTGAATGAGAGCATATAGGGGGTAGTTTCTTGTGCCTTAATGTTAGACTTGGTCAAAGTTGACTTCTTCTACACATTGGATTTTTCTTGGAGGAGTTTTGGTGGCTATTTCCTAGTCTTTTTGGAGGCATCCAACCCAAGACAGTTGATGGGTCCTTGTTTGGTGGAAAACTACCTTGGTGATGGATATAGTCACTTTTGTGACTGTTTTGTATAGAGTTCTTACATACAAATTTCAAAGACTTGTGATTTTTACAGTCCTTACTCAGATTTTGTGAGTTTGTATCTCATTTTCTTTTGGATATGTTACGAGTGATTACCTTGGAATATAATAAAACATAAGTTATTTACCTTCTCAATTTTCTGCTTCATTGTATGCATTCATATTGATTGATGCAATTACTTGTGAGATTATCTATTTCCTTGTAGTTCTGTCTCAGTTTCAGCGTCTTTTACAGAAGAATATGTAATTTACAGGTTATAGGTTGTGTTAGAAATGCGAACATCCCAGTTGTGAAGATACATTTTCCTGCTAGGAGTAAAGCATATAGCCTTCTTATAAATTATTTATGTAAAAGCATGTCATTTTGGATTGTGTATGTCAAATTACTTTGTTGAAACCAAGTGTAAACAAGCTGTGCTTGCATGTCCTAGTTAGTTTTGGTGCATCACCTTAGTCATAGATTTCATATTTCTGCAATCTTTTCTTACCATTTTCCTCATCAAAGCAATAGTTTTTTTTAGGTGACAACCATAGGAAGTCGGCCTTCTCTGGAGGTTGACCTCTGTTTTAAGGATACGCATAGCTTTAGAGGTCTTCCCATGTTTCAGTAGATTGTTAAACTTCATGTTTAACAGGATGAAAATTTCACTGATAACAATAACATTGTTCGATTACTAAAATGAACAACCACATTTATGAGTCCAATAAGCAATTTATCTCTTTATGAACCATTCATGTCTACGTCGGTGTTCTTTTAAGTTTGATACAATAGTATAAGAACATTATCGGCAAAAGTGCCACTTTGCAAACTGAGGGGATCACCGATACACGCTTTACTGGCAAATTAGTTGTTTTGCAAACTAACAAACTTATCAATATGACACCTTCATCCATCAAGTGCTCTTATTGGCAAGAATCCACTTTCACAAACTTGAGCATATTTCCTTCATTATTAGCAAAATAGCTATTTCACAAACTAAGACTTGGCATTTAGTCACCATGCCCTTTGTCGGCAAAATTTAACTTTTCCAAACCTTGGAATTGGTCAACAGTTTGACTTCAACATTATCATCAAATATCACTAGTCAGTGAACTAAAGCAACCACAAACTCCATTCCTAAAGATTTTATCAGCAAAACATGCTTTTCCCAAACCATTATCGGCATATCGGCAAATTTAAAAAAACCACAAACTAGTTCGCAAACAAGAAAGTTTGATGATATAAAGTCTTAAGTCATCAACCCTCTTTATCAGCGAAACTTGTCTTTTACGAACTCTTTGTCTTCTTCTCAGAAGCCCCGTTCATATTGTTGTTGAAAAACTGACAACTTTTAGAACCCATGAACTAATCGAAGACTTAAAACTTTTTCTTCTATTGGTAATATTCCAATCCCACGAACTAAAGAAACGTTGGCTCCAACCTTCAAAGCTCTTATCGGTGAAGTTAATTACCGGCAAACCTAAAGGTTCACAAACCTGAGCATTTGTCGACGAAGTTCTCAAACTTCAAACTTGGCCGACTTAGGACTTCCTTTCAACAATTTAAAGAATAAACAAACTTGTACTGAGGCATAATCGGAGAAATCGCCCATTGGCAAACTAAAGAGTTTGTGAAATAGGAGTTTTTCTAACAAAGCTTCCCTTTAACAAACTTGAAAGTGCAAACTTTTCTTTATAAACTGTTGGCAAACTGTCTGATCGGCAAACTAAACAGTTTGTGAACTGAAGAATTAGCTGATTGGCTCTAACTTAGTCAATTTTCATCCAATCTTCACCAAATTGGAACTAGAGATACCCAATTGGCTCTTCTATAGGATGATGTCCTTAACTTGGTCAAATTAATATGAAATTGCCTCCTAAAGCAAAAAACCCAAAACCAACACAAAAGAAGACAAAGCACAACAAAAACTAAACTGAAACTAAAACTGAAAACTTGAAATGTTTTTGGTTAATGTTGATTGCTTGTAGACGCGGATGCCCCTGCATCAGACACGCTGGGTAAAAAGTTTATGAGCATGGGCTCATAAAATGAAGATAAATAGTAGAACTATCCTTCCAAGTTGTAAACAATCTACAGCGAACTCCGTCACTGAAGTAGGTACCTCAGAAAACATTTTCTTTCACCTCTTCCAGCATCTAGCTAGGACAAGTACCATCCACCTCCACCAAGTATGGTTACCATTCCTCTTTCCTCTCGTGAACCTGTGTCCACCATAACCTAACCTCCTCCAAATTCTACTCCACTCATCACTCTTCATCTTACTACTCTCCAATGCACTTCCTCTTCTCATGGGATTCAACCTACCATAATCTGACCACCTCCACCAAACTTTTGCTTTCCATTCCATTTCATCGATATGCAAGTCAAAATAATTGACTTTATGGAAATTAAAGATTTCCATCCTCACCATCTCAGTCATACCTTGTTGCTCTGCAATTCTAAGTCTCATCATGCATACTTCCTCTACATTTCTATGCTTCTCAAGCTCCATCATACTTGCACACACATCAATTCCACAGGTTTTAAGGAAATCAAAATTTCCCAACATTATCTTATCATCATTTCTCACCTCTTCACCACTGTCAATTTTTATCAGTTGTCTCATGCCTCCCTTGAGACATGATCCTATTGCATTCTCCCATTCCTCTCTTTCATCTATATCATCATCCTCTCTATCATGTTCCATCACACAGGATTGCATCATTTTCTCTAGCATTATAATGTCCTTCAAAGGACCACCTCCTATTGTAATCTGTCCTTCTACACTCACCTTCTCCACTCAAGCTACACTCAAATATTTACTAATAGAATCATCCATTCCTCCTTTCATCTCTTCTTCCAAGTTCAGAGTCTCATTTCTATACAACTGAACATTTTAAATGAAAATTATTAACTTTTACCTCTATCTCATTTTGCTCATCTGCTGCTGCAACAATCCTTCTATGCTTATTCTCTGTTATCTTCCTCTTCATGCTTATGCTAAGACATGTTTCTTCTATACTTGCATTCTTTTCCTCTTCATCCTCTTGCATGAGGATTTTTCCTTCAATATCACATACATGACCTTCTATTGCATCTTTCTTCATACCTACAAACAAAATAGGGTTAGCACAATCATATGATTCATCTTCTCCCACCTGCATCTTCTTCATTACTTTATCATATTCATCTATTATTTGCCTTTCAAATAGGTTATCTATCTTCCTCATCTCCACTTTCAATAGGAGATCTTCATCCAATTCAGCAAAAAAGGACCTTCAATGACCTCTCTTTTTACTCCATTTGTTTCATTTATTTCACTATCTGCAAACAACTCAACATACAACTGAGCACAAAATTTAAAATCCTGCTCAACTATTTTCTCTTTCACTTCATCCACTTCCACTGTAAGTTCCACATTCTCCAAATCAGATCCTTTACTCTTTCCTGTCTTTGCAATCTGTCATTTTGTGGCTTTGTTAATCATCTTTATGGTCTTGTTCTCCTTTTCCATGTGCTTCTTCATGAAGATTTATTTCTCTTACTTCAAGGTCACCTGCCAACAAATCAATGACAGACAAAACATGGATTTCAATTTCATCCATTTCTCCTCTCTCTTCAGTCACCAATACATTTTCCCCTTTCTCCTTGCCATTCATCTGGCATTTGACTTCACAACCTCTCCTATCTACAACAACTTCATTATGTGCAGCCTCTAGTGCTTCCAACTTAAACAGAGTTTTATCTAATGCCTCAAGAGATCTTACAACCTGATCTCCTTCTTCAACTATATCCTTCACAACATTAATAGCTGATTTAAAAATCAATTCATCATTTCTTCTTTCAACATCCTCTTCCAGGAGGATTTCCTTTCCATTGAGCTCTTCTATCTCATCACCTTTCAAATCTTCTCCTTCCTCAGGATAGCAATCTATCCTTTCTACTTGTCATTTGACATCAATATTTTCTTTATCTTTTTCTACTATGTCAATTTCATGACATTCTTCCTCATATCTTCTCTCATCTACCATGTTTCCTCTCCCTTGCTCCATTTCCAATGCAATCACTCTAGCTTGGATTTTTCTTAACTCTTTAGACACAAAGTTTGCAATATTAAACTAAATATAGTTCTATGTTAATGGTCAATATAGGATAGTTTCTATTTTCGTTTATTAGTTTAGTTGGTTCCTATCTTTTCTACTTTTTAGTTGTTCTTTCCTTACAGAACTCTTGTTCTCTTCTTAGAATCTTCTTGTATACTTTTTATAAATAGAGCTCCGCTCTATCATTGTATTTTTATCTATTATTCAATAATATTTTTCATATATTCTGATAACATGGTATCAGAGCTCAGGCTCGAACCTGATTAGTGAGCGGGAAAATTATTTTTTTTAGCTCTCTCAAAAATCAACTCGTGGTATTTGATGGCAGTTTGGGTTCATCGTGGACTGTGAGAACTGCACCTCCATTGCCCAGGCTCTTGAGGATCATGGTCTATATAGACTCGTGGATTATGGTGATTCTCCAGAGCAAGCTATGGCAGCTAGGAGCACTTCCATCAGTAAACTTTGGCGTCAGCATTATGGGCACCTCAACATGCCCTATCTCTCTCAGTTAGCTCGAGAGAATCTAGTTGGTGGTCTTCCAAAAATTTAGACCCAACTTCCTAGCCGCCTATGACGCATGTCAGGATGGAAAACAGTATAGGACTCCATTTTCCGATGGTAAAAAATGGAGAGCATCCAAGGTTTTGCAATTGACTCACACTGATGTATGTGGGCCAATGAACACTCCTTCAGTTACTGGGTGCAGAAATTTTTTACTTTTTGTTGATGATTTTAACAGAAAGATGTGGGTGTATTTCCTAAAAAAAATCCAATGTGCTTAGTACATTTCAGCAGTTCAAATCCTTGGTGGAAAAAGAGTCAGGCTATCCAATCGTCTCTCTTCAGTCTAATAATGGGGGGAGTTTTCTTCCTCCAACTTCACTCATTTCTGTGCTGCACATGGCATCAAATGTCAACTTACTACACCTTACACACTACAGTAGAATGGGGTTGTTGAACATCGCAATCGCACTATTACAGAGATGACACGTTCTACATTGGAACATAAAAGTGTTCCTAAGAAGTTCTGGGTTGAAGCAGTCTACACTGTTGTTTATCTTCTGAACCGGTCTCCCACCTATGCCATCACAGAAATGACTCCTAAAGAAGCCTGGTCTAGACGAAAGCCTCGCGTCAACCATCTAAATTTTTTTGGCTCAACTACTCATGTTTGGATTCTAAATGTCAAGCACACTAAGCTAGACTCTAAAAGCCAAAAACTCATGTTCACTGGGTATAGTGAAAATCATAAGGTTTACAGATTGATTGATGTAGACACTGATCATCTCATATTCAGTCGTGATGTAGTAGTTGATGAGACTATTGGGCCCTTTATGCTATCTACTTCATCTATTCATACTGAGGATCAGCTTTTAGAGGCTTCAGATTCAGGTGTCCACATTCCTCTAGCTCCACCTGATGGAAGGGTTCCTACAGTTATGCCCGCACCTCAGCCTGTTGTTCAAGCACCCCCCCCTCCTCAGGGTATTTTGGATCCTCCTGATCTCGTTCCTACCCCTCCTGCTGATGTTGATACACCTATTTCAGATGTTGGTTCATCTGCTCTCCAGCCTCAATGGTGAGCCAAAACAATTGGTGATCTTTATGATAATGAACTCATCGAGGGTAGATCTGCTCGGAAGAAGAGCAAGCAACAAAATACTGTCAAGTTTGCCCTCATGGCAAATCTTCACAACATCTCAGAGCCTCAAACATATTCTAAGGCTAAAGGCGTACCTGAATGGGAAAAGGCTATGAATGCTAAGCACCATAGTCTTCTGAAGAACAATACTTGGGTTCTTTCTGATCTTCCTCCTGGGAAGAAGCCCATTGGATGCAAATGGGTGTACAAAGTCAAGTACAAGGCTGATGGGACTCTTGACAAATATAAGGTTTAGTTTCAAAAAGAAGGTGTTGACTATGGGGATACTTTTGCTCCTACAGCCAAAATGAGTACCATTCGGCTTGTCCTTGCTGTGGTAGCCCGGTTTGGGTGGAAAGACCATCAAATGAACGTCAAAAGTGTCTTCCTCAATGGAGATTTGCAAGAAGAAGTTTACATGACGCAACCGGGCTTCAAGGTTGCTAGGAAAGAACACCAAGTGTGCAAACTTGTGAAATCCTTCTATGGCCTAAAACGGGCTCCACGGGCATGGACCTCAAGATTGATCAGTATCTCGTCGATCATGGTTTTCAGTGGAGTCCTTCTGATTCCAATTTGTATGTCAACCATTATGTTGATGATAGTCTCATCATCGTTGTTTATGTTGATGATCTGATAATTACTGGTAGCTCCGAGCTGTTGATTCACCAGATCAAACATGATCTCAGTCACACCTTTGACATGACAGACTTGGGACTCCTGCATTATTGCCTAGGGATTGAGGTGTGGCAGCAATCCTGTTGGACAAATTCAGGATGACAGACTACAAACCTGCTTCTACACCGATGGAGAAAGGGTTGAAACTCTAAGCTAATTCAGACTCTCCTATAGAAAATGAATCTGCATTCAGGCAATTAGTGGGCAGCCTCATCTACCTTACTGCCACTTGACCTAATCTTAGTTTTGTAGTGAACTATATCTCTCGCTTTATGACAGCCCCTAAAGCTGAACATTGGGTTGCAGCAAAGCGTGTGTTGAGATACATACAACAAACTTCTGACTTTGGCATTCTGTATGGCTGGTGAAAAGATCCTCAGCTGATCGATTTTACAGATTCAGATTGGGCAGGTTCTGTTGATGACAAAAAGTCTATGGGTATGTTTTCAGTTTAGGCATAGGAGCAGTCACATGGACTAGCAAGAAGCAGCAGGCAGTGGCTCTCTCTTCGATAGAAGCTGAATACAAGGGCACTGTTAAAGTAGCCTGTGAGGTAGTATGGCTTCGATGGATGCTTTCAGACATGCACATATCTCTAGTTGGGCCTTCACCCTTGTATTGTAACAATCAAGGAGTGTTGAAACTTGCCAAAAATCTCGTCTTCTATGAACGGACAAAACATGTTGATCTTCATTGTCACTTCATTCGCCAGCTTGTCCAAAACGGATCCATTGTTTTGCAGTATGTTCCTACAGAGGATAGGACCACTGATATCCTCACCAAGTCTCTAAGCCCTGATAAATTTATCAAATTTAGGGGGCATCTTGGTGTAGTTTAAGAGAGGGTATTAAACTAAATATAGTTCTATGTTAATAATCAATATAGGATAGTATCTATTTCTGTTTATTAGTTTAGTTGGTTCCTATCTTTTATGCTTTTTAGTTGTTCTTTCCTTACGGAACTTCTATTCTCTTCCTAAAATCTTCTTGTATACTCTTAATAAATAGAGCTCTGCTCTATCATTATATTTTTATCTATTATTCAATAATATATTTTTCATATATTTTGATAACATACAAACCTTCTTTCTGCCCACTCTTCCACAAACAAAATTCTCACAAGTCTCTTCATGACCCTTCTAGTCCTTCTTTCCAAAGACATCTTCTCTCCCTCTTTAGTTACAAGATCTCACTTACAACAAGTTCTACAATCTCTAGGGTATTAACCCTCTGCAGTCATAGGGATTTACCCCAATCAAACAAAACATGCATTTTCTGATTTCTCGTGCCTCCTCTACCCTCTGCAGTTACACGCTCCTTCGTCAATATTCGTGGTGCCCTTCCAGGGGGGTGGGAGGAGATAGTTTCCAGCCACCCCTCCCCTACTAGAAGCTAGTGTATGCTAGTGGGTGGGTGGATTATAGAGCAACACCTACAACAAAATTCTCTAGGACTCAAGTCCTTTGTAGTTGTAGGCCTCTTCTCACCTGCAACAAATTTCTCAGAGCGTCTAGCTCTCTACAGTTACAAAATCTCTTCTTTTGCAACAAATCACTTAAGGTTTTCTCCAGACACCTCTCATCTTTCAAGGCTATAACCTCTTCTCAACTTCTTTTCAACTGCATTTTTTTAGTCAGCAGCAATATAAACACCTCTCTTATCTTTTTCAGCAAGCGTTTCCTTTTCTATTTTTTTCTTCTCTCTTCAATAAGCCCTTTCTCTAGCTTTTAAATTTCTTTCAGGCAAACAACATTTTACACAATCTCTACTTCAACACATCCTAACAAGCAAAACATGCTCTAATACCACTTGATGCAGTCGTGACCAGGGGACCTTATCAAGCAACCCAATCATGCAGCCAAATAATACAACAAGGACAAAGATTCATAAATCATCACACAAGTTGAAAGTACTCTTATTAACAACAAAATTATTAATTACATCAAAAACCTTCTACTCCAACAATTTACAAATTCATTGACCTGCACAATCAGTTATGTGCTTACAACACAAAATTGTTTCCCTAAGAAGTACAAAGATCGTCTTCTACCAATCAAACCCTACACTTCATTCCTATATCGAATGGATCCTTCTAACATATCTGTGGATCCCAATCTACAACAACAGCCTCACCTCAGTTCTGAGAGGAACCTCTAATTAATAGCAGACTTACATATGTTCAAAGAGGAACCCCTACAATATACAATGGTTTCCAATTTATACAAAGACTGGAGAGAAACTAAAAAATCAATAGTTTAATAACTGAATTGCAATAGTCACCAAGCAATTGAACAGTTAAAGAACTGAATCGATAGGTAACCAAATAACCACTCGACGTTCAAATTTACCAAACAGATTAATGATAACATTGTTCGATTACTAAAATAAACAACCACATTTATGAGTCCAATAGGCAATTTATCTGTTCATGAACCATTCATGTCTACCTCGGCATTCTTTCAAGTTTGATACAATAGTATAAGAACACTATCGACAAAAGTGCCACTTCGCGAACTGAAGGGGTCACTAATACATGCTTTATCAATGAATTAGTTGTTTTGCAAACAAATTTACCGATACAATGCCTTCATCCATCAAGTGCTCTTATCAGCAAGAATCCACTTTCATGAACTTGAGCATATTTATTTCGTTATCGGCAAAATAGCCATTTCACAAACTAAGACTTGTTAGTACAATCCCTTTAGTTACCATGCCCTTTGTTAGCAAAATTTAACTTTTTTGAACCTTGGAATCGGTCAATAGTTTGACTTCAACATTATTGTCAATATCACGAGTTGGCAAGCTAAAGCAACCACAAACTCCATTCCTAAAGCCTTTATTGGCAAAACATGCTTTTCCCAAACCACTATTGGCATATCGGCAAATTTTGAAAAACCACAAACTAGTTCACAAACAAGAAAGTTTGCTGATATAAAGTCTTAAGTCATCAACCCTCTTTATCAGCGAAACTTGTCTTTTACAAACTCTGTCTTCTTCTCAAAAGCCCCATTCATATGCTTGTCAACAAACCAACAACTTTTAGAACCCACGAACTAACTGAAGACTTGGAACTTTTTCTTCTATCAACAATATTCCAATCCCACGAACTAAAGAAACCTTGGCTCCAACCTTTAAAGCTCTTATCGGCGAAGTTCATTACTAGCGAACCTAAAGGTTCACAAACCTGAGCATTTGCAGACGAAGTTCTCAAACTTCAAACTTAGTAGACTTAGGACTTCATTTCAATAATTTGAAGAATAAACAAACTTGTACCGAGGCGTAATTAGAAAAATCGGCCATCGACGAACTACGACATTGGCGAACTGAAGAGATTGTGAACTAGGAGTTTTTTGACAAAGCTTCCCTTTGACAAACTTGAAAGTGCAAACTTTCCTTTATAAACTGTCGGCGAACTATCTGATCAGAAAACTATCTGATCGACAAACTGAACAGTTTGCGAACTGGAGAATTAGTCGACTGGCTCTAACTTAGTCAATTTTTATCCAATCTTCACCAAATTGGAACTGGAGATACCCAATTGGCTCTTCTATATGATGATATTCTTAACTTGGCCAAATTAATATGAAATTGCCTCCTAAAGCAAAAGACCAAAAACCAACACAAAAGAAAATAAAACACAACAAAAACTGAAGTGAAACTGAAATTGAAAATCTGAAATATTTTTAGTTGATGTTGATTGCTCATGGACCCAGATGCTCCTACATCCGTGAGTGTTGAAACTATCTTTGGCATTCACTTTGTATGAAGTGTGTCTCAATTTTACCTTTCACTTAGATTTGATTCTCTTATTGTGTGTGTACATTCACATTCACTATGTAAAGAGTTTACTAACTTTGGCATTCACTACATGCTTGAACTTTGGTATGTTTGAACTTTAGTGTTTACCTTATATATGTATAAGTGTGTATTTTTTAACAAACTATGGGTGAAATGATTGAACTAATTTTGTGTGAAAAGTATGTTTTAACTAAATGGCATTCACTTTGTGTGTGTGAACTATCACGTTCACTTTGTCTGAAGCATATAATAACATTGGCATTCACTTTATGTGTCTATTTAAACTTTGGTATTTTTGAACTTTATCGCTTACTTTGTATATGTATAAAGTGTGTTTTTTAACAAACTATGTGTGAAGTGATTGAACTAACTTTGTGTGAAGAGTGTGTTTTAACTTTGGCATTCATTTTGTGTGTGTTTGTACTTTGGCATATTTGAACTCGACATTTACTTCGTGTGTGGTTGAACTAACTTTTTGCATGAAGCATGTTTGAACTTGACACATATTCACTTTCTATGTGTGAAGCGTGTGTGTTTAACTTTGTCATTCATTTTGTGTGAATAGTGTCTAAAATTTAATTTTGGCATTCACTTTGTGGTTTGTGTGTTTGCACTTTACCATGTTCTATGACTTTGGCACTCACTTTATGTGGTTGTTTGTACTTTGGCATGTTTGAACTTAAGTGTTCATACATGTTTGTACTAAATTTGTGTGAATAAATTATGTTTCATCATTGGCATATTCACTTTTTGTTTATTTGTGTGTGAGCGGTGGGTGGCAGAGAGGGTGAGAGGGAAGTTAATTTAGGCATTCACTTTCTATGGTGTGTTTAAAAAATTTGATATTCATTTTGTGTGGTATGTGTGTTTAAAAAATTTTGGTATTCAATTTGTGTGGTATGTGTGTTTGAACTAACTTTTGCATTTGTTGTGTATGTGTGAGTTTGAAAGAACTTTGACATTTAGTTTTTTTTTTTTTTTGTCTATGAATGAACTTGAACTATCACTTTTTGTGGAGTGTATGAACAAACTTTGATGTTAACTTTGTATAGAATGCAATTAAAAGATTTGACATTTTTTTGTGTGTATAAATGAATCTTAGCTATCATTTTGTGTGGAACATACAAATGAAACTTGATATTCACTTTATATGGAATGTGCTTGAAAGAGCTAACATTTTTTTGTATGCATTTGAGTGAACTTTAGGTTTCACACTATGTGTTGGTGGTTTAGAAAGTTGGATTTTACATTCATTGTGTGTGCACATGTGTGTGTGAATAAAATTTGGCATTCACTTTGTGCGTTTGAATAAACTTTGGCATTCACTTTGTGTGTTTGGATGAACTTTGGCTTTCAATGTGTGTACTGGTGGGTTTGAAAGTTAATTTTAGCATTCATCGTCTATGTGTGTGAATGAACTTTCGCATTTACTTTGTGTGCATGTGCATGTTTGTGTGAATGAGCTTTAGCACTCACTCTATGTTTCTAAATAATACTAATTTTCACTTTGTGTGAAGTGTATGTGTGTATGTGTCTGAATGAATGTTGGGTAGATTTGAAAGTTAGCTTTGGCATTCATTGTGTGTGCACATGTATGTGAATGAACTTTGGCATTCATTATGTGTACACGTGCATGTGTGTGTTTGAATGAACTTTAGCATTCATTGTGTGTCTCTATGTGTGTAAAAAATATTTTGACGTTCACTTTGTGTTAAATGTGTACAAAAATACTTTCAAATTTCAATGATGTTCGCTTTGTGTGTACACATCTTTGAATTAACTTTGACTTTAACTGTATGTGTCTAGGTTTGAAAGTTGACTTTGGCATTCACTGTGTCTTTGTATACAAAAATACTTTGATGTTCACCTTTTGTTAAATGTATGTACAAAAATAAGCAGCGGTTAGAAAGTTAGCTTTAGCATTCATTATGTGTGTGCATGTGTGCTTGAATGAACTTTAGCATTCACTCTGTGTGTGTGTGTATGTGTTTGAATTAACATTGGCTTTCACTGTGTGTGAGGATGTGTTTGAATGTTTTCAATAAAAAAAAATTGTCACTTTATATTCAATGAAAAAATCTCAATTTACACTATCTTTTATATTAAAAATGTTCCCAATAAAAAAGATTTCACTATTTTATATTCAATGAAAAAAAAATCTCAATTTCCACAATCTTTTGCAAACGAAGGGTTGTTGGCCCCTACAAAAGAGATAGGGAAGAAGAACCTCTTCTTCGAACGAATTCAGGAGCCTCTGCATTCAATTTTCTCAGTGAAACTATCTTCCCGTTGCTATTGCAGGAAACCAAATTTAATCTAGTTTAAATATTAATGTTCACCAATGGCATATTGAAGAATATGCATAGTTCAAAAAGCACAAATCAATGGGATTGAACAGTGCATAAATTTGAAATAGGAAAAAATAACAAAGAAAAAAAATCTCTCAAGAAACGAAAGCATACTTACAAACCAATCATTCTATGCAAAAGACCCAATTTGTGTTCCATTCTATTTATTAGCTTCTTCAAGTTTGGGGTCTCTTGATCTATTCCACTCACCATTGTCCAACGATTGTGAAGTAGAAGGATGAAGGTCACCATCAAGATGATGATGTGGTTCATTTTGTTTTTGGTCACACTGGAGGCTCTCTTGTTTTTTGTTGTGGTGTGTGTAAGTATGATGAAATGGATTCTTGAATCTAATTGTAATTGCTACCAATGTGGTATATACTCTAGGTCCCTAAATAGAGAATGTTGTGCCATGGTATTGTAAAAATTTGCATATATATTATATATATTGAATGTGCTTTCTATACCTCCTTTTCCTTGTCTGACAGGCCTAAACTCATAAGCTTCAAGGTTGTTTTCATGCATGAAATCTTCCTTTTCAGCCATCTAAAGGGAAGTGTCAAACAAGGCAAAAGAAAACAAATTCTCAAAGAAAAAATTAGATCTTAAAGAGGCACATTTATTTTGCACTTCAAGTTGTGTCTTACTTAGAAATATAGATACAACAACTCTGGACCTTATCAAAGAATCTAAAAACAGAAAAGTAACAGATGTTATCAAATCAGCTATATCTATAGAACAATTTGACATTATTCAAATATTGATATTTTGAATGTAAAAGAACTCACTCCAGCTTGACAAAAACAAGGGCTTACACACACATTTATATTAAGAGAACGAGACTCTTGCCTTGATTGATTTCAGAATTGCTCAAAACCTCACAAGGTATCCATTTGTTCTGAACCCAACCTGTATGTGAACAAATTTACAAAACAATCAATTTTACAAGTCTATTCAAACTTTTGCTTATTTTCTCTCCAAATCGAGTTTATGACATTAAAAAAATAATAATTCCTTCTTTCTTTCTGATGTCAATATATGCATTGGCTCTATACATGAATCATATATGTCTTAACATTTAATCCATAGAAACAAGATCTGAGGATTCTGTAAAAATCAGTCACAAATATAACCAAAAATGATTAGGAAAATCAAGGCAAGTGCTGAGAGAAGGCGTAATATTTGGGATGCACATTTATTTTATTGCTTCAATACACTTTCTATATAGAAATAACATAGATGCAATATCCTTCAGCAATTAGCTAGGAATCTATTAAAAAAAAAGAGGGGAAATAGATATTATAAATTAGCTATAGTTTGTAAGTATTGGACAAGTTGTGCATTTGTAATAATTAATATTTTGAATGACTGTAAAACCTTGGGTTAAATACAAAAAAGATGGGGGCCCTGATGCTGATTTCATCTGGTAGAATCAAGGAAAGTTCTTTTCCTCTCACTGTGTGCCTGAGTCTTCGGTGGCACCCGCTTCTTCTCTTGCTGCTCCGACAGACAATGTTGATGACGAGCACCTACCTTTAACTGTCTCAGAGGATGCAGGATCAGATTCAAAGGGCACTTACCCTTTTTTGGAGGACTTGGAAGAGAACTACGAGCTCTTCGAACCTGATTTCATTGTAGCTCCTCCTCTGAAGCTCGGGATTGCTCAATAGGATAGCAGTAAAACTAAACCAAATTGTAGGACAGCTAGGAAAAAAGGTCGGAAAAGCGATACGGAGAAGCTCCGTATGGAAGGAATGGAGGCAGTGGAAGGAGGCTCTCAGTGGACTATGGAGGCCCTCCTTTCACAACATGGGCTAAAATCCTAGATTCTCTTTGAGCTTGGGTGATTGCCCTATGGGCTTTGCTTTTTTGTTTCCTTGTTCCTTACAAAAAGTTGTGCATTTCTTCCTCTTCTTAGTCTTCTTAGGTTATTCTCTTCTTCTCTTGCATCTCTTCTTTTCCCCTCTTCTTCATATTTTTGGCCTGTTTGGCCTTCTTGTTCTTATTTCTTATGTCAATTATACAAAAATCCTCTTACGAATCAAAAAAAAAAAACCTTGGGTTAAATAAGTTATTTGAGATTGGCAAAATAAAGGCCCCTGTAAATCTAGATTGTTGTCTAGATCAATTTCAGAATGCTCAAAACCTCACTATTAATGTATCCTTTTATTCTTCACCCAACACGTGACCAAATTTTGTATCCATAGCACAACATTTTATAGGATTGTAATTAAATACTTCCTCATTTTGTCTCCAGATCCTATCTCTTTAACATTAATATAATTTCTTTCCTTCTTGCATTATGATGTTAACGCATGCATGCCCTATGCTTGAATCATATGTTATCCACATATAATCAATCCATAAACACAAGATTTCACAAAAGTTGTGTCAAGTTATATTGTAAAGTGATCAACAAGTCAAAACAGAGCAAGTGCTGCAAGGAAAAGGTGATTCTTTGTGATGCATAGGTATTTTCCTATATTAGTTTATTCGCCATTAGGAAATAATATGGATACAATACCCTTTGAAATCCACTAAAGAATTCATAAAGGGAAAAAAAAGAAAGCAAGGAAAAAGAAAATCCTATCACCAAATCAACTATAGGTATAGCACAATTTTAATTTTCTTAAAGAATAAAATTTTGAAGTAAGCCATGGTTCTGTGGATTAAGGAGATTGATTGTTTGGGCTTGACAAAACCAGAGATCTAAAATCCTAGATTGTTGCAATGCTCATAACACTGACTTTTATAATAAACTTTTGCCAACCTAATCTATATATGGTCTAATTTTAAACCAATAAGACAACATTACAAGAGTAAAATCAAATATGATACAGGTTACTCATACAAAAAATGTTTCCAATAAAAAAATTACCACTTCATATTCAATGAAAAAATCTCAATTTCCCCTATATCATAACTTAATCTTAATCTTGGCATGACTTATTAATTTAATGGTGAATGTGGAATTGTGGGATCCAAAAACAAAACTAGCTAGAAAAGTGTGGACATATGTTGATGTTGGAACATAAATATATGTGAGGACAAAGATGAAACTGAAGAGTGGACTCTCAGTGACTTTGATGTTCTCATCCTAGTTGGAGACAATGCCTAAACCACCACCTATTTCTATTTCAGAAAAGGCCACCCAATAGCAATTCTAATAAATGGACACATTTTGACCATGAATCCACTGCCTACATGATGTTTTGTAAC
This sequence comes from Cunninghamia lanceolata, assembly GCA_027924645.1. NCBI lineage: Eukaryota > Viridiplantae > Streptophyta > Pinopsida > Cupressales > Cupressaceae > Cunninghamia > Cunninghamia lanceolata. Next base: position 289,042 of record BSBN01001616.1, on the reverse strand, counting down.
TATTGATGTTGTTCTTGACTGTCTAGCTCTTTCTATCTCTTGATTTTGTAATGCTAAGTCTGTTTCAAGTAGAGATTTATCTCTTGATGGGGATGTCCAAGATAACATTCTCATATGAGTCATCTCCTTCTAAAATCTGCGGTGCCTAAACCATGTAGCTTTCTAGTAAAAATCAAATGCTCCAGATGTCCATAAACAATGAAATAATGTTGCAGATGTTCACAATAGACAAACCTTGGATATGTGTGGGCATGACTCTGGATCGTCATCAATACACATCTATGTCGCTGGATTCGCCTAGGAACTGGTCGGATCCAGATCCAGGTCCAGTTCGAACTGGGTCCATGATCCGATTCAGTCCACCTTTGGGTTCAAACACGATCTGCCCAAAACAAGCCGAATTTGTCACTAGCGAACCCGAGGCCCAAAAACATAACCGCCCAAAAAATGGGTTTTTTATTTATTTTTTTGTTTCTTCTAATATTTTAAGTCTCGTTGACTTTGACCATTCGCCCTAAAATGAAAAGGCTACCCTAAAAACACATTTTAAACACAAAATCAAAGCCATTTTAACTCATTTTGTTTGCAAAACATAAATAGTTTTCATTGTGGCTGAACTTTCATATTTGTTTGTGATTGAACAAAGAGGCTTGAAGATTGATTCTTGAAGGTTGAAAATCCATTACGCCACTATTCCTACACATTTGCAAGCGTTTATAGGCTGCCAAAAAGATCAGAGGAGGAGATTTTTGCAAAGAGGTAGGTTTTATTTATTTATTTATTGTGCATTTTTAAACAACAAACAACCTCTTTTCAACTCCTTGTTTTTTTTGAAAAATCCTAGTTTATATGAATGTATAACTATACTTAACTAGTTAATATTTTAAACAAGTTAGGTTTTTTTTGCTTTTGTTTTGAATGTCCTATTTACAAAGCTTATTGCCACACCCACAAGAATTACAATGGCAGCTAGTTCTAGCTCCGCAAGCCAATCTAAATTCAAGACCAATCCAAATTCACCTCTTTGGAAGTATGTTGAAATGATACAGCCAGTTCCAGGTGGTGGGGGGTATATTTGGAAATGCAATGGGTGATGTGCAATATTCTAGTTCATATAATTGGGTGAAAGCCGATTTGTGTAACTGTAATGTCCCCTTTTTAGCCCATGCAAATAGATGGAGAGTTAGTCTATTATTGAGTTCCCGTAGACTAACCAGCCTGGTTAGGGAACCATTGTTGGCGATGACTTGGATGGGTTTGTCAGTATTTTGAATGGACGTTGGCATGGTCTGGTGTGATCTTCAGTTTGGCAGTTTCTGAGGTGGATTTGATTGCTTAGGCCTGGACTTACTATTTTTGGCAAGTTAGGGTTTTTGTCCATTTTGGGATTTTCAATGTTGGAGTTGAAGCATCTTGATGAGACCTTTCCAACGGTCTATAGATCACTGGATTCCGAGATCATTTGGGCCTCCGTATTAAAGTCCGTAAATTATTAATATTATATTAATATTGGACTTTGGGTTATAATGGTTAAGTGTCAAAAATGAAATATTAACAAGTCACTATAGCCTTTGTGTTGAGCACTCATCTTGAGATTATAAAAAGTGACTTTAAATAAATATTTCCCTCCAAAAGTGAATCGACCCTCTTGAGGAAATATAAGAAGGAAAAAAGCAATTCATTGGTTATGTTTTGATTATTCATTTGCTTTGGCTTTGGCTCTGCAAAAAGTTTGAGGGTTTTGGAGAAATTTGAAACCATGGCTTTTGGAGACGAAAACCTCCATAAGTAACAACATTCTGGAGGTGTGAAAGATCATCCCCAGGTGCTCGAAGAGGCAAATACACTCAGTGTTTGTATTTGTGCTTCGAGGGTTGAATGCAAGTTGTCGTAGGAGGGTTTTTTCATATACATATCTCTTAGTTTATGGCTCAATAATTATTGAAAGACATTAAGGGATATATTGCAGGTTTTTGGCACTAATTTGGAGGAGTTTATTGGCACATTGAAATCATTCTAGGCTGGCCATACCTTCCTAGACCTGGCTATTAAGATAATATCTTATTTAATGGTCACTCTTAGTTAGATAGGTTCCTAGATAAGTTTCCTTTTTCGTCTTTAGTTTAGGGTCTATCCATTCTGCTTTCTTTGTTGTAGTTCTTCTGCTTTTGTCTATTTTTAGACTTTGTATTTCCTATATATTGAGCTTTCGCTCTCTCATGTAAATAACACATTACATAATACATTATTCAGTTTTCTAAATCATGTAACCTTGTAACATGGTATTAGAGCGGGTCCCTTCTCGGGGCCTAGGTCGTATGTTCTTAAATCTTGTCTGTTTTCTGTTGGAAGCTGCAATTTTTTGTTTTTGGGTGCCTGCGATTTTCCTCCAGTTTTCTGGTCGCTAGGGTTTCGACGGAGCTTCCAGATCGTGATTTCCAGATTGAGGGTTGCATTTTCAAAGTTTTCTGTGGGCATCGCGTTTTTGCTTTCCTCATTGCCCAGATCGGGCATGATGAAAACCCCATCACGGCTCACGTGTTTTTCCTTCTGCTAAACTAGCGATATGTATTTTCGGCTTCTGTTTCTGAGTCTTTAGGCGGTTTTTTGAGCTCGCGGATTAGGTTTTTCCAGCGGCGTCTCTTTCTCCTGTTGCTTAATCGCGATTTCTGGGTTGTGTTTTTCAAACCTATGGATCCCCCTGAAGGTCGTTTTACCTTTTCTTTGATCGGCGTCTGATCATTGGTTGAGGCACACAAACATTCGCAACTTTTTGAGGATGTGTTTTGTTCCTCCCATTTCTGTCTGGTCGCAAAAGTTTTTGCCCTTTTGATACAGCGTGTGAAGGTTCTGATGCGACTTCAAAATCGTGATCTTTGGGTGTGTAGGTGTTTTTTGTTAGCTCCACAAGATTTGTTCTAAATGCTTGCCTAACTTTCAGTTCATGGGTTCCCTTCCTAAAGTCGGGCGGCAGACTCTAGTTTTAGTCTTTGATCCCAATCCCAGCGACCTTAGCTTTGGCGCTCAGCCTCTTTTTCCGTTCTAGGAGATCTTTGGTGTTGTGACGGAAATTTTTGGTGGAAGTTTTAAACTGTGGGTGCATTCTTTTTGCCGGATCGTGTTTATTCCATTGTGGATTTCTGGGCTTTTGCAGGTGTCCTCTTCTATGAACACGTGTTTCGGTGTTCCTTGGTTCGTTTGCAGTTCCGTACATTTGGTATCTCTTTGCGACCCCTGTATAAGGTTTTCAAACACTTAGTCTCATTATTTGCTCTTTGATCGATGGCCTACATGTCTCAGTGTTTCGTCGAAGTTTGTCTTTCAGTGGCTTCAACACCCTATGATTGTTGATTTAGGGATCTCTTACTAAAAGTTTGAAGTGGGTTTCTGTGACTTGGGCTTACAATGCCTAAACTCACTCAATTTTTTTGTCCCTAGCAGCAACCATGTAGAGTTCGTTTTACCTCGAAATCCGTGTTCAGATGTTCTGAATTTTTGCTTTCCGTACTCTCAAGATCTGGGTTTTGAAATCCGTGTTCGAATTTATCTCGAGATCTATTTATTCCGTGTTTTTGGAATTTGTGCTTTGTAACACGTGCAAGGGTTCTGTTCAACTTTAGTGCCGTCTATCTGCTTCAGTATTCGTGCCATCAGTTTGTAATCCGTCTTTTCGTGTCTCGGAAAACGTGAAATATGGCATCATGGTTCAAACGTAGTTAGAAGTTCAAACGGCAACAAACCTTTTTGATCATCGGTGTTTTTCAATAGGATCTCTTCAAAGTTGAGTTCTTGTTCTGTAGCCCTGTGAATGGGGTTTTGTTTTCTGCTTTCGGCGGCTTCCTTGTTCGGCAAATGTTTTTGCCTTGTCACTGTTTCTGGAGAGTTTTTTGCCTTTTCACCATGGTTCACAGCTTTGAGGGCTTTCTTGGTTTGCGCTTACAGCGCTTAGCCCCTTCTTGTCACCAACGGGATCTGCGTTCACCATTTGTCTTCTGCTTCTTCAGATTCCTCGAGATTTGTGTTTCGACACCCGTGCTCGGGTTCTGTTCTTTGTTTATGCCTCCATCTGTCTCGGATGGCAGTCTGTTTTGGGGGGCATCAGTTTTAGTTAGTGGATTGACCATTAAGGGGGGGTATTAAGATAATATCTTATTTAATGGTCACTCTTAGTTAGATAGGTTCCTAGATAAGTTTCCTTTTTCGTCTTTAGTTTAGGGTCTATCCATTCTGCTTTCTTTGTTGTAGTTCTTCTGCTTTTGTCTATTTTTAGACTTTGTATTTCCTATATATTGGGCTTTCGCTCTCTCATGTAAATAACACATTACATAATACATTATTCAGTTTTCTAAATCATGTAACCTTGTAACACTGGCCGTACACTTGAGCAGCATATTATTGTGTTTTTGAAGACTACCTCATCTTGTATTTGGGCGTTAGGGTCTCATCCATAGCTGCAGATATTTACGGAGGGTTTGAAGGCAGATTTAATACCATTTGGAGAAGTTTATCAACTACAGCAAGCAACCATGAAGGCCTACAACAGTAGAGGAATGTGGGTCTTCAAGAAAATTAAATCACTTCACTTTGGGGTTTCAAACTCAAACATTATGGTCGCCTAATGATGTAAATGTCAGTGATATTCATTGTTTATGGAAGAACCATTGCTACTTGACATTTGGAGTGATTGTTTAATGATGCATGTTGCTGGTGCAGCTACAGCGAACATACCAAGTTGACGATTTGCATACGGGTATGCATCTACAATTCATTTTGAATGGTTTTATGAATTGAATCTTGGATAATATGCTCATATCTATGATAGTTTTTGTGGGTTATCAATGCATATTATATATTTCATTGTATTTGCAAAAAACATTACATACGAAACACAAAACCCCTTCTGCAGCGTATGTCTAGTTCTGAAAGACCACAAAAACTAATAATAAATAACATATATTAAAAAAAAAAAATTACAAACAGGGGCAAATCATTACAGTAACACACCTGAGATGGGCATCACAGCTTGCCCAGGAAAGAATAAAAAACCTATACCACCAAAGCAAGTGATGGCATAAATCATGGAGCAACAAGCACCAGATGAAGTAGTACATCGTATTATTGATGACATTTGTCATTTGACATTGAAAATTGATTGTTGAACTTGAACTTGATATAATTATTTTGAATCTTGATATTGAACTTGAAGTTCAAGCAATGAATATTTAAATTGTTATGTTTTATGATATTCAAGTTTATGGTGGTTTTGTTGATTATATGATGCTATGTGGTGTTCTACACTTAATTTCTGCTTTTCTATACTTAATTCATGCTTTTATGCTATGTGGTGTTCTACACTTATTTTCTGCTTTTCTATACTTAATTCATGCTTTTAGGGTATATATATATATATATATATATTGATCGAAAATTGATTGTTGAACTTGAACTTGATATTATTATTTTGAATCTTGATATTATTATTTTGAATCTTGATATTGAACTTGAAGTTCAAGCAATGAATATTTATATTTTTATGTTTTATGATATTCAATTTTATGGTGGTTTTGTTGATTATATGGTGCTATGTGGTGTTCTACACTTAATTCTTGATTTTCTATACTTAATTCCTGCTTTTAGGCTGGATATATATATAAACGAACCCAAAAATGAACCCAACCCCCAAAAAAATTTGGCCGAATCCACAAACCAAACCCATGAACCTGAACTAGGATCCAAACCAAAACCAGCAACTTAGATACACATTGATGCAGCATACATAATGCATTGCAACTCATGCTTTGAGAATCTACTTTCCAGATGTGGATCAATCAGTTCATGAGTCTTCTTGTTTTCTAACATTGGACATGCCTGTAGAAAGAAATATATAGCAATTCAGTTGCTCATAAACGGGGCAATGGTGTACACATATTTCATTCAACATACAGTTGTAGCTTACCCACTGTGAGAGTCGTTGTTGTCCTCTATTCTCACATATGTCAATGGCTTTCCTCCCACTCACCATCTCCAGCAATGACTCCAAAAGAAAAAACATCTACTTTCTCTGTGATTTGTCCTGTCTGTGTATACTCAGGTGCAAGATACTTGTTATGGAAAAAACATGATTACTAATATTGCCTTCATCTGACTTTAAACTGCCAATGGTACCTCCTAGACAGTAATCTGCTATTGCTATGAAAGATATAATATTCACTTTTTTAATCCATAAACACAAGATCTGAGGATTTTGTAAAAATCGGTCACAGATATAACCAAAAATGATTAGAAAAATCAGGGCAAGTGCTGAGAGAGAGCATAATTTTGGAATGCACAGTTGTTTTGTTGCTTAAATACACTTTCTATATAGAAATAATATAGATGCAATATCCTTCAGCAATTAGCTAGGAATCCATAAACAGAGAAAAACAAACAGGAAATAGATATCATAAATCAGCTATAGTCTGTAGGTATTGGAAAAGTTGTGCATTTGTAACAATTAATATTTTGAATGACCGTAAACCCTTGGGTTAAATAAGTTATTTGAGACTGGCAAAATAACAGCCCCTATAAATCTAGATTGTTGTCTAGATCAATTTGAAAATGCTCAAAACCTCACTTTTAATGTATCCTTTTATTCTTCACCCAACACATGTTCAAACCTTGCTTGGATTGTTCCCTGCTGTGCCATGTTGCACCAAGAATCAGAAACAAAGTACTTATAAACTTCCGAAAGCAAGTCTCAGAAATGGCAAGAACGTCTTAAAAGTCTTGGAAACAATATTAGAAATATTGGAAACTCCTAGAATCAGTAGAAACTTAGAATGCTCTAGAAAGCTAAGGTCTCGCATAGAGAACTCCTAATAAATGAATAAATTGAACTATATGTTTTGAAATTTGCTAGAAAGCTAAGGTCCCGCATAGAGAACTCTTGATAAATGAATAAACTGAAATAAATGTTTTGAGATTTGCTGGAAACATTTCTGAAAGTTTCCAGCCCCTCTCTATAGTTACCAGGACTGAATGTTTGGAAACTCCCAGTAAACAACGTGTATGAGCCCCAGGAATTCAATGCTAGTAACATACTTCAGTTGGCCATATATATGAGTGAGATGACAAAGATGCTTAACCATATCAAGTTACTTTCACAACATAAGAAATGGCCTCCAACTAGCTAGAGCAAAAGGAGATCATGTTTCACAATGTGCTATGTCTCATCATTAATAAGGGGTAGTGTTTGCCTAATGTCTCCATAAAGATCCTCAGAAAATCCCTATATAAATTTTTATTCAAACCTGGTGGTCACTTGCTGGGGGCAATCCACAATTCAATTGGTGGCTACTGTTGAGAACATTCAAGTGCTTGTTGTGACCTAATCACACATCGCCCCATTGCAAATGGGGACACCCCCCCCCCCTTTTTTTGCTTCCTGTGGTCGTTGGGTGTTAGGTCAACTTCATGTCGTGAGTCTTGGATAGTATCAAGTAGTCAATCAAGTCTCCTCCACAAACTGGGAAGTGAGTTTCACCAAAAATGAGTCAAGTGAGTTAATCTCCTTGCAAACGAGAAATTAGGGAGGTCATCCATCAAACAAGGTGCAATCAAGAACATTGAAGTCAATCCCTGAGACACTGAAATTGACTAACTTTGATATCCTGAAATTTGATGTTCTGAGATCCTGAAATTTGATGTTCTAAGATCCTGAAAATTGACTAAGTCTGAAATCTGGTGGATCCTCAAAATTCTAGAATCTACATGTTAAATCCTATGGATCCAAGACTTATCTCAAACATCCTGGAAGTATATTTCAAAATAGTTAAAATATACGAAATATATTTTTAAATATACTTCCACCAGAACACTTCAAAATCGGGTGAAAAAAAAAAGTTGAAGTCTTGGACCTTGGGCGGAAATTTCCCATGATCATGCAATATGCGCCCAGGATGAGCGGAAATTCCTTGTTCGTGGACAATATGCGCCCAAGCAAAAGTAATGAGACTTCGTCAATTTGAGCAACAGAGGAGATCAAAACGTGAAAATTTGGCTAAGTGTTGACAAATGGGGAAAATGTTCTCCACCATGCAATTTGCGCCCTAGTTGGAGGTCTCCCTTTGAATGCCGATGATGAAACGCATGATTGCCTTGAGACAAATTCTTGAAAATACTTGTAAGAAATATGGTGAATTACTTAAAGGAGTTTGGAGGAATGTTAAAATTTAGTGAAGTGTCTAAGTCTAAAAGTAGGAAATTGTTTTGCACCCTTCAAAATCCGCCCTCCTAAGGTGGAAAATGTTCTCACAACAGCAATATGCGCCCTGGGTTGAAGGTCTCTATTTTGCAAATTCTTGAAACTACTTGTAAAAAAATGACAAATTGCTTTGTAGAATTGGAAGAAAGATGAAGTTTGATGAAAACGTTCAAGTGCAAACGGAGGAAAATGTTCTACTTCATGTAATATCAGCCCTAGAAAATGAGGTTGATATGGGGAGAATGTTCTCCACCTTGCATTATGCGCTCATGTTAGAAGTCTTCTTCTAGAATGAACACGAAACTTGTGGTTGCCTTAGATGATTTTTGAGAATATTTGTTTGATGGATTGTTGAAGTATTAAAATGGAGGAAATTGTTCTCCACCCTTCAAAATCCGCCCTAGGGAAAATCCTTCCAATCATACAATATGCGCTTTGGGAAGAAGATTCACATAGACTGGAAACTTGCAATATAATGAAGATTTGATCATTGAAAATCACTAGAATTTCCCTTGCAAAGATGATCAACACTTAGCAAACTTCTCTTCAAAGATGAGCGCAAAATCCTTGTCTACATGCACAATGCGCCCAGAGGAAAATCCTCATATACAAGCAAAATGCGCTCATGTGAGTTTCGTGATTGCAAGGTCAAAGCAATGAAATGTTAATACTCCTTAGACAAATTCATGTAAATGCAAAGGAAATCACTTGAGAAAATTGAAAATGATGAGGTTTTGAATTCACTAAGTGTCAAAGTCCAAATGGCGCAAAATGTTCTAGGCCTTGCAAAATCCGCCCTCTCTAGTTGCAAAATGTTCTAAACCTTGTAATATGCGCTCATGACATGCCTTGTTGAAATTGCTTGAAGACATCAAAAGTGCATCAAGACATAGTTGAAATCCTTAAATGACTACGCCAAAGGAATGAAGGACCTAAAAACTTGATAAAAACGTCTAAGTGTCCAACACGCAAAATCCTTATTAACAAGGAATATGCACCCATACAAGGTGGAAAGTTCTCATGCCAATGAAATGTGCACTCTAGACAAGGGGACAAATTAATCCATGAAAATGACAAAACCACATGAACATCAAGAGGAAATTTGTCAAAAGGGAGGAGGACTTTGAAACATTTGAGGAAAATGTCTAGCAAAAGGAGAAGTATGAGGAAGTTTGAAGTTTGAAGGAATTAATGACTAAGTGATGATCAAGAGCAAGGGCGCATAATGCTCTCAACCATGCAAAATCCGCCCTTCTCTCTAATGCAATTTAACAACCTTGGAGATTTCTTATAGCAATCCAAAAGACTTTGAATAATGCAATGCCAATGTCAAGGAAAAGGGAGCAAGTGGAGTTGAAGAGATCCAAACTTGAAAAGATTTCCAAGGAGGAGCGCAAATTGTTCTAGAGCTTGCATTATGCGCCCAAGATAGATTGCCTTCAATCTAAGAGCCTAGACATGCAAAGTGTACTGAATGGCAACATTAGGAGTTTGAGAAGCTTCAAGGAACAAGTAGAAGTTAAGATATCAAAATGATGGAGTTTTAAAATTTCAAAGAGAGAAATGCCTAAGTTAAAATGAAGCTTCCCAAGTCGCAAATTGTTCTGGGGCTTGCATTTTGCGCCCTCTATTCTCATGTTAAAATTTGTCTAAGTGTAAGTCCAAATCCAATCTTGACTTGAAAATTTCCAGTGAGTGTCAAGGATTTAATCAAAGACAAGTTAAAATGCTCTTCAAAGATGAAGTGAGGAAATTGTTCTCCCCCTTGCAAAAGCCGCCCTAGGTTCTCAAGAGGGAAATGTCAAGCAATGTTAGCACCTTGAAATCCAATGATTGACTTGTAGTTTCTAATAAACATCAAAAGCATGATTGAAGATGTAAGTGAAGATGTTCATCCAAAGAAGAGATTTTGAAGGAGAAAAATGTTAAGTAAGAGGTCACAAAATGTTCTAGACCTTGCAATTTGTGCCCTAGGAGGAGGATCCATTGACATACAAGTTGAAGTGATATTTCCAAGTTTCATGAGGATCAATTCTTAAGACACTTCAAACTTAGGAAGAATGCAATGAAGTAATTTGTCAAGAGTTGATTGAAGGTGGTGATGACGTGAAGCAAAATGTTCTACACCTTGCAATTTACGCCCATGCAAGGAGGAGGAAAATTCGCCCAAACTAAAATTGGTTCAAACATCAACGAGATCCAATACCACAATTCAAGTTCGCCAAGAGGAAATTGGGAGAAAACAAGAAAAAGTTCTAAGTGTTGAAATTCAAAAAACAAGGAAAATGTTCTAGAGCTTACATTTTGTGCCCTTCCTAGGGCACATATTACATGGACCCAAACAATTTCCACTTTTTTTGAAAATTTTCATAGAAAACAAAATCACTTTGCATAAATGAATAAGTCGGTTTAAATTGAAAATTGTATTATGAATGTGTGGAAATTGTTTTATTTGTCCCACATTCATGAGGAAAGTAAATTTCGTTGTTAAATTTCCTTTATATCAAGTACCATGTTGATGTAGTGACTTGAGGTATTTTGCTTGTAGGTTGGCGATGTATGTTGAAGGAAAGCGAGATCAAGAGGAAAGATCAAAGCATATCAAAGCAAGGAAGTCATCTGAAGGAGCATCCAGAAGATTGAAGCATCATCCAATTCGCCATCATCTTGCTTCCAGAGGAGAATTTCATCATCGAAGAGAAGGAAGAAGTTCATCATCATCCTACAAGTTTCATCATCCGATCATCCAGAAGATCACTTCCACTTTCAAGAGCTTTCCATTTCATGCACAAGAGGAACATTCATCTGGAGGTTCATTTCCAAAAAGTCACGCACAAGGAATCATCTACTTCCTACACCATCCAAAGCCAAAATCCTGCACAGGAGACGAGAATTTCACGAAAATGAAAATGAGCATGTACATCAAGCAAATTCATGAATTACATCAAGACAACAAGAGGAAATTCAAGAAATTCCCAAATTACAAGTTTGAAAGATGTAAAGTTCCAGAGGTGAAAATCCAAGTTCAAAGACTATTCTAGGAAAGATGATACAATTTGGGAAGATATTCCAGACAATGTGAACACAGAAAAAATTAAAACGGTTTGCAAGATGCTAAGTTGGCATCAAGTCATTATCATCCAATCCAAGCACGCCACCTCATCATGTCTAGATACATTGAACTTGAGCATCCAAGATGAGGATAAGGATGGAGCTTTCTAAAATATCATGTTGTAAACATCTCATTGGTCGAAAGCAAGTAGTTGTAACAAACTGCCTTATTGTCTTAATCTTGGCCGTTGATTTGCAAATCAATCCGGGCCGTTCATGTAATTCTTGAACTCTATATAAACCTCATTCTTCTCATTTGTAAAGAGGATACATTAGACATTAGGAGTAGATACTATTAAAATAGAAATAGAGTAGAGGAGACTCTTCGAAATCATTGAAGAGACATGCGAAACTGTTGTAAAACATTTCCTAAATCGATACAAGTTCATTGTTGCCTTGCATGGTGATTTGTGTGATTGTGGGATGTTTGCATGGTTTCAAATTCTTGCAGATGATTGAGAAATGTTTCCAAGTAGCTTAGATAGTAGATTAGAAGTTCATTGATGTAATGGATTTATGTTGAGATATTTGATGAATTCCTTTATGTTCATACTTTTTGTGATTTGTGGCTTGCAATTCACAATGCAAAGTTAGTCTGAACCTTCATGTGCTTTAGTTCGATTGTGAATGTTCATTCAAGTTGCACCAACTGTGGGTATTTGGATGCATGTTTGCAGTTTGAAAATCCTTCATTTCCTTTTGAAAATTGCACTAGCTTCGTGTAGTTGTTGCTCTCATGGCGAAGCGAGGCTTGGTTCAAGGAATTTGTCTATTGAAACATCATCCATCACTTCATTGTCCTTAGATTAGCTTTCTCAACCCTTTTCCTTTTGCATTTTCTTTTCGTAGCCAGTTAGAAGAAGTTCCATTTCATAAGGAAGAAGTAACATATTTGATTGGAGTAAGGAGTAAATTTAGCATAAGTCCCTTTGTGAGTGACAACAAAATCACATCAAGTATTGAGTCTATCCATAGCAAAACACAAATAAGGAACCTTGGAGTTGTCTTGATTGATCACATTGTTTAGCATTCAAGAGACGTTGTTCAAGAGAAGATAGAATACTTAGTATTTTATTCTGAGTTTGCATGTGCAAGAAAAACACATCAACAGTGCCCTTTTCCTGTAAAGATTATATTTTCCTCTTCTACTAGCCAATTTTCAGAATCAAAAAACAAACTGTCAGTAATTTTTATCTTTTTTAGTATTTTGTAAACTTCTGAACTCACCCATGGTTGGCAGTCACTTAAACTCATCCGTGCATTTGAGGCTAGGCTCTTGTCCATGCATTTGAAACCAGGCTCTTGGCCACACTTTTGAGGCCAGGTTGCCAGCCTAATTCCCCTCACTGGCATACAATAAACATTCCAAATACATGACTGGAAAGGTTATTCAGTCTCCCTCAATGTCATATAGAATAAGAAACTGCTCAACACTGAGAAAAACTACGTGCCCTAGTCCCTGTGTCAATAATTTGGATCAAATTCCTCCTAAACAAATAGTCCAATTACTCCCGAATAGGATAAACTCAAGTGTTAAAAGCATTGGGGCTTCCAAAGCAGAGCTCCAAGTTCAAATACCATAGTGACATGATAAAGTATTGAAATTGGATAAAACTGAAACCACATCCACCTCACTAGGTGTGACATACCCCCAATGAACTAGGCCAAGTGCATCCCTGGTGTATTAGATTGAAGAGCTCAGGCTATGTCACAAAGGTTACCTTGTTAGGGAAATTTACTTAATTGAGTCAGAATATAATATATATTTTGACCACAAATACACCAATAAGCTCTGATGTCTGAAGTCTTGTCTTAGAACCGTGGAGGAAATCATAACAATCCCAAAAATAAAAAGCATGTAGTACAGAAGAAGCCAATCCATTAAAGTTTGAATCCTATGTTAAATGAAAATTATAGGACTGTTACAAAAAGAATTTAAAAAGTTAAAAATATGAGCTCATAAAGATAAGTTGCCATGAATCACTATGTATCACAGTTCACCAGGAAAAACAAATAAAGCACACTTTTTTTAGCTAAGATGCATAAAAATCCATTGTCTCTGTTCGCAAAAATGGGAGCTGTAGTGGTGGGACGACTTGTCACTCTTTATTTTGCATCATCTCTTGTTATAGGATGCATTTGAAATGTTACAGAAGCGAAGCGAGTGAGTCCAACCTTTTTCAAAGAAGAGTGTGCAACTGCTCTGAAGTTTGAAAGTGAAAAATCATGTCCAGAATTTTGCAATTATCCGTACGAGTTCAATTTTTTTAATTATCCATATGAGTTCAAAAAAAATTGCAATTATGATAACTTCAATAAAATTTGCAATTACCCAACATCATTTTAAAGAATTTTGCAATTACCCAACATCAGTTCAAATGATTTTGCCATTAGACAATATCAGTTCAAACAATTGTAAAAAATTTCAGTTACCCAATATCAGTTGAAAGAATTTTGCAATTTCCCAACATCAGTTCATTGGATTTAGCAACTATCCAACTTCAGTTCATTAGATTAAGCAACTATCCAACATCAGTTCAGAGATTTTTGCAGTTAGCCATTATCAATTTAAAGAGTTTTGTAGTTACCCAATATCAGTTCAATTGATTTTGCAACTACCCCATATCCGTTCACAGGGTTTTACGATTGCCCAGTATCAGTTCAAAGAATTTTGTAGCCACCCATTGGCAGTTCAAAGAGTTTTGCTATAACCCAACATCAGTTCATTAATTTTGCAGTTAATCAAATATAGCATCATGCTGATAGATTGAAAAATTTGTTGTTTTATGTAGAAAAAGACAGCATGACCTTGTTCAGTTTGCTATGGTAGAAGATTCATGCAGTGCAAATTGTGCAGAGGAAGAGCAACGATAGAATGGTCACCTCCTTATTATTTGATTCTCTCTAAAGTCTGTGTATGCCCCACCTGTGATGGTAACAGGTAAAATCCCTAACAATTCTTAAAACCTTTAGAAACCTAATGTGAATAAATGGTCACATTATAAATGCATGAATTTTTTTACACAGGGCAATGACTTTTCTAAAAACCCTTTAAACCCTAACAACCCTTAACACCCCAAGGAAGTCTTCTGTAAATAAATGGTAACATTATACATAAAAAGCATTTTAGAACATCTCATTTTAACAGATAAATTTAAGGTATTGGATTCTCGTGATGCTTTCTTTTAATATTTATTTTTTCTCTGGAAGAAAGATGAATATTGGCCACTAATATTTTGCACAAACTGTATGCGTATACGCAATTTAGTCGTGTGTGTTTTTAGCATAGCCACATGCAGACGTGGGGATATCGAGATGGACATGCCATTTCAAATCAGGGCAGGGGATTAACAGTACAACTATATTATATATAAATACTGTTGATGTTTTTGGTAGCTTCAGGAGGTAAGCCTAAAGTCAAGTCGGCCAAGAAGAGTAAATTAATAAAAGGCCGACCTCCCTTTGTGAATAGTCACCTCTCCTTGGAGGATCGCCTCTCTTGGGTGAAGAGGTACTTGAGGAGATATAAAAAGGAGATGGAAAGGGAGTTAATAGATAAAGCAAGAAACAAATATACAATAATATATCTGATCTGGAAAACTCAACATGGTATCAGAGTCAAGTTCAGTTTTACAGATGAAAATTAATAAGATAGCATCTCTTTGGGGGATTCTCTAACTGGAAATCAGAGCATAGTTTCAAAGAATGGCACCTTCGAATTGGGATTTTTCTGTCCTAATGGAACCAATAACAGATCAGCATCTGGTATGCCCAAATCTCCGACAAGAAAATTGTTTGGGTGGCTAATAGGGAAAATCCCATCAAAAACAAGCCCAACGCTTTGAAGCTATCAACGGACGGCTATCTGAAACTGTATGATTCAGAGGGAGGATCAATTTGGTCGACAAGGAAGAACCAGAAAGCTATCGCCTCGAGAGCTATGATATTGGATTCTAGTAGTTTTTTGTTATGTTGGGCATGCGCAACATTTCTGAGATTGTCTGGGAGAGTTTCTTATATCCAGGGGACACATGGTTGGCGAGAATGAAGATGTGGAAAGGAATGAAGCTAACCTCTCGGAAAAGTTCGTTGGATCCAGCACCTGGGCCTTTCTCTTCCGAAATTGATCCAGCTCCAGGCAAGACGAAGTTTTTTGCTGGTATATAATAATAATATTACGTACTAGAGCGGCGAAGAGTTTGTTGTTGACCATTTCATTGGTCTGCCAGATATGTTGAAAAAACATCATCTTTCTCGCAGAAGGAGGTGTCCCTTGGTGTAGAAGTGTAGCACAGTTATCGAAGGGATTCATCAACACCATCGAATCCCAGGTAGAGGAACTCATTTTAATGGGCTGCATGTCTTTGCAGATACTTCCCAAGGAGTTCTCCACACAACTGAATCGTCTTAAAAAAAAAAAATCCTTAATTTGAGCAGCTGTAAAAGTCTCAAGCGCCTCCCAAGAGGTTTCAACAAAATGCAATATCTGGAGGTGTTGAATTTGAGCTCCTGTGAGAAGTTAGAGGAGTTACCAGCTAAACTGAGTCGCCTCCTATCGTTGAAAGAGTTGAACCTTTCTAATTGTCATAGACTGGCGGGAAACTGTGTGGACAGTTTGAGTAAGATACAAAGCTTGGCCTATTTAGACATTCATGGCAGCCAGAAGCTGGTAGATCGATGGAATCAGTCGAACAGAGACAAAAGAATCTGCAAACTTGTAGTAATCACTGTTCACCTTGGATTGGGATCTCGTCTCTTTTCCAGTACCTTGAAGAATGACTGTTCGATTGCACAGGAGTTAAAGCGAGGTGTATACGATTTCTTCAACGGCAAATGGCTTTTTGTGGAAATCAACGGACAGTAATTTTATCCATCTAACCTTGAGGAAGGCGCTACCTTAGCAGTAATTTTTTTATCATAATTACCAGATACAAGAACTAAAAGCCCTCGAGGAAATACTGGATGAACTTCAAACTAGTTGTAAGAACCTGCAAATAGTTTAAATGTTGGAACCTGTGTGAGTGAATTGGCCAGGGAGCTTGCTAGCAGGCATTGTGTCTACGGTTGTGATAACTATGGAGCATTCATATTCTTTGAAAAAAAAAAAAACATTATGCACTGTTAAAGACTTTAATCAGAGTATCAGCTATGCTATGGTCATCAGTGATGTGCTGTACAAAGACAGTCATAGAGCCCTTTCAGAGTGGACAAGCATTACAAATGAGAGTGTAAGGCTAAGGGCCAAGACAAAAAAGGACTTCCGAAAGATCAATTATATCCACTTAAAGGAAATTATCAAGACTCCTAAGCAGCAGAGCCAAACAGAAGTGCTTCAAGCATTGTTAGTCACAAAAGAAATAAAATTCCTGATTTCCAAGGATAAAACAGGTGGAAATCATAAGTCTTGAAGGGAGATGCATTTTCCTTCTACTCTCCTGGCTCACAGATTAAACGCCTTGAAGGCAGAGGCAGTGTAATGGGCATGCATAAGAAACGCAACAGAGCTTGGGGCTACTCAATGTGGGTGAAGTAATGCAGAAAGGGGTGCCTTTGGAAGGTACTAAGACAGACTCAGGTAAGTTTGCAGTAGAACCATCTTGGAGGTGGGAATGAAGAGGCCAAGTATCTAGGGATACACAAAACAGAGTAAGTGGATCGGCAGGTGTAGGTTGAGTTGTACTCGTGGTGGAAGTGTCTTGAATATGAATGGGCGCAGGGCGATCCTATGGAGTCCTATGACACGAGGAATTGGAGTGGCTCAATGAGAAGAAGTTGTGACACTGAAAAACAGAAGTGGAAACTAGAGAAAGTATGCCTAAATGTTTGAACTCGTAGAGGAGTCACAAGTAGATCTTCTAAGAGAATTGGAGTCTGGATCAAGTGGATCAGCAAGAAATATATCTTTGACAGAGATAAGTCAAGGCAAGGATCTTGCAAGGGGCTGTGAAGTCTGGGACTCACAACTAAGAGGGAGTTTGACAAACCAACAAAGGCAACCTTGGACGAGGTCAAGCGGTTGATGCTAGTACTTGGAGCTTTAGAGGGAGTCACATCATCATGAAGATTCCTTGTTAATGCATTTTTCTCTGAGACGGAGAAATTTGAGGTGAAAGCCCTTGTTAATGCATTTTTCTCTAAGACGGAGAAATTTGAGGTGAATGCCCTTGTTAATGCATTTTTCTTTGAGACGGAGAAATTTGAGGTGAAAGCCCTTGTTAATGCATTTTTTCTCTGAGACAGAGAAATTTGAGGTGAAAGCCCTTGTCCATCTCTGAGATGGAGATGTGGTTCTTTCCACCCTCTGGGAGTAGCCATGGTGGACGTCATGTTGAGTGACTCCATGACGATATCACGTTGAGAAACTCCGTGACGAACTATTTCACAAATGGGTGTAAGCATTGTGGATGTCATGTTAAGAGACTCCATGACATGGATATCTAAAAGGATACCTCCCTAAGAGGGAGTGTTAATGTTTGTAGCTTAGGGAGGTTACAAATTTCATGGCCAAATGGTTCTAGCGCTAGAGAAAACAATACATCCATTGGCCAACTCCCTTCTTATGCACTCCAATGACAATAGTTAATGATAATAACTATTATTGATTATGGAAAACCGATTTGAGAAAGCAATCGGTCAAATAAACTAAAGATAAACAAATCGATTCCATGAAATGGCGCCTTTTGAAAGGGTAGTGACTGATGGTAAGAAAGCAACCCTTCAAGGCACATAAGGACTCAATGGAGACTTTGCTATACCTCCCTAGCTAAGAGGGAGTGTTGATGTTTTTGGTAGTTTCGGGAGGTAAGCCTAATGTCAAGTCGGCCAAGAAGAGTAAATTAATAAAAGGCCGACCTCCCTTTGTGAATAGTCACCTCTCCTTGGAGCATCGCCTCTCTTGGGTGAATAGGCACTTGAGGAGATATAAAAAGGAGATGGAAAGGGAGTTAATAGATATAGCAAGAAACAAATGTACAATAATATATCTGATCTGGAAAACTCAACAAATACAATCACCAAAAGATGCAGGTATAGGACCCCTTACTGAAGTTTCTTGGTGACCATGAGTTTTTACTTTAGATGAATGACATGGGGCTTTAGACAATGATATGTGATTTAGTATTAGGGATAATTTTATGGAATGGAAATATTCTATAAGTATCGATTAGTAAGTGAATCTAATTAGTTCAAAAAATTAAAATATAATCAATAATGATGTAGGAAAATTATGAGGAAAGTAGAATTTACTACTATAATATGTAAATATGTATATTTGGATGAATCTTACAATTTTATGTGAATTTTATTGGGCAACGTAGTGAATACTTTTCCAAATTTTTGTTAATTGGCAAATTTATATTTTGACAATTTTGTGAAAATTAAGTCAATTGGCAAAAATAGCCCATAAAAACACCCTGTTTATAATATGATGAATGTTTTATTGGATAGGATTACTGAATTGTTAAAATTTATGGGCAAAAATTCTCGTTTTTAGATTAAAATTTTTCGTGTGAAGACATAGTAGAATCTTCTTTCAGGAAAAGCTTTAATAGATTGTATGCAGTTTATCTAGAAATGCTTCAACACAACCTCTATTGTTAACGAAAACCATTGTACAATGGTTTTCTTTACAAATTGTATCTCGGTGACCCTATTTTTGTCCATTATTCTTTCTTTTTTTCTTTTTCCTTTTGGCTAAGAGAGAATGACAGGGGGTCTAATGAGATAAATGTTTCGCTGGGCTGAGTTTACCATCGTCTGAAGTTCTTTATTGCAAAAAATACGAAAGCATCTAATGTTAACAGAAATTATTGGCCAGTGATTTTCCATACAAATCGAATCAGGTGTCCATATTCTTACTCTATGTATTATGAGTGTTTTGTTGAGCAAGGTTCAATATTTTCTAAATTGCAAAGCAATGAAGAAAAA
Organism: Cunninghamia lanceolata; assembly: GCA_027924645.1. Lineage (NCBI taxonomy): Eukaryota > Viridiplantae > Streptophyta > Pinopsida > Cupressales > Cupressaceae > Cunninghamia > Cunninghamia lanceolata. The sequence continues at coordinate 269,763 of BSBN01001616.1, read as the reverse complement.
ATTTCCCATGTTAATAGTAATTATTGGGCAGTCATTTTCCCTACAATTTATATCACGATGACTTTTTTTTCTCTTTTTTGCCACAGAAGACTGATAGGGGGTTTGATATGATGACTGCCTTTTTAGGTAGGGTTAAGCTTTTTCTGAACTACGAAAGATAAAAAGAAAGCTTATGTCAATAGAAATATTGGCCAATGGTTTTCCCCCTACTACCATTCTATTTCCATGGCAACTCGTGTTGCAAAATTGCAAGTTTATTTCAATCACACAAATTTAAAACATAAAAAGGGGAACAAAACGAGTTAAATTATAAATTCCTGATAACATTGGAATACCGAAACCCTAGAAATGCTTATGCAAATTATAAATCAAAAATTTGAGTCTTGTACTGAATAGGAATTTATAGGAAAAGAGCATAAAACTCACTGCCGAAGGTATCGTTGGCCATCCAGAGGAAGGTGATTCCATCGGCCCTGAGAATGTGGTAGATGTGGCGATCCTGAGAAAAACAGAGGTGATTTTCTCTCTGCGGAGGAGGAAGCGGTAGCTTCTCCATTATTATGGTTTTGATCTTGATTCCCCCATCCATTCGTTCATCCGTAGCAGAGACAGGCCCAACAATAGAATCCATGGCCCTAGCCACTTCTTCAAATCGTTGCTGAGAAAGAGGAGGATAATATATTTTCAGCAGTTGGCTCATACGGATGACGTCCCTTAACTGCATAATTATTTTTGATTACGCAGTTAAGGGACGTCATCCGTATGAGCCAACTCATTGTCTGCCATTGCATTTCTCTACAGTATTCCTTGACTTGAGGTCTTATAACATTCGAATCAATGACTTAAGGGATTTCCCCACCATATGGTATTTGAGGTCTTTTCCTTTCCCCATGCGATTTCACAAACATGTCTCGATCTGTCGTGATTTCAGCAAGATGAACCAGGCCCTCTTCTTTTTTTTTTAATTGTTTCTAATTTTTCAGGATGCTCAACCGGGGCCCCGCCGCTTGGCTTTTTGGTTTATTCATGTTCCTAATCTTATCTCAAAACCACATTTGACTAGTCATATTATTGTAATGGAAAACATACTTTCCTCTTGTAACCAAGTGCAATCAATAAAAATATTGATTAATTAATGATAGATATCTATAAATAAAGGGAATGATATTTGCAAAATTAAATGTGAGGGATATTATTTAGTTCTGGGAATTATGATGAAGAAATAGCCCTAATACTAAGTAGAATTTGATCGCATCAACATTGTAAATAGACGCTCTTTATCTGGAAAATGCCTTGAGATCATAAGTCACCAAATTTCTTGTTGGTTGAACCCTCAAAGTGTAGGACTCCTAGTCTAGAAAATGCCTCAATATCAAAGTAATCACCAAATTTCTTACAGGTTAAATCTATATTATACAAGACTAATCTTGCACTCTATAGAAATGTCCTAATGCATGGAAGTGCTTTGAAACTCATGGGATTGACCCTATTGATTATAGATTGCAAAAATGGTATCACCCAAAACTCGGATATTTGTTGATCTATAAGGATTGGCAATATTAGGGGCATCGGCCAAGGGAACCCTCTCTCTATATGCATCTTCATTCTTCTAGAGGAGACCCTGGGCAAGAGTTTCGAGGTGGCTAATGCCAAGGGCAACCTAAATGATCTTCTTATTACCCCAACATTAGGTTGCTAACTCACCAACAATTTGTTGATGACACTCTCATCCTTGGTGAGGCCACTATCCAAGAAACAAAGATATTTAAAAGTCTTCTAGAGGACTATGCAAATGTATCTACTTAAAGCATCAATATAGGAAAAAACTCCATCTTCTTCATCAACTCCCCTATGGTGTGGCAACATAGAATCTCTTCCATTCTAGGTTGTCAAATCCAAGAGTTTCCCTCCTAATTAGGCATGCCCCTCTTCAAGGGAAAAATGGAAAATGCCAACTAGAACAACCTTTTGAACAAATTTCAATGTAAAATGGTTGGTTGGAAAGTTTGTCTTTTCTCCCAAGTAGGTAAACTTCAATTGTTCAAAAGTTCTCTCCAAAGCCTCCCAATCCATCTTGTGTCTCTCTTCAAAGTCATAGGAAAGGTGCTTGTAAGAATGGATCAAATTCAAAAAAGATTCCTTTGGTCAGGTACAAAATAAAGAACTGGATTCCTCTAGTGACCTAGGATAAAGCTATTCTCCCCAAATATTTCAAGGTCTTTGGCCTTAGGAAGATCAAGGGCATGAATAAATCCCTCCTAGCAAAAACAAGTTGGAGACTCTTGATTGTCAACACCCTCTATAAATTGGCATCATCTTGACTACATGGATGATAACCTATTTCTCACTCTCAATGCTCCCCCCATGGTTCCTCCTTCTAGAACAATATGGCCAAATGCAAAAAAACCTTCTAAACAAAGGATGTACATAGAGAATTGGGGATGGCAGTAAAGCCCTCTTTTAATATGATGTCAAGATTTTCAATCCATCTTTAAGCTATTTAGAACCTTGGCACTTTATCGTTCCTTTCTTCAAAGCCTCCCTTGGGGATAGAGTTAAAAACTGTTGAGTTACTAGTGATTGTGGTACCTCTTGGAGGGCCTTGGTCCTAGAAAACCTAAGACATGAAATCCTCTCTAGCCTCCTAACTCTCAATTAGAATCTAAAAATCACCACATCATTCACTTCCTAACTAAGATGAGCTTTTTTGGTTTGCTTTTGTTGATGGCTCCTATAGTCTTAATTTTGGGTATCTTGTTATCCTTGATCCCCCTAACCTTGGCTTCCCTTAGTCCAGCATCTAGAATAAATACCTCACCCCAAAGAGCAATCTTTTCTTTTGGCTTCCCTCCTAGATCAAAATTCTCAACATTGACAACTTGATGAATTCTCGTATCCCCATTCCTAAACAATGTATTCTCTGAAAATTAGTTGAAGAATATGTTCACCATCTTTTCTTAGATGGCCCCTTTTCCTCAAGACTCCTTGACCTGATCCTCTCCAAGTTCCTCCTTCCTTGGGTTAGGCCTTCTTCCCTTTCATTCTTGATTTTGCAATGGGAGACCCCCTTCCTCTCCTCCCCATTCAAGAAACTATGTAAACTCTCTCTTCCCCACCTCCTCTAGGAGATTTGGAAAGAGAGGAATCTCAGATAATTCAAGATAATGCAAGAAACATTCAAAGAATGGGAGCTACAATAATTGAAGCTATGAAGGAGAACTTTCTAAGCTCCTCCAAGAATGACAATTTGCAAGTTCCTAAATCAAAGGATTGTCTTATGGGTTTCACCATCATGAAAATTTTGATCACCATCAAGCCTAACAATGATCTGGTTAGGTGGATCCATCCCCCCATGACTAGATAAAGCTCAACTTTGATGGTTCCTCAAAAGGGAATCTTAGAGCTATTAGAGGAGGAGAAGCAATAAGGAACAATGCTAGAACCCTAGTGGTAGCTTATGATCGATCAATGGGAATTCAAACCAACCATTATGCCAAGGCTTGTGATGCTCTCTAGGGAATCTAATTGCCATCCAAACTTCACATCAAATTCATCATCATTGAGGGATATTCTCTAAACATTATTAACTACCTTAAGGAGCAATGGACACCTAGTTGGACCATCAAAAACATTATGGATGATACCAAGATGCTCATGCAAAATTGTGAAAATTTTAAATATCACCCATTCTTATCGGAAGGGTAATTGTTATGCTAACTAGTTTGCGAACTTGGGTGTGACTAGTGATAGCTTTACTGGATGTTGACCAGCACAACTGAGATCCCTTATCCCATCATTTTTCTCCTTAATCATGATGCCTCTTTTACACATAAATAATTGTGTATTCTACCAATGAATTTTCTAGTATAGTTTCATTATCTTTTGTGGATATCTCACCACTTTGGACAATGATGCAACTCACTCCTCATCCTCTCTTCCATTTGGAATCTAGTTTTGTCAAAGTCATCCTCATACCCATAATCTCCCTCTTGCATGTGTTGTTCTATCCTTTCACTTCCATCATTCTCTTGTCTCCTTCTTGCCTCTTTCATATACACTAGCTCATGGATTTTTCCACTCTCGTCTTTGCATTCCTCCTTGTTTCTTTCTAGTAAGCTCAACTCTCTTTATCTCACTTTGACCATGGATGCTGACCATATTTTCCTTGAACCATCCTCCTGCAAAGTGCTAAAAGGTGTAAACATCTGGAACATTCTTAAGTGGGGAGGCTTAAATTGTTACATTGAGACAATTAAATCTAGTGACTCTAGCCTCTCAATTGACTTTGATAGAGCATGGAAAGATAGGGTTGCCTCCATGAGAGGCATCATCATCAAAATTATAAAAGAAATTATTGTTGTTGTCTCTAGAATGCCTACCAACAAACTGAACCTCTTCAAGAATTGAAGGAGAAAGAAGGAAGATCTTGACGCCTTATACAAGGGTAATCAGCACATTCATGAGCTTCAAGATGGAATCTTGCATAGCTCCCTTCTTCCTCCATGGGACAAGATTTTCCTACCCATCATGAAGTATGTCATCTTAGAACTAGTAGATATAGGAAGCTCAAAAAAATTCAAGACAATGCAAGAAACATTCAAAGAATAGCCCGAGCTACAATCATTAAAGTTATAAAGGAGAACTTTCTAAGATCCTCGAAGAATGACAATTTGCAAGTTCCTAAATCAAAGGAAGGTGTTATCCTAAATTGGGGCTTGGGTTTCTTCATCACGAAAATTATGATCACCATCAAGCCTAATAGTGATCTGGTTATGTGGATCCATCCCCCATGACTACTTAAAGCTCAACTTTGATGGTTCCTCAAAATGGAATCCTAGAGCTATTAGAGGAGAAGTAATAAGGAATAATGCTAGAACCATGGTTGTAGCTTATGCTCAGTTGACGGGAATTCAAACCAACCATTATATCAAGGCTTGTGCTGCTCTCCAGGGAATCTAATTACCATCCAAACTTCACATCAAATTCCTCGTCATCAAGGGAGATTCTCTAAACATTTATAACTACCTTAAGGAGCAACTAACACCTAGTTGGGCCATCAAAATCATTATGGATGATACCAAGATGCTCATGCAAAATTGTAATATCACCCATTCTTATCAGAAGGGTAACTATTATACTGACTAGTTTACCAACTTGGGTGTGACCAGTGATAACTTTACTATGTTGACTAGCCCAACTGAGATCCCCTATCCCATCATTTTTCTTAGTAATAATGATGCTTCTTTCACACATAACTAACTACCTATTCTACCAATGGATGTCCAATTATAGCTTCATTATCTTGTGTGGATTTTCCACCCCTTTAAATATCGATGCAACCCACTCTTCATCCTCTCCTCCCTTTGGAATCTAGTTTTGTCAAAGTCATCCTCATACCCATAATCGCCCACCTGTGTGTGTTGTTCTAGTTTTTCACTTCCATCATTTCTCTTGCCACCTTCTTGCATCTCTCATATACACTAGTTCATAGCTTTTTCCATTCTCTTCTCTTCATTCCTTATTGTTTCTCTCTAGTAAGCTTAGCTCTCTTTCTCTCATTTTGACCATGGATGCTGACCATATTTTCCTTGAACCATCCTCTTGCAAAGTGCTAAAAATTTGAAAGTGCTAAAAAAGTGCAAACATTTGGAACATCCTTAAGTGGGGAAGCTTAAACCACTACATTGAGAGGATTAAAGGTAGTGACTCTAGCCTCTCAATTGACTTTCCTAGAGCATGGAAAGATAGGGTTGCCTCCATAAGGGGCATCATCATAAAAAATTTAGAAGAAAGTATTGTTGTTGTCTCTAGAATGCCGACCAAGATCTAAAACTCTTCAAGAATTGAAGGAGAAAGAAGGAAGAGCTTGATGCCTTCTACAAGGGTAATAAGCACTTTTATGAGCTTCAAGATGGAATCATGCATACCTTCCTTCCTCCTCCATGGGACAAGGTTTGTCTACCCATCATGAAGTACATCACTTTAGAACTAGTAGATATAGGAAGCTCTTCTCTTACCATTTTTCTTTTCGCAATCACGTATGCCATAAAAATATTAAGTGAGCATTCTATTTTTTTGTTAATGTCCCTTGAATCCACTATCTTTGAGTACCAAGATGGAAACATTGACATGCCCATCCACTACGCCCTCAGCTTCTTTCTTTTCTAATCACTTTTTATGTACCTATTAATATACACACATACATAAGGGTTGAGAAAGAACTTCATTATTCTATTATGAATGGTTGAGTTTTTATGTAATAATGAAGAACATTATTGTGCTTGGTTTCTTATCTAAAAGGTTTTCCCAAGTAAAATATTGTGCATTGTGTATTTACTTTCTTTTTATTTTGTTATTATTTCATATTCTATATGTATTACTTCTATTGTACAAGTTTATCTAACTTCTTTTTCTTAAGAACCATCAAACCCCAACTTATAAGTAAACTATCTTAACCTATCAAGTAGCAACTTTTATATGCACACAAATTTATGGTTGACGTATTTTTTGTTTAATATCTTCCTCATAATTGTTGTGAATGATAAAAAAATCAAAACTGAATTTAATAGTAACAACCTCTTAAAATGATAAGGAATTTGTAGAGAAACAATGGCCACCAAACCATAAACAACAAATACTAGGACATTATGATTGATGTGTGAACAAATCAAGGTTGGATGGTCTCATTACGAACACTTTAAATGAGAAATTTTAAATAAGAAATATTTACATTTCACCATTCAACTAGGTGAAATTTAAATAAGAAAAATATTTTTTCGCTATTTAATCAAGCACTTGATATTACATTGTACTAAATAAGTCTATGAAACAACCATTCATAACATGGACATTCAAATTGTAACCGATAGCATGAAAATATATCCACACAAATGAAGGGAGAGCTCGATGCCTTCTACAAGCATAATGAGCACATTCATGAGCTTTAAGATGAAATCATATGTACCTTTGTTCCTCCTCCATGGGATGAGGTTTGTCTATCCATCATGAAGTATATCACCTTAGAACTAGTAGATACAATAAGCTCTTCTCTTTCCATTTCTCTTTTCTCAATCACTTCCACCATAGTAGGATTAAATGAGCATTCCATATTTATATTAATGTGTTGACTCTATTGTCTTTGAGTACTAAGACAAAAAAATTGGCATGCCCATCCACTGGGCTCTTAAATGGCCAACCCCAAATCCCTAGGCCCAAAACCCTCTAAACCATCAAGTGGCTCAAAGGCCCTTCCCTGAGCCATAACCCCTTCCTCAAAAGACCCTTCAAACTAGCCAAATTTGTTTGTTGGTAACCCTAAGCTCAAAGGTAAGTCTATTGTGATTGTTGATAGCCCCAAAAAACATGTTACTTAAGGTGTTATTGTGTGCTCTATTCCCACCCCTAACTCCCCCTATCCCCATCTCCACCCCTCCCTAGGTTTTTTCCCCTTCTTGACACCTCACCAAATCCCCCTCTAGGAATTTGGAATCTTTCAAATAGGCCATCCTCTCAAAGTGTGATATTATCAAAGGCCTAATTATAGAGAATGGAAAGATTAATGATGACCTTCATTTGCATGTATAAATTGATCAAGTTAGGAGTGATATTGAATCATGGAGCCAGAACATCACTCCCTTAGTCCATGTCAAAATCAAAGAGTATGTTGCAAGCCTAGAACCTAGAGTGGATAAGTTGGAGCATATGGTTCAAGTTATGGTAGTCTCCCTATTGCAAGTATGTGCTAATCAATGTTGTCATTGATGTTAACATATCTATGTTGTCATTGGTGTCAACTATGCTCTTGTTTTGATGCTTTATTGTAATGAGTTAGATGCTTTGCATTTGTCTATGAAAGAGTTGAATATATTGAGTAAGTAATTATGATATTGAGGATATTGAGAAAATTTGCTTCTCTAGTGGAAACAGTGCATTGCAGTAAAAATAGTGTGTTGCAGAGTATCTTTGTCTATAGAAGAAAAATCCAACAGATTACTCCACATTTCCTGTATAATGAATATCTTTGTCTATGGATTGGAATTGATTTAGAGGCATGTCTGAAGATTCTATATTCTAATATTGAGCCCCCGGTATGAAGATCCGAGAGAGCTTTGTTCATTAGAGTGAAAACTACTTTTTCTATATATTTGATGGTGACAGGGAGAAAGTAATTTACTCCGCAATATTCCTCTGCATTAAAGTTTTATGATCTGATGTTCTAGAGTTCAATTTGGGATGATATTATGTGCCTTCAATTCAAATGGTTCATGATTTGGTGATCCGCAAGTGATCTTTTCTTTATGACAGTGGCTGACAGTGTTGTTCAAGTGCTCTGATTTGAAGAATCTTATGAATCAAGTGATCAGAGGTGGTGCGTGTTGACTTTTTCCCAGACTGGATGCTTATTCCCAGATTTCCCTACAAGGTAGCCATCAGTGATCAACAGGATCTCTGGGCCAGGGGGTCAACAGTGTAGGAGATAGACTCTATATTTTATCTCCTCTTCTTCTTCAGGCTCTGCAAGACCTAGGGGGGTATTCCCTACTCAACATCCATGAAGATATGCATACAAGGCTGGGATGCTGACAGAAAGCAGATAGTCCTCTTGTAAGTAGACCAAAACTGAATGATAAGAGCAAAGGGGCTAGCTTTGGGCCTATTAGCAGTTGTAGACAGAGGACTGAGGTTCCTAAAACTAACTCTAATGTCCTAGTGTTGGTTTTAGATTTTGATTTGGAGTTTAAGTGTGGATGCAAAGCTGGATATGGTTATAACACAAGACAAAGCATGATTGGTGCCTATCCAGGGCCTGGAGTCAGTAGACATACACCTGTGAATGATCAGCATGAACAGCTAAAACTGGATTTCTAGGGGATATATGTGATACCTGCCTTACAGGCATCTCCCAATACAGAGTGTTAGGTTATCTCTACTTATGGTATCCCTACTGCAGTATACTCTTCCCAATGTTCAACCTGAAAACAGTTTAATCTACCCCTTGAGTAGAAGTTAAAAGATCAGACAGTCAACATAGGAATTCTATGCTCTAGAATCTAAACATTACCAAACATCCAGATTCAGAAGAAGAATACATGCAATACTGGAGACAGAATTAACACAACACATGCCAAACAGCATTTCTCATATAAGTTTAATCATGAAATCAGTGGGTTCATGCCAAAAACAAACAACAAGAGATACATAAACTCACAGGTAAGCTGTACAGAGCAACCAGATCAGCTTGTTATGCATTACAGAGCCAAAATCATCAACTTTCAACAACCCTTCAAATGAGCAAGACCACCTGCTTATAACAGCCAGGTAGGTGCTCAGCAATTAATTACAATGTTGACCAAAATTTCGCCAGATACACAGTATCAGGAAAATGGCGCTCAAACACAACCAGATTGGCGCCCAAACTTGAATGCAGCAGGTAGGGGAGGAGACAGGAAGATTTCTCGAGCCCTGCGCCACTATCCGCTGATTGACACCTCCAGTCGGGTACAGGATCCACCCACGCCATCGCCCATACCTCTGCAACAATCGCCATTAATGGCGCACCAACCCGCGGCCTTGGGAAGAACATCATACAGACTATCGCAAGCATTTCCCGTCGAGATTCATCATCATGATATTTGAAAATGCAGGATATCAATATCCCACATGCACCCCGCGATGACCTCAATAACACTTTATATACTAGGTCATGAGCATATATCATGTCAGTGCTTTTGCTCCTGACGACACTAGTATATAACCTCATCATCATCATCCTCCAGCAGCATGATATCCTGTTGTTCGAAATATCACCCTGACGTCATCATGATATTTGAAATATACCCTTCATGATAATCGGCACAACCTGATCCATCGGAGGAACATCCTCCTGCTGAGCTTATAACAAAAGTCTGGCCGATGAACATCCTGATGACGTCATCATCATATACTGCTGACGTCATCATCATATCTGCCTACTGCGCACCTCCTCATATCCGGATGACATCATCATCATGTTTGCAAATATCAGGAGGTCTCTTCAAGATGATCAGTTGTTAGAAATATGACCCCCGCGGACCTTGATGACGTCATCATCATATTAACATCATCATGATATTCGGAAGACAACCGGATATTTGGAAATATCCTCCTGACGTTCAAACATCAGGCTGCACTGTAGCTCCTCTGTAAGATCGGGGCGATAACTGAATATGATGATGATGCTTGAAAAGATCACCCCCAGTAGATAATGCGCGAAGCCAACAGGCGGATATCTCCTTGATATCAGCATCATCATGATGCTCGAACAAACACATATCCGGGTGATATGAAAATATCACCCCCTCCTTCGGAAATATCATGATGCAGATAGGCAGAGAAACAAATATCACCCTGATATAAGGATGATGTCAGCATCATCAGGATGTCAAAACAACGAACAAGAAGTGATACAACATCATCAGGATGATATTGACTAAGATCATCCTGACGTTCACAATATGATGACCCTAGTGAATATCGGGTCGCACTTAGAACTCTTCGACAACATCATCAGGATGATATTAACCAAGATCACCCGATGATAAAATATCACCTCGGCGAAATATCATGAAGGCAGAAAATATGATGACCTCCGCAAGCAGCAGGATGATAACTGGAAATATCATGATGATGACGACCCTTAGGAAAACAAGTCAGGTCGACAACTTAGAGAATAACCCCTTCAAGATATCGGGGCAACATCGTCATCATGTTTGAGCAAGGTGATATTCGGAAGATCACCGGATACTTGAAAAATCACCCCCGCAAGCAACTGAGGGCGCACTGTAGCTCACCAGTATCATCAGGATAATAAGCAAACATCACCCGACAGTTGAAATATGATGATGACGATGAGAAAAACAAGTCGACGAAGAACATGCTGATGAAGATCATCATCGAAGACAAGATGATGATGACGACCTCCTCCTCAGAAAAATATGATGCTACAGCTGAAAAACGCTGAGGAGGTCCAACACTTAGAAAAATTGGGCAAGAAGATGAAGGCTTCAGATGAAGAAACCTCCCGATCATGACAAATCAACCCCAGGTCAAAATAAGTGCTAACAGTGCGGATGTTCCTGATGATTATATTGTGCTTGTGGATGTCTCCTGATCATTTTACTATCTTTTGATTAGTCCACAGAGAGTAATTTGGATCGAGGAAGAAGATTGTTCCTAGAAGACTTAGTGTTAACACCAGTCTTGGCCGACTTGGTTGTTCTCACTACTTGCGGAGATACATTAAAGATTGTGGAAGCATGTCATTGTGTGGAAGATTGCATTTGAGTCCCAACTAAGCCATGGCATGATCCACATACATCTTTACATCTTTTCCTTACCTAATTTTGTATTAGGAGCAGACCTATTTCATGTATGTTTGTAATGCCAACCTTGGAGATTGTTCCAACGGTTGATGAATGTAATGACAGCCTTGATGTTCATTCCAAGGTTGATGAACTGTATAAATATTTGTAATCAAATCATGAAAATAAATAAAAGTGTAGAAAATGAATATATAGCAGAGTGTGAGTGAAGAAGGTAGAGCAGAGAAGATTTATTGTGCTTCAATGGAATTAAACTCTAGAATGGAGTAGATGCTACTACCTTAGTTCACCAATTTGGTAGTGAGCCACCCTCTAGTAATGAGCCTCTTTTAAGCAGTGAGCTCTGGGTAGTGAGCCCTAAGGTAGTGAGCCTCTAATTTTTAGTATTGCTATAACTAATTTATTCTTGTGGGCTAACACCCACCATGGTTTTTCCCTTAACAGGGTTTTCCAAGTAAAAATCTGGTGTCTTATGTGTTGAATGTGTTATTGTGTCGAGTTTCTTATTTCATGCTTTCGTGATTAAATCTTTATAACAGTATTTGAGCATTTGATGAGTTGACATTCATAAAGTGGTTGAAGTTTTGGGACAACTAATTCACCCCCCCAGTTGTCTAGTGTATTTCAACAATTGGTATCAGAGCAAGGTTCCTCGGAAGAAAGCCTAATAGCTTGAGGTAGATCCAGAATGTCTTTCAAGAAAGAAGCTCCATAGTTTGATGGAACCAATTATGCTATCTGGAAGGTGTGAATGAAAAGCCATCTCCTCTATCTGGGTTATAGAGTGTGGAAAATAATAGAGACAAAATACACCTTGCCTCATAATGGTCTAACGACTAAAGATGAAATCAAAGAATATGAGCTAAATATAAAAGCTAGAGATGCTCTGTTAAGTGCTCTCTCTAATTCCAAATTGGTAAAGGTCATGGATCTGGAAACTGCTCATGAAGTCTGGGAAAAGATGGAAAATCTTTATGAGGGAGATGAATCAATAAAGAGTGCCAAATTGTAGGGTCTGAAAGCAAAATATGAAGGTTTGAAGATGAAAACATAACAACATACATGCAAAAGGTTGATGAAATTGTCAATGGAATCAAAAGTATGGGAGGAACTATTGATGAAAATGAAGTGATGAAAAATCTTAGGTCATTGCCTAAATCCTACAGTCACAAGATAGCTGCAATTGAAAAGATAATGACTGTGAAAAAGGTAACTAAGGACTAGTTGCTTGGAAAGCTTACAACCTTTGAGATGAGAGAATTCAATGATGCTCTGCCGAAGTTTGAGACTGCTTTCAAAGCCAGCACTTCAAAGAAGATCTCTAGAGCCGAGAACTACAATGTGGAGTCTGATGATGAGCTTGATGAAATTAAAGCCAACTTTGTTGACAGATTGCAAAGAGGTTCCAGTAAGTACAAAGGCAAACTACCTTTTAAATGTTTTTCTTGTGGTAAAGTTGGTCACTATGCTTCTAGGTGTTCGAAAAGAATTAAAAGAGGCAGAAAGAAATTTGAAAGCAAACTTAGGGTCTTAAAGAAATGTTATATTGTCAAAGATGATGAAGGTGTAATAGATGATGAATCTGATAATGCTAGTACTAGTGCAAATGGGTGCTTGTTTATTGCAATCAAAGAAGAACCTATGTCTACCAATCCTGCTAGTTGTGAGAAGGAAGAAAAACCAGTGAAAGAAAGTGCTTTGGCTATTCAGGTTGAGAAAGATAAGGATGAATGGATTATTGACATTGGATGTTCACATCACATGTCCAGTGACAAAAGTAAGTTTGTGAGTCTAGAAAAATATGATGGAGGATTGGTTAGGTTTGGAGATAATGTAGCTGGTAAGATTTGTGGAAAAGGATCTATTTCTTTTGATGGCAAGCACAACACTGACAATGTTCTATATGTAAAGGGTTTAAAGCATAATCTTTTGAGTGTTGGTCAGATGTGTGACAAAGGCTATGATCTGAGATTCAAAGATAATGGCTGCAAGATCATGGAAAGCTCTGGAACAGTGATTGCTACTGGTAAGAAGACAAGAAGTAACATATATCAATTAAGAGGAACTAATGACTATTGTTTATTGGCTCAAACAAATGAAAGTTGGTTGTGGCATAGAAGGATGTGTCATATCAATTTTGATAATTTGGCGAAGATAAGTTCAATTCAGGCTGTGAGAGATTTATCTAAGCTTGTGAAACCTGACAATACCATTTGCAAGAAATGTCAGTTGGGGAAGCAGACAAGAACAAGTTTCAAGAGCAAAGAACAATTCTCTACTAGTTTGTTGGATCTAGTGCATACAAATTTGTGTGGTCCTACAAGGGTAAGAAGTCTACAAGGAGATAGGTACTTCATGTTGCTTATTGATGATTAGTCTAGAATGACTTGGGTCACTTTTCTAAGAGAAAAATAAGAAGCCCTAGAAAAGTTCAAATCCTTCAAGGCAATGGTTGAGAATGAGATAGAACTGAAAATTAAATGCTTAAGCTCTGATAGAGGAGGAGAGTTCATGTAACACCCAATTCTAAATTTACCCTAAAAACTAAGTTTTTAACCAAGGGTAATATATATATATTGAAATTTAAAACAGAAAAGTAATTACTCTAAACAAGTAATTCATCCATCGACTTAACAATGATCATGAATATATATTCGTAAAGCAAAAGAAAATAATCAACCAAAACATTTAAATAATATGTTGTTAATAATTACTTAAAACAAATTCAAATTGGGAACTTACCAATGTCACCACATCTCGATTGTCGACCATCCAAATTCAAGTCTCAGCATTCCTCAAAAATTAAGAAGAGAATGTATCTTCAAGGAGCTTAACCACCAACCACAAACCGTCGGTCTCCCGCACTCCTTCCTAACCAAAAGTGGCCCTACCCTACTGAAGAGGATAGACTTAGGATAACCAATGGTGTTTGCCATCTGAGCTTTGGTGTTGTGACCTACGTGACTTGTTATCATGCAATCCCCTAGATACCCTCTAGTCATGCATGACCTCTCCACAAGCTACACTATCCAGTCACAGTGAAATTTAATGCACTTGAGGATCATGCATTACCTTGGCCAAAGGATTTGAATTTAATTAGCATTGTATCAACGCATGAATTAAGTTGACCCACCCCACTCGACTCAAATTAATTGCAATCCTACAGTTATCTATTTGTAAGTTCTATATAACAACCTTGATAACCTCAAGGTGTTAGAATTTCATCATGCATTAGATGGCACTAAGATTTACTCTTCCTCTAAACTCATGGAAACCTCTCCGTCTTCACGATATAAGAATGGGTTCATAGCACATTGATCATTCAGATAATGTTTTGCATTGTTACACGATCTCTAAGTTTAGTCCATTGTTTAAACTATCCACTCTTGAGTAAACACTAAACCCAACTTTGTCATTTTCAGAAGAGATTACTATAAATCAATTTACAGAACATACCTATTCAAAGTCCCTAAGTTTAAAATTAAACATTCTTAGGAATCTTCTTCGACTGTCGATTCTTCAACATAACTTTATCTTTGTCGATTTGGAAGGCTTCTCTAAAAGACAAATCAAGAATACAATGTTCGAAAACCCTACGTTAAAACTCACAACGTACTACTTCGACGTGTCGAAATCTTTGACATAGCATAAACTTGTCGAACTATTCATTGGATAGCCTTGACATAATATTTCTTCTAACAAAATAGATTGCATGTAAGTCTAAACATGAGACTTGACAAGAGACTCATTACTTGTTTGTAAAAAAAACTTCATAATATTGATTGGATTAACAATAAGGTCTTTTATTGAAAGAAAAAAAAGTTAAAATACTTCAATAGCTCATGTATTTCCTTCAAAGCATATAATCTAAATCTTGATATTATTATCAGCTGGTTAACAACTTTGCCATGGTCAATCCAACTAGTTTTAACTCTGAAAAAGAGGATGATGGTATCGACTTGCATGTTAAGTCGTACACCTCTCACTAATATCAATCCTCCGTCGATGGTTGACAAAAAAAAGTTTTTCACTCTAATATTTACTATCCTTTAGGGCCACAGATTTGTATCTGACTGTCGATAGAGATCTTATTCTCTGTCGACAAGTGTTTTTGTTCTTACAGCTTGTATGGGCTGTGAGACATTTTGAACCATCTCCTACACAGATTGCACCCTATGTTAACTACAACCTTCGAAATCAAAACCATAGGCTTCTCAATCATTCTCGACCTACATCAAAACATACTATAAACTATGCTTTTTGCACTCTTGGTGTGGCGTAGTGTAGGATAGCAAATTTACACAGTGCTTTCATTTTTAATGAAGACAAACTTCACACATATTATAGTTATAAAATAACACTTTGCATTTTCAAATACATTCAATGATCCATCGCAAAAGCTTGTAAAGGTATGACTCATAACAAGGAACTTAAACTGCGCAGTGAAAGAGAATGAAAACCTGTTGATAGTCTCTAGTGTTCGTTGACAATCTATCCAGACACTAGCAATTTTCTCAGCTGATTATCCTCGCAGCTCCTTCCACAGTCACATTTTTCTCCTCCTCCTGTATTGCCTCTCAAAACTAACTCAAACTCCCTTTATCACCCGCTCACTGAAAAGGTGTGTAACGGACTCCCCACTCCTGACCATGCTTATCAAGAAGGGAATCTTTCCCGGCATGCAAACACGACTCCCTCCTTATGCGACCACTCTCCAAGATGGAGCTTCCACAAGGTGAGGTGGCAGTTGGTAAACTTAACAACCCATCCACTACACAAGAAATAAGGCTTCATTACCACATAATTTGCAACTACACCAAAAAGTGAAGTTCTAACTCTTGCAGGGTGGCAGACTATAGTTGAATAAAATGTTCCTCTACTCAAAGCCAATCATGAGAATAAACGAATGCCAACATAGTAATAAAGGTTAGACCAATGAAAACTTGAGGTCTTAAGCTAGAAGGCAAAAAGACTTATTCAAAATGGAAGACATCATAAAATAAAGACTTGAATGAACTCTAACTATTGCTCGATTACTAACATCATAAAAAAATAAAGAAGTACCTCACTGACTACTTAAATATAACTTACATTATTTAGTATATTCCTTTATAATTCGACCAAAGTTATTACATACCATGGTCTTTAATTCAACGCCCGTCGAATTTCGCAAAGAGGTGTTTACGACATATGCTTGAAGCATTTTATGATAATAACAACAAATTGGGCGTAAACATAGAACAAGACTTGAGATCGACTTACGCACAAATTTGACTCTTGCGCCGATCAACAACAAGACGTGACTTACAACTCAACCATAAGTAAATACATATATTTACATATAATCAATATATCAGTCATTCCTATTAGACGACACATTTTAGAGTAGTACGAAACTAATGTCGATTTCCCATACTCTAAACAACAACTTACAACAGGAGAAAGACCTATTCTTCAGACGTTGATATCTCGACTATAATTGACTTAGCCCGTATTTAAGGCATCAAGGTTTATCTACCTGATATGCATTTTTAGTGGCAAACACCCATGGTTATTCAAGAGTCTATTCTCTCTCTCTCTCTCAAAGATACTTTCTCTTCTTCTTTCTTCTTGGCGAACATATTCCATCTATTCCTACAATGACAATCTCACATACAATTTTGTGGTCAAAGCACCAATATTCTAATCAATGCACAATATATCAAATCATTTCATTTTCATAACAAAAAGACATTCCAATTCATAACATCATATTGATCATAATCAAATAGATTCCATAATTTCATAAAATTAACTTTCTCTATCTACATCATCAATTCATATGATGTTAATAACATATCCACATAATTGTACTATTCAAGAGAAAGTAAATAGTAATATTGAATCCAAAAAGGGGATGTAACATATCTTTCCCCTATAGAATCATCGTCCCAAGTGGCGCTATCCTCGCCATATTGGTCCCACTGAATTTTGCATTGTAAAATATCTTGATTACGTAAATGAAGTTTACGCATTTTAAGCACCTTGAGTGGCTTGATCACAACCACCCATGGTTCTTGTATTTGTAAAGAATTCCATCTAATAATGTGGTCATTACCTACAAAATATTTCTTTAGGTATGAAACATGAAAAACATTATGCATTTTGGACAAGACTGGAGGTAGAGCAACTTTGTAGGCCACTAGATTGATAATCTCAAGAACTTCAAAAGGTCCGACATATCAAGGAGCCAACTTTGATGATTTACCAAATTTGATTGAGCTTTTATGGGGTTTCACTCGCAAAAGAACTTTCTCACCTACAGAGAAATGTCTAGGCACCTGTTTGCGATCTGCATAACTTTTTTGCCTGTCATTGGCTTCTGCCAACCTCTTCCTAATCATTTTCACTTTTTCTTCCATATCCACAAGCATTTTAGGTCCAATGCTTATCCTAGCTTATAGGAGTTATGCATTTCCTTCCATATAATGCTTCAAATGGTGCCATCTTCATGGCAGAATGATAGGAATTGTTATAGGCAAATTCAACAAGAGGTAAATATTCCTCCCATCTATATTGCTGATCCATGCAATACATTCTTAAAAGATCTTCTAAGACCTGATTAACCCTTTCTATTTGTCCATCAGTTTCAGGTTGATAAGCGATGCTCACATTGAGTTTAGTCCCTAATGCAGAAAATAAAGTTTGCCAAAACTGAGAGGTTATCCGAGCATCTCTATCAGATATAATCTTTTCAGGTACCCCATGCAATCTGAATATTTCTTGCACAAATTTTTGAGCCAAAATATGATCTCCATCTGTGAAATTTCCTGGTATGAAATGTGCTAATTTGGTTAGGTTATCTACAACAACCAATATTGCATCATGCCTATTCTTAGACATTGGTAACCCCTGAACAAAATCCATACTAACAACCTGCCATTTCCATTCTGGAATATCATGCGGGTATAACAATCTAGCAGGATGTTGGTGTTTTGCCTTCACTCTCTGACACTCCAAACAACTTGCTACAAACCTTGCAGCGTCACTTTTTATTCCTTTCCAAAAATATAGCAGCTTGACATCAGCTAAAAGTTTTGTTACTCTTGAGTGTCTGGAATAAGGTGCACAATGAACTTCCTTCCAAACAAGGTTTATAAGTTCTACAGAATTAAGAACATAGATTCTTCCCTTAAATCTCATCAATCCATTTGATTCAAAATAGAATCCGTCATATCTTGGATCCTTAGGGTTTAATTGCAGAGCTTGTTTCACCTACTCATAATATTCATCTCCAGATAAACTTTACAATACTAAATCTTTAAAATTAGCATGAATAGAGATTATAGAATCTATATGTCTTCTTCTGCTTAAAGCATCAGCTACTCAATTTTCTGTACCTTTGATATAAGAAATCTCAAAGTCATAATCTAATATTAATTCTAACCATCTCCTTTGTCTTGCATTGAGATGAGGTTGTGTAAATATGTAGAGAAGACTTTGATAATCTGATTTTAGTATAAATGTCTTTCCCAACAAATAATGTCACCACATCTAAAGGGCGTGAATTACTGTTGCCAGTTCTAAGGGTTCTGTCTTTCTTCTTGACGAAAATAACTGGGGCTCCCCACGGTGATACACTTGGCCTAATTAGATTCTTAGACAATAGCTCCTGTAATTGAGCCTTCAATTCCATAAGTTTAGTGGTGGTCATACAATATGGAGCTTTAGATACTGGCTTAGATCCTGGTTTAATATCTATGCCAAAATCAAAGGTTCTTTTTGGAGGCAAGCCTAGTAGTTCCTCAGGAAATACATCACTGAAATTGCAAAGATATGGATATTTTTCCTTAAATGTTCGCTTCTCTAAGGCTTCCTCTACTAGGTCCATTTTGACTGCAAAAAGTTGACATCCCTTACACCTAGCCCGCTTTAATTATTTTGAAGAAATAGATCTAATCCTTATTTCCCTTTGAATACCTTAAAATTTTACTATATTTCCTTTATCATCCAGACACTCAATTATTTTATGAAAACAATCTACCTTGGCCTTATGTCTCCACAACCAATTCATTCCTAAGATGACATCTTAGGACCCTAAAGGTGCTACATATAAATTTACCTTAGTGGAGAAGTTTGAAATATCAATCTTAGCTTCGAACAAACATTGCTCTACCTGAGCCTTTGAGTGATTTGCATACTCAACTATCCACGGTTTTGACATAAAACTAGCTCTTCTAGGAAATTTACTTAATACTCTAGATGACACAAAATTTTCTATTGCACCAGTATCAAATAGAATAGAAATAGGAACTCCAAATAATGTACCTGTCATCTCAATGGGAGTAATTTGATACTCAGCTTGTTGATTGTCAAGGGCAGCATGAATCCTTTGTTGAAACGCTTCCTGCTGTGAAGGAAGTACCATATTCCTAGGCTGCCCGTTCTATTTTTTATTAGGACAATGGTTAGCATAATGATCTCCACCACAAGAAAAACATCCTCCAATTGGTCCTCTCTTCTCGGATGGTCTACTCATAGCATCATCATTCTTCTTAAAATTGTCATTTTTCTTATAGTCTTCATTTCTATGTTCATTACCAAATCCCCCTTTGTTTTTCCAATTTCCTTTATCAAACCTCCTATTTCCATATCATTTTTCATTCTTCCTTTTATACATCTGATCATTGTAGTTCTTATCAAATCTCTTATGTTTCTTTTCACGGTAAGCAGAAATAGATTTGATCTTTTGTTCCTGCTTAATTTCTTTCTCATACACCTGGTCCATTGTGTTTGGACCATGCACCTCCACCTCACCACCAATCTAAGGATTGAGTCCCATGATAAATTTTCTTATCCGAAATCTTTCATCCTTTTGGTATTGAGGAACATACTTCAACAATCTAGTAAATTTTTCTGCATATTCAACCACAGACAGATCACCTTGCCTGAGGTTTTGGAAATCTGTTAACTTTTGATCAAAATATAGCTATGGTAACTACCTCTTTTAGAAAAGTTCCACAAATTCATTCCATGTCACCTTCAAGGGACTTAATTCCAATTCTATTTTCTTGTTCATCCACCAAGTGGATGCTTCTCTAGATAACTGATATGCTCCCCACACGACCTTTGTAATCTCAGAGTAATTTCTGATTTCAAAGTATTTCTCAATTTCTTTTAACCATGCTTCTGTTGCATCACCAGTTTTCGTTCCATCAAATTTGGGAGGGATAATCTTTTTCATATCCTTCGATAGTTCCAGTGCAAGTTTGTCTTTGGTCTCCCTTTGAACTTCACTATCATCTTGGTTTTCACTTAACATGCCATGATCCCGTTGTTTACTTTTACTTGCATTATTAGAATTCTCATTTTCACCCTCCGCATTTCTAGTTTCATTCACTTTCTTTCCAATTTTTCTAACCTTTCCTAAGTTTCAGTAAGCGTATTAAGAATTCTATCCAACTTATCGCGGAGTTTTCTTGAGAGTTGTGACCTTCCCGATCTTCCCCCTCATTAAACTCTAATTGATCCATGATTGTTTGCTTTCTCACCTGATTAAGCAAATACTAATCAGTTCTATGATTTATTATTTCGTATATTATCAAAACATAATAATTGCTCGTAACCATAATTGTTATCAAACCAAAATTTGTCTTTATTATACTTTGCAAAACTGTATATACATTCTTTAAAGATAGACATATCTCATGTTTCACTCAGTATTTACAAGTGGGGTGTAACCTTCGGATTCATTGTCTAACACATAATCACGAGGTGTATAACCCTCAGACTTGCTATCAAATGATAGTACAATGATTTCATCTCTAGGTGCTATATGGGGATCCCTAGTGATCATTGGTGCACTAATAGGTACACTAGTAGGTACACTCATAGGTACACTAATAGGACAACAATTGACCATGATTCGAGCTACTATCCTAGTTGTCTCTAGGAGTTCTCTTTTCGTTCGTTTAAGTCGTGACAAAGCATTGGCAAAAGTTTCCACATCATCTAGCCAAATGTCATTTTCATCATTCGTTTTCTCAATAGTCTTGATCATCACAAGTCGTTTCTACTTAGCTTGTAGATAATGTTCCTTACCCGCAAAGGACTTCCTTGTGGTTTTCTTGATACGTACCATCCTGGCACAGTAAATCAAATCATTAGCTACCCACATAATATTGATTCCTAATCAGGTTAGTGGACTCATCAGCCCTAGTGCTGAACCTGGTTAGCTCTGATACCATATGTAACACCCAATTCTGAATTTACCCTAAAAACTAAGTTTTTAACCAAAGGTAATATATATATATATATATTGAAATTTAAAACAAAAAAGTAGTTACTCTAAACAAGTAATTCATCCATCGACTTAACAATGATCATGAATATATATTCGTAAAGCAAAAGGAAATAATCAACCAAAACATTTAAATAATATGTTGTTAATAATTACTTAAAACAAATTCAAATTAGGAACTTACCAATGTCACCGCATCTTGATTGTCGACCATCCAAATTCAAGTCTCAGCATTCCTTAAAAATTAAGAAGAGAAAGTATCTTCAAGGAGCTTAACCTCCAACCACAGACCGTCAGTCTCCTGCACTCTTTCCTAACTGGAGGTGGCCCTACCCTACTCAAGAGGATAGACTTAGGATAACCAATGGTGTTTTCCATCTGAGCTCTGGTGTTGTGAGCTACGTGACTTGTTATTATGCAATCCCTTAGATACCCTCTCCACAAGCTACGCCATCCAGTCACAGTGAACATTCAATGCACTTGAGGGTCATGCATTACCTTGGCCAAAGGATTTGAATTTAATTAGCATTGTATCAACGCATGAATTAAGTTCACCCACCCCACTCGACTTGAATTAATCGCAATCCTACAGTTATCTACTTATAAGTTCTATATAACAACCTCGATAACCTCAAGGTGTTAGAATTTCATCATGCATTAGCACATGGCATTGAGATTTACTCTTCCTCTAAACTCATGGAAACCTCTTCGTCTTCACAATATAAGAATGGGTTCATAGCACATTGATCATTCAGATAACGATTTGCATTGTTACACGATCTCTAAGTTTAGTCTATTGTTTAAATTATCCACTCTTGAGTAGACACTAAACCCAACTTTGTCATTTTTAGAAGAGATTACTATAAATCAATTTACAGAACATACCTAGTCAAAGTCCCTAAGTTTAAAATTAAACATTCTTAGGAATCTTCTTCGACTGTCGATTCTTCAACATAACTTTATCTTTGTCGATTTGGAAGGCTTCTCTAAAAGATAAATCAAGAATGCAGTGTTTGAAAACCCTACATTAAAACTCACAACATACTACTTTGACGTGTTGAAATCTTTGACATAGCATAAACTTGTCGAACTATTCATTGGACAACCTTGACATAACATTTCTTCTAACAAAATAGATTGCATGTAAGTCTAAACATGAGACTTGACAAGAGACTCATTACTTGTTTGTAAAAAAAAACTTCATAATATTGATTGGATTAACAATAAGGTCTTTTCTTGAAAAAAACAAAAGTTAAAATACTTCAATAGCTCATGTATTTCCTTCAAAGCATATAATCTAAATCTTGATATTATTCTCAGTTGGTTAACAACTTCGCCATGGTCAATCCAACTAGTTTTAACTCTAAAAAAGAGGATGATGGTATTGACTTGCATGTTAAGTCGTACACCTCTCACTAATATCAATCCTCCGTTGATGGTTGACAAAAACAAGTTTTTCACTCTAATATTTACTGTCCTTTAGGGCCATGGATTTGTATCTGACTATCGATAGAGATCTTATTCTCTGTCAACAAGTGTTTTTGCTGTTACAGCTTGTATGGGTTGTGAGACGTTTTAAACCATCTCCTACACAGATTGCACCCTATGTTAACTACAACCTTCAAAAGCAAAACCATAGGCTTCTCAATTAGTCTCGACCTACATCAAAACATACTATAAACTATGCTTTTTGCACTCTTGGTGTGGAGTAGTGTAGGGTAGCAGATTTACACAGTGCTTTCATTTTTAATGAAGACAAACTTCACACAGAATGCAATTATAAAATAACACTTTGCATTTTCAAATACATTCAATGATCCATCGCAAAAGCTTGTAAAGGTATGACTCATACCAAGGAACTAAAACTGCACAGTGGAAGAGAATGAAAACCTATCGATAGTCTCTAGTGTTCACTGACAAACTGTCAAGACACTAGCAATTTTCTCAGCCGATTATCCTCGCAGCTCCTTCCACAGTCACGTTTTTCTTCTCCTCCTGTATTGCCTCTCAAAACTAACTCAAACCTTTATCCCCCACTCACTGCGAAGGTGTGTAACGGACTCCCCACTCCTAACCATGCCTATCAAGAAGGGAATCTTTCCTAGCATGGAAACACAACTCCCTCCCTATGCAACCACTCTCCAAGATGGAGCTTCCACAAGGCGAGGTGGCGGTTGGTAAACTTAACAACTTGTCCACTACACAAGAAAGAAGGCTTCATTACCACATAATTCGCACCTATACTGAAAAGTGAAGTTCTAACTCTTGCAGGGTGGCAAACTATAGTTGAATAAAATGTTCCTCTACTCAAAGCCGATCATGAAAATAAACGAATGCCAACATAGTAATAAAGGTTAGACTAATGACAACTTGAGGTCTTAAGCTAGAAGGCAAAAGGACTTATTCTAAATGGAAGACATCATAAAATAAAGACTTGAATGAACTCCAACTATTGCTTGATTACTAACATCGTAAAAGAATAAAGAAGTACCTCACCGATTACTTAAATATAACTTACATTATTTAGTATATTCATTTATAATCCGACCAAAGTTATTACATACCATGGTCTCTAATTAAACGCTCGTCGAATATTGCAAAGAGGTGTTTACGACATATGCTCGAAGCATTTTACGACAATAACGATGGATTGGGTGTAAATGCAGAACAAGACTTGAGATCGACTTACACACAAATTCGACTCTTGCGCCGATCAACAACAAGACGTGACTTACAACTCAACCATAAGTAAATACATATATTTACATATAATCAATATATCAGTCATTCCTATTAGACGACAAATTTTAGAGTATTACGACACTAATGTCGATTTCCCATACTCTAAACGATGACTTACGACAGGAGAAAGACCTATTCTTCAGATGTCAATATCTCAACTATAATTGACTTAGCCCGTATTCAAGGCATCAAGGTTTATCTACCTAATATGCATTTTCAGTGGCAAACACCCATGGTTATTCCAGAGTCTATTCTCTCTCTCTCTCTCTCAAAGATACTTTCTCTTCTTTCTTCTTGGCGAACATATTCCATCTATTCCTGCAATGACAATCTCACATACAATTTTGTGGTCAAAGCACCAATATTTTGATCAATGCATAGTCTATCAAATCATTTCATTTTCAAAACAAAAAGACATTCCAATTCATAACATCATATTGATCATAATCAAATAGATTCCATAATTTCATAAAATTGACTTTCTCTATCTACATCATCAGTTCCTATGATGTTAATAACATATCCACATAACTGTACTATTCAAGAAAAAGTAAATAGTAATAATGAATCCAAAAAAGGGATGTAACAGTTCACATCAAGTGAATTCAATATTTTATGTGAAGAGCAAGGGATAAAAAGACAATTCTCTTCACTTAGGACTCCTTAGCAAAATGGAGTTGTTGAAAGAAAGAACAGGACTGTTAAAGAAGCTGCTAGGACCATGGTGAAGGAAGTTGATCTACCAGAAGTATACTGGAAAGGAGCTATACATCCTGCTGTCTACATTCAAAATAGAGTTCAAGTCAAAGGTAATGGTACTATTAAAACTCCTTATGAATTGTGGTATGGAAAAGTTCCTATAGTGAAATATTTCAAGGTTTTTGGAAGCAAATGCTATATCAGAAGAGAAGAAGATCTAGGCAAGTTTGATGGTAGATGTGATAAAGGAATCTTTCTTGGATATTCTACCAAGAGCAAAGCCTACCGATGCTACAACAATAGGCTGAAAAAGATCGTTGAGAGTGCTAATTTGAAGGTGGGTGAAGACAAGGGAAGAACATTAGATTTGAGTGGCTATGAATTAGATGAATCGGTTGTCATTGCAAATGAGAAGAAAAATGAACAAGAAGATAGTCAAGATGAAGAGGAAAAGAATCCAGAAAATATAGTTAAGACTCCAAGGTATGTAAGAATCAATCATTCTGAAGATCAAATTATTGGTGACAAAAGTAAAGGAGTACTGACAAGAAAAAGAGTTGCAGAAGAACAATTAAATTGCTGCCTATTGTCAAAAGTTGAACCAAAAAATGTGAATGAAGCTTGTAATGATGAAAATTGGGTAAAAGCCATGGAAGAAGAACTGATGCAAATAGAGAAGAATCAAACTTGGGAATTGGTACCTAGACCTACTGATAAGAATGTCATTGGAACTAAATGGGTCTTTAGGAACAAGCTAAATGAAAATGGAGAAGTAGTAAGAAATAAAGCAAGGCTTGTGTGCAAAGGATATTCTCAAATTGAAGGAATAGATTTTGAAGAAACCTTTTCTCCAGTGGCTAGGATTGAAGCAATCATAATATTTCTAGCATTTGAAGCACACAAAGACTTCAAGGTGTATTAGATGGATGTGAAGTTTGCATTCTTGAATGGTGAATTGGAAGAGGAAGTTTACATTGAACAACTAGAAGGATTTTAGTTATCAGACCAAAGTGATATGGTATGCAGATTGACGAAAGATTTGTATAGACTCAAGCAAGCCCCTAGAGCCTGGTATGCAAGATTGGACAAGTACTAATTGCAATTAGGGTTCAATAAACGTACTACAGACAATCATCTCTATTTGAAGATTGATGGTGATGAAATTCTGATTGTTGTCAAAGTCTTTGTTGATGACATTATCTTCAGAGGCAATGAAGGTATGTGTATGAAATTTGTTGGAGAAATGTAAAAAAGAGTTTGAGATGTCTATGTTTGGTGAAATGAATTTCTTTCTAGGTCTACAAATTACTCAATCAGATAAAGGAATCTTCATTTCTTAGTCTAAGTATGTAAGAGAGTTGTTGAAGAAGTTTGGGATGGAGGACTCCAAACTAGTTTGTACTCCTATGGTGACTAGATGCAAGTTGAGCAAAACTGATGATTCACCTAAGGCTGATTAGAAAAGGTATAGATGTATGATTGGAAGATTACTTTATCTAACACAATCTAGACCTAATATTATGCATGTAGTTTGTCTTGTGGCAAGATTTCAAGAAGATCCTAGAAAGTCACATGTGATGGCAGTCAAAAGAATCTTGAGGTAATTAAAAGGCACATCAAATCATGGTTTATGGTATCCAAAGGATAATGATTTCACTCTTAGTGCTTATACAGATGTAGATTGGGTTGGAGTTGTTGATGACAGAAAAAAGTACAAGTGGAGGTTCCTTCTTCTTGGGAAATAGATTGGTTTCATGGCTAAGCAAGAAGCAAGACTCAATTTCTTTATCTATTGTAGAAGCAGGGTATATTGTAGCAACATGTTGTTGCACTCAAGTGTTATGGATGAAGCAGACATTAAAGGACATAAGAGTTGTGTATGATGATCCCATTGCAATCTTTTGTGATAATACAAGTGCTATAAACATTTCAAAGAGTCCGATGATGCACTCAAGAAAAAAGCATATATCAATAAGGTATCACTTTCTGAGAGAGAAGGTAACAAAGAATGAAGTAAAGATGGAATATGTGTCCACAAAGGATCAAATTGTAGACATTTTCACCAAGCCTAAGCCTAAGGATACCTTTGAGTATCTCAAAGAGAAGTTGGGGGTCACTACCCCTCATGCTCTGAACTAAGATGCATGAAAAGTGCATCAGTCTTGTTACACCCCATGTGTTTCTATCTACTTACTATTTACCTAGTTTGGTCAATTTGCTTGGAAAGTGAGTGATTATGGATTTCTGCATCTGTATATGTGTTTTTATCCATTTGCTATAGATTGGATATTTTGTGAAAATTGAAGTATTTATGAATCTTACATCTATGTGTGTTATCTATTTTGAATGAAATATGATGAGAAAAAGAATAATGCAATGTCTTGTATTAAATGTGGTTATTGTTAATTAATGATTATGTTTTGATTAGTTAACTACTCTTGCGATGATCTAAGTGGATGCAGGAACAGGTTGTCCCTCCAGAAAAGGAGGGGAGGTATCACTCAGGATAAGGACTTGGTCTGGTAAACGTAAAAGAGAAGCCTAAACTCAACAGCACACACTCACATCCTATTTGACTTAGGTTGAGTCGAGTCAGTGTGGGTAGTGGTAAGTGAGCTGAGTTATGTATCTTGAGTCTTGATTGGATGTTCGAACTTGCATGTTATTATGTCTTTGGTTTCTCTGAGTTAATTAATGATTGTGCAAGTCCTTGATACATTCTTATACGTGAGTCGATATGAGCATGAACATATGTAGGTAGACATACCAACGTATATTCATGAGCATATTACTTATAGATATGGAAATGTCGTTTGGCTTATCATCTCTTTTGTGATAAGCCTATGAAGATTTTACAACTTTATATGTATTTCTTGATTATGAGTTATATTTGATTTTACGATGATAAATTTATACATATGTGAATATATATAAATGTATATTTATCGTCTCTCTATATATGTATTTAATATAAATATTATTATTATTTTCTCTTAATTGTGGAAATATAATTTTATCATTTTACGGAATTTAATTTTCTAAATATTGTTTTATGGTAAGTAAAACAATAAGTTTATATATATAATAGATTAAATTAAAAAAATATAATAATAATATAAGGGTAGTTTTCTTTTAAAAGGTAATAATAATAATAAATATAATAAAATAAGTAATAATAATTAAAAGTTTTTAATAAAAAGAAATTATCTTATAAAAGTATAATATTAAAACTAAAGTTTAGAGTTCTTTTAAAAAAAAAAAAGAATACGTAGCTTAATTTTTATAGAGGGCATGCCTTTTTAGAGGTACGTGGGCCCCACTTTAAACCTTTTTTTTATTATTTTGATTCTTTTAAAAATTGAAAAGTTTTTAGGCACGTGGCCCCTTAAAACTTGTGATTAGTTAATAATTTTAATTTTATATTTTAATTTTATTTGTAATTTTTATCTAACACCTTTTTTTAGAAGGTTGTTTGGATTTATGAACTAAATTTAGATTTTGATAAGCATGTCTTCATATGTCAACATTGTTGAGTTGGTTAAGTATGTCGACATTATATCAACATTTTTAAATTGGTTGCGGTATAAAAGGGGGTACTCTCCCTCATTTTTTTGAATGGCACCATTTTCTAATCAAGAGCTTTTCCTTTTTAAATTTGAGTTTTGCATTTGTCTTAGAAATTTGTCATTTTGTTTTTATAAGTGGTTTTATTTGGAAGAGCGATCTAGAATATTGAAAGGCCATTGGCAGAAGAGTATCTGATCCATTCAGAGCTATATTCTCAGGCATGGGATTTATTTCTCCATCTCTATG
This sequence comes from Cunninghamia lanceolata, assembly GCA_027924645.1. Classification (NCBI taxonomy): domain Eukaryota; kingdom Viridiplantae; phylum Streptophyta; class Pinopsida; order Cupressales; family Cupressaceae; genus Cunninghamia; species Cunninghamia lanceolata. The sequence goes on along the minus strand of BSBN01001616.1, from coordinate 240,870 downwards.
TTTTTCCTATTTTCAAATATTATGTGATGTATTACTATTAAGTGGTTGCAATATTGAATTATCGTTATTAATGTCTTTTGATTGTATAATAGTTTTTATATATATACATATATCTAGTTAGCAAAATTGTATTGTGAATGTGAGATTGTGTCTATGGTTTGGTTTTTACGTAGATGGAATCGTGAACCAATCATTGATTTGGTATTTATATAGGAAAGTTGTATAAAGGGAAAGATAGTGAGAATAAGATTCAACTGGTATTACTTTGATATATGTATCCTAGTAAAGCATGTAATAAGTTAACCTTGGGATATGTTATCCATGGAAGAGGGGGGAATAACCTAGAATAGAGTTTGATGTAATTGTTAAGCAGATATATTCCTGGGATTTGTTGATCCATGGGAAAGGGAATATCCTATGTGTAGAGAATGATGCATTTGTTAAGTGGGGTTATTCCTAGGATTTGTTGATCCATGGGCAAGGGAATAACTATTGTATAGAGATTGTTGTCTTTCCCAATCGAGATAGAAGGGTGGGTGAATATGAGACAATAAAACTTTGGCCAAAGTGGTGTAAATTGCCAACGTTTACACTATCTAGGTTCACTATGATCCAGGTTTGCATTTCTAGTAGGGATTTCATATTTTGATGGTTGTAGCCATAGTATGATAGTACTAGTTAATGTAGGACACAACACCTTGCTCAATTAAGCCTATTTTATTTGGGGTTACCATACCAATCCCTTCGTCGAAGGGTAGGGCCGTTTACTAGTTTGGTAAATGTGCGGGGGACCGCAGTTAGTCCATGGTTGGAGGTAAATCGCTTGAGTGATGCTTCCCCTCATGCAATTGGTGGCCGGGAACATTGAAGACAGACAAGTATACAATCATGTATCTCTATTTATCAATTAAGCTCTTGAAGCTTGTATGTTTATTATGAAAAAAAGTTGTAAAGATGATTTTTCAATTCTTTTATTGAGGAAATGAAATTTGATTTATGCAATGGGAGTTTGGAATATGTTTCAAATGTGCATTTAATCAAAGGAATTTAAGGAAAATTTTTATTGCTTCCACTATCAGTATCTTGATCTATTTACTTTCTAAGTTAAACATGATAAATCTTCGTTGGTAGAACAAGTGGCATGTTACACGTGGTATCAGAGCTAACCAGGTTCAGCTCTGGAACCTATGTGCTCACTATGCTATGAAAGTCCAAAATTGAAATTGGTTTATGCAAGAATGGCATAGTAGACTAACCAAGAAAATTATCAGGACTATTATCCAACACTTATCAAGTTAGTGGTTAAGAGTAAATCAACTGATGAATCAAGGAATCCATGAGTCAATTTAACTCTATTGAGGATATAGAATGGAAAGATCCTGAGACTTGGATTAAAAAGGTAAAACCTTGATCAAATGTTATTAGACTAAGAGCTCAAGAAGAGCAGTGTCTATATGAATTCAAGATCACTTTTATATATCAAGAACTTAAGGATGGGAAGATCCTAAAATAATCAACCAGGTGTAGAAGCAACTGAGTTTGGAAAATTTAAGAAATTGTATCAATGATATGTAGATAAATTGGGTTCTTGTCTAACCCTAGATGGGTTGGAATGAGTCGAGAGAGATAAAAGGATCAATAAAGGACAAGTAGTGATGTATTGGCATAAAAACCCTAGAAAAATAGTACAGGACTTGGAAAATGCTTTTTAATTTCTAAGGTTTATGAGAAAACCAATTTCCATATACAAAGAATTATGCAAAATTAGAAGAGAATAAGAGTTCATAAAGCCTACTCGGAAAAAGTGTCAATGTGTAGTTGAGGACGTAAATGAAGAGGATCCTCTCGGGTGATATTTTGATGAATAAAGATTGGGATTAGTATCATTCTTTTATTAAGAGACTGTATGAAGTTGCAAGATAATTCGTAATAGTTGCAAGGAGAAGTTATGAGTTATTTTTATAGCATTTTTGGACAAAAAGTTGAGAGCTATGTAATTTGTCTCTTGGTGGAGATAGAAAGAATAATTACAATGGAGAATGAGATCATCTCTGAGATATTTAGACAAGTTTGTTTAACTAAACTATTCCAAGAGGTAGGGAATAGAGTTTTGTAAACAAAGGGAAGAAGTGTCGGTTCCAACTGAAGTTCATGTGTGTCGTTGTATCACTATCTTTGAATATCATCTATGTGATGAACGATAAAATTTTCCATGATGTAAGGGTGGATGTGTTTTAATCTTTTAATTTTGAGTGTGGTGAAAGTCTTAAGGGACTTATTTATTTATTGTGCTAGTAGCATGGTCTCTAAACCACTGTAAGTTTTTGGAAAACTCAAGTGTAATACAACAATCTACTCCCTTGTCAGTGACTCAGTCAGTCACATAGTGCATAGTCAGTATATCTTTGATTTTGACACTTCTTGAATTTTTGGAGAAATTCCTTTTTAAATATTTGCATGAATTTTTCATTGTTTTATTCCTTAATTTTTGGAATGGTCTAGCCACTAAATTTTGAAGATTATTTATTTTATGACCAGTTGGTCAAAATTTGATTTATTGAGTTTAATCTTTTGACCTATTGTTGAAAATGAAATTGCTTATTCTTTGATATTGATTTAAATTATTGAAGTGGCTATACTAGAATATTTTTGGTTGTTCGCCTCTATCATGTCTTTGATGGGCCTTTGATGGATTGTATAAAGGAGTAAGTTGTAGAAAATGCACTTGGTATATTCCTAACTTGCAAATTTATGAAACCTTGTGAGGTAGGAGATTCTTTTTAAATCATAATTGGGTCATCTAGGAGTAACTAAATTCCTAGTCGATGAGAAATCTCTTTATTTCTGAAAGAGAATGAAGAGTGATAGCAATTTGTCTTGAATGTGAGAGAGTCAAGGATGATTAAAAGCACCCTGTAGGGAATTGGTATCTATACGATGTTCTAAGAATGGAAGTGGCTTGTCACTCTGAGAGACGCTATCAACTTTAACTGTCTACTTTTGGTCTCTCCAACCAAATCAAAAGCCTTACCACTTTCTAAGGATATGTCCTCAGAGTATAGTGTGAATTCCGCCATGTTGTTTAGGAATCTTTATGTTCCTCCTTTGGCAGAAAAAAATTGTAATTTCTTTAAGTAATGATTCAGAGGAGTATGTTTCCCAAAATTAAGTATCTGAGGATAAAGTTGGGGGTTATTACCCATTCAAGGATAATCATGGACTAGAATCTGAGGGATATACTCCACTCAGTTATGTAGCGGAGAGGGTATTCAAATCCTTATGTATGTAAAGGAAAGTAAAGTGTTGTATCAAAAGCTTATGTATATGAAATCTTTCTTGGGCAAAAGTTTTAAATAAAAATGAGAGATTCTATTTGGAAATGTTAAAATTTTTTAGAACATTGGGGAACATTCGTAGAATCTAATCTTTTGGAAACCCACTGGGTGAACTATCTTGTTAAGATGGTTAGAACAAGGATTAACTTTGTGGGAAGCGAAGAAGTATGATAAGGAGTTGAGAGTATGGGTATTGAGTTAGATCAAATCCTTGCAATGTGGATAGAAACAAGAGAGAGTTGGAGTATTAGAGTAAGGAAAGGTTAAAGTAGAAAAAGCAGTGCCTAACAAGGAAAAGTTTCCAGTAATGAATAAAGGAGAAAATTCTCAAGCTAGTAAACATGGGGAATGAAGGATCTCAATCTCAATCAGGTTCTGAAAGGATTAAGAAGAGGAGAATGGCAAAAGAGTTATTCCATAAAATGAGAAAATTTACTCCTTTGAAGTTTGAAGATAATACCAGATGCCTCAGGTGAAGGTTTGGGTGGAGTGTTAAATCAGAAAGGGTGAGTCATAACCTATGAATTAAGGAAGTAAAAATCTTATGAAAAAAATTATGCTTTGTATGATTTGGAGTTAGAAGCAGTTGCTCATGTATTACAGATGTGGAGACACTATCTATTGAAAAAAAAAAATTGAATTGAAAACAGACCATCATGGTTTAAAGTATTTATTTATTCAACCTAATCTAGATGCAAGGCAAAGGAGGTGGTTAGAACTAATATCGGATTAAGATTTCAACATTAATTATGTCAAGGGAAACAAGAATAGTGTTGCTAATGCTTTAAGTTGAGGAAGGAATATATCTTCATTAGTAACTATCCAAATTGACTTTAGAAGCTAAGTATTGAAAGGATCCAAGAGTGATTAATTCTACCAACAAGTTAAGCAAGTACTCTTGGATAATTTGCAAGATAAGAGGTATGAAGGTTTTTACTTTGAACCCAATGGGTTATTGAGGAATAAAGGAAGAATTTATGTACCTAATTATGGTGAATTAAGGAATTGGTTATGGAAGGAAGTTCATAATACACTATATCTCAGGACATCCTGGTGTCTCTAAGATGTTAGCAAATGTTAAGCTGTTATATTTCTGAAAGAAAATGAAAAGGATGCCGCAAGAATTGTGGCGAGTTGTTTAGAATGATAAAGAATAAAGATAACACCTTTTATACCAGAGAATTTATCTGGTGGAGCACAATGTTAGCTCGCAAAATTGTACAGGAAGTGTTTAGATTACACAGAGTTCTTGAGGAGAATATCTCGGATAGAGATGCACATGTGACAACAAGGTTTGGGTAACTTAATGTAAGTATAACTTATCATTTTGAGAACAGATGGTTAAACTATGAGAGTTAACCAAGTTTTGGAAGAATTGTTTGAATATATTGTATGGATCAACATTATAAGCAGGGAAGAATATCTACCACTGGTGAGTTTTTGATTAGAAAAATTCCTATCTTTCTGCTTGAAACATTGGACAGAAGAAGATGCTGAACTCCTATAAGGTCGATAAGCTAGAAGATAGGATTAACATTAGTCCAGAAATGTTGTCAGAAATGGATGAACAGATCATGTTGATCAGAAAAGATTGGCAGAGAACCAATAAGGAATAGAGAAGTTACGCTGATGCTAAGTATATATGGAGATAATTCTCGAGTAGAGAGTAAAAGTTCTATTGAGGGTCCAACCCCATAAAAAGTTTTATTATGTTTGGAATATATTCCAAACAAGCTCCTAGATGTAAAGAGCTCTTCAAAGTTCTTGAAGTTAACAAATCCATTGATTGTAGAATCATTCTGATAATAGCTATTGCCAAGAGGCACAATGCTCTTAATGATTCAAATTTGATATATTTATATATTTAACTGATGATTATTATACTCATAGAATGTATACAAGTATAGAAACCAGGTATGGTTTTGATCAATCATTTGAAATGCTTGAAGTTCGTAAGCTCTACTTGCATAAATAGAAAGGTTATGCAGTGCAAGGTCCAATTGGGTCTGTATGCAAAAGGTTCTGCCACTTGGAAAGATTATGCTGAGATGAAGCAAAAGTTTCCATAAGTTAATATGAATTATGAAAGCTCTTGATATCAATATGTTTTGTAGTATGATAATTTTTATGACTTATGTATGTGGTGATAATACTTGATACTTAAAAATCATCGAGGACGATGATTCACAAGGGGGGAAGTATGTTACACCCCATGTGTTTTTATCTACTTACTATTTACCTAGTTTGGTCAATTTGCTTGGAAAGTGAGTGATTATGGATTTCTGCATCTGTATATGTGTTTTTATCCATTTGCTATAGATTGGATATTTTGTGAAAATTGAAGTATTTATGAATCTTACATCTATGTGTGTTATCTATTTTGAATGCAATATGATGAGAAAAAGAATAATGCAATGTCTTGTATTAAATGTGGTTATTGTTAATTAATGATTATGTTTTGATCAGTTAACTACTCTTGCGATGATCTAAGTGGATGCAGGAATAGGTTGTCCCTCCAGAAAAGGAGGGGAGGTATCATTCAGGAGAAGGACTTGGTCTGGTAAATGTAAAAGAGAAGCCTGAACTCAATAGTACACACTCACATCCTATTTGACTTAGGTTGAGTCAAGTTAGTGTGGGTAGTGGTAAGTGAGCTGAGTTATGTATCTTGAGTCTTGATTGGATGTTCGAACTTGCATGTTGTTATGTCTTTGGTTTCTCTGAGTTAATTAATGATCGTGCAAGTCCTCGATACATTCTTATACATGAGTCGATATGAGCATGAACATATGTAGGTAGACGTACCTACGTATATTCATGAGCATATTACTCATAGATATGGAAATGTCGTTTGGCTTGTCATCTCTTTTGTGATAAGCCTATGAAGATTTTACAACTTTATATGCATTTCTTGATTATGAGTTATATTTGATTTTACAATGATACATTTATACATATGTGAATATATATAAATGTATATTTATCGTCTCTCTATATATGTATTTAATATAAATATTATTATTATTTTCTCTTAATTGTGGAAATATAATTTTATCATTTTGCGGAATTTAATTTTCTAAATATTGTTTTATGGTAAGTAAAACAATAAGTTTATATATATAATAGATTAAATTAAAAAAATATAATAATAATATAAGGGTAGTTTTCTTTTAAAAGGTAATAATAATAATAAATATAATAAAATAAGTAATAATAATTAAAAGTTTTTAATAAAAAGAAATTATCTTATAAAAGTATAATATTAAAACTAAAGTTTAGAGTTCTTTTAAAAAAAAAAAAGAATACGTAGCCTAATTTTTATAGAGGGCATGCCTTTTTAGATGTACGTGGCCCCCACTTTAAACCCTTTTTTTATTATTTTGATTCTTTTAAAAATTGAAAAGTTTTTAGGCACGTGGGCCCCTTAAAACTTGTGATTAGTTAATAATTTTAATTGTATATTTTAATTTTATTTGTAATTTTTATCTAACACTTTTTTTTAGAAGGTTGTTTGGATTTATGAATTAAATTTAGATTTTGATAAGCATGTCTTTATATGTCAACATTGTTGAGTTGGTTAAGTATGTCGACATTATATCGACATTTTTAAATTGGTTGTGGTATAAAAGGGGGTACTCTCTCATTTTTTTGAATGGCACCATTTTCTAATCAAGAGCTTTTCCTTTTTAAATTTGAGTTTTGCATTTGTCTCGGAAATTTGTCATTTTGTTTTTATAAGTGGTTTTATTTGGAAGAGCGATCTAGAGTATTGAAAGGCCGTTGGCAGAAGAGTATCTGATCCATTTAGAGCTATATTCTCAGGCATGGGATTTATTTCTCCTTCTCTATGTTTTTCCTATTTTCAAATATTATGTGATGTATTACTGTTAAGTGGTTGCAATATTGAATTATCGTTATTAATGTCTTTTGATTGTATAATAGTTTATATATATATATATATCTAGTTAGCAAAATTGTATTGTGAATGTGAGATTGTGTCTATGGTTTGGTTTTTACGTAGATGGAATCGTGAACCAATCATTGATTGGTATTTATATAGGAAAGTTGTACAAAGGGAAAGATAGTGAGAATAAGATTCAACTGGTATTACTTCGATATATGTATCCTAGTAAATCATGTAATAAGTTAACCTTGGGATATGTTATCCATGGAAGAGGAGGGGAATAACCTAGAATAGAGTTTGATGTAATTGTTAAGCGGATATATTCCTGGGATTTGTTGATCCATGGGAAAGGGAATATCTTATGTGTAGAGAATGATGCATTTGTTAAGTGGGGTTATTCCTAGGATTTGTTGATCCATGGGCAAGGGAATAACTATTGTATAGAGATTGTTGTCTTTCCCAATCGAGATAGAAGGGTGGGTGAATATGAGACAAGAAAACTTTGGCCAAAGTGGTGTAAATTGCCAATGTTTACACTATCTAGGTTCACTATGATCCAAGTTTGCATTTCTAGTAGGGATTTCATATTTTGATGGTTGTAGCCATAGTATGATAGTACTAGTTAATGTAGGACACAACACCTTGCTCAATTAGGCCTATTTTATTTGGGGTTACCATACCAATCCCTTTGTCGAAGGGTAGGGCTGTTTACCAGTTTGGTAAATGTGTGGGGGACCACAGTTAGTCCGTGGTTGGAGGTAAATCGCTTGAGTGATGCTTCCCCTCATGTAGTTGGTGGCCGGGAACATTGAAGATAGACAAGTATACAATCATGTATCTCTATTTATCAATTAAGCTCTTGAAGTTTGTATGTTTATTATGAAAAAAAGTTGTAAAGATGATTATTCAATTCTTTTATTGAGGAAATAAAATTTGATTTATGCAATGGGAGTTTGGAATATGTTTCAAATGTGCATTTAATCAAAGGAATTTAAGGAAAATTTTTATTGCTTCCGCTATCAGTATCTTGATCTATTTACTTTCTAAGTTAAACATGATAAATCTTCGTTGGTAGAACAAGTGGCATGTTACAAGTCTAGAGGTGCATAAAGTTTCATTCTCTAATCTGGATTGATGTTTTGGTAGCTACATCTCAGGGGCAGTAGCTAGATGTTGACAATAAGAGAAGTATTGCAATGTTGCTGACAGGGGGAGAAAAAGAGAAATTCCATCTCAGAAGGTTGCAAGTATGTGCAGAAGAAGAAAAGTAAAAGGTCTAGCACCCTTTGCCATTGATGTCAAAGGGCTTGAGAGAAATCATGTGAAAAAATCAGATGAAGGAAGAGTGCTAATGTATAAAGAAAAAGGGGGAGAATCTTGTCTTAATGGTCTTTACAATTTTTCACATCATATGTTGCCATCAATGATAAAGGGGGAGATTGTTGCAAGTATGTGCTAATTGGTGTTGTCATTGGTGTTAACTATGCTCTTGTTTTGATGCCTGCTTGTAATGAGTTAGATGCTTTGCATTTGCTTATGAAAGAGTTGAAGATATTGAGTAAGTAATTCTGATATTGAGAAAAATTGCTTCTCTGGTGGAAACAGTGCGTTGCAGTGAGCACAATGTGTTGTAGAGTATCTTTGTCTATAGAAGAACAATCCAACATATTGCTCCACATTTCATGTATAATGAATATCTTTGTCTGTGGATTGGAAGTTCTTTAGAGACATGTCTGAAGATGCTATATTCCAAGATTGAGCCTCCGGTAAGAAGATCTAAGAGAGTTCCGTTCACCAGAGTGAAAACTATTTTTTCTATATATTTGATGGTGACAAGGAGAAAGTATTTTGCTCCGCATTCCTCCACATTGAAGTTTTATGATCTGCGGTTCTAGAGTTAAGTCTGGGATGATATTATGTGCCTTCAATTCAAATGGTTCATAATTTGGTGATCTACAAGTGATCTTTTCTTTAAGACAATGGTTGATAGTGTTGTTCAAGTGCTCCAGTTTGAAAAATCTTATGAATCAAGTGATCAGAGGTGGTGTGGATGTTCTTGATGATTATATTGTGCTTGTGGATGTCTCTTGATCATGTTCCTATCTTTTGATTGGTCTACATAGAGTAATTTGGATCGTGGAAGAAGATTGTTCCTAGAAGACTTAGTGTTAACCCCAGTGTTGGTCGACTCGGTTGTTCTCACTACTTGCGGAGATGCATTGAAGATTGTGGAAGTGTGTCGTTGTGTGGAAGATTACATTTGAGTCCCAACTAAGGAATGGCAAGATTCACATACATCTTTACATCTTTTCCTTAGCTAATTTTGTATTAGGAGCAGACCTATTTCATGCATGTTTGTAATGCTGACCTTGGAGATTGTTCCGATGGTTGATGAATGTAATACCGATCTTGATGTTCATTCCAAGGTTGATGAAGTGTATAAATGTTTATAATCAAATCGTGAAAATGAATAAAAGTGTGGAAAATGAATATATAGCAGAGTGTGAGCAAAGAAGGCAGAGCATAGATAATTTATTGTGCTTCAATGGAACTAAACTCTGGCATGGACTAGATGCTACTACCTTAGTTCACCAATTTGGTAGTGAGCCACCCTCCCGGCAGTGAGCCTCTTTTGAGCAGTGAGATCTAGGCAGTGAGCCTTTGATTTTCAGTATTGCTATACCTGATTTATTCTTGTGGGCTAACACCCACCGCGGTTTATCCCTTAACAGGTTTTTCCATGTAAAAATCTGGTGTCTTATGTGTTGAATGTGTTATTGTGTTGAGTTTCTTATTTCATGCTTTCATGATTAAATCTTTATAACAGTATTTGAGCATTTGATGAGTTGACATACATAAAGTGGTTAAAGTTTTGGGACAACTAATTCAACCCCCCCTCTGAGTTGTCCAGTGTATTTCAACACTCACTAAGGAGCTAGTTGGGACTAGTAAATTAGGATGTTCTCTACCCAAGGAGACCATGGTCAACATGAGAAAAAGGTAGTTCTCAAATCCTCGAGAAGGACCTGACAAAAGAATAAGGAACTAAAAGTAGAAAATGAACTCAATGCTAGGATGACCACAAATGAATCTCTTACCTCTAAGGTTTTGTTATGTTGTAAAATGTCCCCTAGGACTTTTACCTCCTAAGTTTAGCTCCTAGGTCCCTTAGAGTAATCATGCATGTTTAAAATGAGCCCCTGAGAAAAATCCTCTGAAAACCATGTTAAATGGGGCCTAGAGGTGAGCCCTAAACTTAATCAAGACCCAAAATAGGTCCTTGGACTTAGGCGTCTGCACCGAAGTCCAGCTGTATTTTGTTGAGGTCCCAAATTTCAATGTCAGCTTGTGACCATTAAAAAGGTTTCCCTTGTCCACCTTTTAAGTTTGAATTACGAAAGTTTAGCACGAGTGCATATTTAAGTAGATTAATGAATTCATTTTAACTAGAGATGGATAATGTGAACTTGTGATCTCATGGTAAGGATACTCAAGGGTTTCATTGTGTTGCAAAGCAGTATTGTGTTGTGTTTGTTTATGTTTGTTGCAGATTTGGCTTCATCAATCCATCTCCTCATGATTTGAAGGCTCTTCATCTCTGTGAGGGTTTCACACCTACTAAGTTGATATCTATTTGTGTTTCAATCAATCTATTTCATTAATTGCTTTTTCCTCTATCCTGCAAGGACACACACTCTCTTTAACAATGGTGTTGGATGGCTTGAATGCCATTCTAGGGCTTGACCGAGGCAAGCTCCTAAACTCCACAACCCCCAACCTCTCTCTTGTGATTGCAGGCTACAGGTGGTGGATCCTATGGAGAGAAGTTGCAGAGGATCAATGCAGAGCATAAGGATTCTAGATTTGAAGAAAATAGTAGAAAAGAGCTCTAAACAAACAAGGGTGCCCACTCTTTTGACCCTTAATTTGGCAATGTCGTAAATCTCTGAGTAGGTTACAATTTGAAGCACATTTTATCTCAAAACCCTCAGAAAAAGAACCACATCAAATTTGGGCGCCTGCTCTTTTGTCCCCAAAGTTTTTGCTTTCCAAAAGTTAAATTTTGGTATTTTTCTATTCTACATTTAGTGTCTTCTTGTGCGAGCATTTGTTGGGTTTCATTCATTTGTTTACGCTTTTGCATAATTAAGCTTTTAAGCCTAATTGGACTAGGGTTTAACAAAATATCAATCTTTTCTATCTTTCCAGTCATCTCATAGTGATATCAGACTTGTAGTTGAGTCCTCTATCACTATAGTGAATTAGCTCGATCTATGTCCTTAGAATCATGTGTGAAAGAAGGGTTTGATTGAATCTAATTAACACACAATTTTATCATTCCCATTTTCATACATAAATTTTTGGTAAACCTATGTTTTGTTGAACATTGCATCTTGTTGAGTGTTGTAAATTAAGTTATGAGACTTTTTCCCCATGGAAAGAAAAGTAAAAGAGAGTTAATGTAATAATTCAAAAAATAATAATAAAAATAAACATAATAAACAATTATTAGAGTTTTCACGGGATGTTGTAATGTAATTATTTTAAAAGGGTGTGTCAGTTGGAACTACCCTTTGCATTGCATAAAAACCCATGAAAAAACTAAATGAAAGACACAAGAAAAAAGGAAAAATAATTAAGCACTGTACTTTGCGAGAATAGGATTCTAGGTTAGCAAGCTATGAGCAAGACAGAGAAGGGGGCACATCTTATGTGTGTGTCCAACTTGGGGTACAGAAGTGCACTCAGGACTCTCCTGGCCAGGGCTTGGTATCATACGAGTGTTGAGCATTGTTCTAGAGGAACCAACACTTGTGTAGAGTGGAAAAGTACGCTTTTCTCCCAAATTGCTCATAGAGAGAAGAGGCTAAACCAGGATCCATTCCAACAATCTTTGAATTATTGCTAAATACATAAAGATAATTATTATCTGCTTCGTTATACTAATTATTGAGATTGAATCTATATATTTAATTACATTGTTTAATATATTCATTTGCATTGATAAATTGAATTAATACAATTATTTGTTAAATTATTTCTTTATAAGTTAGATTATATTCGACTGTGCATTTTAATCCTGATTTGATAAATGTATGTTCATTTTTAGTTTTAAACACTTTATTGCATTTAGGGCATAATTGAATATTAATGAATCAACTACATTATTTATCTATTTTAATAAATAAGGAGTGATTTGAATTATGTTCTGAAAATTTAAGGCATTACATTAGGTATCAGAGCCTTTGATCCTTATTGCACTGCACATTCATTTACACATTAGAAATTAAACTATAAGGAAATAAAATAAAATAAAATAAAAATAAAATAATAATAGTTATTTTGTAATTTAGGGTTTATGCTGCATTGAATAATACCATCTTAAATTTGCATAACATATTAGTATACTTATTATTTTTGATATTATTGATAAAATTTTGTGAATATTGATGTTTTGCTATTGATATTATTGATAATACTGTAACCTTTTGTTTGGTATTATTGAAAATTAAAATTATGCCTAGAATGTGAAAAATAGTTTAGTCTCAATTTCATTTGTTGTTAAAAAATTTAATTTAATTCTGTCATCTTCTTATTAACTATCAATTGAATTTTTCTTTTCAAAATATTATGATAAAGGTTAAATTTGAGTATATTCTAGATAAATCCTTTTTACATTCAGTATAAACACTTTTTACATTCACTCTATAGAGAGAAATAAAATAGCCGTGAAATAAGTTTCTACATCTGGCTGGAAAATTTTAACATCCGTAAACATTATCAAACTTTATAACCAACATTTTCTATTCGTTTATACTTCAATTTAAGTCCAAATATTATTTTGTAGTGCTTGGTGCTACTTTGTTCTGCAAACATTTATCTCAAGCTTTTCATTGACATTTCTCAGAAGTTAAACCCACTACATCATCTTTGATTTTCTTTGCATTCTTGCATTACTCTTCTCCTCCTTTATAAATTCATTTTCTTCACCTGTGCTTAATATTAGTCAATGGCATCTTCAGTCATCTCACCTTAAAAATGAGAAACATCAAATGTGATGGCCTACAATCTTGGATGTTAAACAAACTTCATATTATTATTGACCATAATAAAGTAGCTAGTCTTAAAGAAAGTTGTGGTTGGTCTAGGTTGAACACATTGCACACTACAAAGATCTCCCTAACCCTAGGTGATTAGGGTGTCTTTGACACGGTGGGTTACCAATGCTTGAGATAGGGTCCATGTCAATACCATAAGGATTGTGGAAGATTATGTCTAGTAGTAGGCACAACTCCATAACAATAAGCCAAACCTCAAGCGGATTTTGCACAATTCGCTATCTTCTAGGGCATCAAATTGCTAAGTTAGGGCTACCAATCTGAGCGCAGTCATCAATCCATAAACACTGCAATTTGGAAGTGGAAACAATCACAAATTAATTTGTAAGTCAGTTTGTAAATGAAACGTTCACGTGACCTAGTATATATGATTCAAATAAGCATTTTCTAAGGATCTCATACATAAAATTTTAATTCTAATTCCTATCTGTTGGTATCCAAGACTATAATCATTCGCCTGCAAATCTAGCTAAATTTTGTCCACTTCTTTTAAGTATTATACTATCATAACAATTCTAGAGCAAGAGTAATAGAGGCAATAATGTTATTAACCATAATCTTGAGCAGGGTAATGCCATTTTCCAAATTGGATTCCTTTAGCAATAAATCCCACTCCATCCACAGATGCATTTTAGTTAAAGTATAAATTCAGTCAGATCTTTTCATAATATCTCAGAAACATCATTATTGGTAAGTGGAATCAGAAACCCAAAGAGCTCCTCTTTGAAACATTGGTACAGATGATAGTTTTATGAACAAAGTTGACAAAAGTATAAAAAAATTATGTTATTAAAATAAAAACTAGATTGATAGGAAGAGATGCATCATACCAAGTATGTAGTGCAATTCGAAACAATTATGATATCTTATTATGTTATAGTGTAGTGAATTCAAAAGTGGGAACTAATGAGATAGCTTTTGCACTTGGGACTTTCTATAAACTGATCCTAGTGAGAAAATGAGAGTGATTAATATGATCCTATATTCGCTAAAGAATACCTCCAAGAGAAATTCTCCATAGGAAGGGAGCCACGCCATAGTCAACTTGCAATAGTTGTGTGATGAGCTTATCACAGTAAATGAGACAAGCCCTTTCTCAGGGGTGCTGCGATGCCCGCCCTTCTATTGTGAAGAATAATGCCGCCTATTAGCCGATGCTAGGATTTAGAAGCTCATATTACTTCCCCTTCTTCAACTGGTTTAGTTGTTAACCATATTTAACCATGTATAAGTAAAGTTATAAAAAAAAAGATAATCATTTCATTGTTTTAACCTTGGGGATGAAATGACTTGTCTTCCATTATATGCTCCATGTCGACATGTGCATATACACAGCCTCAATGTGGAGGACTAGAATTGGATAATAAATTACACAATCTTCTTAGTGACTATCATCAGTAAGTCATTCGTTAAAAGGTTGTTTGAAAGAAAATATTTTTTTGGGTTAGACTTTTAAAAAAATAAGGATAAAGATAGATAACATATTCTGAGGTGCTTATCTTTTACTAGATTTCCTAAATACACGTGCAATAAAAAATTACTTAAAAAAAACTAAGAAATCTGAAATCATTAGATCAATTGGTGAGACACGTGGGCTTTCAAAGCCCCCAAACCATTTCAGGCTAAGATTGATGGTACCAAGCAAAATCCATGCTTAATCCAGTAACTATAATCACAACACATGAAAACTTCCTAAATCTACTAAAAGAATGATTATACTTCATATCATCAGGAGAAAACTACAAACTTCTGTTAATGATTCATTCATTTGAGATTGTAATAAAAAACATTACCTTCATTGCAACTTGATGTAGTGTCACCTGCTTAACATTTACTTGCCAGAATGTACAGAATAACCCAAAATTTTGTGGGAAGGCTGATGAGTGAAACTTTACACCTAGTCTCCAAGGATATTTCAATAGAAATTGAATTTCCTATATATCCAGAAATTGAGACCGCATTTTGTTAAGGCATTTACAGAGTCCAACTTGCTATAAAAGTCACCCCCTTTTTTCACTATTCTACTTTTGTTGTGCATCCTATAAAAGATAAAAGCTAAAGATGTTGATTTGAAAAATATTATCCCACTTGCAGAAACACAGGTCATTTTTTTTTGTTCTCACTCTATAAACCTTACTTTTTAGGAGCTGATGTTTTTTAAATTGGTGAGAAGATGTTATATACTATAGTAATAATAATAAATAACAGAGATGAAAATACAAGTTTGTAGGAAAGCCTAGACATTAAACTATACCAAAATAACACAGTAAAACTACTAACATAACCCATAGTTTGACTAGGCAAAAATCTAACACTACAACATCTAAAACCAACAAAAAAAAGTAGTTTTCAAAAATATCAATATAAGAGTTCAAGGTAATGCATCAGTCATAGAGTGTACTGTCACCCAAAGTTCGATAACATAATTATAAAATGCCACCAAAAATCAAATAGAATCCAAATTGGTAGGCCAGTTGTGAACCTACCGTCACTGCTCTTCCAAATTTCATCATGACATTCTTGAGAATGATTAGCGATATTTTTAGGCCTTTCATTGACTCCAATGTGGTAGTTTATTTGGAAACATGCTCTTTTCAACAATATATGGGCAAAATTCCTAGAGCATGTGCATTATGTTTTTGGAATCCAATTTTATATGTCAACATGGAAGAATGTGTGTAACATGCAAAAGATCTAATATTAATGAGGCTATCCATTATAATTACACCCTAGCATTAGTAAAATTAGATAAGAAAGTGCATGTTACTTCAATATTAGAATATGCTAAATACCATAATTTTTAGGCAGAATTTTCATAGTTGGAATTCGAGTAGCACAAGAAGATAAATACATTAAAAGTGTAGAGTTTCATATGATCAAGGGAATAGAGGTCATGAAATACTTACAAACCTTTCATTTGCATCCTACAACTAATGTTTTAGTTATTATGGATTTTGACTCACATTTATGATTCCTTCAATACCCAAGGAAGTTGCCTTCGACCTAGAGTTAGTGAATTAGTATGCGCAATGGTGATATTTGTATTTGAAAGGAAGCTAGGTGAGCGGAAACGCTTCCTACACTAATCTAATGAGGAGAGGGCTATGTAAATTCAAATTTATCCTAACTATTACAGCAATGTTAAACCATTAACATGAGATATTGCAGCAAAACACAAGAACCAAAAAGTAGACAGAAGAAGAGAGACAAAGATTTATGATGGGGAAAACCCTTATCGGGTGAATAACCCCACACTCAGAAACCTGCACAATGTATTAACAAATCTGAAAGTTGTTTACAATACACTTGCAATGCAAGCTTCAATGGTCTTCGACACTCGTGTCTGGAGTCAATTCGGCAGCATAACAATACTTGTAAACCTGTGATACAAACTCCATCTCCAAGCACTTGTTTAAATAGAAAATACAAGGCAATATTGGACCTTCCTTGGAATGGGCGTCTAACATGGCTTCATGGAACAAAACCCATGCCCAAGGACACTTGGTCAACATTGTAGAATGTGCTTGACACTTGTCCACAACTCCCATCCCAAAGGGGTCGCCTATTTCTAAAATGGGCTATGACAGATGTTTTTACGACACTTACAACCGTCATAGAATCTGTCATAGTGGTTACAACTTACAACTATAAGAGAATCTATCATACACATGCTACAAATAGCATATTCTCTTACAACATGTCATATTCCACCTTGGGGCACCCAAATATGCCTTATTCAAAGATGCTTCATGACACATGTCATCACCTGTGTTACAACCTTCTATTTCTGACTCTTACATGTCATAGATTCATCATAGGAATTCGTCATAACCATTTTGGTCAAACATTCCTTACACAACATGAAGGATGCCGACACATGGCAGAATATTCCTACCACTAAGTGGGATGCATATCTCCTCATGTGAGGACAAAATAACAAGTTGTCATTTCCATGTAGGATTGACACATCACTGTGCCACATCCCACAACATGACAATATGGAATTTCCAAATATTTATAACATAGGCAATTAAATAATAAATACAAACATTACAAATGCAAAGAATTATCAAGGTTGAGACACCTTAATTCCCAACTTTCTCCCACTTGTCGAACACCTTGTAAGAGCCAATAGAAAAATGGGATTTAACTGCTATAGGCCGAGAGGCCCATAGACTCCAAACACCATTTGAACTTTTCTGTGCTCACTGGTTTCGTCAATGCATCTTCAATATTCTTCAAGGTATCTACCTTCTCCAAATTTACCTTTCCATCCTCAACCATGTCTCTCACAAAGTGAAACTGAACATCAATGTGCTTGGGTCTAACATGGAAAGTTGGATTCTTTGCAAGGCAAATTGCACTCTGACTATCACAACTGATCATGATCTAACCCGCATCAACACCAATATTAGAACACAATCTCTTAAGCGAAATGGTTTCCTTACAAGCATGAGTTACTGCCATGTACTCAGCTCCTGTCATGGACAAAGCAACAACAGGTTGTCGCTTACTCATCCAACTAATAGCACCACCAAAAGTGTAAAAACATAAGCATTGGTGGATCTCCTGCTGTCAATGTCACCTGCCTAATCTGAATCCACAAATCCATAAATATCAACAAAATGCGAAGGTCCTGAAACATTACCATGATAGTAAATGGAGTACTCGGAAGTACCCCTCAAATATTTGAACACTCACTTAAGTGCATCCCAATGAACCCATCTAGGATTAGCCATAAATCGACTAAAGACTCCCACTGCTTGGGCAATGTCTGGTCTTGTGCAGACCATAGCATACATCAAACTGCCAACAACACTATCATAAGGTACTTTACTCATGTCCTCCACCTTACTAGGAGATTTTGGACAATCCTCAACAGATAACTTTGTTCCCAAAGAAACGGGAACACACAATGGTCTATAATCTGCCATGTTGAATCTGTCCAACACGGTCTTCACATACTTACTCTGGCTTAACCAAAGTTTTTTGTTGATTCTGTCTCTTCTGATTTCCATTCCTAGAATGTACTTGGCTGCCCCTAAATCTTTCATTTCAAACTGTGTTGACAATTAAGATTTAAAATCAGAAATCATATTATTACCCTTCCCAATGAGCAACATATCATCAACATATAGTGCAACAATGAGAATACGATCACCATCAAATTTATAATACACACAATGATCCAATTTTGATCTCACAAATTCAATTGACAACACAAAGGCATCAAACTTCAAGTACCATCTCCTAGGGGATTGCTTCAAACCATACAAAGACTTTTTAAGTTTGCAAACTAAATTTTCTTTACCTTTCACCATGTAATGCTCTGGCTGTGACATGTAGATTTCTTCCTCCAAGTCACCATGAAGGAAAGTTGTCTTCACATCCATCTGTTCTACCTCCAAGTCATAAGCTACTACGAGTGACAATAGGAATCGAATGGATGTTAGCTTTGCAACAGGAGAGAAGATCTCACCATAATCTATACCCTCCACTTGTGAATACCCCTTCGCAACCAATCTGGCCTTATACTTCTCAACATTGCTATCTGCACCAATTTTTTTCTTGAACACCCATTTGCATCCAACGGGTTTTCATCTAGGAGGCAAAGGCACCAAGTCCCAAGTTTGATTCTTTTCCAAAGAAGCCATTTCTTCCTCCATGGCCTCCTTCCAGGAACTTGCATCCTTCATATCCAAAGCCTCTGATACAGTTCTAGGTTCATCACTGTTAGTAAGCAAAGCATAAGCACAACTAGAATCAAGTAATGTAAAACCAAACCTTTCAAGTTGCTTTCTTATCCGTGTAGACCTCCTCAAGAGCTGAGGTTGAGGTTCAACTTCTTCATCTGAGCTTTCAGAGCTGCTAGAGCTCTCCTCATCATTAGGTCCAACATTGTCTTTCTGTTCAGTCTTCTCAGGGGTGAGAGGAAATTGAACAACATCCTCTTTCTTTTCTTTTTCTTTTGGCTGCAAAACGGTGGAAGAAGGTGTAAGCTCTCTGAAGATGACACTTTTTCTATACAACACTTTTTCAGCCATGGGGTCCCAAAGCTTGTATCCTTTCACACCAACACCATAGCCAATGAAGACACTTAACATCTTTGTTCTCCAACTTTGACCGCTTCTCCCTAGGCACATGTGCATATGCCTCACAACCAAAAACATGAAGATGCCTTACTGAAGGCTTTCTACCAGACCACACCTCCATGGGTGTCTTTCCAACAAGAGCTGATGTAGGAGATCTGTTTACCAGATGGGAAGCAGTGGCAACAGCTTCGGCCCAAAACTTTTGTTCTAAGCTAGCTCCACTAAGCATACTCCTAGCCTTCTCCATCAGTGTCCTGTTCATCCTCTCTGCAAATCCATTTTGCTATGTGGTGTATAGAGTTGTCTTATGTCTTTCAATCCCAAGTTCCTTGCAATACTTATCAAATTCTGTAGAACAGAACTCACCACCATTGTTAGTTCTCAAACATTTAATCTTTTTACCAGTCTGATTTTCAGCAAAGGCTTTAAACTCCTTAAACTTGCTATAGACTTTAGATTTGCTTCTAAGAAAATAAATCCATGTCCTTCTACTGTAATCATCTATAAAAGATACAAAGAATATAGATTTTGATAATGAAGGAACATTAACCAGACTAAACACATCAGAATGAATGAGGTCCAACACACTAGAAGACTTATGAGAACTCGAGTAAAACTGAACACGGTTTTGTTTTCCATAAATGCAATGTTTGCAAAAGTCAAACTTAAGATTACAATCATCTAACCCATCTACGAGGTTCTTATTTTTTAGGGTACGCAGATCCTTCTCACCAATGTGGCCAAATCTCTTATGCCATAACATTATCTTTTCAACAAGAAGTTTAACTTCCAATGCACGATTACAACCATCAAGATTAGAAACAACAGATTTCTTCACTGCTCGTTCAGATGGTGGGGATGAAGTGACTGCTGCCCTCTTCCTTGAGTCAGAAGAACTATTACATTGTGAAATGCATGCTTCCAGCTAAAACAAAGTACCTCTTTGAGTACCCTTAGCAAGCACCATAGATCCTCTTATCGTCTTGCATCCTTCTTTTGAAAAGACAACCTGCACACCTGCATCATTCAAACTACTTACAGAAAGCAGGTTTCGTGCTAAGCCTAGGATGTGCATAACCCCAGAGATCCCCTTCACTTGACCATCAGGGAATCGAATAGAGACTCTTCCATGACCAACGATCTTCAGATGAGAGTCGTCACCCAGATACACCTTTCCACCATCGAACTCCTCATACTTAGTGAACCAGTCTCGATGCGAGGTCATGTGGAATGATGCACCAGAGTCAATTAGCCACACATCATCAGATGCATGGGTTGCCAGGGCTACAATGAAAGCATCATCATCATCTTGTGATTTGTCAGAATCTGAATTAGGAGCTTTCTTCTTTTTCTTCTTCTCCTCTTTGCATTCCTTTCAGAAATGCCCAGTCTTGCCACAGTTCCAACAAAGAGCCTTGGACTTTCCAGGAGATTTGGATCTCCCACGGGATTTGGATCTACCCTTCTCAGCTTTCTTGTCCTTCTTCTTCCCTTTCTCCTTGGGTCTTCCACGAACTGCAAGGGCTTCTTTGGCTACCTTAGAAGACTTTCTCCACATCTCTTCGACAACAGTGAAGAAACCACCTCTTCCATTTTGAATGTGGATGTGGTGCTTCCAATTACCATGACAAGATGATCCCATGAGTCTGGTAGAGAACAAAGCAAGGTCATACACCAACCCTCCTCCTCCATTTTTACACTAATAGATGTTAATTGTGCAACCAACATGTTGAAAGTATTCATATGTTCAGCAATGGATCCTCTGTCTTCCATTCGAAGAGAATACAACTTATTTCTCAGAAAATGTTTATTAACTAGGGATTTGGCTTGATACACATCCCCCAACTTCTTCCAAAGGAGTTTTGCAGTAGTCTCCTCATGGACATTTAACAACACAGAATCGACAAGACTAAGTCTTATGAGACCCTTAGCCTTCTGATCCTTGAGATCCCAGTCATCTTGTGACATTGCAGCTGGTTTAGTTCCGCTCACACTATTCGAAAGGTCTCGGTCAACTAACATGTCTTCCATCTTGAGCTTCCACAGCTTGAAATTACTGCCATTGAACTTCTCTACTTCAAACCTTCCTGATGTGCCTGCCATCTTCTTGCTGCAATAAGATACAGAATGCTCTACATAGACTCCCACTCAACCTAAGATTAGCTCAAAAAACCCCTACCCAACAACTAGGACCAAAGCTTATCAAGCTTTGATTCCACCTGAAAGAAAGCTAGGTGTGTAGAAACGCTTCCTACACTAATCTAATGAGGAAAGGGCTATGCAAATTCAAATTTATCCTAACTATTATAGCAATGTTAAACCATTAACATGAGATATTGCAGCAAAACACAAGAACTAGAAAGTAGACAAAAGAAGAGAGATAAAGATTTACGGTGGGGAAAACCCTTATCGGGTGAAAAACCCCACACTCAGAAACCTGCACAATGTATTAACAAATTTGAAAGTTGTTTACAATACACTTGCAATGCAAGCTTCAATGGTCTTTGACACTCGTGTCTAGAGTCAATTCAGCAACATAACAGTACCTGTAAACCTGTGATACAAACTCCATCTCCAAGCACCTATTTAAATAGAAAATACAAGGCAATATTGGACCTTTCTTGGAATGGGCATCCAACATGGCTTCATGGACCAAAACCCACGCTCAAGGACACTTGGTCAACATTGTAGAATGTGCCTGACACTTGTCCACAACTCCCATCCCAAAGGTGTCGCCTATTTCCAAAATGGGCTATGACAGATGCTCTTACGACACTTACGACCATCATAGAACCTGTCATAGCGGTTACAACTTACAGCTATAAGAGAATCTGTCATACACATGCTATAAATAGCATATTCTCTTACAACATGTCATATTCCACCTTGGGGCACCCAAATATGCCTTATTCAAAGATGCTTCATGACACATGTCATCACCTGTGTTACAACCTTCTATTTCCAACTCTTACATGTCATAGATTTGTCATAGGAATCCGTCATAACCGTTTCGGTCAAACATTCCTTACACAACATGGAGGATGCCGACACATGGTAGAATATTCCTACCACTAAGTGGGATGCCTATCTCCTCATGCGAGGACAAAATAACAAGTTGTCATATTCCATGTAGGATTGACACATCACCGTGCCACATACCACAACATGACAATATGGAATTTCCAAATATTTACAACATAGGCAATTAAATAATAAATACAAACATTACAAATGTAGAGAATTATCAAGGTTGAGACACCTTAATTCCCAACAATATTGTTGTACTAATATCCATTTGGTTTTGTGTTTATTTTGAGAAAGTGGTTTTACTATGCTTTTTAAGTCTATTTTAAAATTGCATTATAGGTAAATAACCACAAGTTCTAAGATTATTTGTCATTTTCAACTTGAACAAAAATAACACTATGTTTGGATTGAGTTGGTGAATAACGCATTTTTTAGGATGTGATAAAGATTCTTTTTGGATCAAACATGAGGACACATGTCGAAACTTATAGGGGGAGAGACAATCCCAAACTCAAGTCATTCTTAGATTAAATAAAACCTTTATGTAATATGTAAGTTCCTTAAGAAGATATTTGGGAAAGAGCTAGTTTATGTAATGTTTAAATCTTCAATATGTTTTATTTTATTAAAAAAAAATTGTGAAAAATTCATATCAAACTTCTAGAAGCACATCAAGGTTAATAAATCGAGAATAATATTCTTGAGTTCATTGTTGTGAGTAAAAATCTAATCATCTTACATCCTAGGAACATGGATATTTAATCAGAATTCCTATGAGCTTACTATATAAAATATAATCCCAAGGAAAAGCACAAGGTGAAAAATTCATGATCATAGCTACCATAATTTAAAGACTCCAAGGGCATAGAAACATGGGTAGCCCATCTTTTGAAATATTGAGTTTTAAACATTGTTTGGGGATTTGGGTTTGGAAAGTCAATAAATAGACTTTGAATTGTGTCTTTAATTATTTTAGGAAGTCATAATTAGATGGTTGTGAGATCAATCATGATGGAAAAGATGAGGATAATAAAGAAAGATATTCAATTAACCTAGTTAATTAAAGGAAATACTAAACCTAGTGTTCTTTGTAAAGTAATTTATTATGGTAATAATTATTGATGTTTTATTGCTTAAGTTGCCTTGTAAGATTGTTTTGTACCATCTTTGTTTTATCGTACTTCATTATTGGACTTGATCAACCCAATAACCTTGTACATGTTTTGATGTATTTGTTGCTAAAAAGGGGATATTCATGTAGTCCGGAATGCATGACTATCATCTTGAAATGTATTTTGAGTATATGGTACACAATGATGAGTGACTACATAGTGTGGGATATGATGTCATTCATTAGGTAAGTGATATGTGATTACATAATAATACTTTTGTTGAAGTGACACCTAAAAGATTGAAATATTTGTATTAAAGATAAGGTTACACATGAATGACCAAATTTTAAAAATTATTTGATAAGAGATTTATTGTATACACTTGTATTAGCTTCTCAAGTATAAATCCATGATCTATTTCAAGTGAAATGTGCTTATAGTTCTAATCATATTATTGATTAACAAAGTATTTCTATGGGATTTAATTGTAGCTTTAGCAGAAGAGTTATTAGGAAGATCTAAAATTTGAGAAATATGATTATAAATAAAATAGATTCATTGTGATATTGATAATATTACTTGTCTAATTATTTTTTTTTCTGAAATATGTTGTAGATTCAACTTAAGCTATTGAGGATAACAACTAATTTACAGGGGGAGAATTGTTATGAGACTTTTTCCCCATGGAAAAAAAAGTAAAAGAGAGTTAATGTAATAGTTCAAAAAAAAAAAAACATAATAAACAATTATTAGAGTTTTCATGGGATATTATAATGTAATTATTTTAAAAGGGTGTGTCAGTTGGAACTACCCTATTCATTGCATAAAAACCCGTGAAAAAACTAAATGGAAGACACAAGAAAGAAGGAAAAACAATTAAACACTGTACATTGCGAGAATAGGATTCTAAGTTAGCAACTGTGAGCAAGATAGAGAAGGGGGCACATCTTATGTGTGCGTCCAACCTGGGGTACCGAAGTGCACTTAGGACTATCATGGCCAGGGCTTGGGTATCACACGAGTGTTGAGCAGTGTTCCAAAGGAACCAACACTCGTGTAGAGTGGAAAAGTACGCTTATTTCTCCCAGATTGCTCATAGAGAGAAGAGGATAAACTAGGATCCATTCCAACAATCTTTAGATTATTGCTAAATACATAAAGATAAGTATTATCTACTCCGTTATACTAATTATTGAGACTGAATCTATATATTTAATTACATTGTTTAATATATTCATTTGCATTGATAAATTGAATTAATACAATTATTTGTTAAATTATTTCTTTATAAGTTAGATTATATTTGACTGTGCATTTTAATCCTGATTTGATAAATGTATGTTCATTGTTTAGTTTTAAACACTTTATTGCATTTAGGGCATAATTGAATATTAATGAATCAACTACATTATTTATCTATTTTAATAAATAAGGAGTGATCTGAATTATGTTCTAGAAATTTAAGGCATTACAAATTGGATTTGCATTCATACATATCATATTCATCATTGTACATTCAAAAATCTTGCATAAATTTAAAATTTTTGAAAAAATCAAGCATCCTAGGCTTGCATTAATGCATAGTTTGCATTGCATATCATCTAAATCATTTAAGTTTATGATATTCATATAAGATCTGAGATAAATTACAAAAATTCATCATTCTCTAATCATTTACCTTGCATTCACATACTTAATTTGCTAGGGTTTGCTTGAAATTTTGCATTTTTCATTTAACCTAGTAATTCCAAAACCTAGGCTTTGTAATTAAAATCTTGTTTCAGATTTTACTACTCATTTTTAACACTCATTCAAATCTGATTTTGGACTGAAGTGTTTCATCATTGTGTGTTTTTGCATTCACATCTCAAATTTTGCATTTACACATTGTGTATTTCAACAAAAACTAGCATATTCATTCATCTTGTCCTAAAATTTGACTTGCACTGACCATTGTGGCATTTTAGCATCATTTTCAAATCTGATCTAAAATATTTTACATATTAAATCTGATTAGACTTCATTCATTCATCATTTTGCATACTTTCATGCCTTAATTTCACTATTAGGGTTTTAAAAATCCTTGCATTTCCACTATATTTTGTCTAATCTTTCATCTAGCATTGCAAGA
Source organism: Cunninghamia lanceolata (assembly GCA_027924645.1). Taxonomy (NCBI): domain Eukaryota; kingdom Viridiplantae; phylum Streptophyta; class Pinopsida; order Cupressales; family Cupressaceae; genus Cunninghamia; species Cunninghamia lanceolata. The sequence goes on along the minus strand of BSBN01001616.1, from coordinate 215,150 downwards.
TTGGTGTGTTGTGATAAATTTTATTGCATCATTAGACTAATTAAAAGGTTTTAGTTTTCTTCCCTTCATCATTTTCCTAATTTCAAGGTATATGCACAAAGATGGGGGACCAAAAAGTCGCCACATGGACTTTTTGGACCCATGCAAAGAAAAATGCGAGCGCATTATAACACACTCACATTTTAGGCTTGATAACTGAGCCTAATATTGAGCCTAAAATGTGAGCATGTTATAATGTGCTCACATTTTGCTTTTCTTAAAAGTGCAATAAAAACTCTGATTTCTTCATTACTCGTGGCCAAAAGTTTGAGTGTGGAGAAAAAATAGCCATTATAGCGTGAGCATGTTCAAGGAAGGTGAAACCAAGCAAGTTCAAGAGAGAAATCAACATTTTCATGATGCCACCTCACCAAATCCTCTGAACCAAAGATGTCGTGAAGCAAATGTCAAGGGTCTAGCAGCCGAAGAAGGTAGGGTTTGATTAATTTTTGTGAGTTTAAAAAGAATTTTTGAGTTTTGCAATGTTTGATTAGTTTTTTAAATTTCATTTACAATTAATGAGGCAGGAGAAAACACAAATCTAGTTGAGGAGGGTCAAAACAACCCTCCAGACCCACCTTCACGTCCTCACAATGTAAGAGATACTCAAGAAAACTACTTAGGGAAAATAGAAGAAAACAAAAGACATCTTCAAACCCTTATTGAAATGTTAAACAATCCAAGGTCAAGCACCAATCATAGGAGAGATCTTGTGAAGTCATTAGAGATGATTGTTTCTCACACCGAATCGGTGAAAAACAAATCATCAAATTTCAAGGCTATAGGGAGAGGTGTCAGCAATACTATGCTGACAAATTATCTTATGAACAAGTGAAGAATGAAAAAATTACAAAATCTAAATTATGTGCACAATTTATTAATTCTAAAACTGGCCAAAGATTAGTAGAATCTTGCAAATGGTTCCCTATTTATTGGTGTGTTAATCAAGATATATACCAAAACTTTTGGGATAGATGGTACATGGTTTTCAATGAGCGCCCATGCAACAATAATGAGGTGCCACAATATTTCTCGAGGAAACTCCATTGCGAGCTCGTCCTCAAGAGGATTCCCAATTATTTTAACATTCGAGAGTTCTAAGGCAGAGATTGTGGCTCTACCCAAGATAGAGAGGGGGCTTAGTGAGACCAAAACCATGTACATAGACCCCTATTAAGGCCAAAATAGGTGTCACTCCCTTTGACTTTAAAGGAGAGTGTTGAGGTGGAGACATTACATTCATTGATTGCTCTCACGTAGTCTCTAGTACAACACGTTGATGAGGGTGAGAGTAGTAGACATCATTTGTCCCCACATTTGTGCAGTTCATGTGGGAACCTATGCGATTATGGGACACAGGACTCATGACAGGACTCTCGACAAGATGGTGAAACAAAGGGGTAGCATCCAATGATGGACACATCCATATTGGATGATATTGTTCTCACTGATGATCTCTTACATCATACATTTGGTATTGACTCTCAAGTAATTTTTTACAAGTTTCATCTTGATTTAATATATTCTTATTTGAAATTTGTAATTAATTTTATATGACTTTCTATATTATAAGTCAAAAATAATATATGTAATTATCTACACAATGAAATTCTAAGATCAGAGTCTTCATCCTACCTCCGTTAGCCATCCATTGGCAGGTTATGAGAGGAGGTCAAGTTAGCAGGTATGTGATTTATGAGATGATCATAATTATTGTACATATATCAATGGTAATATTATTTTGTGATAATTTGACGATTTCAACAGGGAGCTTCACCAGCACCTCCACAGTTTCCTTGGTCCCCTAGATGCAAAACTAATTATACAGAGGTAAATTTAACCATTTCTAATTATTATTCATTTAAATAATGTTATGTATTTATTTTGGTCAAATAATCTTGAACTCTATTTTCAAATGCTAAATATGGAGGCTCCTCCTCATCTTTGTGAGTCAGTGTAGGTAGGTATTATTGCAGCCATGATGTCTTCAAATCCTTTGACCGAGGTATGAGCCAATAACATGAAAATGTCATTTTGTATTTCTTGTTTTATCTCATGTCATTTGATGTACATAAATGATATTTATGTTTAGTCAATTTTGTTTCTTGATGCTGCTCACAGGAGGTCACAACTCCAACCCATCCAACTACGGATGAAGAGAGAAAAAAGATGATCGGGAGTGATCATCGGATAGCGGTAAGTGATCTATTACATATGTGGTGTTTTATATTTCATGTTTTCTATATTAATGTGCATATTGTTTGATCGTATTAATAGGTGGTGCTGTAGAAATCTCTGTCGAGGAGGTCTACTCGACGAGAGAGAGAGGATGAGTCACTGATTCGCTCTCCATCTTCATAGTGAAGCAAGGGCCACTGATTATTTGATCAAAGTCCATAGGAAACTAGTTTTTTGGACTTTTTTTGTATGCCTAGATGGATTTGTATACATACTTTTGTATGTTACCGATGTATATTTTGATATGCCTGTATGGCTTTGTTTGGACATGCCTATATGGCTTTGTATATAGACTAGATGTTATGTTCATGACATTATGTAAATGATAGTTTATATTAAATATTTAATATGATGATGAATTATTGTTACATGAATTTGTTTTTATATGTGCCAATTGCATTTTCTTGAAAGTTTATAAATCATTTTCAAATAATCCATTTTGTGCATATCTTGCTTGATCATTGCATTCCATGAGATTGTGCATTTCTTTGAGGCATCATGTCAAACAATTCATGTGCCTTGTCTATGCTTCCACACTTTCCATACATGTCTACAAGGGTAGTTGCAAATACAATATGTGACAAAATTCCTATATCCTTTATGCTTTGATGGTTGTCCACACCATGTTCCTCATATCCCATTTTGGCATAGGCAAGGAGGATGTTGGATAATTTTGTGCAATTTGGTTTTAGATGTGCCAATTATATTTGGTTGAAATTTTCTTTTGTGCATTTGCTTGAAATTTTTTAAAGCCTTATGAAAAATCCATTTCATACATATCTTGTAATTATTGCATTCCATGAGGCAACATTTCTTTGAGGCATCATGTCAAATAGTTCACATTCCTTTTATATGCTTCCACACTTTACATACATGTCTTACAGGGTAGTTGTAACTACAACATTTGACAAAATTCCTATATCTTTTATGTTTTGATGGATGTCTATAATGTGTTCCAAAGATACCATTTCTAAGGTTTTGGAATTTGGATTTACACCTACCAATTGCATTTTCTTGAAAGTTTCTAAAGCCTTATCAAAAATCCATTTTGTTCATATCTTGCAATCATTGCATTAGAATGAGGTGACATTTCTTTGAGGCATCATGCCAAATAGTTCACGTTCCTTGTCTATGCTTCCACACTTTGCATACATGTCTCCGAGGGCAGTTGCAACTACAATGTCTAACAAAATTCCCATATCTTTTATCCTTTGATGGACATCCATTTTGGCATAAGCAAGGAGGATACTGGCTAAGGTTGTGGAATTTTGTTGTACACCCACCAATTGTATTTCTTGAAAGTTTATAAAGCCTTATCAAAAAAATCCTTTTTTTGCATATCTTGCAATCATTGCATTCCATGAAATGACATTTCATTTCAAGGCATCATGTCAAACAGTTCACGTACCTTGTCTATGCTTCCACACTTTGCATACATGTCTCGCAGGGTAATTGCAATTACAACATTTGACAAAATTCATATATCCTTTATGCTTTGATGGATGTCTACCATTTTCCAAAGATACCCTTTCTAAGGTTTTAGAATTTGACTTTACACCCGCCAATTGTATTTTCTTGAAAGTTTCTAAAGCCTTATCAAAAATCTATTTTGTTCATATCTTGTAATCATTGCATTCCATGAGGTGACATTTCTTTGAGGCATCATGCCAAACAATTCACGTGCCTTGTCTATGCTTCCACACTTTGCATACATGTCTCCGAGGGCAGTTGCAACTACAACATCTAACAAAATTCCCATATGTTTTATCCTTTGATGGATGTCCATTTTGGCATAGGCAAGGAGGATACTAGCTAAGGTTGTCGAATTTGGCTTTACACCCGCTAATTGTATTTTCTTGAAAGTTTATAAAGCCTTATCAAAAAATCCATTTTTTGCATATCTTGCAATCATTACATTCCATGAAATGGCATTTCATTTCAAGGCATCATGTCAAACAGTTCACGTACCTTGTCTATGCTTCCACACTTTACATACATGTCTTGCAGGGTAATTGCAACGACAACATTTGACAAAATTGCTACATCCTTTATGCTTTGATGGATATCTATACCATGTTCCAAAGATACCATTTCTAAGGTTTTGGAATTTGGCTTTACACCCGCCAATTGCATTTACTTGAAAGTTTCTATTTAAGCCTTATCAAAATATCCATTTTGTTCATATCTTGCAATCATTGCATTTCATGAGGCGACATTTCTTTGAGGCATCATGCCAAATAGTTCACGTGCCTTGTCTATGCTTCCACACTTTGCATACATGTCTCCGAGGGTAGTTGCAACTAAAACATCTAACAAAATTCCCATATCTTTTATCTTTTGATGGATGTCCATTTTGGCATAGGCAAGGAGGATACTGGCTAAGGTTGTGGAATTTGGCTTTACACCCGCCAATTGTATTTTCTTTAAAGTTTATAAAGCCTTATCAAAAAAATCATTTTTTGCATATCTTGCAATCATTACATTCCATGAAATGGAATTTCATTTCAAGGCATCATGTCAAACAGTTCACATACCTTGTCTATGCTTACACACTTTTCATACATGTCTCGTAGGGTAGTTGCAACTACAACATTTGACAAAATTGCTATATCTTTTATGCTTTAATGGATGTCTATACCGTGTTGCAAAGATCACATTTTGCCATATTAAGGGAGGATGTTGGCTAAGGTTGTAGAATTTGTCTTTACACCCGCCAATTGCATTTGCTTGAAATTTTCTAAAGCCTTATCAAAAATCCATTTTTTCATATCTTGCAATCATTGCATTCCATGTGATGACATTTCTTTGAGGCATCATGCCAAACAATTCGCGTGCATTGTCTATGCTTCCACACTTTGCATACATGTCTCTGAGGGCAGTTACAACTAAAACATCTAACAAAATTTCCATATCTTTTATGCTTTGATGGATATCCATACTGTGTTCCAAAGATCCCATTTTGGCACAAGCAAGGAGGATAGTAGATAAGGTTGTGGAATTTTTCTTTACACCCGCCAATTGTATTTTCTTGAAAATTTATAAAGTGTTATCAAAAAAATCCATTTTTTGCATATCTTGCAATCATTGCATTCCATGAGATGGAATTTCATTGAGGCATCATGTCAAAGAGTTCATGTACCTTGTTTATGTTTCCACACTTTGCATACATGTCTACTAGGATAGTTGCAACTACAAGATCTGAAAAAATTCCCATATCCTTTATGCTTTGATGGATGTCCATACCATGTTCCAAAGTTTGCATTTTTGCCATATGAAGGGAGGATGTTGGCTAAGGTTGTAGAATTTGTCTTTATACCCACCAATTGCATTTTCTTGAAAGTTTCTAAAGCCTTATAAAAAAAACCATTTTTTTCATATCTTGCAATCATTGCATTCCATGTGATGACATTTCTTTGAGGCATCATGCCAAATAGTTCACATGTGTTGTCTATGCTTCCACACTTTGCATACATGTCTCTAAGGGAAGTTGCAACTACAACATCTAACAAAATTTCCATATCTTTTATGCTTTGATGGATGGACAATTTGGCATAGGCAAGGAGGATACTAGCTAAGGTTGTGGAATTTGGATTTACACCCACCAATTATATTTTCTTGAAAGTTTATAAAGAGTTATAAAAAATCCATTTTTTGCATATCTTGCAATCATCACATTCCATGAGATGGCATTTCATTGAGGCATCATTTCAAAGAGTTCATGTATCTTGTCTATGCTTCCACAATTTGCATACATGTCTACTAGGACAGTTGCAACTACAAGATCTGACAAAATTCTTTGAGGCATCATGCCAAATAGTTCACATGCGTTGTCTATGCTTCCAAACTTTGCATACATGTCTCTGAGAGCAGTTGCAACTACAACATCTAACAAAATTTACATATCTTTTATGCTTTGATGGATGTCCATACTGTGTTCCAAAGATCCCATTTTGGCATAGGGAAGGAGGATACTTGGTAATGTTTTTACACTTTTTTTGACTGTAACAATCATATATATGACTATTTTTTACACTTTTTTTTACTGTAACAGTCATATATATGACCATTTTTACACTTTTTTTTACTGTAAAAGTCATATATATGACTATTTTTTACACTTTTTTATTGTAATAGTCATATATATGATTGTTTTTACACTTTTTCAATCATCCATATGACTATAACAATCATTCAATATGATTGATTTTACTTCTACAATAGTCCATATGACTATTACCACATCAAAAGTGGGAATGGTTTCCTTTGGAGAAATGCCACTGAAACATATGTTGTCCCACAGTGAAAGAAACAAACCCATATGACCTATTTTTACTGCTAAATCTGCTTTAACATGACCATGACTTCTCAAACATGAAACCTTTAATCTAAAATCTTTGCTTGAAACTGTAGTTTGTCTTGCATGCAGATCATATGGGCATTTATCCATTTCTTAAACTTTAACTACTTTCATGGAATTAAAAGTACCTTTGTCTCATTTGTCTTAGTTTCAAGTAGTGGAAAGGTGCTAGGAGTGACATTTTGCATTCCATAGCTTGTGGGGCCAAATGGACTACACCAACCCATTGGGGTGGGTGGATAAATGCTAGGGGAGGTCTCATTTTGTGTACCAAGTGTCCCAATCGTCAGGACAACAGGCTACTAGCAAAGTCCCTTAAGATCCCTAAGACCAAAAAACTGCCAAACTATGATGGAGCAGTTCTCAGAATTCGTGGTAGCTAGGAAACATTTTGTTTGGACCTATAGGTGCATGTGGGGTTCATCCATAATAACCTATCTTAGTTTTGGTCAACTCCAATCTATTTGACCGTGTTGAAATCAAATGCATTCTTGCAAAATACTTTAGTTTCATGCAGTGGAAAGGTGCTAGGAGTGATATTTTGCATTCCACAGCTCATGGGAATGAACAGACTATGAAAAAACATCAGGGTGGGTAGGTAAATGCTAGGGGAGGTCTCATTTCATGGGCCTAGCATCCCAATCATTCTGGGCAGCAGGCTAATAGCAAATTCCCTTAAGATCCCTAAGACCAAAAAAATGCCAAACTATGATAGAAAAGTTCTCAGAATTTATGGTAGTTGGGAACATTTTGTTTGGACCAATAGGTGCATGTGGGGTCCATCCACAATAACCTCTCTCAGTTTTGGTCAAATCGAGTCCATTTGACTGTGCCGAAATCAAATGCATTCTTGCAAAATGCTTTAGTTTCATGTAGTGGAAAGGTGCCAGGAGTGACATTTTGCATTCCATAGCTCGTGGGGCCAAACGGATTGTGCCAACACATTGAGGTGAGTAGGTAAATGCCAAGGGAGGTCTTGTTTCATGTGCCAAGGTCCCAATCGTTCGAGGCAGCAGGGTATCAACAAAGTCACTTAAGATCCTAAGAGTAAAATCTGCCAAAATTTGATGAAATAGTTCTCAGAATTCATGGCAGCTGGGAACATTCCATTTAGACATATAGGTGCATGTGGGGTCCATCCACAATAACCTCTTAGTTTCGGTCAACTCAAATCTTTTTGTTCGTGCCGAAACCAAATGCATTCTTACAAAACGCTTCAATTTCATGTAGCACAACCTTACCAAGTGCCATATTTTTTGTTCTACTTGTCGTGGGGCCAAACAGACTATGCCAATGCATCAGGGTGGGTAGATAAATGCTAGTGGTGGTCTCATTTCATGGGCGTAGGATCCTAGTCATTCGAGGCAGCAGGCTACCGACAAAGTCACTTAAGATTCCTAAGAGCAAAAACTACCAAACTTTGACGGAACAGTTCTTAGAATTCATGGTAGTTGGGAACATTTTGTTTGTACCTATAGGTGCACGTGGGGTCCATCCACAATAACCTCTATTAGTTTTGGTCAACTCAAATTTGTTCGACTGTGCGGAAATCAAATGCATTCTTGCAAAATACTTCAGTTTCATGTAGCACAACCTTACCAAGAGCCATATTTTTTGTTCTTCTCATTATGGGGCTGAACTAACTATTTCAACACATCGAGGTGTTTAGGTAAATGTTAGGGGAGGTCTTGTTTTGTGTGTCAAGCATCCTAGTCGTTCCAAGTTGTAAGCTATCGATAAAGTTGAAAGTTGCTAGGACTAAAATTTTGCATTCCACAGGTCGTGGGGTTGAACCAACTACACCAACATGTCCAAGTGGGTGGGTAAATAGTAGGGGAGGTCTCATTTTGTGTGCCAAGTGTCCAGTTGTTCCGAGCTACAAGCTACTAGCAAAGTTGAAAGGTGCTAGGAGTGAGATTTTGCATTCCATGGCTCGTGGGGCCGAACCAATTGCGCCAACATGTCAGGGCAGGTGGGTAAATGCCAAGGAAGGTCTCATTTTATGTGCAAAGGGTCCCATTTGTTCTAGGTTGTAAGCTACCGGCAAAGTCACTTTATCAGTAGCTTGCAACCCGGAATGACTAGGATGCTTGGCACATGAAACGAGACCTCCCCTAACACTTACCCACCCACCCTGACATGCTCGCACAGTCAATTTGACCCCATGATGAGCAGATAAAAAAATATGGCACGTGGCAAGGTTGTGCTACATGAAACTGAAGCATTTTGCAAGAATACATTTGATTCTGGCATAGTCAAATAGATTTGAGTTGACCAAAATTGAGAGAGGTTATTGTGGATGGACCCCACATGCACTTGTAGGTCTAAACAAAATGTTCCCAACTACCACGAATTCTGAGAACTGTTCCATCAAAGTTTGGCAGTTTTTGCTCTTAGGATCTTAAGTGAGTTTGTCAGTAGCCTACTACCTCAAACAATTGGGACCCTTGGAACACGAAATGAGACCTCCCTTGGAATTTATCCACCCACCCCGATGGGTTGACACAGTCCATTTGGCCCCACAAGCTATGAAATGCAAAATGTCACTCCTGGCACCTTTCTACTGCATGAAACTGAAGCATTTTGCAAGAATGCATTTAATTTCGGCATGGTCAAATGGACTTGAGTTGACCAAAACTGAGAGAGGTTATTTTGGACGGACCCCATGTGCACCTGTAGGTCCAAACAGATCATTCCCAAAGGCCACGATTTGGAGAACTGCTCCATCATAGTTTGGTAGTTTTTTGGTCTTAGGGATCTTAAGGGACTTTACCAGTAGCCTGCTGTCCAGAATGACTGGGACACTAGGCCCATGAAGTGAGACCTTCCCTAGTATTTATCTACCAACCCCAACACATTGGCATAGTCTGTTCAACCCCACGAGATGTGGAATGCAAAATCTCACTCCTAGCACCTTTCGAGTTTACTGGTAGCTTACAGCCTGGAACGACTGAGACACTTGGTACATGAAACGAGACCCCCCCTACCATTTACCTATCCACCTAGACATATTGGTGTAGTTGGTTCGACCCCACGACCTATGGAATGGAAAATTTTAGTCCTAGCAACTTTCAACTTTATCGGTAGCTTACAACCTGGACTGATTAGGATGCTTGACACACAAAATGAGATCTCCCCTAACATTTAATCACCCACCCCGATGTGTTGGTGCAATCAGCTTAACCCCACAATGAGCAGAACAAAAAATATAGCACCTGACAAGGTTGTGTTATATGAAACTGAAGCATTTTACAATAATGCATTTGATTTCGGCATGGTCAAACGGACTAGAGTTGACCAAAATTGAGATAGGTTATTGTGGACGGACCCCATGTACAACTATAGGTTTAAACAGAATATTCCCAGCTACCATGAATTCTAAGAACTATTTCATCAAAGTTTGGTAGCTTTTGCTCTTAAGATCTTAAGTGACTTTGTTGATAGCCTGTCACCTCGAAGGATTGGGACCCTTGGCACATGAAACGAGACCTCCCTTGGCATTTACTTACCCATCCTAATATGTTGGTGTAGTTTGTTCAGCCCCATGAGCTATGGAATGCAAAATGTCACTCCTGGCACCTTTCTACTACATGAAACTGAAGCATTTTGCAAGAATGGATTTGATTTCGACACGGTCAAATGGACTCGAGTTGACAAAAAATGAGAGAGGTTATTATGGATGGACCCCATGTGCACCTGTAAGTTCAAATGAAACATTCTCAGTTACCATGAATTCTGAGAACTATTCCGTCAAAGTTTGGCTGTTTTTGGTTTTAGGAATCCTAAGGGACTTTGTCAATAGCCTGCTGTCCAGAATGACTGGGATGTTAGGCCCACAAAATGAGACCTCCCCTAGCATTTACCCACCTACCCTAATGTGTTGTCGCAATCTATTCAGCCCCACGAGTTGTGGAATGCAAAATCTCACCACTAGCACCTTTCCACTACATGAAACTGAAGCATTTTGTAATAATGCATTTGATTTCAACACGGTCAAATGGACTAGACTTTACCAAAACCAAGAGAGGTTATTGTGGATGAACCCCACATGCACCTGTAGGTCCAAACAAAATATTTCCAGTTGCCACGAATTTTGAGAACTGCGCAATCATAGTTTGGCAACTTTTTGGTCTTAGGGATCTTAAGGGACTTTGTCGATAGCCTGATGCCCAGAACGACTGGGATGCTATGCCCATCAAACAAGACCTCCCCTAGCATTTACCCACCCACCTCAATGCATTGGCGTAGTTCATTTGACCCCACGACTAGCAGAACAAAAAATATGGCACCTGGCAAGGTTGTGCTACATGAAACTGAAGCATTTTGCAAGAATGCATTTGATTTCGACATAGTCAAAAGGATTTGAGTTGACCAAAATTGTGAGAGGTTATTGTGGATGGACCCCACATCCACCTGTAGGTCCAAATAGAACATTCCCAGCTGCCACAAATTTCAAGAACTATTCCATCAAAGTTTGGCAGTTTTTTCTTTTAGGATCTTAAGTGACTTTGCCGGTAGCTTGCAGCCTCGAACGATGGGGACCCTTGGAACATGAAATGAGAGCTCCTATAGCATTTACTTGCCTACCTTGATATGTTGGTGCAATCCATTTGGCCCCATGAGCTATGGAATGCAAAATGTCACTTCTAGCACCTTTCCACTGCATGAAATTAAAGCATTTTGGAACAATGTGTTCCTTGCCAACATAGGCAAATGAAATTGATTTAGAAAAAAAGCAAGGTAGGTGTTTGTAGGTGGACCTGACATCCACCTATACATGCAAAGAAGATGTTCCTAAGTGTCACAGTTTGATGGAACAGTTGGTCCAAAGTTTGTCACCTTTTTTTTCTTAGGGCTCTTGAGAGATTGTTTGCGTTAGATATAGCTAAGAACAACCATGAGGCTTTGTCACTGAAAAGACATCCCCCTAGCATTTACCCGCCCACTCGAATGTGTTAGCACCATCCGTTTGGCCTTAGCAGATGTCAAATGTAAAAAATCAGTCATAATATCTTTCTGGTAGATGAAAATTTAGTACTATAAAGGTTTTCTCACTTGATCCAATGCCTTGTAGGGCATCAATTGAGGCCACCCTTACCACTAATATCAATTGTTTCATATTAAAACTCATTAAGACTCATTATGAAATAGTAGCATCATTAAAATGAATTAAAACTCATAGTAACATCGTTAAAACTCATTAAAACTCGTTATGAAATAGAAAGTAAAGGACATGTCATCATGAAATAATCATGAAAACCTACCTTACTTTCCTTCAAAAGGCAACTTCATAAGGATTATGTCTACCTCCATCATACTTAAATCCTGCATGTACATGCAATTTCACTATTTTGCTAAAATAAGTACCTAAAATATACAAGGTGAAATGAGGATAGCAAAGAAAAATAACATACCTTTCTGTCATTCCATTAATTCAATCCAAAGAACCATCCAAGTCTACTCTACTCTTTATTGTGTTGAGTATTGCCTTGTGATCAGACTCATGAACCTTCCACAATGTTCTGTTCAATGGTCTACCCCCATATTTGATCAAATGAATTTTTGATGCCACAATAAGGTTAGAATAATGAAAAATCTTCCTATGTGTGTTAAAGTCCTCGAACAACCACACATCAGACTTCTTCACTGGGTACCTTCTAAGTCATGTTCTAGTAACAACCACTGATCCTATAGGGTACTCAATGTTTTCTCCATCTATAAAAGGGGAATCTAATTTCTTTTTCTCTTCAACACAGTGACACAAATAATAATTCATTCCTTCTTCATTGTCTTTAGCTACAATAACTGCATAAACATGCCCTGCATTGATACATGCATTCAATTTGATGAGTATAGTCAACAATATCAAGAAAAACTACAAAATAAGATTACATATTGAATTTTATTAAATTTGAATGCTGATAATACCTTGTTGAACTAGATTTGAAATATGGTCAAAATCAACTGATGATTCAATCTCTGTCATTTGTAATGTTTTTGATAGTCGATACATGTCAATCAAGCTTAGGCCTCTTGTACACCAATCATCAACCCACTCCTTTGACTCACAATCATACCAAGCTTCATATGTACATGAAGAACAAAAGCATGTCATTTGCCGTGTATGAATACTCCATGAACCTGCATTAGAACTTCTAAAAGAGTGTAGCTCACTTGATCCTATCAATGTACAACAATCCTCATATTTTTGAATGTTAGTATCATCAACCGACCAAAAATATCTATGAATTGTAGACTTACCTTCATTACCTAGACCCATTGTAGCGTTACACCATTCGACAATAGATCTTGTATCTATCAACTTTACATTGTCTTTGTACTTCAACTCTTCTCATGCTAATGCTCTTTTGATACATGCTCCTGCACCATCATGCTCCCCCTTTCCATGCTTTGCCTCACAAAAATTCCACATATGTTGAACACCATTCATCGTATGCATCCTGCTCAACCAATAGAACATCTGTGAGTTCTTGAATTGTGATAAAAAATTATCTAACCATATGATATGCTGACGAAATGATATGATCATGCTAGCCAAATCATGGTAGAACATCTGAAAGCAACCTTGAACGAACTTCGTAGAATGTGTGCAATCATCACTAATATAAAAATGATATTCCCTCAAGATCTTCCTATCATCCTCTGTACTATCTTCTGTATGAATGAATGCTATTTGCACAAATATGTCAACATGCATAGAGTTGTAATACTATGATTGCATCTCATTCTATGGTTGTAGTGTGTAGTTCTCTACAATGTCAATAACGGAAACGATGGTACCAAGTGGAAATGCGTCCTTACATAACTTGAATTGTAAGTCCAACCATCAAGCTCTATGGTTATGCCTTGCATACTTGTAAACTATATTATCTCAGAAAATAGAGATAAACTAATACACTGGAATCCTTTCAAGGACCAATTCACACCTTTTTGCTTCTTTTCCATCTTTCAGACTATATGCCACTGTCTTGTATTTACCAAAGCTTACTAGCTCATTTGCAATTGCATGTGTGTTGTCCATATGTTGACAAATCGACAAATGTTGCAACCCACCACAATGATACATGTGCCATCCAAGCATAAACTATTGTGGAATAATTGACTGTCCACTTTCTGGAATAAGATGCTTGATATGAAATCTCTTGAAGATCTAGGTGGACACTTTAAATTACACTCCTGCAAAACATTGTTAGTATGCAAATCTACACATATATATCTATAAACAGATCATAATGATTAGAAAACTCAATATTTACTCTACAAAAACAAGTTGTGTGTGTGTGATTTATTTTGACATAAAAAGGATTTACCATTTCAAAATACCTTTGACTAATTTTCGCTTGAGGATACATCTCTTGAAATTTCTTGAAAAATTGTGTTTTAGTCACATCCAAAAAATTCTTTGGATGTGGCTCACAGTTTCAACAACCAATTCTCCTTCTCACAACATCTCTTGCATTAGGAGATACCCTTATATTATTTTTCTAAAATTCTTCGATGAGGGATCTCAAGGATTCACCAACAACTTTGTCTTTCCATGGGAGTCTCCAAGAGAATGCCCACAATTCATTGGTATTTGGGTCCTTAACTCTTTCACGTCTTCCAATGGCTCTCACTGGAGTTTTTCTACTTATTTTCAATTCTTGACTTGTCTTTCTAATGAGGCAAGCTTTCTTTGTTTTTTGGCTTACTATTGTCAATGTAATGACACGTGTGACATTACTATCCTTGGTGCTTGAGGTGGAACCCACACTCTTATATGCACTCATTAGATTCTTTACAATTTTTTTTCACTTGAGGCATCCGATGTTCTTAGGCCAAGAATCTTCATAATGGGCCTAAATTTTAGATTTCTCATCAAATCAACAAATAGTTGACGTCTTCTAGTTTCATTTAAGTTCTCAAATAATGATTTCCATATCTTATTCGCATATCTTTGACAAGTGCGCTTGGGAATCTTATCCTGCATGGGCTTCAAAACATTCTCATCGATATCAATTAGAAACTTAGGCTTCATATGCAAAATTCTAGGAGGTGTTTTTATTGGTCAAGTTGACTCAACATTAGGAATTTCTTCAATATTTACTTGAGATGGTAGATGGCGTACCTTCAATTGGAGATGAAAAAGATGAAAAGGCTTGAAGTTGAAATGGAGAAGATGATGTACCTTCTACTTGACATGTGAATGATGGTGTGCCACCAACTTGAGAATAGGATGAAGATGTACCTTCAACTTCACCCAGGAAAGATGGAGTGCCTCTAATTTGAGAAGATAATGATGGTGTTCCTTCAACTTGACCTATGGACAATGGAGTGTGTCACGTCTCATTTTTATGAACAATATGATTATCTTAGTTTATTGAACAATTATTGTCATTGACTTTGCACATGTGGAGGTAATTATTATGAGTTAAATTGATGAAAATTGGAAATCCTTTTAAATGTTAAGTAATATTGATGTAACTGCAATGATATACTTCGGCTATGTTTTTGGAGACACTAACCTATTGACGTTAAGTTGAGTGCAAATGGATGTAGGTACTCGTCGAAGACAAGAGCATGGCTAAGGTAGAGATGTTCTAGCCACTTGGCAAGAACTGATGGATGGATTACCCTGATACAATCACACACATCACGTAGTTGCATATGCATAATTGAATGGCTTTGATTGCATTAATGTGTGGTGGTTAATTATTTTCGAATGCATGAAGTGATTACTTAAACTTAATATCTTTTCAAAAAGTATTCAAATGATGTATTGTATGTTATTTAAATAAATAATAAAATATTGTTTATAAGATGTTTGGAAGACAATATGATTCTTAAAAATAAATAAATATATTAAATTATACATATAAACATGCAATATTGCATTGCATTTCTCTTTTTGATTATTTAAATGGTTTTGTTTAATTAAAATAGTTAAATAATATTAAAGTTAGCATTATTATATTTAGAGTTTTGATAAAAGAATTAAAAATATATGTTTTAGTCACCCATGCAACAGTAAGTGCAAAAGATATTATTATTATTATACTGTTTTAAATAGCATTTTTCTCAAATTCTATTGGTTGAATTATCATGCAAACAAGAATGTAAACTTTAGTTGTAAACCTAAAGGATGATCGCCAAAAATAAGAGTCAGTGGAGTTTAATAAAAGAGCATATCACTCATCAAGGAGGACCCACATTTTAGCAGCAGAAAGGTGACTTTTCCTGGGCGATAGGAGTAGAAGAAATTTCAGCGATAGGGAAAGTTAAGGAGGCAGCGACAACAACTTTAGATTCTTTTTTATTTCCAAGTTTTCTTCTATTAAAAATTTCTGCATTGAAATCATGTTTAATTTACTGTCAAAAAGGATAGTTTTGTTAGCTATTGGGTGGTGTCTGATTTCCATTTTGGATCGACCTTGTTGGCTGAGTCATCCCCTCTATTTTGCCTGAGCAACTTGAAAACTTAGATCAACCTACAACCATGGGTCATTTCTCTTTATCCTGGTCACTATTATCTTATTTTATTCCTAGCCACTTATTTCTATCTAGCCGGTTTGCTAAGGAAATCGCCTTCCTTACCTGGCCGTCGACCTTATTATCTTTGGGTTGTTAGCTTTGTATTTCTTCATGATCATTCTTTCCTAATTCTAGCCATCCTCTCTTATATTGCCTGGATCGACCTTCTTGGGTGATTTTAGCAAATCGACCCTTTATTTATACCTGTTGACTGTTGTTCCTTGTTGACTGGATCACCCTTTCACCTTGTTGTCACCTATCGTAGGCTGGGCATGATGTTTAGATCATGTTTCCACTGTTGATGCTTACAAATTGTTATTCTTAGATCTTGCAATTTGACTTATAGAAAAGCTCTTAATAGAATCTCCAGATCATTGTTGGTTAATTCCTATCAAACCCATGTATGACTATTTTTCTTTATATGTCGGCTGAAATCAAAATAGATGAGTAAATCGACATCTATATAGATGAAAATCAACCTCTTAAAATAGACAAAACTTATTCCTGTAGCTTCCTTGGAGTAATACTTGACTATAGTGGATCCTGTGTTGTCTTGGTGGACTGAGAAATCAGATCCTATAGTTATATTCATGACGACAAACTTCTTATTTTTCCTATAGCAGCATATTCGACCTCCTATAGCTAAACAAATCAAACATGTAGCTTTGTTTTAAAATTCATTGAAATCAATGTGATAACTGGAAACAAAGACAATAGATTTCTATATTATTTTCCTGTCAAGGCTGATACTGAAACATTTATATTTATATTCATGATTGAAAAACTGATTTAATTTTGTTCTCTGTTCACTTTATTTCTTTTCTGCAACAGTTCATGTCACAGTCGCAACAAGAAGATTGTTTGATTATTTTTGAACTTCTTACCACAGTTTTGACAGTAAGTTATTTTGATTAAATCATGAACTTTGGTTAGATAAATGGATTGAAATAGTTCCTATCTCTGATTGCTGAAAGCAATTTGGTTGAATATTTATTAGGTAATATGATTGAAATATGGATTTGAGGTTTATGTCAATTAAACAAACCTATGGACCGTTTGAAATGTTTTTATTATTTTGGAACCTCATGTCACTGAAATAACAGCAAGATAAATTAATATTTTAGAATGACTATTATTGAAGACATTGTGACTGAAATGCAAGATTAGAAACTATATCAAATTGATAACTTATGATTGCCATTGTATGTTCAAAAGATCGAGCCTTGCTTGAAAGTGTATGCAATTTTTCCTTATTTGATGATTTGGGAAAAGGGGTTGATTTATTGGATATCTTGAATTTATGATTCTTTACTTTATTTTCTTGCTTTTTGAGGAAAGAAGTAGTTTTCATCTAGGAATGTTATTGGGTTGCTTTTGGGATGGTGATGCGGAATGTGGATTATCAAAGATGGCTTTTCCTCTTTTCGGGAATTGACCAATTTACTTAAATGATTAGATCTAATCGGAATAACATTGAAATAGATGTTTATTGTCTAGCAAACTTATTTATTGATATCTCTGCCACATCTTGTTCTGAGACAATTTGCTTTTCATTACTTAGAATTGCACATTCAGACATCAGGGTTGCATCAGGTGTTCCTTCTTGCAGTTGTTACTAGGTAGCTAGACATTTCGTACAGGGCTGGGTTTCCTTTATTTTAGGAAGGGATCCGAGGAAGTGTAAATACTTCATGGTTGGGTGGAAAAGCACCTAAGCCATGTTCCTATTTCTCAGTTTGTAGGTGGTGGACCACTTGGTTCATGCAGTTGGAGAGTGTGTTGATTTATTTTTTATTGATGTACTTGTTTATTGTACCTATTCTGGATGTATTATGGCATGTTGCCAACAGATTTATGTATATTATTTTATAGTGCTTGTTACCTGGATTAAGCACATGATTATGGAAGATTTAATGACATTGAGATTCACATTTTTGAGATTTTCTTTTATTTGAAGATATTGTGATTAAGCAGATTAATTAGATCTTTTATCTTTGAAAGTTGTGTCTAAGTGGATTGTTTACATCTTTTTATTTTGGTTATTGTGATGTTGTGTTTAAATGGATTATTTACTTCATTTATTTTTGAGTTGGTTTAAATGCTTTTACATAATTTTTGAGGCTTTACATTTGGTATCAGAGCTCTAGGTTTAACACTAGGGCCTTTGTTGGGACTATCGTGCTAAGGATGAAAACTTGATACAGATTGTCCATCATGAATACTAGAAACATTGATCAAGAAGAAAGATTGGACCGTATTCTTTCTCTCATGATCCAACAGGACGCAAGGATGAATGCTCTTGAATAGGAGATCAGAGGAATTCCTATAGGGTAGAATGCTAATGAAAACCTAAGGGTTGAGACACAAAATGAGAACCCAAGGATAGAAGTTCAAGTTCCTGAAGTTGGAGCTAATGATAATAATCAAGAAAAGATAGTGAATGAAGTGGGTATTCATTTACTTTTATTTTGGGATTAAGGCCTCAGATTGAAGTTGAGGTAGACATTCATAATCTACTCACTATGGATGCCACCTTTGAGACAACAAATTACCATAAGCAAAGAGATGCTAAGTTTTCAAACAAGAGACCACAGAATAATCAGCAGAACTATCAAAAGAATAACAACCAAGGCAATAATAGATAGATTAGGAATCTGAAGAGAGGCAATAATTCTTAGGATGGGAATGGTGGAAACAAAATAGGTGGCAATAACAACAGAAACAACAATCAGAGGGAAAGAGCTGAAGGACCGAGAGCACCTGGGGATGGATGTTACATCTGTGGAGGAGAGCATTATGTAAATGCATGTCCACATAAAAGAGGAAACAAGAATCAACAAGGAGCACCGCAACATCAAATTCATGCCATAGTGGATAATCGACAAGCAGTTTTCAAGACACACCTATTTAGTTCCAAGGTAAGCTCTATAGACTACCTGTTTCTATTTTAATTGATACTAGTGCCACAGAATGTTTTGTTGATCCTAGAGTAGTATCTAAGTTATCTATTAGACTTGAACATATGGAAAACTCTTGGATGGTACAATATGACAATAGTGCAAAAAAAAGAGAGTAGACTCATGTTTAGCATGCAGTGAGTTAGAGCTTCCTAGTTTTCAGATGCAAGTAAATCTGTATGTAGCACCTTTAGACTCTTATGATGTAATTATAGGAATCAACTGGTTAATTGAACATAAGGCTCTAGTAAACTGTGAAGACAAGGTTGTTAGATGTTTGGGTGACCTAGGAAATCAAGTGGAATTAATGAAACTGAGAGACCTTAGAGCTTAGACAAATCTCAGCTATGCAATTGAAGAAAGCCAAGAGGAAAGGATGTGCCATTTATTTTGTCCATGTAAAGGACCTTGATAAAGGAGAACCATTATTCAATGACTATCCTGTCCTTAGAGATTTCAAAGATGTATTTCCTATAGAGTTGACATAATTTCTGCCTAAGAGAGAATTTGACTTCTCAATTGACTTACTACCAAGGACTGAGCCGCAATCTAAGGTACCCTACATAATGACTACTATAGAGTTGTATGAGCTTAAGGCACAATTACAGGAGTTGCTAAATCAAGGGTTCATTAGACCTAGTGTGTTACCTTAGGGCACACTGGTAATCCTTGTAAAGAAGAAGGATGGTACTTTGAGATTTGCATTGATTATAGGATGCTTAACAAGCTACTATAAAGAACAAGTATCCACTTCCAAGAATAGATGAGCTTTTTGATCAGATGAAAGGAGCAACAGTGTTCTCAAAGATAGACCTTAGATTCGGTTATCACCAATTGTGGATTAAGGATGAGGACATCTCAAAAATAGCTTTTAGGACTTGATATGGTCACTATGAGTTCACAATAGTACCATTTGAATTGACTAATGCTCCAGCAACTTTCATGAATTTGATGAATAGCATTTTCAGAGATTGTTTAGATGATTTTGTGTTAATCTTCCTTGATGACATATTGATATACTCTAAATCAGTGGTCTTGAGCATGAAAGGCATTTGAGATTTTTTTTACAATAGTTGAGAGAGAGAAAGCTTTATGGTAAATTATCTAAGTGTACATTCTTTCAAGATAAAGTACACTACCTTGGTCATGTGATCTTAGCAGAAGGGATTGCAGTTGATCCTGAGAAGATAAAAGGAATAATGGAATGGCCTGCACCGCAGAGTGTGACTTAAGTCAGAAGTTTTATGGGACTTGCAGGTTACTATAGAAAGTTGTGGAAGGTTTTTCAACCATAGCAGCACCGATCACTATACTTCAAAATAAGGGTAAGAAATTGGAATGGACATAAAGGTGTGAGCAATCTTTCCAAGTGCTAAAGGAAAAGATCACAACTACTCCTATCCTAGCCACACTAGATCCTAATGGACACTTTATAGTTATAAAAGATGCTTCAGGAGAAGTATTAGGAGTGTTGATGCAAAATAAGCAGGTGGCTGCTTATGAGTCATAAAAGTTAAAGCAACATGAGTTCAACTATGCACCACATGATCTTTAGTTAGCTGCCATAGATCATGCACTTCAAATGTGGAGGCATTATCTTTTAGGTAAGCCCTTTGAGTTAAAGAGAGATCATCTTGGGCTCAAGTATATATTTACTCAACCTAACCTTAATGCATGGTAGAAAATATGGTTAGAATTCCTTAGTGAGTATGACTTTGGAAATTGAGTATATAAAAGGAAAGGAGAATAGAGTAGTAGATGCTCTTAGTAGGAGAAGACATCTGGCTGCCATTGTTACTATGAGATCTAATTTGCAACAGAAAGTGATTTAGAATCTTCAAGGGGATGAGCATTATGAAAGAGTAAAGCAAGCTTTGGAAGTAGACCCCTTAGATCACAGGTTTGATGGTTATGTTATTGAATTATATGGACTTTTGAGATTTCAGGAGAGGATGTATATTCCTAACTCAGGAGAGTTAAGAAAGTTAGTGGTCAAAGAGATTCACAATGCACTTTATTCAGGTCACCCTGGAGTGACAAATATGGTTGAAGGTTTGAAACCTTTATACTTTTGTCCTAGACTTAAGAAGGTTGTGACAGAAATTGAAGCTCTTTATGCACGTAGGTGTCAAACACCTATCAGTTGGGATAGGGTGGAGGACAGAATTGTGATTGGTCCTAAAATGTTAAGAGAAATGGATGATCAAACGAAGTTGATCAAGGAGAAGTTGAAGCAAGCTTCAAATCGTTAAAAGAGTTATGCAAATAAGAATAGAACTCCTAGATAGTGTTCAATTGGTGACAAAGTCTCTTTGAGGGTTAGACATCATAAGAGTTCAGTGTCATTTGGCAAAGTTTCCAAACTTGCTCCTCATTTTGTAGGACAATTCAAAGTTCTAGAAGTGATTAATCCTGTAGCTTACCAACTTGCTCTCCCACTTGCACTTGCCAGAATCTATAATATTTTTCATGTGTCTTTACTTAAGCTTTATCATCCTGATGTGTCACATATTCTTGATTGGCAAGCTTTACAGGTTCAGGATCTAGGAGTGGCGCTAGTGGAGCCCACTCAAATTCTAGGGAAGCGCAACATTAAGTTGCATAGCAGAGATGTGGTACAATATAAGGTCCAGTGGGATCAGTATTCTAAGGACAATGCCAAATGGGAGGATGTAGAGGAGATTGGTAGATCATTTCCTCATTTGAGGATATAGCTTAGATTTTTAGTCATGCATGGATTATGATACTTGAGTTTGATTATTGTTTGAGATACTTTTAGTATAGTTATGCTTTGATACTTTGAGTTGATGTTATTGTTTCATGACACCTTGATAGTTTACTAATGCTTGATGGACACTTTATTATTTTGATGTTTAATAAGACATCAAGATGATGTCTCTTCCAACTGGGGAAGGATGTCATGTCTCATTTTTATGAACAATATGATTATCCTAGTTTATTGAACAATTATTGTGATTGACTTTACTTTAATTAATTTTGCACACGTGGAGGTAATTATTATGAGTTAAATTGATGAAAATTAGAAATCATTTTAAATGTTAAGTAATATTGATGCAAATGCAATGATATGCTTCAGCTATGTTTTTGGAGACACTAACCTATTGACGTCGAGTTGAGCACAAATGGATGCAGGTACTCATCGAAGATGAGAGCATGGCTGAGGTGGAGATGTTCTAGCCACTTGGCAAGAACTGATGGATGGATTGCCCTGATGCAATCACACACATCACGTAGTTGCATATGTATAATTGAATGGATTTGATTGCATTAATGTGTGGTGGTTAATTGTTTTTGAATGCATGAAGTGATTACTTAAACTTAGTATCTTTTCAAAAAATATTCAAATGATGTATTATATGTTATTTAAATAAATAGTAAAATATTGTTTATAAGATGTTTGGAAGACAATATGATTCTTAAAACTAATAAATATATTAAATTATATATATATATATATAAACATGCAATATTGCATTGCATTTCTCTTTTTGATTATTTAAATGGTTTTGTTTAATTAAAATAGTTAAATAATATTAAAGTTAGCATTATTATATTTAGAGTTTTGATAAAAGAAATAAAAATATATGTTTCTGTCACCCATGCGACAGTAAGTGCAAAAGATATTATTATTATTATACTATTTTAAATAGCATTTTTCTCAAATTCTATTGGCCGAATTATCATGCAAACAAGAATGCAAACTTCAGTTGTAAACCTAAAGGATGGTCGCCAAAAATAAGAGTCAAAGGAGTTTGATAAAAGAGCATATCACTCATCAAGGAGGACCCACGTTTTAGCAGAGGAAAGGCAACTTTTCCTAGGTGACAAGAGTAGAAGGAATTTCAGCGACAGGGAAAGTTAAGGAGGCAGCGACATCAGCTTCAGATTCTTCTTTATTTCTAGGTTTTCTTCTCTTAAAAATTTCTACATTGAAATCATGTTTAATTGATTGTCAAAAAGGATAGTTTTGTTAGCTATTGGGTGGCGTCTGATTTCCATTTTGGATCAACCTTGTTGGCTGAGTCATCCCCTCTATTTTGCCTGAGCAACTTGAAAACTTAGATCGACCTGCAACTATGGGTCATTTCTCTTTATCCTCGTCACCATTATCTTATTTTATTCTTGGCCGCTTATTTCTATCTGGCCATTTTGCTAAGGAAATCGCCTTCCTTACCTAGCCATTGACCTTATTATCTTTGGGTTGTTAGCTTTGTATTTCTTCATGATCATTCTTTCCTAATTCTGGTTGTCCTCTCTTATTTTGCCTGGATCGACCTTCTTGGGTGATTTTAGCAAATCGACCCTTTGTTTATACCTATTGACTACTGTTCCTTGTTGACTGGATCACCCTTTCACCCTATTGTCACCTATCTTAGGCTGAGCATGATGTTTAGATCATGTTTTTACTATTGATGCTTACAAATCGTTATTCTTAGATCTTGCAATTTGACAGATAGAAAAGCTCTTAACAAAATCTCCAGATTGATGTTGGTTAATTCCTATCAAACCCATGTATGACTGTTTTTCTTAATATGTTGGCTGAAATCAAAATAGATGAGTAAATCAACCTCTATATAGATAAAAATCAACCTCTTAAAATAGACAGAACTTATTCCTGTAGCTTCCTTGGAGTAATACTTGACTATAGTGGATCCTTCGTTGTCTCGGTGGACTGAGAAATCAGATCCTGTAGTTATATTCATTACAACAAACTTCTTATTTTTCCTGTAGCAGCATATTCGACCTCATGTAGCTGAACAAATCAAGCATGTAGCTTTGTTTTAAAATTCATCAAAATTAATGTGATAACTGGAAACAGAGACAATAGATTTCTATATTATTTTCATGTCAAGGCTGATACTGAAACATTTATATTTATATTCATGATCGAAAAATTGATTTAATTATGTTCTTTGTTCACTTTATTTCTTTTCTGCAACAGTTCTTGTCCCAGTTGCGACAGGAAGACTATTTGGTTGTTTTTGAACTTCTTGCCGTAGTTTTGACAGTAAGTTATTTTGATTATATCGTGAACTTTGGTTAGATAATTGGATTGAATAGTTCTTGTCTCTAATTATTGAAAGCAATTTGGTTGAATATTATTAGGCAATATGATTGAAATATGGATTTGAGGTTTATGTCAATTAAACAAACCTATGGACTGTTTGAAATGTTTTATTATTTTGGAACCTTCTGTCATCGAAATAACATCAAGATAATTTAATATTTTAGAATGACTATTATTGAAGACATTGTGACTAAAATGCAAGATTATAAACAATATCAAATTGATAACTTATGATTGCCATTGTATGTTCAAAAGATCAATTCTTGCTTGAAAGTGTATGTAATTTTTCCTTATTTGATGATTTAGGAAAAGGGATTGATTTATTGGATATCTTGAATTTGTGATTCTTTACTTTATTTTCTTTCTTATTGGGGAAAGAAGTAGTTTTCATCTAGGAATGTTATTGGGTTACTTTTGGGATGGCGATGCTGAATTTGGATTATCAAAGATGGCTTTTCCTCTTTTCGGGAATTGACCAATTTACTTAAATGATTAGATCTAATCGGAATAACATTGAAATAGATGTTTATTTTCTAGCAAACTTATTTATTGATATCTCTGCCACATGCTGTTGTGAGACAATTTGCTTTTCATTACTTAGAATTACACATTCAAACATCAGGTTTGCATCGGGTGTTCCCTCCTGCAGTTGTTACCAGGTAGCTAGACATTTCGTGTAGGACTGGGTTTCCTTCATTTCAGGAAGGGATCCGGGGAAGTGTAAATACTTCATGGTTGGGTGGAAAAGCACCTGAGCCATGTTCCTGTCTCTCAGTTTGCAAGTGGTGGACCACTTGGTTCGTGCAGCTGGAGAGTGTGTTGATTTATTTAATATTGATGTACTTGTTTATTGTACCTATTCTAGATGTATTATGGCAGGTTGCCAAGGATTTGTGTATATTATTTTATAGTGCTTGTTACCTAGATTAAGCACACGATTATGTAAGATTTAATGACATTAAGACTCATATTTTTGATATTTTCTTTTATTTGAAGATATTGTGATTAAGCGGATTAATTACATCTTTTATCTTTGAAAGTTGTATCTAAGTGGATTATTTACATCTTTTTATTTTAATTATTGCGGTGTTGTATTTAAGTGGATTATTTACTTCATTTATTTTTGAGTTTGTTTAAATGCTTTTACATGATTTGTGAGGCTTTATAGAGTGAATCCAACTTGGAGATTCAGTTTCCTCATTGAACAGAGGTTTTGTATTCATTCCCTTTGTGCTGCCAATTGCATCTCTCTCTTAGCTTCATTAGATGTGTCATGTTCCTCTTCAATTGGCAATGGTGGAATGTCTTCTTGTATGGTTGACAATTTCCTACTTTCGTGAATTCGCCTCATTCTTTCTCTTTTCCTCTCATTCTTAGCTTCATGCTATTCTAGTGTTAGATTCTTTGCTTGTTTCCTTAGTATGATGATGATTTGCATATGCATCATGAATAAGAAAATGATGATGTTAGAAGCATAATGAATAATCAGCATATACAAATCAACACATGATGACTATAGTTGATGCATTAGGGTTTGGGTAGGTTGTAACAACAAACCTATTCTTCTTTTATCAACCTTCATTAGAGCCTATCCTTGCATAATTTGGTATGTACATGTGTTGATTCATAACAGTAGATCCTTATATAAATGTAATTTGGCATGATCACCCTTTGCTTGATGTAATAATCAAACTTCTACATGTTTTATATGCACTTTCATGCTAAATATCTTCTACATAGTGAGAAAAATCATTTGGTATGATCTTCTGAATGTTTTCTATGATTTATGTTTCATAATTTCCATCATTACAAGTCTAATTTTCAGCAGAGTTAGGGTTAGGGTAGAATACAAGGTGCAGAAATTCAGGGCAGAATAACATTTGGGACATTACATAGATGTTCTACAAATTAAAGGCATATTTAATGCCATCATTGTAAAATGAAATTGGGCATTTTGAAAAGGAGTGTAGGCTCAAACAAAGTCACATGTGAAATAAGAAAGCAATTTTCACATGAAATGAAGGAGACCATCTCAATTCCAATATTTTTTTCTTTTGTCATGCAGAAGAGAAATCTTAAGATAATTTTTAGTTTCTTGATTTTGGTTGTTCAAATCATATGATAGTCAATGAAGACTTATTTATGCAAGTTGATAAAGTTGTAAAGAGTTGATTAAAATTTGGAGACAATAAAGTAGTGTCAGTTGTTGGAAAAGACACCTTGGTTGTTCACACCAACCAATGTGAGGTAAAAGAAATCAAGATACGTTATTAGTTGATGGCCTTAAGTATTGAAAATAATTATAGAGTTTTGTTTCATGATGACCTACTCAAGTAAATGTTTTGATAAAAATCACAGTGGAAAAAGTTGTATTAGAAGTTCTCGTGACTACAAATAGTTCTTATTTTTTGGTTTTTCTATGGTTTGTGTGCTTCACTCGAAAGAAGGGGAACTTAAGTTTCTATTTTTTTTTTTAGAAAAGGTACAGAGCACTGAACATGTATATATATTGATATATAAATCAAAATTAAGTGGAATCAACAATGTGACATCATTTTTCTTATTCTATTAAGTGGAAGGTAATAACTCTAATATATATTGGCCTTAATCCTAGGTAAAGAATTTTTTATCATGTGTAATGAAGGAATAGAGGTTATTGTGATCTATTTTGGTCTCTCATGTTTTTCTATTTCTTAATAAATCTAGTGGATCCATAGAGCTTACTGTAATATGTTTTGGTCTCTTGTATTTTGTATTTCTCAAGATTTGTGAGAGGCAGAGAAGCAAATATGGGAAGGTCATGTAATGAGGGCTATCATGCTATATAAAAAGGAGATGGATGAATATAGGAAAAATGTAGAGAAAACATAAGATGAGAATAAAATAATGACTCAACAAAAGGAGAAAAATATTGACCCTAATAGGCCAATGAGGCCACATCATCATTCCTAATTTTTTAGGTATTAAAATCCCTAGTTAATTATATGGTCTCTTTAAAATTGGTATTCATTGGTAAAATATTTCCATTGTCCAATGTTAATGTGGAAATGATTTCACTTAAGTGTTAAGGCTATTTCTTTATTTTTAAAAGAAAAGTCAAATGGATTGCGGTTATAACGAGGAGACAAATAGAAAGGTAGTAGAGGAAAGGCCTAGTATTAGCAATGCTAAAGTCACTAGGAGTATTTTTGTCAAGTGGAGGGTAATAATTCTTCCATATATCTTAGTGATCTTGTGATAGGGAAAAATGCAATGTAAACATAAACGAAAGATAAACCAAATAAGTACAATTTACCTCTGATTCGCACAAACAAATTGCCTACACTGATCGAGCGAATTGAAGTTGCACCCAAACTTAATTGATTGCTCCTTGCTCGTTGATTATGTGGATTTCTCTATTTGCTAATAACGTAAATATTGATCTCCCAAGGAATGAAAATAACAACATAAGTTTACTAAAATGAGAGATCCTGAAAACGGAGAAAGAGGTTTGATTTATAGACCTGTGAGACAACAGATCTACGGTTGAGGATGATCTGAAAGATCAATGGTTGATGATGGTTGAGATAATGTGCGCAAATGAGAGAAGGACAAGTGTCCTTGTCCTCTCATGCATCAAGGGAGTTAAGAGATCTGATTAAGGAGTTGACTGAATTGATTGATCAGTGAACTAAATTGATTGCTAAGTGAACTCAATTGATTGACTAGTTAAGTAATATTAACTAATTTGATTGATTAGTTACCTGAATTGATTGAGAGTGAGATATGGATGAGAGGGAATAATAGGAAATTAAATAAATAATTTATTTAATTTCATGCACATGTGATAAATGAACTAAATATTAAATTTAATTCATTTTGGAGGAAAAAGAATAATTAAATAAATAATTTGAATTTATTTATTTAAATTGGAGGGAAATTGATTTAATTAAATAATCAAAATTATTTAATTAATCATGGAGGATAAAATTAATTTAATTAAATAATCAAAATTACTTAATTAACATGGAGTTAAAATTGATTGATGAACTTAATCAAATAATTAAGAATTATTTAATTAATGAAGTATGATAGATGAAAGCCTGATCTAAGAATGGGTCAATTTTAGGTGTCTACATTTTGCCCCTCTTTGAGATGGTGTTCCGAAGTAACATAATTTCAAAGAAGTTTAAAACATAGTGCTATGTTGGCTAGAAGAAGATATTGGTTTGGAAGAACAATATGATTGGATTAGAAATGATGATGCCCCAGTCGTGTAGAAGAAGTACCTAGTAGATTAATTAATAGGTTGAATGATGCCCCCTCGAGAGGACAGATGAATTGGAAGAATATGCTTGTACTCTCGAAATGAATGGAGATGAAGAAAATAACGAGATAGAAGATGGAGAACAACATAGAGAAAAAAGGATAGATGATGGAATGCTGTAGTTATGAGTAGTTATGATGAAACAATTGATTAACAAAATAAAGATAGTCAAGTGATGATGAAAATGATGAAACAATTGATTAACAAAGAGAATTATGATGGACAAATGATTAACATATGATTGATAATCAAATGATGAGGATAGAATAAATAATTGGATGGGAGAAGTTATGATAATATGTATAATAGAGCAATCCTTTATTTTGATATAGCATAAAGATATTATGCACCAAGGTATAAGAACCAGCGTGACCATGTATCCAATGCATAAGATAGTTGACTCTGCAAACAAATGGTTTGAGTTTATTACTACTAGGTATAATAGAACCTTGTCGGATAAGTGAATGGAAATAATAGTCTTAGCCTAGAACCTTAATACAAAGAAGGTCTTTTCAGAACCTTATTTGCAAAAGGTCTTGATAGGCAAGATGCTAAGTCCATCACACACAAGATACATATTTGTACTAATATGATAATAAAACCATCCCTCAAACACAACATACGAAAGCAATAACTATGCCCCAATCCATATTGTTGTTGCCACATACCAAGATTATAGATAAATAAAGATAGCTTTGACTAAGTAGTTAGATGGGAGTAAAAGATAAATCTAAAAGAAATAAATGACCATTGATAAAATAGATAGACAAACATCACATTCTCTTGCCAAAGAGAGTTTCCCAAATAGATCAAACCTTATTGTAGGAAAACTTGTCCGTTAAAGGTGTTGGATCTAGGATGTATGGAAGCACTTAGATGTAGGCAAGTGGTATGAGGCTGCATGTTGTTTCCTAAGAGTGGCCCTTTTTTAGTTTTAGATTTTATAAGTACTTTTAGCTTTTCAAAGTATTCATAGTTGATGCTCTAATTGAGTTAGTCATGTCTAAGTGGTAAATGGGTAGGATGGATTGTGGTAAATAGATGAAGTGACAAAGATGAATTTATTATGGGTTGAGATGGATGATGGGGTGAATCATATGTGCCTAAGTATTGGATACTTCCTTCGTATTCTAGGTTGCCTACATACCCTGTGTCCACATGATCAAGGCACATTACATTGATGATGATGATATGTAGTTCTGGTTAATATTGTAACATCACATTCCTTAATACTCATCAATTAACATAAGTATTCATCTTTACCATACATCATGATTAATCAAATCAAAGTTAAACCAGAATGAATAAATGTTATTTCATTAATTAAGTATGTAATTCTAATCTAGAATAAAATAAAACTTACAATTACAATATCCAATTACATATCATTAGTGAACAACCTTCACTATACATGTACAAAGCTATGCTCAAGGCATCAATTATCAAATTGTACAAACAACTGACTATCAAGTCATATAATGAATAGTACTATATCTGGAACATATGACATCCATCTTCATAAGCCTTGGCTTATCTCATGCTTGGGAAGGAGAGCATCATCCAAGTGCTTTTCCTCCAACCATAGACTAGTAGTCCCTTGCACAACTTCCTTCCTAGAAGCGACCCTGCCCTTCACATAAAGTATAGATATAAGGAGTCGTTAGGTTAGCCATATGAGTATCTAGTGTTGTGTCCTTCATAATGCCTCTCATTCACACAACTATAGTTCCACTCTAACTATGTATGACACTACTGGAGACATTATTCCATCTGGAGCACTGTGGATCGACAATACATGTAGAGATGGATGCATTACTTTGGCCAAAGATTTACATACATGAACATTATGCAATGAACGTTGTCATATGTCCACCACCTCGACTCAACTTATAAGCTATCATGTCATACAGTAAGCATAATTTGACCCTTCTCGGTCTATAGCAGTTCAGTTCATTTCATCTTAGTCCATACCTTGGACATTCAACTTCTATCTTTATAATCCATTCTTAAGGTTTGCATTGCTTAAGCAACTGGAACCTAGTGACGCCATGTCACTTTGTCCCATATTTGTTTGTAGAAAAAGGTTTAATCATGCTCTTAACACTTAACCATACTGGCTTGGTGTTTTCTTTGTTACCTTATCTCAAGGTTTACATTTAGGTCATATTGTTAATGGATGAACTTGTAATGACTCATAGAGTTGATTCTCTTTAGTAAGGTTCAATCTTAAGAGACCTTCTTGATGTCAAAGTCTAAAAGAAGAAACCTAGCCATTCAAAAAGAAGACATTCATGTACTAATACATAACATGGTTTTGTTGGCAAGAGACACTATATGGATTCATGAATGTTGTCATTGATGGTAACAAAGTTCATCCCACACATCCGCAGGACATGGTATGTCTATAGCGGAAGTCAAAGTGAAGAATGTTGTGGTCCAGTAAACAAGAATAGAGCATGTGGCGAGGTACGACAGTCAGGTCCGGATCTCTCAAAGGAAATATCTTTGTGAAGTGCATATTTGGGGAAGTCACGAGGACTACCTTGAGTGATAGATGCCAAGGATTTAGCCTCTGGTGATAGATGAAGAAAAAGATATGAATACTTGAGTATCGGGTTCCTGATTGGCAGTGTGACAGAGGAAGAACTGACTGGCAGAACATCAAACATTATTCTGGATGTGTTACTGATGATGGTAAAGATTCTTAAGGCATAAGTTATGTTTGGCCGACGTAATTGATGACTTCTATAAGTATATCCTTGATCCGCATTACTTGGTAAGCAAGGATTCAGCCAACAGATCAGAGTTTGTGAAAAGATTGACTATTCCGGGTGTCGACTAGAAAGGTGATGAAATCACTTGTGTGGATATATATACAAGATGGATTTATTTGTGAGAAGTTGTGTGGTTGTGTGTAATGTGCGAAGAAAAGCAATAGACCCGAGTAAAAGCAGAAAGGAAGATTCAGTATGTGAAAGGAGAGCAGCATAAAAGAAGAGGAAAGATGAAGTGCAGCAGATCAGTGTACTGAGCCTAATCGGAACTAAACCCTAGCATATGTTGATGCTCCTTATTAGTTCAAGTACTATATTACACTCTTTATAAATTGTAGACAGTGTGTCTCTTGTAGGCAATGTGCCTTTTGTGAGTAGTGTGCTCGAACAGTGAGCCTTAATTGGCAAGTGCCATTTTGTATTTCCATTCTTCTAACAGAGAATACAATCTTGGGTTAATCACCCTGTGGTTTTTTCCCTTAACAAGGTTTCCACATCAAAATATTGTGTCGTGTATTTCCATTTCATGGTTATGTTTACTTATTTGAATTAATGTTGCATTGATTATTAAGTAAGTCCATAAAGTAGAAATAATTTGGATAACTGATTCACCCCCCCTCTCAGTTTTCAACAATTGGTATCAGAGCTAAGTTCCTCCTAACAGAGTCTAACAGCTTGAGGAAGATCTGGGAATTCAAATGGATGTATATGGTTTAAGGGAGCAACTCAAGACTGCCCTTAATGATCTTGAGCAGTCAAACTCTGAAGTCAATGAATTAAAGGAAAGACTCAAACAGGCTGATGATTTCATGAGAGAACTAAAAGACAAATTAAGTCTCTCTATGAAAAAGAGAAAGGAGCTACTTTAGCAATTAGCAAGTCAAGGTGAAGCCAATGACACAAATGAAGATTTGAAGGAGAAAACCAAGTTATGTGAAAAGTTATCAAAAGAAATCATTATGGCAAGACATGAAATGGAATCAGGAGTTATGAAGTTTACCCAAGAGGTTGAAGAGAAAAGAAAAACTGAAGATAATCTAAGACAATCTCTCAAGGAGAAATCAAAAGATTGTCACAAGATGGATAGAATCATCAGACATCTTGAATTTGATCTTGAAGATGCTAAAGATAATGAAGAAAAACTTGAGGATCAAATTGTCTCTCTCAAAAGGGATCTTTAAACAACAAATGAATATAAAGAGAAATTCAAGATAAGTTTTGCTCAACTTGAAGTTCTTCTTGAAAGTCAAAAGAGGGTAGATGACAAGTGTGGTTTGGGATATGAGAAGGGAGAAAGCTCCAGATCCGGTCAGAAGAATTTTGGATCGAAAAATCCAAGGAATAGGTCTAGAAGACCTCCGGTAAGGTAGCCTAATGCTCAAAGATATCCATCCTTCAATGGATACTGCCACAACTGCAATAACTTTGGTCATAAAGCTAATCAGTACAGAAAGAGAATGAATCAGACTAATACATCCTTCTCCGGATAGTGTTTTAATTGCAAAAGGTATGGTCACAAATCTCATGAATGCAGAAATATGCAAATGAACAAATCATTCAATGGTAGATGCTTTGCATGCAATAGAATAGGTCATATGGCTAATCAATGCAGATCAAGAGGATATCAATCAAATATGCATAGAAATGTTGTTTGCCAAATTTGCAATAGATCCGGTCATACTGCAAATTTCTGTAGAAACAAGAATCAAGACAAAAGAGGTCCGGTATATCATAATCAGAATCAAGACAAAGGAAAAACACAGGTGAATGCGGATGACGTTAAAAGTGAAATGAACAAGATTTGGGTAAAGAGAAGTACAGAGAATGTTGGAAATGGATCCGCACTAGACTCTAGTGCTGATATTCCTTCCAGAAACTAAAAGGTGAGCTCTGGCTCAGGGGGAGCAACAAAAGATAAGCCAATTCCCCCAGCCAGTCAATTTGTGCCTGAAATTGGCACATAGGAAGCTACAGATCAAAGGGTTCCTAGAGAAACATCTAAATAAGGTATGGTGAATACTTGAGACATCTGCAAAAGATTTGAAGAATCTAATCCAGTAAAATAGTCTTCAGGTAAAATAGGTTCTTCACAAGTTTGGTCCGGTGTGATTCTAAAATTGAGACATCTTGATCTACGGATAAATCAAATGATTGAGGAAGGTAAGAAAGCCTGTAGGAAATTACCGAGGACAACTCTAAGTACATCACTGTGAACCAGAAAGATACATATTTCAGAGTAAAGAAAACAAAGCAACTGGAACAACTTAGGTCGAGCATTTATTGCAACTTAACATTAGGGTTTGCAGAGCAATATAAGGGTTTTCTCACTAAGCATTTGCTCATTCTGCATCCAAGAAGAAATGAAAAAGAGAGGCTCTGCAACAAAATCCCACAAGCTCATCCAAGATCATTTGCAGAAGTTAATTCATCTAGAAATTGATCCGGCTAACTCCGTGAAACTGAAAGGCGCAAAAGGTATTCTCCTTTATCAAATATCTCTCTGTAAATCCTTGAATGATGGGTACTCCAAATATTGTGAAGATCTCTGAAACATCCATACAAATCCATACAAATCCTTGGAAGTAGATCCCCTAGGTGCTTTTTCCAGTGTTCCGCATGGTGTCCTGCATACAGAAGATATTAGGGTTTACATTCATGCAAACATTGAAGAATTCAGAGAGTCCAAATTAATGGATATCTATCACAAGTAGTTAATGGATGATTCTTTTGAGATCAAACCTTAGTATAAAGCCATCTAGGATAAGCATTTTGCACAGTGCATTCATTTCCCCTATTTTGAAGAAGATGAATGGGTTTGGTATGTGTTGAGTAGAGTGCATAACAATTTCTTATGGTTGAATAGACCATTTAAGATCACCAAAGATGCAATTAAGGAAGTAATCGGTCTGCACTCATCCTGTGGAATACCTATTCTCAAATCTATCAAGAATTAGATAGTAAGTGATGCAACTAGATCAAAATTTGACAAGAGAGCTATGACAATTGAAGACATCACTGAACCGGATGTCAAATTTGCATCCATGATAATTGGTTACAAGATTTATCACTCCAATAGGGAAAATTTAGTACTGGGAACTGCAGTTTACACAGCCTATCAAATGCTAAAAGAAAATGTTGACTATGATCTGTGTGAACTTCTTCTAAGCCAACTTTTGGAAAATCTGCAAAAGATTAAGAAGGATAAGAAGAACTCCTTCAAATATGGGGGCTTGATACTCTGCCTATTCTTTTATTATATGAATGAGCTTCCTGGATCCAATGGCTAGGTATGGCAGAATGACAGACCAGTTGCCATCCAAATCAGAGACTATTTGCATGGGCTTGGGGATGCTAAAGCAAGAAATATAGCCCTGTGGGGATATTTCAAGAATTTTCAGAACATGATGCAAGCAAGAGAGAGAATTCCCCAGTCTCTTGTTGAAAAATACAAAGACACAGTATGCTTCATGGTAGAGACTGATCAATGCCTAATGGAGGCAGTAGAACCAAGGACTATATGGATCATGCCTATGGGGTATGAAGTCGATGAACAAATTGTGGAGCTGCATGTTCAACACATGCTAAGTCAGCCAAAGGATCCAAAGGTAGAAAGGTTTGGAACCTTTGAAGAGCTAAGTGTAAAAGTTCATGTGGAACTCAGACAACCGGAAATAAAGAGGAAAGTGAGAAAAGAAGTTGAAGAAATTGCCAAAGGCTTAGGCATCTCAAAGGAGGCTCTTGATGCCAATAGAGAAAAGGTGGAAAGGGCAGAAAAAGAGGAGAAAGAGGTAGAAAAGGGGAGTAAGGAAAGTGCTCCGGTAGAATCTTCCACCCGAACAAGATCATCAAAGAGATCAGCACCTGTCACAACCAAAAGCTCAAGAACATCAAAATCGGAAGTCCAAGCATCCAGAAAAGGAGAAAAGAGAACAAAGAAAAAGGCAACAAGATCCTATGTTAGCCTAAAGGATGATGAAGAAACTGAATCAGATGAGGAGATAAAGAAACTCAAGAAGAAGAAGAAATCATCCTGTGAACACTCTACTAGTCAAGGAGAAGAAGAGAAGGAAGAGGAATTTGTTGAAAAACCCACTCTATCCTTAGATATTGTAGTGAAAGCAGTCACTGTGGATGGGAACCTGCAACCCTTAATAGAATTCTATGATGCATATAATGAATGAGCTCATGCTTGGTGAAACCGACAAAGTGGCAAGAGAGACTGAAGATATCCTCCGAAATGCTTTTAAAAAGTTTAACATTCCCATCATAGAGGACTCTGGTGAAGGTAAAGACAAGAGCTCAGAATCCTCTACTCCGGAAGAGGTAGCTCATGAACAAACAAATATCTCTCCTCCGGTTTCCCCTACAGTCTCTGGATCTAAAGGAGAAGAAAGAATACAGGAGAAAGAACCAGAGGTGAAGGAAAAAGAAGGTGGCAGTACTAAGAATGTAGAAGGAGAGAAAGCTCCAAGAGATAGCTCTAAGAATGCAGAAGAAAAGAAAAACTTGTCTCCAGCAAGAGACATTGCAAAAACTATCCAAGAATTCTTGAACAAAGAAACAATGGAGATTGATGAACTGGAGCTTCTACAAGGACCATTTAATTTTGATTCTCTTTCTCCGGTATAGACAATGAAGATAGCTTCATTTGCTAATGCAAAGGCTAAAGAAAAACTCCTAAAGTCTCACATGGAAGACTGTGAGTTGATAGAAGCTGCTTCCGGAGTGCTAGAAAAGATTATGCCATCATTTTAGAAGGATCCCACAGCCTCCTCATCCGATAATCTCAAAACTCTAGTCAATAGTGTTAGCACACATTTTGATTCCCTAGAGAAGTCAGCAGAAGATAAGGTCCGGAAGGAATTTCTTGCAAAAAAATTATCAGAGGTACAAGGGTTGATAATTAATGATAGGAGAAATATGAATATTGGGATAAGGAGCTTAGAAAATGCTCTTAAAGATGGCGAAGAAATGTATAAATTTTGTTTATCATGGTCCAAAACAACAATGGAGATTGAGAAGGAAATGAAAGAACAGGAGGATAAACTGATAAAACTTTCTCAAAATTTTGATCCACTTACTACATCCATAATAAATCAAGAATGTCAAACAGTTGCAGTTTTGAATAAAATTAAGAAGCTTGAAAAAGAGAAGAAAAATAGAATCAGTCAGTTGAGTGAGCTCAGAGGGATAATTGTCCCTAAGTTAGAGACCATGCATGAGGCCATAAAAGAAGCTCAAATCATAGCCAAGACAAATGATCCAATAGATCCAAAAAGGGCAGATGCGTTTGCATTCTTGTTGAGTGGTCATATATCAATTTTGGATAGAATGAAGCAAAGTTGGGCTACAGAATTCATTCAATTGGAAACAACTTTTGCAGACATACTTCAGTATATGTAAGTATTCCATATGTATATACTTATGCAGACAAGATTTTGAAAATTTTGGTATGCGGACCCTACCCTTTGCCATTGATGTTAAAGGGGGACTAAAGAGTAGTGAAAAATGTGGAATCCAACTAAGGGGGAGCTCCAAAAAATGTATATAAAAATAGAGCATCAGCCAAGGGGGAGCATAGTGTAAACACTTAGTCATTTTTCACTAAGTGTTGCCATCAATGCCAAAGGGGGAGATTGTTGGCAAGAGACACTATATGGATTCATGAATGTTGTTATTGATGGCAACAAAGTTCATCCCACATATCCGTAGGACATGGTATGTCTATACCGGAAGTCAGAGTGAAGAATGTTGTGGTCCGGTAAACAAGAACAGAGCATGTGGCGAGGTCTGACAGTCAGGTCTGGATCTCTCAGAGGAAGTATCTTTGTGAAGTGCAGATTTGGGGAAGTCATGAGGACTACCTTGAGTGATAGATTCTAAGGATTTAGCCTTTGGTTATAGATGAAGAAAAAGATATGAATACTTGAGTATCGGGTTCCTGATTGGCAGTGTGACAGAGGAAGAACTGACTGGCAGAACATCAGACATTATTCTGGATGTGTTACTGATGATGGTAAAGATTCTTAAGGCATTAGTTATGTTTGGCCGACGTAATTGATGACTTATATAAGTATATCCTTGATCCGCATTACTTGGTAAGCAAGGATTCAGCTGACAGATCAGAGTTTGTGAAAAGATTGACTATTCCAAATGCCGACTAGAAAGGTGATGAAATCACTTGTGTGGATATATATACAAGATGGATTTAGTTATGAGAAGTTGTGTGGTTGTGTGTAATGTGCAAATAAAAGCAATAGACCCGAGTAAAAGCAGAAAGGAAGATTCGGTATGTGAAAGGAGAGCAGCATAAAAGAAGAGGAAAGATGAAGTGCAGCAGATTAGTGTACTAAGCCTAACCGGAACTGAACCCCAGCAAATGTTGATGCTCCTTATCAGTTCAAGTACTGTATTACACTCTTTATAAATTGTACACAGTGTGTCTCTTGTAGGTAGTGTGCCTTTTGTGAGCAGTGAGCCCTAATTGGCAAGTGCCATTTTGTATTTCCATTCTTCTAACAAAGAATACAATCTTGGGTTAATCACCCCATGGTTTTTTCCCTTAACAGGGTTTCCACGTCAAAAATATTGTGTCATGTGTATTTCCATTTCATGGTTATGTTTACTTATTTGAATTAATGTTGCATTGATTATTAAGTAAGTCCAGAAAGCAGAAATAATTTGGATAACTGATTCACCCCCCCTCTCAGTTATCAACAATTTATGATGACAAAGTTCTATTCTTGTAAATGATGCAAGAGCATCCAGTGGTGTAAGGGCTATCTTGCATCACTGAAAAATAAGTTAATTCAAAATCATTACAGTTGTTTTCATTTCTTCCCATAATTAGTGTTTCTAGTTCCATAATCTCCTGAATAATGATGTAGGACTTTCAATTTTCTGTAAATTGCTAAAAATAGAAAAATACAAGTTTTGGAAAGTGTAACTGTCATTTTAGGAAAGTTTGCATTTGGGCACAAATTAGAGTGAAAAGTTATAGAAAGTTCCATAACTAAAATATAAGACCTTTGGTGAAGGGATCAGGCAAATATCATTTGTGAGCTGAAAGATATTAAAGTTTTTGTTTTCCAAAAAGCCCCTGAAATTTTATGAAACTAGATATGAGGTACTAAAACATCCCATAACATCCTAAAACATTGATGGAAATCCATTTATGGATTCTCAGCCTGATAGTTCACATCATGAGATTTATGGCACTTAAAACGGTTCGTCAATCGGACACCCGGATCAAAAGTTATGCTTCCCAGAAGTTGACCTACTTTTGGAGGGAGTTGCAAATTTTGAAATTTAGCTGGAGGCCGCCAAAAAGTGTTATTTATGACTATTTTAGGAACCCTGGGCAGTAGTAGAGTTAAGGGGGAAAGAGTAGAGTCAAGCATAGGTGGGAAAATAGAAACCCTACCTGATTTGGGGTTATAGAAGGTAGAAGATTCCAGAGCCTGGTGATAGGAAGCTGTAATGTGTTGCAACCTGTGGAGGGTTGAATCCTCTAATTGTATTTGAGCTTTTGTAATGTAATAAGTTGTCCAAATTAATAAAAGAAAGTTCTATTTTCTGTGTACAATTTATGTTGTTGTGTGTTTTATGATTTACCCCCTTCATCAAGTGGTATCAGAGCAAGGGTTCCTCAGTGTGTAGACAGATCACTGACCGTGAGGCAGTTTGCAACAGGACCTGAGGTTGTGGGTTTGCTACAGAGATCAAGATGCCTCCACGAAGAAATCATATTGGGAGGAATGATCTGATAGAAGAGGGTTTTAGAGCCCTACAAAGGCAAATCAATGCATTGCAAAAGGAGCTACGAAGAGGGTTTGAGCCGAGAACAAGAGAAGAAAGCGAAGATGAAGCTGAAGAAGAGCTATCTGAGGAAGAACAAGAAGTTGCAAGAGATCCTACAAAAGTTAGGTTGTTGAGGGCTATTTCTAATATTGGAAAGAGGCCCAGGATCGAAGTTTCTACATATTTTGGAGATTTGAATACAAAACAACTTATTGATTGGATCAATGACATGGAGGAGTATTTTGAGCATGAAGATGTGGAGGACCCAGATCAGGTCAAGTTTGCAAAAAACAAAAGTTGAAGGGCCATGCAAATATTTGGTGGTAGGAGGTCTAGTTAGAGAGGAACAGAAGAGGAAAGGGAAAGATCACCAGATGGGACCAGATGGTGGAGAAACTGAAGAAGGAGTTCATTCCTGTGGACTATGAAATGGAGTTGTTGAAGAAGTTGTAAGGAATGAAACAAGGTAACAAGTCTGTTAAGGAGTATACAGAAGAGTTTTATAAAATTACTATCAGGGCATGCCATGCAGATCCCAACAAGGGGAAGGCAACCCATTAAATTAATGGGTTGAGGTCGAGTATTCATGAGTAGCTGAGCTTGGTTAGATGACCACCATAGAAGATGAATAAAAGTTTTTCTTGAAGGTGGAAGGACAGGTGGAAGACCGTATGGAGGCCATAATGAAGATCAAAATAAAAGTGAAGAAGCTGGCACCGATCAGAATCAGAGAGGGGATAATGCCTACCACCCTCATGACTAGAACAATGGTTATCAAAGAGGAAGAGGAAGAGGCAGACTTGGGCAAGGACCTGGAAGAGGAGGTTTCAAAGGAACCTATTTCCAATGTGAAGAAGAAGGGCATCGGGCATACGAGTGTCCACAACATCAAGGAAGGACGAATAGAAGGCCTGAAGGTAATGTACGAGTTGCACATGTAGATAAAGATGAACAATCTGAGCGCTTTGAAGATGCTGAAAGGGGAGAAACCCTAGTTTTCAAAAGAACTTTATTGAATGAGGAGAAAGAATCCAATCAGAGGAAGAGTTTATTCCACACAAGGTGAAAATGTGAAGGTAAGTGTTGTGAAATTATTATTGATAGTGGGAGCACTGATAATCTTGTTTAAGAGTAGATGGCAGACAAGTTGAAGTTGACAAGAAGAAAGCATCCACATCCATATAGCATTGCATGGTTGCAGAAGGACCATAGAACTTTGGTCAATGAGTAGTGTTTAGTGAAGTTCAAGATTGGAGACTACCATGATGACGTGCTGTGTGATATCATACCAATGGATGCATGTCATATGCTATTGGGAAGGCCATGGCAGTATGATAGGAGTGCTATGTAAAATGGTTGTGCAAACACATATTCCCTAACAAAGGATTGAGTTCGTCATAAGTTGAAGCCCTTGAAGGAGGTGGAAGAAAATGTATGTAGTACTGCCAGAATTTGCTTGGTAGATGGTAGGAAATATTTGGAGGGTATGAAGCATGAGCGTCATTGCTTTGCAGTGATTCCTAAAATTAGTCAAGAGAAATGTGAAGA
Source organism: Cunninghamia lanceolata (assembly GCA_027924645.1). NCBI lineage: Eukaryota > Viridiplantae > Streptophyta > Pinopsida > Cupressales > Cupressaceae > Cunninghamia > Cunninghamia lanceolata. Next base: position 174,511 of record BSBN01001616.1, on the reverse strand, counting down.
TGTACCAACAGAAGTTTCATCTATGTTGAAATAATTTCAGGACATTATCTTTGATAATGTAGCAGAAGGTTTACCACCGGTGATGAAGATAAGTCATCAAATGGATTCGGTACCAGGAGCCAGTTTGTAGAATAAGGCAGCTCACAGAATGACCCTTGCATAGAGTGAAGAGCTGAATAAACAAGTTCAAGAGCTATTAAGGAAGGGATGATAAGAGAGAGCCTAAGTCCATGTGTGATACCTGCAGTACTAGCACCGAAGAAAGATGGAGAGTGGAGAATGTGTACATCTTTTTGAGCCATCAACAAGATCATGATCAAGTACAGATTTCCATTACCCAGAATGGATGACATAATGGATTGTTTGAGTGGAGCCAAGTACTTCACGAAGATTGACTTGAAGAGTGGGTAACACCAGATCCGAATCAGAGAAGGTGATGAATGGAATACAACCTTCAAGACAAAGGAGGGTTTGTATGAGTGGTTAGTCATGCCATTTGGGCTAACCAAAGCACCGAGCACATTCATACGGCTCATGAACGAGGTACAGAAAGAATTTTTGGGAAGTTTTGTTATTATTTATTTAGATGATATTTTGATTTTTAATAAGATTTGGGATGAGCATATGATGCATTTCAGAAGACTTTTAGAGAAGTTGAGAGAGGAGTTGTTGATCAATCTGAAAAAATGTAGTTTTGCAAAGGAGTTGGTATACCTAGGATTTGTTGTCTCAGAGGAAGGTCTTAAGATGGACTCAGAGAAGATGAGGGCTATCATTGAATGGCCTACACCAAGGAGTACTTCTGAGGTAAAATCTTTTCATGGTTTGGCAAGTTTTTACATAAAGTTTATCAAAAAATTTAGTAGCATTTGTGCACCCCTAATGGAGACAATGAGAGGGGATAGAAAATAATTTAGATGGACTAAAGGAGTAGACAAAAGCTTTGACACATTGAAGCAAAAAGTTACAGAGCAACCTGTTTTGGCACTTCCAAACTTCAATAAGGTATTTCAGGTAGATTGTGATGCTAGTGGTAGTGTTATAGGAGCTGTTTTGAGTCAAGAAGGTAAGCCCATTGCCTATTTTAGTGAGAAGCTTAATGATGCCAAGAAAAAGTATTATGTTTATGATCAAAAATTTTATGCAATAGTTTAGGCTTTGAAGAAATGGAGACATTATTTGTTGCCAAAAGAGTTTGTTTTATATACTGATCATTAGGCTTTGCAATATCCTAATAGTCAAGGAAAGTTGAACCAAAGGCATTTAAAATGGGTTGAGTTTTTGCAGAGTTATACTTTTGTTTTGAAGCACAGGAGTGGGAAGTCCAACAGAGTTACAGATGCCTTGAGCAAAAGGCAAAATTTATTAATAGAAATGAAGATAGAGGTTGTTGGGTTCGATGAGTTTAAGAGTTTGTATCCAGAAGATCCAGATTTTGTAGAGGCTTGGAAAGCTTGTTTGGAACTTGTTACTTTAGACATGACAAAATGGTTGGACTTCATAATCTAAGATGGCATGTTGTTTAAGGGAAGCCAGTTGTGCATTCCAAGGAGTTCCATGAGAGAGAACCTCATTAAGGAGAAGCATAGTGGGGGATTAGCTGGACACTTTGGTCAGGATAAGACCATTGCTATTATTGGTGAGAATTATTATTGGCCACAGTTGCAATAGGATGTGACAAAATTTGTGCAGAGTTGCGGAGTGTGTCAGATGGCAAAAGGAGGAAGTCAAAATACAGGGCTATATCAGCCACTACCTGTACCAAAGAAGCCATGGGATGATATTAGTATGGATTTTGTTCTTGGTTTACCAAGGACACAGAGAGGACATGATTCTATTTTTGTGGTGGTGGACAGATTCTCAAAGATGACACATTTTATTCCTTGCAAAAAGACTAGTGATGCTATTCATATTGCTGAATTATTTTTTAGAGAGGTGGTGAGATTACACGGTCTACCAAAGAGAATAGTTTAAGATCGAGATACCAAGTTTGTTGGTTATTTCTGGAGGATATTGTGAAAGAATTTGAAAACATATTTGAAGTTTAGTTTTGCACACAATACACAAATTGATGGATAGACAAAAGTGGTGAATAGGATTTTGGGTAACCTGCTACGATGCTTAGTAGGAGATAAGCCAAAGGGATGGGATTTTTTTTTGCCATAGGTAGAATTCACTTACAACAATTTTGTCAATAGGAGTACTGGTAAATCACCATTCCATATTGTAAATGGCAATAGTCCAAGAAATGCTTCAGAGTTAAGGAAGCTAGACAAAGGAGAAAAGACAAGTGCCGAGGCCTAAGACTTTGCGGAACACATAAAGAATTTGCATGAACAGGTGAGAAAGCACATTAATAAGATGAATATTCATTACAAGGCTAAGGTAGATCAAAAGAGGAGATATAGGGAGATCCAGGTAGGAGATGAAGTCATGGTTCACTTGAGAAAAGAAAGGTTCCCAATTGGAACATACAATAAGTTGAAAATAAAGAAATTTGGACCATGCAGAATCCTAAAGAAGCATGATTTAGGAAATGCATATTAGGTAGAGTTGCCAAGTGGGATCAATATTTCACCTATGTTCAACATTGTTGAATTAATAGAATATCATGAAGGTGGTACAGAGGATGGACCAACAGAAGAATAGTGGAGTATTCTGACATCTACTTCAATGGAGGAGATAGAAGAGATCTTGGATAGCCTTGTGGGAAGAAGTACTCAGAATAGGCAATATGAAGAATATCTGGTGAAATGGAAAGGAAGGCCTGTTGAAGATTCTTCTTGGTTGTCTAAGGTAGAGGTTGACCATTTGGGTTTTCCTTAAACAAACACCTAAGATGTGACATGGTCACTTCTCAAATTGCCTTGGGTGTCTGATGCAGGAGCATCTAGTGGTGTAAGGACAATCTTGCATCACCCAAAAAGAAGTTAATTCAAAATCATTGCAATTGTTTTCATTTCTTCCCATAATTAGTGTTTCTGGTTCCATAATCTCCTGAATAATGATGTAGGACTTTCAGTTTTCTCAAAATTGCTAAAAATAGCAAACTGCCAGTTTTGGAAAGTATAACTATGATTTTAAGAAAGTTTGCATTTAGGCATGGATTGAAGCAAAAAGTTACAAAAAGTTCCACAACTGAAATATAAGACCTTTGGCAAAGGGATCAGGCAAAGATCATTTGTGAGCTGAAAGATATTGAAGTTTTTGTTTTCCAATAAGCCCCTGAAAATTTCTGAAATGAGATAGAGGCAATAAATCATCCCATAACATCTCAAAAAGTTGATGGAAATCTATTTACAGATTTTTAGCATGATAGTTCACCTCGTGAGATTTCTGGAGATCAAAATGGTTAGTCAATCGGACACCCGGATCAAAAGTTATGCTTCCCGAAAGTTCACCTACTTTTGGAGGGAGTTGCAAATTTTAAAATTTAGCTGGAGGCCAAAAAGTGCTATTTATGACTATTTTGGGAACCCTGGGTAGTATTAGAGTTAAGGGGGAAAGAGTAGAGTCAAGAATAGGTGGGAAAATAGAAACCCTACCTGATTTGGGGTTACAGAAGGTAGAGGATTCCAGAGCCTGGTGATAGGACGTTGTAATGTGTTGCAGCTTGTGGAGGGTTGAATCATCTGATTGTATTTGAGCTTTTGTAATTTAATAAGTTGTCCAAATATATAAAATAAAGTTCTATTTTCTGTGTGCAATTTCTGTTGTTGTATGTTTTATGATTTACCCCTTCATCAAGTGGTATTAGAGCAAGGGTTCCTCAGTGTGTAGACAGATCACCGACCGCGAGGCAGTTTGCACCAGGACTTGAGGTTGTGGGTTTGCTGCGGAGATCAAAATGCCTCCATGAAGAAATCATATTGGGAGGAATGCTTTGACGGAAGAGGGTTTTAGAGCCCTACAAAGGCAAATTGATGCATTGCAAGAGGATCTATGAAGCGGTTTTGAGCCAAGAAAAAGAGAAGAAAGTGAAGATGAAGCTAAAGAAGAGCTATCTGAGGAACAAAAAGAAGTTGCAGGAGATCCTGTAGAAGTTAGGTTGTTGAGGACCATATCTAAGATTGGAAAGAGGCCCAGGATCGAAGTTTCTACATATTCTGGATATTTGAATCCAGAACAACTTATTGATTGGATCAGTGACATGGAGGAGTATTTTGAGTATGAACACATGGAGGACCCAAATCGGCTCAAGCTTGCAAAAACAAAAGTTGAAGGGCCATGCAAATATTTTGTAGAAGGAGGTCCAGTTAGAGAGGAACAAAAGAGGAAAGGGAGAGATCACTAGATGGGACTAGATGGTGGAGAAACTAAAGAATCAGTTCATTCCTATGGACTATGAAATGGGGTTGTTGAAGAAGCTACAAGGACTGAAACAAGGTAACAAGTCTATTAAGGAGTATATAGAAGAGTTGTATAAAATTACTATCAGGACAGGTCATGCAGAGCCCAAAATGGAGAAGGTAGCCCATTACATTAATGGGTTGAGGCTGAGTATTCAATAGAAGCTGAGCCTGGTCGGAATGACCACCATAGAAGATGCATACCAGTTTTACTTGAAGGTGGAAGAGAAGTTGAATAAACAATTCGATATCAAGCAAAGGGGAAGAGTTCAAGACAGAAAGACTGGTGGAATACCCTATGGAAGCTGTAATGAAGATCAAAAGAGAAGTGAAGAAGCTGGCATCGGTCAAAATCAGAGAAGGGATAATGCCTACCACCCTCATGACCAAAACAATGGTGAGCAAAGAGGAAGAGGAAGTGGTAGACCTAGGCAAGGACCTGAAAGAGGAAGTTTTAGAGCAACTTGTTTCCAATGTGAAGAAGAAGGGAATCGAGCATACGAGTGTCCACAACATCAAGGAAGGACAAATAGAAGGCTTGAAGGTATGCATGAGTTGCACATGTAGATGAAGATGCACAATCTAAGTGCTCTAAAGATGCTAAAAGGGGAGAAACCCTAATTGTCAAAACAATTTTGTTGAATGAGGGGAAAGAACCCAATCAAAGGAAGAGTTTATTCCGCACAAGGTACAAATGTGAAGGTAAGTGTTGTGATATTATTATTGATAGTGGGAGCACTGATAATCTTGTTTCAGAGGAGATGGTTGACAAGTTGAAGTTGACAAGAAGAAAACATCCACATCCATATCAGATTGCATGGTTATAGAAGGAGCAGTGTTTAGTGAAGTTCAAGATTGGAGACTACCATGATTAGGTGCTGTGTGATATCATACCAATGGACGCATGTCATATGCTATTGGGGAGGCCATGGCAGTATGATAGGAGTGCTGTCTATGATGGCCATGCAAACACATATTCCCTAACAAACGATGGAGTTCATCATAAGTTGAAGCCCTTGAAGGAGGTGGAAGAAAAAGTATGTAGTACTGCCAGAATTTGCTTGGTAGATGGTAGGAAATTTTTGGAGGGTATGAAGCATGAGCATCATTGCTTTGCATTGATTCCTAAGATTAGTCAAGAGAAATGCGAAGATGTACCAACAGAATTTTCAGATATTTTGGAAGAATTTCAGGACATTATCTATGATAATGTACTAGAAGGTTTACCACCAGTGAGGAAGATAATTCATCAAATGGATTTGGTACCAGGAGCCAGTTTGCCAAATAAGGTAGCTCACAGAATGACCCCTGCAGAGAGTGAAGAGGTGAACAAACAAGTTCAAGAGCTGTTAAGGAAGGGGCTGATAAGAGAGAGCCTAAGTCCATGTGCGGTACCTATAGTACTAGCACTGAAGAAAGATGGAGAGTGGAGAATGTGTATAGATTCTTGAGCCATCAACAAGATCATGATCGAGTACAAATTTCCATTACCCAGAATGGATGACATAATGGATTGTTTGAGTGGAGCCAAGTACTTCACAAAGATTGACCTAAAGAGTGGGTATCACTAGATCTGAATCAGAGAAGGAGATGAATGGAAGACAAACTTCAAGGCAAAGGAGGGTTTGTATGAGTGGTTAGTCATGCCATTTGGGCTAACCAACGCGTTGACCACATTCATGCGACTCATGAACGAGGTACTGAAAGAATTTTTGGGAAGTTTTGTTATTGTTTATTTAGATGATATTTTGATTTTTAGTAAGACATGGGATGAGCATATGATGCATACCAAAAGAGTTTTGGACAAGCTGAGGGAGAATAAGTTGTTGATCAATCTGAAGAAATGTAGTTTTACAAAGAAGGAGTTGGTATACCTAGGATTTGTTGTCTCAGAGGAAGGTCTTAAGATGGACCCAGAGAAGGATTTTAGTAGCATTTGTGCACCCCTAAAGGAGACAATGAGAGGGCATAGAAAAGAGTTAGGATGGACTAAAGGAGCAGACAAAAGATTTGACTCATTAAAGTAGAAAGTTACAGAGCAACTTGTTTTGGTACTTCCAGATTTCAATAAGGTATTTCAGGTAGATTGTGATGCTAGTGGTAGTGTTATAGGAGCTGTTTTGAGTCAAGAAGGTAAGCCCATTTCCTATTTTAGTGAGAAGCTTAATGATAACAGATTTGAAGTTTAGTTCTGCAAACCATCCACAGACTAATGGATAGACATAAGTGGTGAATAGGAGTTTGGGTACTTGCTACAATGCTTAGTAGGAGATAAGCCCAAGGGATGGGATTTAATTTTGCCACAGGAAAAATTGCTTACAACAATTCTGTCAGTAGGAGTACTGGTAAATCACCATTCCAGATTGTATATGGCAATAGTCTAAGAAATGCTTCAGAGTTAAGGAAGATAGACAAAGGAGAAAAGACAAGTGTCGAGGCCAAAGACCTTGTAGAACACCTAAAGAATTTGCATGGAGAGGTGAGAAAGCACATTAATAAGATGAATATTCCGTACAAGGCTAAGACATATCAAAAGAGGAGATATAAGAAGTTTTAGGTAGGAGATGAAGTCATGGTTCACTTGAGAAAAGAAAGGTTCCCAATTAGAACATAAAATAAGTTGAAAATGAAGAAATTTGGACCATGCAGAATCCTAAAGAAGCATGATTCAAGAAATGAATATGAGGTAAAGCTGCAAAGTGGGATCAATTTTTCACTTGTATTCAACATTGTTGATTTAATAAAATATCATGAAGGTGGCATAGAGGATGGACCAACAGAAGAACAGTGGAGTATTCTGACATTTACTTTAACGGAGGAGATAGAAGAGATCTTGGATAGCCGTGTGGGAAGAAGTACTCGGAATAGGCAATATGAAGAGTATCTGCTGAAATGGAAAGGAAGGCCTATTGAAGATTCTTCTTGGTTGTCTAAGGCAGAGGTTAACTATTTGGGTTTCCCTCAAACAAACACCTGAGATGTGACAGGGTCACTTCTCAAATTACCCTGGGTGTTTGATGCAAGAGAATCCAGTGGTGTAAGGGCAATCTTGCATCACCCAAAAAGAAGTTAATTCAAAATCATTGCAAATGTTTTTATTTCTTCCCATAATTAGTGTTTTTGGTTCCATAATCTCCTGAATAATGATGTAGGACTTTCAATTTTTTCCAAACTGCTAAAAATAACAAACTGCCAGTTTTAGAAAGCGTAACTGCCATTTTAGGAAAGTTTGCATTTAGGCACGGATTGAAGCAAAAAGCTACAGAAAGTTCCATAGGTGAAATATAAGACCTTTGGCAAAGGGATCAGGCAAACATCATTTGTAAGCTTAAAGATATTAATTTTTTTGTTTTCCAAAAAGCCCCCTAAATTTTTTTGAAATGAGATATGAGGAACTAAAACATCCCATAACATCCTGAAAAGTTGATAGAAATCCATTTACAGATCTCTGGCGTGATATTTCACATTGTGAGCTTTTCAGTGCTTAAAACAATTCGTCAATCAGACACCCAGATCAAAAGTTATGCTTCATGGAAGTTGACCTACTTTTGGATGGAGTTGCAAATTTTGAAATTTAGCTGGAGGCCACCACAAGTGTTATTTATGACTATTTTGGGAACCCTGGGCAGTAGTAGAGTTAAGGGGGAAAGAATATAGTCAAGAATAGGTGGGAAAATAGAAACCCTAGCTGATTTGGGGTTACAGAAGGTAGAAGATTCCAGAGCCTGGTGATAGGAAGCTGTAATGTGTTGCAGCCTGCAGAGGGTTGAATCCTCTGATTGTATTTGAGCTTCTGTAATGTAATAAGTTGTCCAAATCAATAAAATAAAGTTTTCTTTTCTATGTTTAATTTCTGTTGTTGTGTGTTTTATGATTTACCTCCTTCATCAAGTGGTATTAGAGCAAGAGTTCCTGAGTGTGTAGACAGATCATCGACCGTGAGGCAGTTTGCACCAAGACCTGAGGTTGTGGGTTTGCTGTGGAGATCAAGATGCCTCCACAAAGAAATAGTATTGGGAGGAATGTTTTGATGAAAGAGGGTTTTAGATCCCTACAAAGGCAAATTGATGCATTGTAAGAGGAGCTACGAAGAGGGTTTGAGCCGAGAACAAGAGAAGAAAGTGAAGATGAAGCTGAAGAAGAGCTATCTAAGGAAGAACAAGAAGTTGCAGGAGATCCTGCAAAAGTTAGGTTGTTGAGGGCTATTTCTAATATTGAAAAGAGGCCCAGGATCAAAGTTTCTACATATTCTGGAGATTTGAATGTGGAACAACTTATTGATTGGATCAATGACATGGAGGAGTATTTTGAGCATGAAGACATGGAGGACTCAGATCGGGTCAAGTTTGCAAAAACAAAAGTTGAAGGGCCATGCAATCATTTGGTGGAAAGAGGTCCAGTTAGAGAGGAACAAAAGAGGAAAAGGAAAGATCACTAGATGGGAGCAGATGGTGGAGAAATTGAAGAAGCAGTTCATTCCTGTGGACTATGAAATGGAGTTGTTGAAGAAGCTGCAAGGACCAAAACAAGGTAACAAGTGTATTAAGGAGTATACATAAGAGTTTTATACAATTACTGTAGACACCCAAAATTGATTCATTATCATTAACATTCAAATATCATATTACACACCATCTACATTTATCTAACACACTTGATCAATATCCCTAACCCATCTATTTCTTCTATTAATTAAATAAATTATAATTTATTTAATTAATTCATTAGCTATTTCTTCTAAGTTATAATTAAACAATCTTCAATTATTTAATTATCTTCATTCTATCTATTTTTAATTAAATAAATCTTATTTATTTAATTAAAGATTCCTTTCATAAACCCACTATCTAATTAATTAAATAAATTGTATTTATTTAATTAATTTATCTTATCATTTATCTCAATGAGTCGACATGTGTGCCTCTTTCATTTAAAAAAGATGAGTGGTACTACATCCTTTTATTTAATATCTTTCACATGTAGTACTTTTTATGTACACAAGCACACATAAGCCCTATCTTCTCTCCACTTGTCATCTTCACATTCACCTATGCCTATCCTTTAATCTTAGCCATTCACATAGCCACCGAATCTCCACCGTTGATTGATTTTGGTTGAGTTCTATATAAACACCCTCTCATTCCATACTATCGATCCAACATTCATTTAGCATCTACATTATCATCTTGAGCATTCGAGCATTCATAGCATCCATTTACCTTTTATCATTATCATCCATCTATCATGGCAACTTTTATCTTCATAATTGTTCATTGTTGAAGAAGCAATCCACATTATAAACAAGGAATCACACAATTTAGGTGATATTGTGTTTGAATTGCATGCTTTTGGTTTTATTTATATTATATTCTTTGATGATAGTAGGGTTAGGTTTTCATGGCTATGCTTGATCTTATTAACCTGATTTTTTACCTATCACATTTTGGCACGCCCGGTGGGACTCACGTCCTTGATTAACTTTGTTGTTTGAAGTTATTTTTTTATGAATATCATATTTTTTGAGCGCTTATGACAAGTTCCAGTCGCTTTCGAGCAAAAAATTGTCACTGTCTGCATATTTGCGTCGCTTCTACGATGAAATCTACTGGATGTAGCATCTTCTGGATTGCTTTTATACTAACAATGATCACTTTTTGTTTATTCTACATCACTTTTATCCTAACAGTGGTCACTTTTGCATTTAATTGAATTGCTTTTGATCTGACAATGATCACTTTTAGCTAATCGCGTCGCCTTTTGCAGAACTAGGGTTTTTAATGTATACTGTTTCTTTTGTAGATCCAGGTCGCTTATGAGCCAAAACCAACTACTTTATGCTTTTTCACATCACTTTTGAGCCTAAACAATTCACATCTGGAGCTATTCGCATCACTTGTGATCTGTAAGATTTCACCTATGACAGAAACAGAGATCGCTTCTGACAGACAGTGAATCATCTTTGGTAAATTGTGCGCTTTCACTCTGTATAATTTGCTGTTTGTTTTCTTGGCTACTAATTAGGTATTTGTGCAGCATCTTATCGATTTGTACAAGAAAAGGAGGTTATCAAACTACTAACATATCTGTTACAACTTCCATCAGTCCAAGACTTGTGGTTTTTCACTAAATTAGGAACATTTGGACTTGGTGCTTAAAATGAATCATTGTTTGCTCTGTGCTTGATTTATCTTTCAGTTGATTGCTTGCATGTGATTGATTGTAACCTAAATTTAATAACAAAAGTATCCTCTCCCCTTGCCTATCAAATGGATCTTGGGTGTATGAGAACTTGTTATTATTTTTAGAGGGCCTGCCTTCCCGGTGTGAGAAGGGATACAACTCAAGCAGTAACGGGCTAAAGCCAAGTCCTTTCGAACCGCTATATAAGAGAAAGTGTTTGCGTTGAAAGCCACAAACAACGGGTGTTGTTGTGTTATACCGACAGCTAACCTCCCCCAAAACCCTTCAAGGCATAACCCTTGAAGGCTGGGAGATTTCATAACGGAGAGTAGCGCTGCCGCACGTATAGCCACCTGAACAGATGCCCTTATTAGCAACTTTGTGTAGTAGCCAAAAACCCTCTATTTGTTGATGCAAAAGGTGAGACATTTGAAGTGGCCCCAATTCACGTGGTTCTTAGAAGAGATAGCAGGGACAATCCTAAGGTTTGGTGAGGGATAGGCCTTTAAGGAAACCCAGATCTTGGTATGCATGAGAAGTGTGTGCCGTGGAGGGGAGCCGGTGCTACCAAGATCCTGAAGCTATCCACTTTGAATAAGCACGGCTAGGGGATTCAACAACTACAGTCCTTTCCTAGCCTAGGTTGTACACGTTTGTGATTGTTGTGAGTGTGAGTGACTGCAATTACTATTTTCTTGTCAAAAATCACAAATCAGACATTTTTCTTGACAGACACTATCACTTTTAAGCCTAAACTGCCTGCATACAAACAACATAATCGCTTTTAGACCATAGTTATTCACTTTTTGCCTGAACTGAATCACCTTTGAACAGCAGTTAATCACTTTTTGCATAAACAAAGTCGCATCTAAATAGTAGTCAGTCGCCTCTTATTTGAATCAACTCACATCTAAACAGCAGCCAGTTGCCTCTTATGTAAATCAGGTTGCCTTTAAACAACAGTATTTCACCTTTAGCTTAACCTAAATCACTTCCAATCAGTAGTAAATCACTTTTGAGCCAATAGTTATCAGCGTTGAACAATTGGATTGCTTTTGGTTAACACTGTAATCTATTTCAAAACCTAAACCAGTCTACATTTGAGCTATTACCAGTAGCCTGTAGCCTTCTTTGAGTCACATATGAGCTATTACTTGTCGCCTGTCATCTAATACCAACAATCTTAGTGACTCAGTTGAATTAGCCACAAATCCAGCTTGCTCAGCTTCAGCATTAGCTTTTAGACTTGTCTCTGATCATTAGTAGATACCTAGACTTTGTCTCCTATTTTGAGCATATCCATCAATCGCATTTCATGAGCTTTTCATTTTTTTGAGATCCCAAACCAGCAAACCAAACATCAAACCAATCATTTTGATCCATCAACAAAACATTAGCTTTAGCTTCATCAAACATCAGCATGAACATAGCAACCTTTAGCAAACAACTTTTCCCTTGAGTGTGTGAGCTATTCTCTAGGGAAAACTAGCCAACAACAAATCAACAAAGAAACCAAACCAGCCAACAACAAATCAACCAAACAAATCAGCAACCAAGCAAAACAACCAACCAACCAACCAATCAATAAACCATCATCTTTTGGGTCTCAAAACTTTAACAAGCTTAACTTCAAGTTTTCAACATCAACATCATGCCTCAAACTAGGAGTCAATATAGAGATGAAATGGAAGCCAAATTGCAAGCTGAGATGCAACAACTTAGATTGACACCTTTTAAGGACACAACTCAATTCACGACTGATATGCCTCCTCATATGTTTACGCCTCATCGGTATACCGTTGGAGAGTCATCTTCACAACAAGTGCAACCTCCAACAGCTTTCGAGACTTTTGAAGAATAATCCCAAGAAGACTTATCAGAATTTTAGGACACCCATGTGTGGGATCAAGTTGAGAGACTTGTTCTATTTGAGCCTAATCACTACTTCTTGCAACTTGCTCGCATGGGCGCTAAATTACCAAGAGATTTTAACATATCTGCTATTCGAGAGCATGATCCCAACACTCCTGGTGTTGTTGCAAAGGGACCATCCAATATAGTCACACCATCCCCCACCTTATCACAAGCTCTATCTTCCACCACATCTCTTTCATTGGCTATTGTTACATCATTTGATCTACCATGCTCAGAGCACACTTTAGAACCTTTGATCATACCAACCAATGTGCTCCCTCTCATGTCAAAAAATCTGAACATTCCACCTTTCCATGTTCCTCAACATATACCTCCTCCTACCATGACCATGACCATTTCCATGCCTCAAGTAACACAAGTTGTCCATGTGGCCCAAGCGCAAACACTCCAAACATCACAAACTATCCCCATATCCCATAGTGTGCAAGCCTCCCAAACTATACCAACAACACCAATAGTCCAAGCTTTATGACCATCACAACCTACAGTATCCCATATAAATACCATATCCCATATACCAACTACTAATACGCTTTCCACCATCTCTACTAATCCATCCACTATACCATATAATCCCAATGTTAGTCTTATTGACATGAGTGACCCTCCTATCATTTCTCAAGCCAATCCTAGCTCTACGGTCACTTATGTTCAGCAGCTTACATCCATTCTATCACATTCTTCCAATCCTTCACACACCATCAATCCATCTTATGCTACCCAAGGCTTGCCTATTGTCACCCAACACATGACCCATACCAATCCTCATGTCGTTCAAAATACAAACCCAAGTGTTCATCCTTTTTTTGCATCTATCCATCCTTCCATCACTTACCATGTCACGAATCCAACTCCAACTTCCCAACCATCCACTAGTGTCAATCCATCTTCCACTTTGCATGTGATGCAAAATCTTGGTGCCCATTCATCACAATATACCCAACCACCGCTTGTGCCTCAAGGACAGCAATCCTCAACCACATATATGCCACATCCCAATCCTTTGACATACATTGTGAGTACACAACCTCAACAAATAGTCATGGCTTCATATATCCCCCAACAACAACCTCAATATACACCATACCATGTTTCACCCCATTTGCAACAACAACAATTATCTTGAGCGGATGTTCAACAAATGATTAACCAAGCGGTAGGACAAGGCAAGAAGACATTTTCTCTAGAAAACATATGTGCATATCCATTTGACAAGTCTCTTCATATGACACCTTTTCCATCACACTTTGAAATTCCACAATTTGACAAGTACAAAGGAAAAGGAAATCTGGAAGGCCATCTTAGAGAATTCTTTGTGGCATGTCTCGATGTTGCTTATGACGATACATATCTTTTGAGACTATTTCCTTGAAGCTTAGCAAGACAAGCACTTGAATGGTTCTCTCATTTACCTTTGGGAATTAAGTCTTTTTCAGAGTTAGCCAATAAATTTTGATCACACTTCGCTTTTAACATTGACCATGAGATCAACATGAATGACCTTATCAACAATAAACAATGCAATGGTGAAGCCTTTTCTTCATTCACTCAACGATGGCATAATATGGCTAGCAAATTATCATGGGAAATACCTGAGAAGCAACAGCTCGATATCTTTGTTCAAAATCTTCATCCCGAGCTGTCATTCCAATTACAATTGCAAAGTGCTAGTACCTTTGATGAACTTGTTTCCAAAGGAACCATAATTGAACAAGCTTTAATTGTTAAAGGAACTATCAAGATCTTTCGTGATAACAAAGACTATCCTCAAAACTCCAACGATAAGTCTCACTTTTGGAACAAAAATAAGAATGTTGTCAACGATGGTGTTGTTGAGGCAAAGAACATCCAAACTATGAAATCTCCTATCAACATCCAAGCTGCTTCTACAACAACACAACCTTTTCAACGAACGTGAGAATGACAAACTTCCAATCCATGTCAACAATTTACACCATCAGCGGAACCCATGGAAGTTGTCTTTCAAAAGCTTCTCCAAGCGGGCAATATTATCTTACTAGATGCACCACCCAATGGTGAACCACTCTTCAAAGCTCCTCGGTACAAAGAAAATGAGTATTGCGATTTCCATAGAGTTAAAGGACACAAAACTAATGGTTGTACGCGTTTAAAACATGTCATCCAAGATTGCATCGATCAAGGTTTAATCAAAGTTACACCTTCCACAACTCAACCTACACAACAATCAACATCAAACTATGATCTAGAGACTTTCAAGAATCCACTTCAATCTCATGACAAAACAAGTAACCCTCATGCTGGAAATGCCATTTAATATACCTATGAATCATCTACCATTGGCCGCATTGACCATGCTCGCATTTCTACCATTACTATCCAAGGTAAAGCACCTGATTACACTGTAACCACTCGCAGAGGTCGAGTCACTATTCAAGGAGCACCTGCTCATCCTCCTCGACCATTCCCTAATTATAATATCTTGGATCACCTTGGCAAAACACCCGCGCACATATCCATTCTTGAGTTTCTTTGCATATCCCCTACTCACAAAGCTATCCTTGACAAAGCTTTACAAGAATCTTCGGTGCCGAATGATATTGATATCTCACAATTCCAATCTATGGTCGCTAGCATTACAACCCCTTGTCATTTAACCTTTTCTAATAAAGATCTTCAGCCCTCCATCCATCCTTTACACAATGAAGCCCTCCACATCGAAGTGTTTGTTAAACAACACTGTATCAAATGAATCTTGGTAGATGGTGGATCTAGTCTTAATATATGTTCTTTGAAATTAACAAAACAACTGGGATATTCTGAGAAAGACGTTGACACTTCCAAGGTTATTACTATCAGAGCTTATGATGATGCTAAGAGAGATATTGAAGGAATTATTTTCTTGCCTATCCAAGTTAGGTCGATCACCACAGAAACTCATTGTCAGGTCCTTGATATTGACCTTCCTTATAACATCATCCTTGGTCATCCATGGATATATGCCCTCAAGGCAGTTCCTTCCACATACCATCAATGTCTTAAATTCTCACACAACGGTGTTGAAGTTACTATCCAAGCTGATCCCAATCCATTTGAATTTTGTTGTGCCTTTCAAGCTAAATATCAGAGTCCAAACTGCATTCCTATCAACACCGAGGCATATCCGTCTTCATCCTATGTTGACCCCTCTGATCTACTCAAGCCATCATCTAGCAAAGCCGCTGCCAACCTCCATATCAAGTACACCGAACATGACCCTGGTGAATACACACTGCAAGACTCTCGTTGTGTAGGCACTCTCCCATTATCTCCTAAATCCTATGGTAATCCTTCCACATCCAAACCAATTTTAGACCCTACTATCATCAAAGCCCCACCTACAGTATTCCTTAAAGGCAGATTCTTGGATGATGAATATATTGCTGATATAGATTCTTGGATATTCTTTGATGAAATTGATCAAGTCCAACTGGAAGTAGAGAGATACAACAATGGGTTCCGCATCATAAAGAACATGGGCTATAAAGGACATGGTGGCTTGGGATCACAGGAACAAGGACCTATTGAACCCATTATTGTGTCTAAGAAGTTTAATAAGCAAGGCCTTGGTTATTAGCTGGAGGTACCGCGACCCAAGGAAATTAAGTGTATTTCTGATATTGATGCTGGACCTTCCTCGGTAGGAGAGACTTCTAATTCAGATACCATCGATGACTCCCCCTTTCATATTACCAACCTTTTCCAAGAACGCTTCATCTTCATGATCTCCGTAGCCTCCTCTAGCCATCACAATTCCTCCATTTCTCTTTCACTCGTATATCCTGACCTCGTTGATTGGGACCAACAGGGGGCACCGATATTAGATACATTTGAAAATGATGAAGTTATTGTAGAATTCATGGGCTTGTGACAAGGCATTCCACTGGGTGATCACAAAGCAGGTTTTGTGATGGACTTACCTAAACAGCATATTTTGGCGGAAGTATCAAATCCTTCAGTTGCAAAAGTGAAATAAACAAAATCAAACAAAATAGGTCACTAGGTGAGAACTGAAAGGCACCTCTTGACCATGAAAAAGTAAAAATAAAGGATGTATCTAAAGGTGAAAACCTCTCCAAGGCGCCTGAGGATGGGGGATTTGATCTTCCTATTGCCATTGATTATCATGAGAAATCAACAGTGTTAGTTGAACAATCACAAGACATGAACTTGGGTACAGAGCATAATCCAAAGATCACCTTTTTGGCAGTATCACTATCAGAGCAAGAAAGAAGAAACTTCACATCATTTTTTCTGAGAAGAGCTATAAATTTTGCATGAACTTATGTTGACATGCCGGGTCTAGATCCATCACTTGTGGTACATCATCTAGCAGCATCTCCTAATGCAAAACCTATCAAACAAAAATTGCGCAAAATGCATCCACACGTAGCTTTATTGGTCAAGATAGAGATTTAGAAATTGCTAGAAGCAAAGTTCAAAAAGCTTAATGATTATCTAGAATGGGTTTCAAATTTGGTACCTGTAACAAAACCTGATGGATGAGTTCATTGTTGCACAAACTTTAGAGATCTTAATAAAGCATGTCCTAAGGATGACTTTCCATTACCAAGCATAGACGACATTGTAGATCTTATAGCTGGACATGAAATGCTATCTTTGATGGATGGATTCTCAGGGTATAATCAAATCAAAATAGCAGAGGAAGATCAAGATAAAACATCTTTTATTTGTCCATGGGGCACATATTGCTAGGTTGTAATGCCTTTTGGTCTCAAGAACGCTAGAGCTACTTATCAATGAGCCATGACAGTCATTTTTCATGACCTTTTTCATACTATCATGGAAGACTATGCTGATGACATCTTGGGAAAATCTAAGACAAGAGAAGGACATCTACAAGTATTAGCACAAATCTTTGATCAATTAGAAAAGTATCAAGTTAGACTGAACCCAAAGAAATGTGTATTTGGTGTAACATCTGGAAAATTGTTGGGATACATTGTGTCTCAATGAGGGATAGAAGTGGACCCAGCTAAAGTAAAAGCTATCATGGAAATGCCTTCACCAACAAATCTCAAGCAACTTCATAGTCTACAAGGTAGGTTACAGTTTATCTGCAGATTTATCTCACAACTAGTAGATAAATGTCATCCTTTTCAGCATCTTCTTCGTAAGGTTGAACCTTTTAAGTGGGACGAAAAGTGTCAACAAGCTTTTGATAAAATAAAGGAATATCTGGCAACACCTCCTATGTTAGTACCTCTTGTGCTTGACCAACCATTATAGCTCTACATATCATCAACAACAACAGCATTGGGTGCCCTTCTAGCTCAACATGATGATTCAGGAAAAGAACAAGCCATCTATTACATCAGCAGAACTCTTGTGGGATATGAACTCAATTATTCTTCTATGGAAAAAGCATGTTTAGCATTAGTGTTTGCTTCCCAAAAGTTGCGACACTATATGCTGAACCAAACAACCAAGCTCATATCTAATGTCGATCCACTCAAATATCTTCTTTCTAAATCCATTCTCACGGGAAGATTAGCAAAATGGGTCATGATCTTAAGTGAATTTGACATACAATATGTGGATCAAAAAGCCATCAAAGGACAAGTCATCGCTAATCAATTAGCTACAGCACCCAATATATCCAGAATTCCCTAATGAAAGATTGTTCAATTTAACTTCTCCAACACGGTGGTAGCTATATTTTGATGGATCATACACACAACATGCATCAGGAGCAGGCATCTTGTTTGTTACCCCTCAAGGAGATTGTATACCCAAGTCATATAGAATTGCATTTCCATGTACCAATAACATAGCAGAATATGAAGCTTTAATCACAAGATTGTGCATGGCAGTACAATGGGCTATCAAATAGTTACAAGTCTGGTGATTCTCAGCTAGTTATCAAATAGGTCTTAGATGAATATCAAACAAAAGATGAGAAGCTTCTTCCATACAAACTAATGGTTGATGATTTTAAAAAGTATTTTGACAATATCACTTTTAAACAAATCCCAAGACTACAGAACAGAGCAGCAGATGCCATGGCTATGATTGGTTCTCTACTAGACATGCCATCTAATACACATAAATGTGAGTTTTTGGTCGAACAACTTTTGATTCCAGCATTTGAAGTTCCATAGTCTGAGCTTATATGTGATATTGTTGGTCCCAATTCACCGTGGTATGAGGATTTATACGAGTATTTCCGTAACCAAACCTTTCCACTTCAACTATCTAACAACCAACGCAAAACCTTTATCTGTTGAGCCTCTCACTATACTATCCTAGGAGACACCCTCTATCACTGGAGTCTCGGTGGTATCCTTCTTAGGTGTCTTGATTCTGAGGAAGCAAATGTGGCCTTACATGATGTACATGAAGGTGTTTGTGGTTCGCATTCTGCTGGCCCTAGCCTTGTTAAGAAACTTGTACGAGTAGGATACTATTGGCCAACCATGGAAAAAGATGTACAACAATTTCCAAAGAGATGTTTACAATGTTAGAAACATGGAGATTTAATACATGCACTAGCACATGAGCTTCAGCCTATCACTACTTAATGGCCTTTTTCGTAGTGGGGACTTGATCTCATAGGTAAAATCCATTCTACTTCATCAAATGGTCATAAGTTCATAATCACCACCACTGAATATTTCACAAGGTGGGTGGAAGCCATACCAATGACTTATATCACAGGCAAGAAAATATCTAAGTTTATTCTACACTATATCATTTGCTGTTATGGAGTTCCTCAAGCTATTGTCACATATAATGGTCATCCCTTCAAGAATCAAGAGGTCAGAGATCTTTGCAACAAATTTCATATCCAACATCGATTCTCTACCCTGTACTATCCTTAGAGCAATGGTCAAACTGAAGCTTCTAATAAAATAATCATCAAAATTCTCAAAAAGATGGTTAATGAAGCTGGTCAGGATTGGCATCTACAACTCCATCCTATATTATAGACATATAGAACAAGTATCAGAACTCCCACTGGAACCACACCTTATGCTCTTGTGTATGGCACTGAAGCTATTTTACCTATTGAGGTTGAGATCCCCTCACTACGAGTATCCTTACAACATACCATCTCAGAGGAAGCATATCGAGTATCCAAACTCCATGATCTTGAGCTTCTAGACAAACGGCGTCTTACAGCACTCAACCATCTCCAAGTCTATCAAAATTGTCTACGCCACAGCTACAACAAAAAATCAGAGAACACCGATTTCAAGTTAGAGATCTTGTCCTTAAAGAAAATCAAAGGAATCGGCAACACCATGAGAAATAGGGCAAGTTTGAACAAAATTGGCTTGGTCCTTTCATCATCATAGCAGTTTATGGATCAGGTGCATACACTCTCTCAACACCTGAAGGCATTCCCTTGGATGAACCAATTAACAATGTTCATCTCAAGAAGTTTTATCCTTGAATCTCAGCTATCCCATAAAATAAAATAAAACCATCCAATAATGAAAACCACTTTGTGGTGCTTTGGATAAAAAAAAAATAATAGTCTAAGATAAATAATCCGTCCTCTGGTGAAAACCTAGTAAACAAGTGCCTTGGATAAGTACCATAGTGAAAACCTGGTAAACAGGCGCTATGTGTAGTGACCAGCTTCCATTGTCTGCTTAGTTTCATTTGATCATCATTATTCCTACCATATTTCGCCATCTCATCCCATATAGTCTATATCATAATCCACATTTCATCGCAATAAACAACTTTTCCACCTTCATCTCTTTCAATGCTAGCTATCATACTTGAGACATTGTTGCGATAACTATCTCTTTTGGCACCTTAGCATCTTGACCACACGCATTCTCCATCATCACTCCATAATAAACCTCATCCCGCACTGGGGGCATTTGTTGAGTCTTATTTGGAAGTGGATACCGCTATCTCTAGCTCATAACACATCAAACACTTTAGCTCACAACACAACAAACTTTCAACTTCAACCATAGCGCTCATCCAACAACAAATGTGGCAAAGCATTTTGCAACTAGGATTCATATCTTTACAATCAATTTGCGCTCATCCAAAAATCGCAAGACATTGCCAACACAAACATTCAAGCACTCACGTCAGTTTTTCAACATCACTCGTCCAGCGTAATAAGCAAGAACTACATCGCAACTCTATCATTAAAGCCTTGATCCCGTGGATATAGGGTATGTAGGCAATCTAAGATGCGAAGGAGGCACTCAGATTTAGGCTAAGATGATAGCCCCTTTTGTTCATAATTCATCTTTCATCTTTCTGCTAATCATCCTCCAATCTTTCATCTCATACATTCTTCTATATTTCATCACACACATCATCAATAAAACCTAGAACTACATATTCATCATGTCTCATCTTCATCGTAAATGTGCTTTGATCCCATGGATACAGGGTATGTAGGCAGTCTGGAATATGAAGGAAGTTTCCAGTACTCAAGCACAGATGATCCACCCCATCTTCTTCATCTTCTTTCATCTTTCATCTTCTTCTCTTTGATCCGCTCAAGCAGGAAATAGACTATGTGTATACTGAAAGCTCAAGAACTTAACCAATCAAGAGTTAGTCCAAAGCTATTTGTCTACATGCCTTAAGCTAACATTTGCTATAGTCTTTTATCAACTTCTTTAGCCTTCAACATGATGTAGCTTTCCTCTCAACAAGGCACCAGCTTAAATCCATCTAAGAGCACCTAAATTTGGCAAGAGAACGTGATGACAATATCTTTTGTTTTATCTTTTGATTTATCTTTTGTCCCTTTTCTATGCCTAATCAAGACTGCCTTGATCTATCATATCTTGGTATGTTGCGATGAAGGAATGGGGCATGGTCATATTGCTTTCGTATGTCATGTTTGCGGGATGATCTTATTCTCTTCCTATGCGTATTGGTATCTTGTACGTGTTGGGATTAGCATCTTACATATCAATATCTCTAGCATCTAAGAAGCTAAACAGTCTCTTATGCACTTGAGACTATTTTATGTCAACACTAGCTCCATACATATAACCAACAAGATATCACTATGTGTAGTGGAGATAAGCTCAAACCATTGCTTGTAGCGTCAAAGTCCATCTCACAACACTAGTTGTTATTCATATCTTGTGTATGTTGGTTCAACATCTTGACCTTATGCATTCAGATGGGATTGTAGCATGCTAGTTGCACATTGGATATCTTGACACCTTGGTCTTCTATACCCTGAGGCATAACATCCAAATGCTATATCAAATATAAGGATTGCATTTCTTTTTCATTTTTGAGCAATTACTTAAAAAGATGCCCATCACAGCATCTATCCATTCCATTATTCGCCTATATAGTTCTCAACCAAGATCAATCATTTTCATTGTCCTTCTTCCACGCCTCCTATCCTGCAAAACAAGTGTGTTAGACATACATAAGTCCATCATATATCATTTCATTACCATCTATCTATATGCATAACTCCATATCATATCATACCCATTTACATATTTGCATTATCATACATTTCTATTCATCTCATTTGCATAAACATCCATACATAATCCATGAAATACAAAATACAACATGCATAACCATCATAATACCAATAGTGCATCCATTACAACATCATATAGATTACCAATACTCCATCATATATATATATACATGTGTCAATATACAAGTGTCTACATATAGAAGATGAGCCATCAAGAATGTATGTACAATTGACTCTAGGCCTCATCATGATACAACATAAACAAGGTAGCCCTAATGACTACTGGCAACTCCCTCGTCTTGACCACCACCACTAGGTCCTGCACCTAGCCCCTATCTCTCGGTGGCCCCATCACTGAGGCTACTGATCAAGATCCACTTGACCTCCATGAACCTGAAGCCCCTGACCTGCTCCTGAAGCTAGGCTGCCTCTGCTCTACTGGCACAACCCCATAGTATAAGCCTCTCTAGTACTCAGCCTCACCCTATACTCTCCGCAGTTCTGCCTATACTTGTGTCAACTGTGTAGCCAAGTACATCATAGCCCCATCTATCCCTAGTGTAGTCACTGCTCTATCCAGCTCACCAGTCATCCCCTGTAGCTGCAACATAGCTGTATCTCTCATTACTCGCAGACCATCTCTCTCTACTCTCATCACCTGCACTTGTTTTACTGCCATATCTCGCTCTATCCTCATCATCTGCTCACTCTGTCTCGCTGCATCTCTCTCCCATATCACCCTAGCAAGTGCACCATCATCCTATCCATCACTAGCCTGCACTCTCAACTGTAACTGAGTCTGGTAAGTCTGAGCCTGGGCTCTAGCATGTCGCAAACCAATCACTGCCTGGTGTCTATCTATCTCCACCCTCCTCAACCTCATCTGTGCTCGTTGCCTCCATCTCCTCTCCTCTCTAATCCGCCTCTGCAGCTGCTGAATCCCAACATCATCACCCACCAATATCTGCCCCTGAGGCTGTGTAAGTATTTGAGGTTGTCCTAGCATCTATCCTTGCATTTGTATCCCTAGCACTGCTGGTACAACCTGCGCTGGTGGAGCCAGTCATTGCCACCTCCTAGCCAGTCTCTCCATCCCTATCTCCCCAATCTCTCCAACCCGCGTCAGCCGTGTCGGTCTAGCTGTCACCTAGTGTGCATCATAGTCTGGTAGAGTCTCTGGATCTGCAGGACCCTATCCCCACTGCCATACAACTAGCTGTAGCTCATCTCTCTCTGCCAAAGCCTCTGGCCCTAATGAAATACCTCCTGTCTAGTCCTCCCAAAAATGGTATCACCAACTAGTACTACATGTGGCAACCCAAACTGTCTCAAAACCCTCTTTGGCAAATAGCACTCTATAATGTATATGTCGAGTCCAAAAATATATCTTGCCTGCCTAGCATAGACAAGCTCTACATCCTCCTCATCCCATCTCTCACATCCCAGCCATGGCCTCCATACAAAGCTATCCACCTCATCCAATCTCCTCCGCCAGTACACCACTCCTCTACACTGTCGGTATGTCAGATCTCCTCTATACATCCTAGCATACGGCTCTCCTACTGCTCTAGCCACCCATCCCTCTAGTCTCGTCATTGGAATATGCTCATAAGCCCACACATGCAAAACTGTAACTCCTGTAGACATACTCGCTCTGAACATATATGCACAATCATGTAGGTAATGATAGAGCTGTCCAAGTACACACTCTGCCCATGCATATCTCGTCCCATAGGAGAACATCCCCTCCATCACTATCCCCCATCCTATTGGAAAGCCTCTCGCTCACCTATCTCCCACTAGCCATCTGATGATAGCCACTACAACTCGCTGCAACCTGTCACATAGCTCCTCCATCCTCGCCATAGGAATCTCTAAGCCCTCTACTCCAATGTCTAGTGTCCTGAATAATCTCTTGAATGCAGCTGGACCCAAATCAGGATCATAATCAACTCGGTCCCCATCTATAGGAATCCACAGAATCTAAAACACATCCTCTAGTGTGATCATAGCCTCTCCTATCGGCAACAAGAAAGAACTATGCTCACTCATCCATTGCTCCACCATCACCGTCATCAATCCTCGATGTGTCTACACCGGCTCCAATCTTGACACATGCTCTAACCTGAGGATCTCTAACACTAGCTGCTCCTCTACATCCAGTAATCGCACCAATCATAAATCCCTAGGATGTGGCTCCCATGATAATAAAGGCGGTAGTATGTCCTACATCATGTCATTCATTTGTCAGTCCCTTGCACTACTTAAACTACTACCAAAATTTGACCGTTTATTGCTTTCCTAGCTTCTATCTACCATAAGCGGTTCAGGTTTCCATATGTGCCTATCTATTGATCAAACACAACCTCTTTTACCATATGCACTTCTATCTCGCTCATATGCGATCTATTCTGCATATGTGATCACTGCTTGACTACATGCGAGATGAACTCTACATGCGCTTATCTTTTGCCCATACACGAGCTACATACCCTAAGCAAGCACTTATGATTTCTAAGCAAACTACCTTTCTATATGCACCTACTGTTTGACCATAAGCGACTTATTTCTCTCTATATACGCATTTTTCTTAGCCGACTAAAAGTGACCTAGTTTTTCTACAAGCGACCAATCTGCACCTCCAAGCGAACCTAACTATTGCAAGTGACTTGTCTACCCTCCTAAGAGACCTGAACTGCCTAACCTATGACCTAGTCACTTATGGTGACGTGTGTGCAATTATGACACTTCTAGCCTATCAAAATCATGCTTTTAGCAAAAGTTTCGATACATACCGGTACGCCTAATCCCTCTGGTCGCCCATGTGTCCTCACTCACTTGGCACGATGATCTCTACATGGAATCACCATCCTGATAGCTCTCCAACTCTCGTCGCACACCAACTCTAAGGAGCTCTAGATTTCTATAGCTTTCTGAACACAAATGAGCACAATGAGCCTATTTGCCATTGCAGAACCTACTTATACCCCTCTCCCAAACCCTAATTCTTCTATGTCAAAGCCTATTCTCATCTGCATTATCCCATTTGTTCCCTCCCAACCCCTGTTCTCTTCATGTTAGCCTTGCATCCTCACCTTTTCTTCTATTGCAAGCCAACATAGCCCTTCCTAGTTAGCCTGGCTTACCTCTCGAGGGGGCATCACCTCCTAGTTACACTGGGGCATAACCTTGTTTATCAAGTGAAATATCCTATCTTCTTTGACACAATGCTCTATCAAACATTGTATCAAAGAGGGGCAAAATGTAACATTCAAATATCACATTACACACCAATTACATTTATCTAACACACTTGATCAATATCCCTAACCCATCTATTTCTTCTATTAATTAAATAAATTCTAATTTATTTAATTAATTCATTAGCTATTTCTTCTAATTTATTATTAAACAATCTTAAATTATTTAATTATCTTCATTCTATCTATTTTTAAGTAAATAAATCTTAATTTATTTAAGTAAAGATTCCTTTCATAAACCCACTATCCAGTTAATTAAATAAACTGTATTTATTTAATTAATTTATCTTATCATTTATCTCGAGCCGACATGTGTGCCTCTTTCATTTAAAAAAGATAAGTGGTACTACATCCTTTTATTTAATATCTTTCACCTGTAGTACTTTTTATGTACACAAGCACACATAAGCCCTATCTTCTCTCCACTTGTCATCTTCACATTCACCTATGCCTATCCTTTAATCTTAGCCATTCACATAGCCACCGAATCTCCACCGTTGATTGATTTTGGTTGAGTTCTATATAAACACCCTCTCATTCCATACTATCAATCTAGCATTCGTTTAGCGTCTACATTATCATCTTGAGCATATTGAGCATTTAAGCATTCATAGCATCCATTTACCTTTTATCATTATCATCCATCTATCATGGCAACATTTATCTTCATAATTGTTCATTGTTGAAGAAGCAATCCACATCATAAACAAGGAATCACACAATCTAGGTGATCTTGTGTTTGAATTGCATGCTTTTGGTTTCATTTAGATTGGATTCTTTGATGATGGTAGTGTTAGGTTTTCATGGCTATGCTTGATCTTATTAACCTAATTTTTTACCTATCACAATTACTATCAGGACAGGCCATGCAGAGCCCAACAAGGAGAAGGTAGCCCGTTACATTAATGGGTTGAGGCTGAGTATTCAAGAAGAACTGAGCCTGGTCAGAATGACCACCATAGAAGATGCATACTAATTTTCCTTGAAGGTGGAAGAGAAGCTGAATAAAAGATTTGATAGTAAATAAAGGGGAAGAGGTCAAGGCAAAAGGACTGGTGGAAGACCCTATGGAGGCTGTAATGAAGATCAAAAGAAAATTGAAGAAGCGGGCACCAGTCAAAATCAGAGAGGGGATAATGCCTACCACCCTCATGACTAGAACAATGGTGAGAAAAGAGGAAGAGGAAGAGGTAGACCCGGGCAAGGATTCGGAGGAGGAGGTTTTAGAGGAACCTATTTCCAATGTGAAGAAAAAGGACATCGAGCATACGAGTGTCCGCAACATCAAGGAAGGACGAATGGAAGGCCTGATGGTAATGAACTAGTTACACATGTAGATGAAGATGCACAATCTGAATGCTCTAAAGATGTTGAAAGGGGAGAAACGCTCATTGTCAGAAGAACTTTGTTAAATGAGAAGAAAGAACCCAATCAGAGGAAGAGTTTATTCTGCACAAGGTGCAAATGTGAAGGTAAGTGTTGTGATATTATTATTGATAGTGGAAGCATTGATAATCTTGTTTCAGAGGAGATGGTTGACAAGTTGAAGTTGACAAG
Organism: Cunninghamia lanceolata; assembly: GCA_027924645.1. Taxonomy (NCBI): domain Eukaryota; kingdom Viridiplantae; phylum Streptophyta; class Pinopsida; order Cupressales; family Cupressaceae; genus Cunninghamia; species Cunninghamia lanceolata. The sequence goes on along the minus strand of BSBN01001616.1, from coordinate 147,758 downwards.
AAGAAACCATCCACATCCATATCAGATTGCATGGTTGCAGAAGGACCATACAGCTTTGGTAAATGAGCAGTGTTTAGTGAAGTTAAAGATTGGAGACTACCAAGATGAGGTGCTATGTGATATCATACCAATGGACACATATCATATGCTGTTGGGGAGGCCATGGCAATATGATAGGAGCACTGGCCATGATGGTCGTGCAAACACATATTCTCTAACAAAGTATGGAGTTCGTCATAAGTTGAAGCCCTTGAAGGAGGTGGAAGAAAAGGTATGTAGTACTGTTATAATTTGCTTGGTAGATGGTGGGAAATTTTTGGAGGGTATGAAGCATGAGCGCCATTGCTTTGCATTGATTCCTAAGATTAGTCAAGAGAAATGTGAAGATGTACCAACAGAAGTTGCAGATATGTTGGAAGAATTTCAGGACATTATCTCTGATAATCTAGCCGAAGGTTTACCACTTGTGAGGAAGATAAATCATCAAATGGATTTGGTACCAGGAGCTAGTTTGCCAAATAAGGTAGCTCACAGAATGACCCCTGCAGAGAGTGAAGAGTTGAACAGACAAGTTCAAGAGCTATTAAGGAAGGGGTTGATAAGAGAGAGCCTAAGTCCATGTGTGGTACCTGTAGTACTAGCACTAAAGAAAGATGGAGAGTGGAGAATGTATACAGATTCTTGAGCCATCAACAAGATCACGATCAAGTATGGATTTCCATTACCCAGAATGGATGACATAATGGATTGTTTGAGTGGAGCCAAGTACTTCACGAAGATTGACCTAAAGAGTGGGTATCACTAGATCCGAATCAGAGAAGGAGATGAATGGAAAGCAACCTTCAAGACAAAGGAGGGTTTGTATGAATGGTTAGTCATGCCACTTGGGCTAACCAACGCACCGAGAACATTCATGCGGCTCATGAACGAGATACTTAAAGAATTTTTGGGAAGTTTTATTATTATTTATTTAGATGATATTTTGATTTTCAGTAAGACTTTGGATGACCATATGATGCATAGCAGAATAGTTTTGGAGAAGCTGAGGGAGGAGAAGTTGATCAATCTGAAGAAATGTAGTTTTGCAAAGGAGTTGGTATACCTAGGATTTGTTGTCTCAGAGGAAGATCTTAAGATGGACCCAGAGAAGGTGAGGGCTATCATTGAATGGCCTACTCCAAGGAGTGCCTCTGAGGTAAGATCTTTTCATGGTTTGGCAAGTTTTTAAAGAAATTTTATCAAAAATTTTAGTAGCATTTGTACACCCCTAATGGAGACAATGGACACATTAAAGTAGAAAGTTACAGAGCAACCTATTTTGGTACTTCCAGATTTCAATAAGGTATTTCAAGTAGATTGTAATGCTAGTGGTAGTGCTATAGGAGTTGTTTTGAGTCAAGAAGGTAAGCCCATTGCCTATTTTAGTGAGAATCTTAATGATGCCAAGAAACAGTATTATGTTTATGATCAGGAATTTTATGCAATAATTCAGGGTTTGAGTAAATGGAGACATTATTTGTTGCCAAAAGAGTTTGTTTTATATACTGATCATTAGGCTTTACAGTATCTTAATAGTCAAGGAAAGTTAAACTAAAGGTATTTAAAATGCGTTGAGTTTTTGCAGAGTTATACTTTTGTTTTGAAGCACAGGAGTGGGAAGTCCAATAGAGTTGCATATGCCTTGAGCAGAAGGCAAAATTTGTTGACAAAAATGAAGATAGAGTTTGTTGGGTTCGATGTGCTCAAGAGTTTGTATCTAGAAGATCCAAATTTTGCAGAGGCTTGGAAAGCTTGTTTGGAACCTGTTACTTTGGACAGGACAAAATTGTTGGAATTCATAATCCAAGATGGCATGTTGTTTAAGGGAAGCCAGTTGTGCATTCCAAGGAGTTTCATGAGGGAGAACCTCATTAAGGAGAAGCATAGTGGGGGATTAGCAGGACATTTTGGTCGAGATAAGACCATTTCTATTGTTGGTGAGAATTATTATTGGCCACAATTGCAGCAGGATGTGAGGAAATTTGTGCAGAGTTGCAGAGTGTGTCAGATGGAAAAAGGAGGAAGTTAGAATATAGGACTATATTAGCCACTACTTGTACCAGAGAAGCCATGGGATGATATTAGTATGGATTTTGTTCTTGGTTTACCAAGGACACAGAGAGGACATCATTCCATTTTTGTGGTGGTTGATAGATTCTCGAAGATGGCACATTTTATTCCTTGCAAAAAGACTAGTGATGTTATTCATATTGGTGAATTATTTTTCAAAGAGGTGGTGAGATTACACGGTCTACCAAAGAGCATAGTTTCAGATAGAGATACCAAGTTTGTTGGTTATTTCTAGATGACATTGTGGAAGAAGTTGAAAATAGATTTGAAGTTCAGTTCTGCACACCATCCACAGACTGATGGACAGACAGAAGTGGTGAATAGGAGTTTGGGTAACCTTCTATGATGCTTAGTAGGAGATAAGCCTAAGGGATGGAATTTGATTTTGCCACAGGCAGAATTCGCTTACAACAATTCTGTCAATAGGAGTACTAGTAAACCACCATTCCAGATTGTATATTCTAATAGTCCAAGAAATACTTCAGAGTTAAGTTAGCTAGACAAAGGAGAAAACATAAGTGTCGAGGCCGAAGACTTTGCAGAACACCTAAAGAATTTGCATGAAGAGGTGAGAAAGCACATTAATAAGATGAATATTCAGTACAAGGCTAAGGCAGATCAAAAGAGGAGATATAAGGAGTTCAAGGTAGGAGATGAAGTCATGGTTCACTTGAGAAAAGAAAGGTTCCCAATTGGAACATACAATAAGTTGAAAATGAAGAAATTTGGACCCTATAGAATCCGGAAGAAGCATGATTCGAGAAATTCATATGAGGTAGAGTTGCCGAGTGGGATCAATATTTTGCCTGTGTTTAACATTACTGATTTAATAAAATATCATGAAGGTGGCATAGAGGATGGACCAATAGAAGAATAGTGGAGTATTTAGACATCTACTTCAACGGAGGAGATAGAAGAGATCTTGGATAGCCGTGTGGGAAGAAGTACTCGAAAGAGATAATATGAAGAATATCTAGTGAAATGGAAAGGAAAGGTTATTGAAGATTCTTCTTGGTTGTCTCAGGTAGAGGTTGACCATTTGGGTTTTCCTCAAACAAACACCTGAAACGTGACAGGGTCACTTCTCAAATTACCCTAGGTGTCTAATATAGGAGCATCCAGTGGTGTAAGGGCAATCTTGCATCACCCAACAAGAAGTTACTTCAAAATTATTACAGTCATTTTCATTTCTTCCCATAATTAGTGTTTATGGTTCCATCATATCTTGAATAATGATATAGGACTTTCAGTTTTCTCCAAACTGCTAAAAATAACAAACTACTAGTTTTGGAAAGTGTAACTGCCATTTTTGGAAAGTTTACATTTAGGCACGGATTGAAGCAAAAAGTTACAAAACATTCCATAACTGAAATATAAGACCTTTGGCAAAGGGATCAGGTAAGGATCATTTGTGAGCTAAAAGATATTAAAGTGTTTGTTTTATGAAAAGCCCCTAAAATTTTTTGAAACAAGATATGAGGCAATAAAACATCCAATAGCGTCCCAAAAAGTTGATAGAAATCTATTTATGGATTTCTGGTGTGATAGTTCTTATCGCGAGCTTTCTGACACTTAAAACGATTCATCAATCAGACACTCGGATCAAACGTTATTCTTCTCGAAAGTTGACCTACTTTTGGAGGAGTTGCAAATTTTGAAAATTAGTTGGAGGCCGCCAAAAAGTGCTATTTATGACTATTTTGGGAACCCTGGGAAGTAGTAGAATTAAGGGGGAAAGAGTAGAGTCAAGAATAGGTGGGAAGATAGAAACGCCACCTGATTTGGGGTTAGAGAAGGTAGAAGATTCTAGAGCCTAGTGATAGGAAGTTGTAATGTGTTGTAGCCTGTGGAGGGTTGAATCCTCTGATTGTATTTGAGCTTCTATAATTTAATTAGTTGTCCAAATCAATAAATTAAAGTTCTATTTTTTGTATGCAATTTCTTTATTGTGTGTTTTATGATTTACCACCTTCATCAAGTGGTATCAGAGCAAGGTTCCTGAGTGTGTAGATAGATCACCAACCGTGAGGCAGTTTACACCAGGACTTGAGGTTGTGGGTTTGCTACGGAGATCAAGATGCCTCCACGAAGAAATCGTATTGGGAGGAATGCTTTGATAGAAGAGGGTTTTAGAGCCCTACAATGGCAAATCGATGCACTGCAAAATGAGCTACAAAGAGGGTTTGAGTAGAGATCAAGAGAAGAAAGTGAAGATGAAGCTGAAGAAGAGCTATCTGAGGAAGAACAAGAAGCTGTAGGAGATCCTATAGAAGTTAGGTTGTTGAGGGCCATTTCTATGATTGGAAAGAGGTCTAGGATCTAAGTTTCTACATATTCTAGAGATTTGAATACGAAACAACTTATTGATTAGATCAATGACATGGAGGAGTATTTTAAGTATGAAGATGTGGAGGACCCAGATCGGGTCAAGTTTGCAAAAACAAAAGTTGAAGGGCCATGCAAATATTTGGTGGAAGGAGGTCTAGTTAGAGAGGAACAGAAGAGGAAAGGGAAAGATCACCAGATGGGACTGGGTGGTGGAGAAACTAAAGAAGCAGTTCATTCCTGTGGACTATGAAATGGAGTTGTTGAAGAAGCTGCAAGGACTGAAACAAGGTAAGAAGTCTGTTAAGGAGTATACAAAAGAGTTTTATAACATTACTATTAGGACAGGCCATGTAGAGCTTTACAAGGAGAAGGTAGCTCGTTACATTAATGGGTTGAGGGCGATTATTCAAGAGAAGTTGAGCCTGGTTAGAATGACCACCATAGAAGATGCATACCAGTTTTCCTTAAAGGTGGAAGAGAAGCTAAATAAAAGATTTGATAGCAAGCAAAGGGGAAGAGATCAAGGTGGAAGGACTGGTGGAAGACCCTATGGAGGCCATAATGAAGATCAAAAGAAAAGTGAAGAAGATAGAACCAGTCGAAATCAAAGAGAGGATAATGTCTATTGCCCTCGTGACCAGAACAATGGTGAGCAAAGAGGAAGAGGAAGAGGTAGACATGGGTAAGGACCCAGAAGAGGAGGTTTCAGAGGAACCTGTTTCCAATGTGAAGAAAGGCATCGAGCATATGAGTGTCCGCAACATCAAAAAAGGATGAATAGAAGGCTTGAAGGTAATGCATGAGTTGCACATGTAGTTGAAGATGCACAATCTGAGTGCTCTGAAGATGTTGAAAGGGGAGAAACCCTAGTTGTTAGAAGAAATTTGTTGAATGAGGAGGAAGAACCCTATCAGAGGAAGAGTTTATTCTGTACAAGCTACAAATGTGAAGGTAAGTGTTGTGATATTATTATTGATAGAGGGAGCATTGATAATCTTCTTTTAGAGGAGATGGTTGACAAGTTGAAGTTGACAAGAAGAAATCATACACATCCATATCAGATTGCATGATTGCAGAAGGACCATAGAGCTTTGGTCAATGAGCAGTGTTTAGTGAAGTTCAAGATTGGAGACTACCATGATGAGGTGCTGTGTGATATCATACCAATGGACGCATGTCATATGCTGTTGGGGAGGCCATGGTAGTTTGATAGGAGTGTTGTCCATGATGGTTGTGCAAACACATATTCCATAACAAAGGATGGAGTTCATCATAAGTTGAAGCCCTTGAAGGAGGTGGAAGAAAAGGTATGTAGTACTGCTAGAATTTGCTTCATAGATGGTAGGAAATTTTTGGAGGGTATGAAGCATGAGAGTCATTGCTTTGAATTGATTCGTAAGATTAGTCAAGAGAAATGTTAAGATGTACCAACAAAAGTTTCAGATATGTTGGAATAATTTTAGGACATTATCTTTGATAAGGTACCAGAAGGTTTATCATCGGTGAGAAAGATAAGTCATCAAATGGATTTGGTACTAAGAGCTAGTTTGTCAAATAAGGCAGCTCACAGAATGACCCTTGCAAAGAGTGAAGAGCTGAACAGACAAGTTCAAGAGCTGTTAAGGAAGGGGATGATAAGAGAGCCTAAGTCCATGTGTGGTACCTGCAGTACTAGCACCGAAGAAAGATGGAAAGTGGAGAATGTGTACAGATTATCGAGCAGTCAACAAGATCATGATCAAGTACAAATTTTTATTACCTAGAATGGATGACATAATCGATTGTTTGAGTGGACCCAAGTACTTCATGAAGATTGACCTGAAGAGTAGGTATCACCAAATCCAAATTAGAGAAGAAGATCAATGGAAGACAGCCTTCAAGACAAAGGAGGTTTTGTATGAATGGTTAGGAGAAGCTGAGGGAGGAGAAGTTGTTGATCAATCTAAAAAAATGTAGTTTTGCAAAGAAGCAGTTGGTATACCTAGGATTTTTTGTCTCAGAGGAATGTCTTAAGATGAACCTAGAGAAGGTAATGGATATCATTGAATGGCCTACGCCAAGGAGTGCTTCTGAGGTAAGATCTTTTCATGGTTTGGCAAGTTTTTATAGAAAGTTTATCAGAAATTTTAGTAGCATTTGTGCACCCCTAACAGAGACAATGAGAGGGGATAGAAAAGAGTTTAGATGGACTAAAGGAGCTGAAAAAAGATTTGACTCATTGAAGTAGAAAGTTATAGAGCAACCTTTTTTGGCACTTCCAGATTTTAATAAGGTATCTCAGGTAGATTGTGATGCTAGTGGTAGTGTTATAGGAGTTGTTTTGAGCCAAGAAGGTAAGCCCATTGCCTATTTTAGTGAGAAGCTTAATGATGCCAAGAAAAAGTGTTATGTTTATGATCAGGAATTTTATGCAATAGTTCAGGCTTTGAAGAAATGGAGACATTATTTGTTGCCAAAAGAGTTTGTTTTATATACTGATCATCAGGCTTTGCAGTATATTAATAGTCAAGGAAAGTTGAACCAAAGACATTTAAAATGGGTTGAGATTTTGCAGAGTTATACTTTTGAAGCACAGGAGTGGGAAGTCCAATAGAGTTGCATATGCCTTGAGCAGAAGACAAAATTTGTTGACAGAAATAAAGATAGAGGTTGTTGGGTTCGATGAGCTCAAGAATTTGTATCCAGAAGATCTAGATTTTGTAGAGGATTGGAAAGCTTGTTTGGAACCTATTACTTTGGACAAGACAAAATGGTTGGATTTCATAATACAAGATGGCATGTTGTTTAAGGGAAGCCAATTGTGCATTCCAAGGAGTTCCATGAGAGAGAACCTCATTAAGGAGAAGCATAGTGGGGGATTAGCTGGACACTTTGGTCGAGATAAGACCATTCCTATTGTTGGTGAGAATTATTATTGGCCACAGTTGCAGCAGGATGTGAGAAAATTTGTGTAGAGTTGCAGAGTATGTCAGATGGCAAAAGGAGGAAGTCAGAAAATAGGGTTATATCAGCCACTACTTGTACCAGAGAAGGCATGGGATGATATTAGTATGGATTTTGTTCTTGGTTTACAAAGGACATAGAGAGGACATGATTCCATTTTTGTGGTGGTGGTTAGTTTCTTGAAGATGGTACATTTTATTCCTTGCAAAAAGACTAGTGATGCTGTTCATATTGCTGAATTATTTTTTAGAGAGGTGGTGAGATTACACGGTCTACCAAAGAGCATAGTTTAAGATCGAGATACCAAGTTTGTTGGTTATTTCTGGAGGACGCTTTGGAAGAAGTTGAAAACAGATTTGAAGTTCAGTTCTGCACACCATCCACAGACTGATGGACAGACAGAAGTGATGAATAGGAGTTTGGGTAACCTGCTACGATGCTTAGTAGGAGATAAGCCCAAGGGATGGGATTTGATTTTGCCATAGGTAGAATTCGCTTACAACAATTATGTCAATAGGAATATTGGAAAATCACCATTCCAGAATGTATGTGGCAATAGTCTAGGAAATGCTTCAGAGTTAAGGAAGCAAGACAAAGGAGAAAAAATAAGTGATGAGGCCGGAGACTTTGCAGAACACCTAAAGAATTTGCATGAAGAGGTGAGAAAGCACATTAATAAGATCAAAATTTAGTATAAGTCTAAGGCAGATCAAAAGAGGAGATATAAGGAGTTCCAGGTAGGAGATGAAGTCATGGTTCACTCGAGAAAAGAAAGGTTCCCAATTGGAACATACAATAAGTTGAAAATGAAGAAATTTGGACCGTGCAGAATCCTGAAGAAGGATGATTCAAGAAATGCATATGAGGTAGAGCTATCGAGTGGGATCAATATTTTGCCTATGTTCAACATTACTGATTTAATAGAATATCATGAAGGTGGCATAGAGGATGGACCAACAAAAGAATAGTGGAGTATTCCGACATCTTCTTCAACAAAGGAGATAGAAGAGATCTTGGATAGCCATGTGGGAAGACGTACTCGGAATAGGCAATATGAGAAATATTTGGTGAAATGGGAAGGAAGGTCTATTGAAGATTCTTCTTCGTTGTCTAAGGCAGAGGTTGACCATTTGGGTTTTCCTCAAACAAACACCTAAGACGTGACAGGGTCAATTCTCAAATTACCCTAGGTGTCTAATGCAGGAGCATCCAGTGGTTTAAAGGCAATCTTGCATCACCCAAAAAAAAGTTAATTCAAAATCATTGTAGTTGTTTTCATTTCTTCCCATAATTAGTGTTTATGGTTCCATAATTTCCTAAATAATGATGTAGGACTTTCAGTTTTCTCCAAACTGCTAAAAATAGCAAACTACCAGTTTTGGAAAGTGTAACTGCCATTTTAGGAAAGTTTACATTTAGGCACAGATTCAAGCAAAAAGTTACATAAAGTTCCATAACTAAAATATAAGACCTTTGCCGAAGGGATCAGGCAAGGATAATTTATGAGCTGAAAGATATTAAAGGTTTTGTTTTCTGAAAAGCTCCTGAAAATTTCTGAAATGAGATATGAGGCAATAAAACATCCCATAACATCCCAAAATGTTGATGGAAATCTATTTATGAATTTCCAATATGATAGTTCACATCGTGAGATTTTTGACGCTTAAAACAGTTTGTCAATCGGACATTCGGATTAAAAGTTATGCTTCTTGGAAGTTGACCTACTTTTGGAGGGAGTTGCAAATTTTGAAATTTAGCTGGAGGCTACCAAAAAATGCTATTTATGACTATTTTGGGAACCCTGTGTAGTAATAGAGTTAAGGGGGAAAGAGTAGAGTCAAGAATAGGTGGGAAGACAAAAAACCTAGCTGATTTGGGGTTATAGAAGGTAGAAGATTCCAGAGCCAGGTGATAGGAAGTTGTAATGTGTTGCAGCCTATGGAGGGTTGAATCCTTGAATTATATTTGAGCTTCTGTAATGTAATAAGTTGTCCAAATCAATAAAAGAAAGTTCTATTTTCTATGTGAAATTTCTGTTATTGTGTGTTTTATGATTTACCCCCTTCATTAAGTGGTATCAGAGCAAGGGTTCCTGAGTGTGTAGACAGATCACCGGCCGTGAGGCAGTTTGCACAAGGACCTGAGGTTGTGGATTTGCTATGGAGATCAAGATGTCTCCATGAAGAAATTGTATTGGGAGGAATGCTTTGATAGAAGAGGGTTTTAGAGCCCTACAAAGGCAAATCGATGCATTGCAAGAGGTGCTATGAAGAGGGTTTGAGCCGAGAACAAGACAAGAAAGTGAAGATGAATCTGAAGAAGAGCTATCTGAGGAAGAACAAGAAGTTGCAGGAGATCTTGCAGAAGTTAGGTTGTTGAGGGCCATTTCTAAGATTGGAAAGAGGCCCAAGATAAAAGTTTTTACATATTCTAGAGATTTGAATCCGGAACAACTTATTGATTGGATCAATGACATGGAGGAGTATTTTGAGTATGAAGATGTGGAGGACCCAGATCGGGTCAAGTTTGCGAAAACAAAAGTTGAAGGGCCATGCAAATATTTGGTGGAAGGAGGTCTAGTTAGAGAGGAACAAAAGAACAAAGTTAAAGATCACCAGATGGGACTGGATGGTGGAGAACCTGAAGAAGTAGTTCATTCCTATGGACTATGAAGTGGAGTTGTTGAAGAATTTACAAAGACTGAAACAAGGTAACAAGTCTGTTAAGGAGTATACAGAAGAGTTTTATAAAATTACTATCAGGACAGGCCATGCAGAGCCCAACAAGGAGAAGGTAGCCCGTTACATTAATGGGTTGAGGCTGAGTATTCAAGAGGAGCTGAGCCTAGTCAGAATGCCCACCATAAAGATGCATACCAGTTTTCCTTGAAGGTGGAAGAGAAGTTGAATAAAAGATTTGATAGCAAGCAAAGGGGAAGAGGTCAAGGCGGAAGGACTGGTGGAAGACCCTATGGAGGCCCTAATGAAGATCAAAATAAAAGTGAAGAAGTTGGCACCAGTCGAAATCAGAGAGGAGATAATGCCTACCACCCTCATGATCAGAACAATGGTGAGCAAAGAGGAAGAGGTAGAGGCAGACCTAGGCAAGGACCCAAAAGAGGAGCTTTCAGAGGAACATGTTTCCAATGTGAAGAAGAAGGGCATCGAGCATATGAGTGTCCGCAACATCAAGGAAGGACAAATAGAAGACCTGAAGGTAATGCACAAGTTGCACATATAGATGAAGATGCACAAGCTGAGCACTCTAAAGATGCTGAAAGGGGAGAAACCCTACTTGTCAGAAGAAATTTGTTGAATGAGGAGAAAGAACGCAATCAGAGGAAGAGTTTATTCCGCACAAGGTGCAAATGTAAAGGTAAGTGTTGTGATATTATTATTGATAGTGGGAGCACTGATAATATTGTTTCAGAGGAGATGGTTGACAAGTTGATGTGGACAAGAAGAAACCATCCACATCCATATCAGATTGCATGATTGCAGGACCATAGAGCTTTGGTCAATGAGCAATGTTTAGTGAAGTTCAAGATTGGAGACTACCATGATGAGGTGCTGTGATATCATACCAATGGATGCATGGCATATGTTGTTGGGGAGGCCATGGCAGTATGATAAGAGCGATGTCCATGATGGTCGTGCAAACACATATTCATAACAAAGGATGGAGTTTGTCATAAGTTGAAGCCCTTGAAGGAGGTGGAAGAAAAGGTATGTAGTACTGCCATAATTTGCTTGGTAGATGGTAAGAAATTTTTGGAGGGTATGAAGCATGAGCATCATTGCTTTTCATTCATTCATAAGATTAGTCAAGAAAAATGTGAAGATGTACCAACAGAAGTTTTAGATAGGTTGGAAGAATTTTAGGACATTATCTATGATAATGTACCAGAAGGTTTACCACCAGTGAGGAAGATAAGTCATCAAATGGATTTGGTACCAGGAGCCAGTTTGCTGAATAAGGCAGCTCACAGAATGACCCCTGCATAGAGTGAAGAGCTGAATAGACAAGTTCAAGAACTGTTAAGGAAGGGGTTGATAAGAGAGAGACTAAGCCATGTGCGGTACCTATAGTACTAGCATCAAAGAAAGATGGAGAGTGGAGAATGTGTACAAATTCTTGAGCCATCAATAAGATCACGATGAAGTACAGATTTCCATTACCTAGAATGGATGACATAATGGATTGTTTGACTGGATCCAAGTACTTCATGAAGATGGACCTGAAGAGTGGGTATCACCAGATCTGAATCAGAGAAGGAGATGAATGGAAGATAGCCTTCAAGACAAAGGAGGGTTTGTATGAGTCGTTAGCCATGTCATTTGGGTTAACCAACACACCGAGCACATTCATGCGGCTCATGAACGAGGTACTGAAACAATTTTGGGAAGTTTTGTTATTGTTTATTTAGATGATATTTTAATTTTTAGTAAGACTTGGGATGAGCATATGATGCATACCAGAAGAGTTTTGGAGAAGCTGAGGGAGGAGAAGTTGTTGATCAATCTGAAGAAATGTAGTTTTGTAAAGAAGGAGTTGGTATACCTAAGATTTGTTGTCTCAGAGGAAGGTCTTAAGATGTACCCAAAGAAGGTGAGGGCTATCATTGAATGGCCTACGCCAAGGAGTGCTTCTGAGGTAAGGTCTTTTCATGGTTTAGCAAGTTTTTATAGAAAGTTTATCATAAAATTTAGCAGCATTTGTGTACCCCTAAAGAAGACAATGATAGGGGATAGAAAGGAGTTTAGATGGACTAAAGGAGCAGACAAAAGCTTTGACACATTGAAGTAGAAAGTTACAGAGCAACCTAGTTTGGCACTTCCAGATTTCAATAAGGTATTTCAGGTAGATTGTGATGCTAGTCGTAGTGCTATAGGAGATGTTTTGAGTCAAGAAGGTAAGCCCATTGCCTATTTTAGTGAGAAGCTTAATGATGCCAAGAAAAAGTATTCTATTTATGATCAGGAATTTTATGCAATAATTTAGGATTTGAAGAAATGGAGACATTATTTGTTGCCAAAAGAGTTTGTTTTATATACTAATCATCAGGCTTTGCAATATCTTAATAGTCAAGGAAAGTTGAACCAAAAGCATTTAAAATGGGTTGAGTTTTTGCAGAGTTATACTTTTGTTTTGAAGCACAGGAGTGGGAAGTCCAACAAAGTTGCAGATGGCTTCAACAAAAGGCAAGATTTGTTGATAGAAATAAAAATAGAGGTTGTTGGGTTCGATGAGCTCAAGAGTTTGTATCCAGAAGGTCCAGATTTTGCAGAGGCTTGGAAAGCTTGTTTGGAACCTATTACTTTGGACAAGACAAAATGATTGGATTTCATAATCCAAGATGGCATGTTGTTTAAGGGAAGCCAGTTGTGCATTCCAAGGATTTCCATGAGAGAGAACCTCATTAAGGAGAATCATAGTGGGGGATTACCTTAACACTTTCGTCAAGATAAGACCATTTCTATTGTTGGTGAGAATTATTATTGGCCACAGTTGCAGCAGGATGTGAGGAAAATTGTGCAGAGTTGCAGAGTGTGTCAGATGACAAAAGGAGGAAGTCAAAAGACAGGGCTAGATCAACCACTACATGTACCAGAGAAGCCATGGGATGATATTAGTATGAATTTTGTTCTTGGTTTACCAAGGACATAGAGAGGACATGATTTCATTTTTGTGGTGGTGGACAGATTCTCGAAGATGGCACATTTTATTTCTTGCAAAAAGACTAGTGATGATGTTCATATTACTAAATTATTTTTCAGAGAGGTGGTGAGAATACACAGTTTACCAAAGAGTATAGTTTCATATCGAGATACCAAGTTTGTTGGTTATTTATGGAGGACATTGTGGAAGAAGTTGAAAATAGATTTGAAGTTTAGTTCTACACACCATCCATAGACTGATGAATAGATAGAAGTGTTGAATAGGAGTTTGGGTAACTTGCTACGATGCTTAGTAGGAGATAAGCCCAAGGGATGGGATTTGATTTTGCCACAGGCATAATTCACTTACAACAATTCTGTCAATAGGAGTACTGGTAAATCACCATTCCAGACTGTATATGGAAATAGTCCAAGAAATGCTTCAGAGTTACGTTAGCTAGACAAAGGAGAAAAGACAAGTGTCGAGGCTGAAGACTTTGCAAAACACCTGAAGAATTTGAATGAAGAGATGAGAAAGCACATTAATAAGATGGATATTCAGTACAAGGCTAAGGCATATCAAAATAGGAGATATAAGGAGTTTCAAGTAGGAGATGAAGTCATGGTTCACTTGAGAAAAGAAAGGTCCCAATTGGAACATACAATAAGTTAAAAATGAAGAAATTTGGACCGTACAGAATCCTAAAGAATCATGATTCAGGAAATGCATATGAGGAAGAGCTGCTGAGTGGGATCAATATTTTGCCTGTGTTCAACATTGTTGATATAATAGAATATCATTAAGGTGGTACATCGGATAGACCAACAGAAGAATAGTGGAGTATTCAGACATTCAACGGAGGAGATAGAAGAGATCTTGGATAGCCATGTGGGAAGAAATAGTCGAAATAGGCAATATGAAGACTATCTGGTTAAATGGAAAGGAAGGCCTGTTGAAGATTCTTCTTGGTTGTCTAAGGCAGAGGTTGACTGTTTGGGTTTTCCTCAAACAAACACCTAAGACATGATAGGGTCACTTCTCAAATTACCTTGGGTGTCTGATGCAGGAGCATCCAGTGGTGTAAATGTAATGTTGCATCACCCAAAAAGAAGTTAATTCAAAATCATTGCAATTGTTTTCATTTCTTCCCATAATTAGTGTTTATGGTTCCATAATCTCCTGAATAATGATGTAGGATTTTCAGTTTTCTCCAAACTGCTAAAAATAGCAAATTGCTAGTTTTAGAAAGTGTAACTGCCATTTTTGGAAAGTTTGCATTTACCCATGGATTGAAACGAAAAGTTACAGAAAGTTCCATAACTAAAATATAAGACCTTTGGCGAAGGGATCAGGCAAGGATCATTTGTGATTTGAAAGATATTTAAAGTTTTTGTTTTTTGAAAAGCCCTTGAAAATTTTTGAAACAAGATATGAGGCAGTAAAGCATCCCATAATGTCCTGAAAAGTTGACAAAAATCTATTTACACATTTCTGGCATGATAGTTCATATCGCGAGCTTTCCGGTGCTTAAAACGGTTCGTCAATTAGACACCCAGATCAAAAGTTATGCTTCCCAGAAGTTGACCTACTTTTGGAGAGAGTTGCAAATTTTGAAATTTAGCTGGAGGCCACCAAAAAGTGCTATTTATGACTATTTTGGGAACCCTGGGTAGTAGTAGAGTTAAGGGGGAAAGAGTAGAGTCCAGAATAGGTGGGAAAATAGAAACCCTAGCTGATTTGGGGTTACAGAAGGTAGAAGATTCCAAAGCTTGGTGATAGGAAGCTGTAATGTGTTGCAGCATGTGGAGGGTTGAATCCTCTGATTGTATTTGAGCTTCTGTAATGTAATAAATTGTCCAAATTAATAAAATAAAATTCTATTTTCTATGTGCAATTTTTGTTGTTGTGTGTTTTATGATTTACTCCCTTCATCAATAAAAGAACATTCAAAGAATAACTTTCCCTTAAGGAAATATGGCTCAAACCCATAAGAGACAAAAGACAATAATATGTCCACCAGAACCTTCTCAATACCAATAGAAATTATCTAGTATCAAAGTACAATACATGCACGATGGTTTTCATTACATGCAGTTTATGATTTACATCATTCACATCGAGGTGATACGTATAATATTAAGAACAATATTTCAAGAAAAAGGTTTACCATCAAGACTGGAACAGTCTTCATCATAATATGGATTAGTATTACATAGTTATCATAAGTTTGATAACATAGTTATGATTTAGCCTTTCTTCCAAGGCTCTGGTTATTTATAACATAGGTCAATACCTTCGTCTATCATAGTTCTTAAAAGCATCATCGCCCTATCGGGCTATTCATATAAAACATCTTCCAAGCCTTTGCAGCTATCATAGTCAATAAAGACACAGTCACCCTATCGGGCTATTCATATTAAACAGCTTTCAAGCCTTTATGGCTTATCACAATCATTATAAAACATTATAGCATCACTTCTAGGCTCAAAAGTCACCAATCATGAGTTAATAACCCTATATGGGTTTAATACATTTAAGAAATGATAAAGCCTTTAATTAAATATTGTCATCTTAACGATGCTAGGGAATTATTGAAGTTTAAAATGGGTTTGAAACCCTGCCATACGGCATACCACAGGCTTCATATATGCACATTCACCTGTTGCAGCTCTAAGTTGGCTGAGGTTAAACTAAACACACAGTTTATTATTTGCGGCCATAGAAAAGGTGATAACAGTTTTCATAATAGGAATATATTGTATTTAACCATATGAATGAGACAGCTTTGTAAGCCATTGTATAACAATGTATGCATAATGTGGGTTGACACACTTGACACCCACTCAAAACAATTGAAGACTCTTATCTAATATGATCATCGAGTTTAAAAAATTGAGCTACAACTCATACTTGTAGTTAGAGCATGGTTGATGGTAATAGATGGGCACAATGTATGCAGAGTTCCCACTCGACGCCTTCTAGTATTCACTATAGCAACGATACCCTACAAAATTACTTTCTATCTCTCCATCCGAGAGTCACAATAACATAACATAATACAATGCATGTGAATGATAAGAAACAAGACTCCCTTTACCAATCGGTATTAACCATTTCTTGGCATGCATACAATGTCAAGAATAATTTTTACACTAAGCTCCAAGTTCGCCACCCTCTCAATCATGATAGGTTGGTTGAGATAATGGATTGAGAATAGGGCAGTTGCCACTCTCCTTCACACTCCTCATAGGTGGTGATTGGCCAAGTGCCCCTATTAACACATAAACAATATTTAGATAAAAGAATAATATAATAAATATATCTTATATAACTATATTGATACTCCCATATAAAAGGTTTAAGGATTACGAATATCAAAGGTGCTAATAATATCAACAATATTAGATAAGGATGCATTCTTATGATGTGACTACGGGGTCAAGCACTGCTCCCCTGGAAAGCATCATTTACCGAAAGACATAATAATCAAATAAAATAGTACCAATACATAATGTGAAAAAGAACATGGGACCAAAGGGTCCTTGACAACTTTTCTAAAATCGACAAACTACTCAACAAGACGTTTTGCGACCATCATCATTTCGACAAATTGACATTAATGATGTCAAGTAGAGTCTAGTTGACCAGTCAAGGAGAAAGAGTAAATAAAAGAATAACTCGAGAGATCTAACTCACCCTAAATGCAAGGATTCAAAGGAAAAAGTTTGATACTCAGATGGTTGTTTAACCCCTTTTCCCGACATCTATCTCTTCCTCTCGGATGATACCCTCCTTCCATCTTCGAAGAATGATTACTTTCCTAATCAAACTCATCACCAGAAAATCATGATTAGTGTATCATCATATGATCAATATATCATAATAGTTAAATAATCATTTCAACTTGAAATCTCATGTCTAACTAGCGTTAGTTAGTTTCCTCATAAACAATGATTAATCTGATATTTTCCACAAACATCTAATCATTCAACTCTAGTTAATCATCTTGATTACCATGCAAAGTAAGATTAGGCTAAATCACAAGTTGGGGATGTAACATATCTCCCTGTTGGCAAATGGTCAGTGCTCCCCATGGGATTCATGACATGGACTAACCGCCTCCCGTGGATTCATTAACTCTAGTGCTTGTATCAGAAATTGATAGGTCAACCCTTTGGTTTAACAGAAATCGTAGGCGAACAAGTGGTATCAAAGCATAGGTTCCCTATAGAAGTCTAACAGGCTTGGGTAGGTCCTGATAGTGGAGTACCATGGGAAACTGTAGAAGAAATAAGGGCAAGAGAAATGTCAAGTCACATATTGGTCAAAAGGCACCATCGATACCAAACTCAAATGTTGATCTACAATTGGTTGATAGAAATGTCTCACAAGTTGAGTCAGGTATTAAATTAGAGGAAGAGTTTTCTATAGTTCATTTCTTTGATGGTTCAGATTTCTCTATTTGGTATATTAGAATGCAAGTCTATCTATCTTATTTAGGGTATGGTGTGTGGATGTCAATTGAGAATGGGTATTTTATTTCCTCTCAGTCACCTAATACTGCAAGTAACAAAGAAGCTTATGAATGTAATCATATAACAAAGAAGGCTATTTTGTCTAGATTATCTAATGAAGTTTCTTGTGAAGTTATGCATTGTGAAACTGCTCAGAATGTGTGGAAGGAGTTGATTATAATCTATCAAGGTGATGCACTTGAAGGATAGGACAACTTGGTGTCTGAGGAAACTGACAATAAAAGGAGACATTCACATGGAGATGAGATCTAATCTGATCGAGAAGAAGAAGATCACATTATGAGTGACTATGAATAGGAATATGATGAACATAAGTGTGAAGTTGATATAGAAGGAGAACTTCTATGTGCTCTGGGTGAGATCAAGAAATACAAAAAGGAGAACCAGAGATTAGAGTTGCAACTACAACAAGGAAAAGACTCCAAGGACAAAGCTCTTTCAGATCTTGAAAGAGTATCTTCTGATCTTGAAGTGGCAAGCAATCATATTGTGAATTTAAGGACATAAGTTGATGAATTGGACAAATTGATTATCATCCTAAAGACTAAGATTGAAGAGGCCAAGAGAATAACAGATGTTACTAAGTCTGAATGTGAAATCAAATCTATTAAATGCCTAAAACTAGAGGCTGAAATTGTCACCTTAAGAAAAGATAATGAAAATCTCAAGAGTATGTCAAAGAGAAATCAAGAATTTGAAGAGAGCACCACCAAGTTATATGAGATGCTGGGTAAACAAAAACAACATAGGGACACTACTAGATTAGGATATGAACAAGGGAAGACTTCTAAAGTCAGAGAGACTCCTAGAAAGAAAATTGATCTAAATTGTCATGTTGTTGTTCCTAAAGGCAAAAAGAAAATTGAAGTTGAGGTGAAAACTAAAGATGAGGTTATCAAAATGCACAACCAAAGGAGAAATCTAAGAAGAGCTACTCCAGCAAGACAAGCATATATGTACATGTATAATTATTTATTTTTTGGTTATTGTTTTACCTGTAATCATTTTGGACACAAAAAAGTTGATTGCAGAAGGAGTCAATCTAATGTTGATCCAGTGTGTTATAAGTGCAACAATGCTGATCACATAGAAAGGGATTGTTGGATGCATGGAAGATATGGTCATAGAGCCTCTTCTTGGTTGTCAAGAGATTACGATTCCATTCCTCCTGTTGGTCATAAGATCATATGTTATAGATACAATATGTTTGGACACAAAGCACAATGGTGTAGGAAAAGTTTGATGAAACCATCTAGGAACTATATGATTAAACAAAAGCAAGAGAATACCTTTAACAAGCCAAAGAAAAAGAAAGGGCCCATATAGGTTTGGAGAAGAAAACTTAAGAAAAACATGGAGGATACTAAACTTGTGCATATTGCACAAGTCACATCATCAGTTGCATGAGATGGAGCATGAGAATTGGGGGAGTTGATTAATGTCTTATCTCTTACCCCCAAGGAAGTTGTAGGAAACAAGGTGCAAGTTGGTTCAAGAGAATATGGAGTTTGGTTCAGAAGAGTGATTGGTGTTGTATTGCAAGAGATTGGTGAGACTGGTTGCTTCAAGGTTGGTTGCTTCTTAGAGAGACCTCAGGTTGTGCATAGTGTTTGTCCTCCATAGTGTTGATCATCATGTGTTTTGAGCTATGTGTCATGCATGAGAGGTGGAGCTTTCATGTGGATTGGAGATAGTGTCAAAAGAAGATGGTCGAATGGAGATGTTAATTCATGATCATTCAGAAGAGTTCTTGGTGTGATAGTTTGACATGTTTCTTTGATGGGCTTCTTCATTGATAGGCTTCAGGAAGGCATGTGAAAGTTGTGTGTTTATTGTTATGAAGGTGGTATCAGGTATGTGCTTCAAGCTATGACAATCTAGAGATGCTTATGTCATTGATGGTGGTGCCTTGTATCTCATCAAGTTCTTTAGTTCATCAGGTTCATCTCTAGATGTTCATTTGAGTTTTTATCATGGCATTATGGATAATTCATATGGAAATGCTAGTTTGTATTGAAGCTTATGATCAGTGACTTTCAAAAGACAATAGGAGTAAGAAGAGATAGAGATAGCCTTTAATAGTAATTGGTAAGTTGACATAGGGATATAAGGATAGTGAAGCTGCAACACATTTCATTACTTCTTCCATTAAGTTCCTTTATAAGCTTGCATGCAAATATGTAGTAGAATGGACATTCACTTCTTGAAATAAGACCATGCATGTTCCTGAAAATAGAGAAACATTTCAATGTCATTTGATTCAAGATATCAGAGTGTTAAGGGTATTGTAGTTAAGTAATTTCACCAAGTAGAACAACGTAATAGTCATGCATGAAGATGCCTGCACATTTGTGAGAGATCAAAAGATATGCAACTTGTTCTCATAACCATCGTAGAGATAGAGCATGGTTTTATATTGACCTTAATGAGGCAGGACAACAATATAGTACTGATTTGTAAGCTTTGTCATTTTGTTGCATAATGATGCTAGTTTCAATAGTTTTTGGTTCTAGAGCAGTGTTAAATTTACATATTGCTATGCTTGGACAGTGGTAAATCTTGCTTTGACAGTGATGGTAATATTTACAAATGTTCTTTCCATGAAGACTTGCATATTGTTCACACATTCATAGATGATTCCATGATTGTTCAATGTTGCCTAATCATGATGTGTGCTGATAGTATTAGCAGGTGACAGTTTTGTCCAATGTACTGATGATGACATATGTGAAATCATAATCTGCAATTTTTTTAAATAGGGTATGGCATCCATCAATCATGATCAAACTATGAAAGGAAAGTCATGTGATGTAATTAGACAAGAAAATATGACTATTGTTGCACTTTATGAAGCTTTAAAATCATTTACAAGTGGAGCTTATTAGCTGCACTTTGTCATTAGATGTCAAAGGGGGAGAAAGAAAGAGAGTGCTAAAGATTTTGCCATCAATGACAAAGCGGGAGTTTGTTGGAATGAGGTTTACCATTGATGTCAAAAGGTCATCTGTTGTTTGAGTTGATTGATGATGATTCATGTTTTAGGAGTTGCACAGTGTTTATGTTTCATATGTGATGGTTATCAGGAGGATCATCATCAGATGTAATGTGACAAGTTTGTCATTGATGGTTTGGTTGTGTTATGATGATATTATTGTTCTTGATTTGAAGAAGGAGTTGATGTGTCATGAGTTCATGCTTCAAGATGCCATGCTTCAGGAGTTCACATGTGCTTCATTGTTCAAGAGTTATTATGGTGACTCAGTTGGTATGATGTTCATGATATAGTAGGAAGTTTGTGAAGGCTTGCATCATTGGTGATGAAGACAAACACATTGTTTATTTAGAGAGTTGTGATGTTGCTTTCATTGGGATGTTATTGCTCTTGCAAAAGAGTTGAATTTAATATTCTCTCAGTCGGGATCAAAGGATCAAAATGTTTGATGGTGTTGGTTGATCAAAGGATTAGAATGTTTGATGGTGTTTCTCATGTCTTTAGACATAATTCTCATGTCCTTCATTCTTTCATACTTTTGTTTATGGTAATTGAGCTGATAAGTTATTGATTGATCTTCTCATGTTTCAAGAGTTGATACTCAAGGCACTTCATGTTTGGTGTAAGTAAGAAGGTTACTACATTGAGATGTCTGATGTCTGATGTTCAGAGTGTTACATTGATGATGCTTCATGTTTTGAGAGTTGCAATTTTATGCAAGTATATGCAATCAAATGTCGTTGATATTGATTCTTTGATTTGTTGATGCTTGTTATGCTAATAATCATGCTTAAGTTGTTTGTGAAGGAGTTGTTTGGCAGAGACATGGGCAGTGTCTGAAGAATTAGTGTTCAAGTGATCAGAGTCTCTTTGTTGAAGAAATGGAGTTTGAAACAAGTTGATGTCTTTGAAGACCAATAGTCTAAATCCTAAGTTACATTTCCTAAAGATCTATCTCCCACATGTCATATCCATGCTACACTTTATTCATATTTTAACATTAACCTACGATCACAGGTCATGTCACTAAAGATAACATGTTGGAGGTGTCTTAAGACATACTTTTGACCAGCCCCATCGACCCTTTTACCATTGACTACGATCACCTTCTATGTGTGTGGGTGCCAATTCTTTAATTGAGGTTTTAGTTCAAATGTTGGCAAGGCCGATCAAAGGCCAAAATTTAAACTTCGACTCCTCTCCCCTATGCATGCACTTTGATGTGCAGAAGGCTGTCAAATATCTTAAGACTGCAGTTGCTTTGCTTTTTAGAGGTTATTTTTAGTCATTTTCTAAAGGCAATCTGTTGATATATTTAAAGCATTTTTTAGGAGAATTTTATCGATCTGTCGTGCATATTGAAGAGATAAAGGAGGAGTTTTTTTATTATTTCTTTTTGGGGAAAATACTTAGTGGAGATTTAATTGGCTTTTGTAAATGAAGGCTTTTATGAAGAAATTGAAATGCATGCAGATTATGGAGTTGGGCATGAATCTGAAGATAGGAGAGTTATTTTATTATTTCTTGACAGGGCTGATTGTTTATATTATTGAAGTCTTTTATTTGTAGGTGGTGGAGGATATTTTATGATTTTATTTTTGAAAATGGGAAATTGAGATGATTTTATGAAAGAAGGAATATGGAGAGAAGAGGGAAATGAAAGGTCATTCTATTTTTAATGGCATTGCAAGTTCATTGTGAATTAAATTTGGAGGACTAATATGCAGCATTGAAGAAATAATTTTTGTGAGGTGATTGAAAAGAGTTGTAGAGAGAATATTTTTTCCTGAGTATTGTGAAGTGTAAGACATTTTATTGCAGGTGCTTTGATGAGGTTAAATGGATGTGAAAAAGAAATGTGTGAAGACTGAAATATACATGAGAATATATTCCTTGACTGAGAATCATGAATGAGAGTTTGAATGTATAATGCATATGGGTTTTTATATGATATTATGTAGGTGATTTAGGTGATTGAGAGAGATGAATGAGATGTTTTTGTAGGGGTGAATTAAGCACAAGATGAAGACAATAGCTAGCCAATTGTAGAGAAGGTTTTTAATTGAAAAGATCTAACTTTTGATGCAGAAAACATGCAATGTATCCTTAGTAAGATTTTATGTGTGATGAAGAGGGTTAAGACATTTGGTGTATTGTAGAGAATCAGGGCAACCCCATGAATTGAGTTTTTCTTCCTTATGGTCATATTTGCCAGAGAGGCAAATTGTAGCTAGTGAGGCTTGCATGGTTAGTGAGGCATGTTTGTTGCTAGTGAGGCATGTATGTCAGTGAGACAATTGTTGTAATCAGTGAGATTTTATTAGCCAGTGAGGCATAATAAAGTGGAAGGATTCAAGAGTGGTTTTTTATCCCTATGAGGGTTTTCCACTCATCAAAACCTCTATCATGTTTTCTCTTTATGGTTAATTATGTTGTACCTATTTAGTCATCTTTATTTGAGTTTTGTATTCTAGTTTACATATCATGATGATTATGTTTTCAATGAGTCCCTTTGCACAAGATCTTTGCGTTAATTTTTGAAATGTTAAAATTTATAGACCACTGGTTCACCCCCCTCTCAGTGGTCTTGTACTCCAACAGAGGTACATAATAGAAAAAATGACTATTGGCACCCTTACACTAAACATAACTCAAGCATTTTAAAAGAATACATTCATTGTCAACATAGTCAAACGGTTTGGAGTTATTAGAAATTGAGATAAATTATTATAGATGGACCTAACATCCATTTGTAGGTGCAAACAGAGCATTCCTATGTGCCACAGATTCTAAGAATTGTTACATCAAAGTTTGACCCCTTTTTTCTCTTAGGGCTCTTAAGAGACTTTCTCAATCTGATGTAGCTTGAAAAGATTGGGACACCTAGGGAATAAAATGAGGCCTCCATTAGCATTCACCCACTCACCCCAACATGTTGGCATCATTGATTTATTCCCATGAGGTGTAGAATGAAAAATATAGCTATTGACACACTTACACTGAATGTAATTCAAGCATTTTGCAAGAATGCATTCATTTTCAGCACAGTCAAATGTTTTGTAGTTTTTGGAAATTAAGATAGGTTATTGTAGATAGATCCAATATCCACCTATAGGTGCAAACAAAACATTACTAGGTGCCATGGATTCTAAGAATCATTGTGTCAAAGTTTGACACATTTTTTCTCTTAGGGCTCTTAAGAGACTTTTTTGGTCCAATGTAGCTTGAAAGGATTGGGACACCTGGGGAATGAAATGAGGCCTCCTCTAGGATTCAACCACCCACCCTGATGTGTTAGCACTATCAGTGTAAGGTCCCTTTTTTGGTACATAGAATTTTGTGTGCATTATGCTTGTTCCTAGGCTCTCAGAGGCTATCCGACATGTTTGGGGGAACTCCAATTTTCTTGGAGTGGTCATGGTTCGGTCTGCAGATTAATTGTGTGTCTCAAGTCTTCAATTTCACCATGGGATGGTTGAAGTTATTTAATCAATGCATTTCTATTGCTTATATGGCTTGGGACTATTATTCAGATAATTAATTAATATTTCACTAAGGTTGCATAAGGTTGTGTTTAATTATAGTAACTTAGTGTAATATTAATTATAATAATGGGTTTCCTTCTAGAAATGGACTAATTTTCTATGGTATTGAGCTCAGTGGATGTCCAGGGTTATAGTGATGTTTTTAGAAGTTTGATTGGGCTCCTGGTTTGCTCTCCAAGATTCTTGGAGGAGCCGTCTATTTTTAGAAAGTCACCCGGAAGGCATCGTTTCGCATCCCAAACCCTACATGATATAATGGTTTAGTTTATTTGGCTGTTGGATGAAGTTTGGGATTTCCTGCAAAAAGTAATATTTAATGAGCTATTTTAATTATTATTTTCACTTAAGTTCCTAAGGGTGAAAATAATTGATTGAGTGTTATAGCTCATTGGAAAGGGGAAAACATATTCTTTTATTTGGGCACTTAAAAGTGAGCACTTAAGTGGAGGAAAAAAGTAATTATTTAAGTTGGAGGGAAAATGTTATTATTTTCAAGAAATAATTTGTTTCCTTTATAACTCCTAAAGTGCCTTTATATAGAGGATGAGAGCTCATTTTTAAGGCTTATGCTTGGATTTGATAATGTTACGCTACTGGGATTGAACCAGAGAGTTTGTCATACCTTCTCAAGGATGAAAACCCTCTAGAGGATGATCAGTTTCGGTGGTGGAATATCCACCCTAGCTGATAATGGTGGTTATCACTTAGAAAATCACATGGCGCTGAATGGAGTTGGTAATTTTTTATGGAGTCTTTGTTTGTGATTTAGATAGGCATGATTATAATAAGTTTTTGAAGATTTTGGAGTGGATTTGGAGCATTTTCATATGTTTGTGTGTGTTACCTAGCTGGCTGTACATCTCCATGGCCGTACCAGTAAGGAGGTCGATCATAATTTTGGAGTGATTGATACTATTTGGTGTTCTGATATTGTTTGGCAATGTATGTCCTTGTATTGGTGCCTACATTACAAAATCTTTCAATGACATTCATGTTGTTTTGAATGTTGTATGAGAAGATCCATACTTGCACAGTCCATACCTTCAAGGGTATGATTTTGTTTGCAAAACTTCAATCTTTATCTTTGGTGCAAGTTTTATGATTTCAACATCTTTGTTAGATCTTGGCACCTCTTTGCAGATAATAAACCTTGTGTTTGGGCTAAGTTCTAAATTTTGTGAAGTGTTCTTGATGTTATGAGGCCATACAACCATACCTGGGACTATTTGTTTTCATCTATCAGATTCCAGATTATTGATATGGGCAGTATGAATCAGTTTGGTATTATCAATTGTGTGTGATTGATGTGGGTTGATTGAGGTCAGTTTGATCATGTATACTCACAGTGGCACTTAGATAGTATGCAGGGTTGCTAAACAACAATAAGAAGGCTGAGATGTGTTTCCAGACTTGTCCATTTTTGACAATATGCAGAGATTTCCAACTTGATGATTCATAACTTGTGCAACTTGATCATCTTTCTTGTGCAGGGTATAGAGTGATGTTCATCACATTGCATTGATCTTTGATGATTATTGTATTCCCTCTTCTATAGCTATCGGCTGATGATTTTATTCTCTATTATTTTATATTGCATAAACACCATAATAATCCCCTGGATGGTTTACCGCCAGTGTGGGTGAACTGAACCTTTATCTTTCTTTCTACCCACTGAATAAGTGGTGAATACCCACTGGATAAGTGGATGGTTTGTAATTTTTATTCATGTATTCACACCCACTGAAAAGTGGCAAATCCCCACTGCAAAATGGATGCCTGCTCATAGCGAATAAGTGTAATTTCATGTTGCACAATGCTTTAGCTTTGTGAGCCAAGACACATTATGCTCTCACCTCACCTAAATTGGGAACTTGATGATCTAAAGTGTGAAGGAAATTTAGTTGTTCATGAAATATTGTGCTAACAATGTGATTATCCTTGTTTACATTTTCAAATTTTTTTGGGGGTAGATTGTTACAGTCAGTTCGGTCCCATGAGGTGAAAAATGAAGATTATGACTATTCGCACCCTTACACTAAATGTAATTCAAGCATTTTACAAGAATGTATTCATTGTTAGCATAAACAAATAGTTTTAGAGTTGTTGGAAACCAAGATAGGTTATTGTAGATGGACTTGAAATCCACCTATAGGTGCAAACAGAATATTCCTAGGTGCCACAAGTTCCAAGAATCATTGTGTTAAAGTTTGACACCTTTTTGCTTTTAGGGCTCTTAAGGGACTTTCTTAGTTTGATGTATCCCAGAAGCATCGAGACACTTGGGGAATGAAATAAGGCCTCCACTAGAGTTCAATCACCTATCCTAACATGTTGACACTATCAGTTTGGTCGCACAAGCTACATAATGAAAAATATGACTATCAACACCCTTACACTGAATGTAATTCAACCATTTTGTAAAAATACATTCATTGTTGACACAGTTAAACAATTTGGATTTGTTTGAAATCAAGATAGATTATTGTATATGGACTTGACCTCCACTTGTAGGTGTAAACAAAACATTCCTAGGTGCCACAAATTTCAAGAATTACTATGTCAAAGTTTGACACCTTTTTTCTCTTAGGGCTCTTAAGTGACTTTCTCAATCTGATGTAGCTTGAAAAGATTGGGACACTTGGGGAATAAAATAAGGCCTCCACTAGAATTCACCCACTCACCCCAACATGTTGGCATCATTGATTTATTCCCATGAGGTGTAGAATGAAAAATATAGCTATTGACACCCTTACACTGAATGTAACTCAAGCATTTTGTAAGAATGCATTCATTGGCAGCATAGTCAAATGTTTTGGAGTTTTTGGAAATTGAGATAGGTTATTGTAGATAGACCCAACATCCACCTATAGGTACAAATAGAACATTACTAGGTACCATGGATTCTGAGAATCCTTGTGTCAAAGTTTGACACATTTTTTTCTCTTAGGGCTCTTAAGAGACTTTTTTGGTTTGACGTAGCCTAAAAGGATTGGGACACCTGGGGAATGAAATGAGGCCTCCTTAGGATTCACTAGACCACCTTGATGTGCTGGCACTATTAGTTCGGTCGCATGAGATGAAAAATGATTATGACTATTGGCACCCTTACACTAAATGTAATTCAACCATTTTACAAGAATGCATTCATTATTGGCACAAATAAATAGTTTTAGAGTTGCTAGAAACTAAGATAGGTTATTGTATATGGACTCAAAATCCACCTATAGGTGCAAACATAATATTCCTAGGTGCCACAAGTTCCAAGAATCATTGTGTTAAAGTTTGACACCTTTTTGCTTTTAGGGCTCTTAAGGGACTTTTGTAGTTTGATGTATCCCAAAGGATCGAGACACCTGGGGAATGAAATAAGGCCTCCACTAGAGTGAAACCACCTATCCTAACATGTTGACACTATCAGTTTGGTTCCACAAGCTACATAATGAAAAATATGACTATTGGCACCCTTACACTAAATGTAGTTCAAGCATTTTGTAAGAATACATTCATTGTTGACACGGTCCAACAATTTGGATTTGTTTGAAATCAAGATAGATTATTGTATATGGACTTGACCTCCACTTGTAGGTGTAAACATAACGTTCCTAGGTGCCACAAATTTCAAGAATTACTATGTCAAAGTTTGACACCTTTTTTCTCTTAGGGCTCTTAAGAGACTTTCTCACTCTGATGTAGCCTAGAAGGATTGGACACCTGGGGAATGAAATGAGGCCTCCACTAGCATGCACCTACAAACCCCAATATGTTGGCACCACTAATTCTATCCCATAAGGTGCAGAAAAAAAAAATGACTATTGGCACCCTTACGCTAAATGTAATTCAACCATTTTGCAAGAATACATTCATTATTGGCATGCTCAAATAGTTTGAAGATGTTGGAAACTGAGATAGGTTATTGTAGATGGACTTGACATACACTTGTAGGTGTAAACAAAATATTCCTAGATGCCATGGATTCTGAGAATCATCGCGTCAAAGTTTGACACATTTTTGCTCTTCGGGCTCTTAAGGGACTTTCTCATTCTGATGTAGCCCGAAATAGGTCAAGACATCTAGGGAATGAAATGAGGCCTCCATTAGAATTCAACCACTCGCCCTAATATGTTGTCATCATTTGTTAGGTCCCACGAGGTGTAGAACAAAAATATAACTATTGACACCCTTACACTAAACACAATTGAGATATTTTGCAAGAATGTATTCATTGTTGACATGGTCAAATGATTTGAAGTTGTCAGAAATTGTGATACGTTATTAATTCCATGATAGTCCACCTGATTTTCATGACTTCCTTTGAAGTGATTTTGATAATATTTTAACTCATGAATCTATTTAAAAGATAATAAGCTTATGTTTATGCTACAAGATGACCACTTTCTTGCAAGGTAACATTCTTGTTGGCATGGTATGAATAACAGTCCTTTTAGTGATTACAATATTTAGTGGCATGCTTCTTGGCTTAGTTGATAGGTCAGACACTTTAACTATCTTTCATTCATGACATTTCTCTCTTATTTTTATAGTTCAAATGACTTGTTGACAACCCTTTACTTTGATATAATAGTTTTATTTTCTTACATGCAACCCTATACAGCATTGGGACAATCTTTCATAATCATGATGGCCATTTTTATTGCATCCTAAGACTAATATGGCAACCCTTTAGGTGGGTGATGTACTCCCAGGATTGTGAGTGATGTATATGACTATCTATAGCTTTTTAGGACAGTCCTTACAACCATTTAACCATCCTATTTTAGCAAGACTATTTAATCAGTCTAAGAAACATGGAATTCCTCTTGAGTGTTGGGTGATTTTACCCTTACATAGTAATGAAACTTAATGATGAAATCAAGAGTTCAGTAAAATAGGTCATCAATCTAATGTTTATCCCTCAACTTCTTTGCCAACCTAAAGTTACCATGAAGGCCTTTAGGCATATTTGAATGAATGGATTTTTAGTCAAATAAGAGAATAAATTCCTTTGACTTTGTCATCCTTTTTACTACCACTTAAGGTTAGATATTATATCAATTGATTTGTTGTAATTTTAAACTAATTAGCTAAAAATATACTAACCAATATAATTTTTGATCTATAACATTATTGTTCATAACTAAAATCTATTCACATAGAAATCTGACTCAAAGAGGTAAGATACATAATACTCTCAAATCCAACCATATTCTCTTTAGGAAAAAATAAATTTATCCTTAATTCTCATGATTCACATTAGATGACCTTATGATAACAATACCTCTGAATAGGGGGCAATATTTTCATATGTAGCTTATATTGTCAAAAAGGATTATACATGCAACATCATCTTAAATGTTGTAAAATGATTACACATGCATCATCTTATAGTCTAAAGCAATTATACATTCAAATTTGAAGTGTCAAAGTAGGAATACATGCACACAAGGAAAACATGTGTGGATGAGGGTGCACTAATATCAAATGATCCACTGTGACCATCTATTTCATGTGGTTGTATTAGTTGAGAAGTGTGTGTAATCAAATACTCTGTCAAAGCTATTATTCAACTACGATACATAGAACTAGGAGCAGAGATCAAGATTTGTAATCTCCTTTTCTAGACATGAGATAAAATTCTCCACCATCTTGGTGCTCTCCACCCTCTCCCTTTACCTCCAACCTTTCTCTTTCGATGCCTCCACCTTGCAATCCTAGAATTTCCTCTTCCCTAAGCTACTTCCAAAGGCCATTGCACCCAAACCAAAGCACTCACCAATAATGAAGAGGGAACAAATTCACCATTCTAGATAAAGCATAGCCACAAAACAAAAATAGTGAGCCATAGCGAGAAGATATTATAGTGACCTAAAATCTACCGCTAAGATATTAATCCAACCTATCAAGCAAGGCTCTTAGTCAATGTGATTCATGTCATCATGCAAAAAAAAATGTTGTTGTCCCTTGTGATGCAAGAATGAATCTATGGGATCATTTTATATCACACGATTTAAAGAACCACTACTATATTTCCCACTTCTGTAATGTAATCTATGGGATTATTTTATAATTATTTTTATTTTTAATGACAATGGAGTTGATTCCATTCAAATTTTGCCTACTATTATAATGCATACACAAAAGTATTCATTTATAATTTTAGATGTCCCTTGGGACCTCAAGTGTGATACTATTAGTGATATTTACAAAATGATTTAGCTTTTATAAGAATAGAAGGTGCTTCATAACAAATTCCCTTCTTATATTGTAAACATTAAAAATACACTCATTAGAAAGACTTATAATAACTTAGAAATGTATGTTTTCGTATAATCATAAAATTTTCAAATGCATTTTCATGAGATGAATTAAATTTCATCATTCTAGATTCTTTCTAAAAAAATCTTTCTTTCATTGTGTACAGACATGTACGCTTATGATAACATTCTATTTTTAAATCAACTAAACAAAACTTGTTAGCCATAGTCATGTGTCTTTGGAAATTATGAAATGAACCCCTCATTATTAAATTTTGACATGAATCAAATACAAGAATTCTAGATTCTTAATGCAATTGTGATTAAGGATTTTAAACAAACATTAGATGTGACATATGGAATTTAGTCTTCACTAGCATTTGCTAGATATGTGACTAGTGCAAAATTATTCAATTCATATCTTACCAAACAGAATATAACTTTACTACCATTTGATAGGTTTGTACAAGTGAATCAAGTCCTCAATTTGACTATATTATGAATATAATTATAATACTCATTTCAAATCTATGATGTCTTCCATTGTGTTTGTAATGTCCCCTTCTGGGAACAATACTAATTTTACCCTAAATTATCAATTTTGTAATGTTCCCTTCTAGATTTGCCCTAGATTAAACCCTACAATCACAGTTATGATAAATTAGGGTTAGGAAGATGACTTACAGGTGGTTATTTCTTCCTTATGTTCTTGAATATAATCCCTACACCCATCACATAGAAAACACAAGTGCATGCATATATACATATAAACCAATATCATTGTTAGATTTAACCAAGCATATAGTAAATTTGGAATTCAACTTCAATATTTCTATTACTATCAACACATAGGGATAAGGACATGATAGGTTTGACTCAACTACTCATACTAAGCCCAAGAGCAGAACTTTGGCCCTCTTGGCTTTGGTGGTAGGACATTCACCAAAGTGGCATACTTAGTAGAGCACTTGTCTTATTCCCTATCCATGTCTTATCTCTTATAATTAACGACTCATTATTATGAAGTTACATTCATGAATTCTATTCCATCATAGTAGTGAAGACATGACATTCCTTGGTACATGATGACTCCATACAGGCCCTTACGGGGGGCATGATAGTTCTCATGTTTAGTTCCTCCATACTAGCCCTAAGGGGGCTTGGCAGGTTCAAGCTGTCATACATGGCCTCCATACTAGACCTTACGGGGGGTATGGCAGGGGTGTAGATTAGATTGCCTCCAAACTTGCGTTAGGGGGGTATGGAAAGACTACATAGCCTTAGTCTATCTGTCCTTCACTCCTAGGATGGAGGATTATTATAAATAACAATAAATTACTTATATAGATTCAAAGCTGACATGTTCACAAAATTTCTTTGATTGCACAATAAGCATAGTGAATT
The DNA here is from genome assembly GCA_027924645.1 of Cunninghamia lanceolata. Lineage (NCBI taxonomy): Eukaryota > Viridiplantae > Streptophyta > Pinopsida > Cupressales > Cupressaceae > Cunninghamia > Cunninghamia lanceolata. The sequence goes on along the minus strand of BSBN01001616.1, from coordinate 115,993 downwards.
GAATATATGTCTAACCTGCAGATCTAAAACTGTATTATATAAATATCACAATGACTTTTATTTCTGAGTTGAATGCTCTAGTAATTATGATGCTTTCTGCTTCTCCATTAAATCTGATCCTCTTCTAAAAATCAGAATTATATTCTTCCAATCTACTTGTCATTCATATGATATTCCATGATGATTCCTCCTTCGATCTCTGCTTTCCTTTGAAGCCTTTGATCTAACTTTTATATCTTCCATATGATATTGAAGGGCCATGCCTTTTAATGATAAGACAAATCTCTTTAATGGATCATTGCCCTTCATGGTGATCGTTGTAATTTATTGCTAACTATTTTGTCTCATATGGATCGTGCTTCCTCATAAATTCTAAATCATCCCATAAACAATTTGTCTCCTTTTAACAAGTTAATTGCACCTCTTATAGATTGCTATTTATTATTCTCCAATGGATCGATCAGCATTTGAATTTATAATAAATTCATGTGATAATTTAAATGGCATGATTTTATAGATTAAATCTTTAATTTAATTTATGCATCTAACATAGGGACACCACAGTCTGCCCTGCCCAAGATTCCTTGTCCTCAAGCAACAAACTAGGAGGCTCCCAAAGTTATCAAGATTCCAAATCAATCTCCTTGAAGAATTGTTATTAGTATACTTGTCTTAATCTAACCACCAACGGAGTTCTTTAAAGGTCAGAAGTTTGTTACTTTCTCAATTTGTTGTCCAACATAATTTCTTGGGTTTGGTATTTCCCAATATCTTGTTAACAACAAACCCAAGACTTAGTAGGATCCGTAACTTATGACAATTTTTCTCTCATTCTCAGAAAATATCTTGACCCTTGATCTTGGGATTCGATCTTGTATAGAATGTGTTCTTCCACTATTACGTACTTTTCATCTAGTAGTTTTACCCTTCGATATGCTATTAATCCCAAAGTTGAGAAGGATAAAAGATATTATGTTCAAATCTAATGAGGATAAAGAAGAAGACAAAACAATTGTTATTGTGATCATGTCCTAAAAAGAAAGATTGTGAATCCATGAAAAGAGAATTTGTGATTAAAGAATACTTGAAATGTCTAACGATAGAAAAATGCATTGGTTTACTTGATGTTTTAAATAACAATAAGTGTCATAGAGGAAGATGTAGGTAATTTGGTGAATGCAGAAATGAAGATATTTTCAAAAGAAGAATTTGAGAGCTTTTAGAATCAAGACTTGAGATTGCAAAATAATGTGGATGATGGAGAGATCTTGAAAAATATTGTAAAGATGAATTTACTTAAGTAAGACTTTGATTATCGAATAAGTTGTAAAAGTGTAGAATCATCAATGTAAAAATGATAAGATGTTGTGGAGACCATTTATGACAAGAGAAAAGATTTATGTCATTTGAAGAGAAAGATCAACAAATGTTTTTGATGAATGATGCAATCAAGAATCCAATTTGATTTGGTAAATGAATCCGCATTGTCTGTTATAGATCTATATACCCATTTTCTTATGGTCTTATGTTGCCTCCTATTCTACATTCATTTTCACTTCTTTACTTTCCATACTATTCTTTTTGCTATTTTACTTCATGTGATATACCTTAGGGTATTTTTCCAATGGATGTTATACAATAATTTATCTTACCTTATTAATAGTCTAACCCCATGCCTTCTATAGTCCTTATAATGACCATACTTCTTACACTGGTTTCCTTTCTACTTCTCATAATATTGCTTGCTCTCTTTTTATTCTATGCCTCAAGTTTTGAGGGAATTATACTTGTTCATTTCACTAGTTACAACTCTTCGTAAGTCAATTTGTTAGTGCTTCAAGAAGCATTTTGACAAATAGACTTGGCATTTACACACATCGATATACGTAATACATGAAGCATATGTGATACACAAAGTATACATATAAGACATGAAACATGAAACATATGTAAAATACAAAATATACACATAAATACTTGTAATACACCGAGTATGAAGCATATACGTATTACACGAAATATGCATAAGTGCTCATAAAATGAAGCATGAAACATACGAAGTATATGCATAAATACATGTAATACAATAAGCATAAAGCATACACATAGTACACAAAGTATACGAAGCATGAACACAGTATGTAATACACAAGTATATGCACGTAATGCAAGAAACATATAGCATACACTTGATACATAGAGCACCACAAAATATATGAGCATGAACATAGCATGTAATACACAAGTATACACACATAATACAAGAAACACATAGCATACACTTGATACACAACGAAGCATGGACATATTTCACACAATATACGCACGTAATACATAAGGCATGCAGTATACATGTAACATGCAAAGTATATGCACATAATACATGAGTATGAAGTATACACATGAATACAAGTAAGTCATGTAGTATACACTTGAACATACAAAGTCGTGGAGTATACACTCGAATACATGAAGTCATAAAGTATACAATTGAATACACAAAGTCATAAAGTATACAATTGAATACATAAAGTCATGGAGTAAACACTTGAATACACGTACATGCAAAGTCATAAAGTATACAAAGCCATGGAGTAAACACTTGAATATATGTATATATGAAGTCATAAAGTATACTATTGAATACACAAAGTCGTGGAGTATACACTCGAATACATAGTCATGAAGTATGCACTTGAATACAAAGTCATAAAGTATACACTTGAATACAAATACAAGGTCATAGAGTATACACTCAAATACATAGCCATGAAGTATACACTTGAATACAAAGTCATACTTGAATACACATAAGTCACAAGGAATAAATACATGTGGGTTGCATTAATACATGTAAGTATACTGTCAGATAATTGGAAAGCGGATTCAGTGCATCCCATACTACATCGTGGACCCGTCCACCATCCCAAGGTCACCAAGTATACACATAAGTATACGTAATACTAAAGTATACACAACAAGCATGAAGCATACAAACGAATACACGTAATACACAAATATTCATATGAGTGCATAAGTCACAAAGTATATACATGATGGCAGGAAAGATGCTCTGATACCATTTGTAATGTCCCCTTCTAGGAACAATACTAATTTTACCCTAAATTATCAATTTTGTAATGTTCCCTTCTAGATTTGCCCTAGATTAAACCCCACAATCATAATTGTGCTAAATTAGGGTTAGGAAGATGACTTACAGGTGGTTATTTCTTCCTTATGTTCTTGAATATAATCCCTACACCCATCACATAGAAAACACAAGTGCATGTGCATATATACATATAAACCAATATCATTGTTAGAGTTAACCAAGCATATAGTAAATTCAGCATTCAACTTCAATATTTCTATTACTATCAACACATGGGGATAAGGACATGATAGCTTTGACTCAGCTACTCATACTAAGCCCAAGAGAAGAACTTTGGCTCTCTTGGCTTTGGGGGCCTGGACATTCACCAAAGTGGCGACTTAGTAGAACACTTGTCTTGTTCCCTATCCATGCCTTATCTCTTATAATTAACAAGTCATTGTTATGAAGTTACATTCATGAATTCCACTCCATCATAGTAGTGAAGACATGACATTCCTTGGTACATGATGACTCCATGCAAGCCCTTACAGGGGGCATGGCAGTTCTAATGTTCAGTTCCTCCATACTGGCCCTAAGGGGGATTGGCAGGTTCAAGCTGTCATACATGGCCTCCATACTGGCCCTTACAGGGAGTATGGCAGGGGTGTAGATCAGATTGCCTCCAAATTGGCCTTAGGGGGGTATGGTAGGACTGCATAGCCTCAGTCTATCTGTCCTTCACTCCTAGGATGGAGGATTATTATAAATAACAATAAATTACTTATATAGATTCAACGCTGACATGTTCACAATATTTCTTGAATACATGTCTAACCTGCAGATTTGAAACTGTATTATATAAATATCACAAAGGCTTTTATTTCTGAGTCAAATGCTCTAGTAATTATGATGCTTTCTGCTTTACCATTAAATCAAATCCTCTTCTAAAACTCAAAATTATCTTCTTCCAATCTGTTTTTCATTCATATGATATTCCATGATGATTCCTCCTCTGATATTTGCTTTCCTTTGAAGCCTTCAATCTGACTTTTATATCTTCCATATGATGTTGAAGGGTCATGCCTTTTAATGATAAGACAAATCTCTTTAATGGATCAATGCCCTTCATGGTGATTGTTGTACTTTATTGCTAAATATTTTATCTCATATTGATCATGCTTCCTCACAAATTATAAATCGTCCCATAAACAATTCGTCTCCTTTTAACAAGTTAATTGCACCTCTTATAGATTGTTGTTTATTATTCTCCAATAGATCGATCAGCATTTGAATTTATAATAAACTCATGTGATAATTTAAATGGCATGATTTTATAGATTAAATATTTAATTTAATTTATCCATCTAACATAGGGACATCACAATGTTTCTCTAAAATTCCCCTCATCTCTTTGAGTTCGTTTTGTTTTAAATCCTATTGTCACTCCAAACACTTATGAAATGCCCTATGCAACACTCTCCTAACCACATTTAAACCTTCATCTCTGATGAAGGGGGTAACTCATAAACACACAATAACATAAATTGCACACAGAAAATAGAATGATATTTTATTAATATGGGCAAAACATTACATTACAGAAGCTCAAATACAATCAGAGGATGAATCCCCTACAGGCTACAACACATTACAGCTCCCTCTCTCAAGACTATGGAATCTTCAGCCTTCTGTAACCCCAAATCAACTAGGGTTTCTATTTTCCCGCCTTTTCCCAACTCTCCACCTTCCCCCTTAACTCTACTACCCCAAGGGTTCCCAAAAATGGTCATATATAGCCCTTTTTGGCGACCACCAGCTTAATTTCAAAATTTACATCTCCCTCCAAAAATAGGTCAATTTCGTGGGGCCATAACTTTCGATTCGACTGTTGGATTTTCAATTATAATACCTTTTTGGAAAGCTCTCGAAAAGATGATGGTGCACAAGCAATACCAAAAGACAGACTACTTGGGTTTCCCACCAAATTTCGGGCCCATCCGGAGCCTCTAAGTGCCTCAAATTTGACTTTGAATATTTCAATAGGATTTTTGGAATTTGAAATTTTAATATCTCACAAATGACAAATGATATTGAAGTGATTTCTTCACCATTAGCTTCAATTCACCATTCTAGAGGTCTGTGTAAGATTTTGTAACCAACCGTACACAAATGCAAACTTACTAAAAATAGTAACCTTGCCAAATTTAGCCCTTATTGAAAAGAAACAACATTTTTTTTTGTTGATGCAAGATTGCTCTTACACCCTGGATGCTCCTGCATCAATCTTATTAGTATTAATTTATAAATCTCATTATGCACAATTTTGTAATGCCACAAATGTGCAATTACAATGCGATATTAAATCATTATTTTATTTTTACATCTACAAATGTTATTCTCTTCTCTCAATCTATAAACCTCATTATGAGAGTTTTCAAGTGCCATGCATAACCACTAATTACAACATAAACACACTTGTAATTTTTTTTACTTCTTCATTATAAATTATAGTGGTTTTTTTTTAATTGAAGCCAAACAAATTGAAATAATATTAAATTAAAAAATATCTACAAATTCTCAAATCTATTAGCTATCTCATCAAGCAAAGGGATGTGAAACAACATTAGAAATATCTAACCATAAATGACACAAAATCTACATACACTTATATAAAATTACATGTTGAATCTAGAATGTGTAATTAAATGCTTAACCTAACATAGGCAAAAGACAATATGATTAATCGAAACAAAGCAACTATACAAAATGGCAAGGGTAATTATGAGCCCTCCTCTCCCATTTCCTGCTGCTCATGCATCTTTCCATTTACTTGAAGTATTCCACACCTTTCATTTTTCACTCTTTCTCCATCACCACCTCCAACTTTTCATTTCATACATATGTAGGTTTTATGAAAATAGTTCAATTAAACGTCCATGTTATCATAAAATAAGTATTTGACATATACCCCAATAGTGTATTTAAGTAGTGATCCCTATTGCACTCTATGCATCTAATTTTATGAAGCCAACATCATAGTCTAGGTTGCCATATACTCAAAACAACAACAAAACCATATTTTTTTCTAGTAATTGAAAATACAACCTTGTTCCTTCATTATTAGTGCAGGTCTGACATGGTGCACATTATTATAGTGTGAGCCTATTTTTCAGATCACTTCATTTAGTATCATCAATAATCTCCACAAGAACATTCTCCTTGCCTTAAATGATGCAAACAATTCGCATCTCTCACAACAATTTCTCTTGCAACAATCTTGGAGATAAACTTCATTGCATTGTGAAAATCAACACATACTTGAAGGTTCTTAACAACTCTAATAGTTGTTCTAGGGGGGTGTCTAACAAACCGGAAGCAATTGCCAACTTTTAAATAATTATTTTTCCTCATTTTCCACTTCACCAAGTAAATGTCTTGAATATGGAAAATACCTTGTTGTCTTCATCTCCCAAGCCAATATCTCCAACTTTGCATAGATCTCCTATGTTTGTGGATGTGATCTGTCTCCTACACAAAAAGCACATACCATTTTATGGCCTTCAATCGAACTACATCCAAGGATCTTTATAATTCCTTTATCTTTCATCAATCTCCTTACCATTTGAACCTCACACCACTTGCCCACTTCTCCATGAATGTTTGAGAGAACATAATTCATAGTATATGTTTAGGGTTCAAATAAAAAAGCAACATCACTGTAAATACTCCTAAGCCTATATTCATATGTGATTTGCAGCACCAAGAAAACACATCCACACAACCACCATAGGGTTAATTGGCATCTTAATGCTAAAGTTTAGGGTGTTCTCAAGATAGCCAGCACATGAAAGAAGGTCAACCAAGCACACATAATGATCAATTGTAGGTGTAATGTAATAAGGGTTACTCATGCGATTGAAGCATGTGTAGTCCTCACCCACTAAACTTGCATGGTTGCATGCACATAGAACACAAGCAAAGCTTATAATATCAAGATATGTTCTAGAGTGCTTCATTAATTCAATTAATTTTGAGAACATCTTTGCAAAATCCATTTTGCGCATATCCGGTAATCATTGCATTCCGTGAAACCAAATTTCTTTAAGGCATTTTGTCAAACAGTTCACGTTCCTTGTATATGCTTCCACATTTTCCATACATGTCTACCAGAGCATTTCCAACTATAATATCCAACAAAAACCCCCCTTCCATTATGCTTTGGTGGATGTCGATACCCTGTTCCAAAGCTCCCATTTTGGCACAGGCAGGGAGGATGCAGGCTTAGCAACTGCCAATTTCATTTGCTTGAAAGTTTTTCAAGCCTTGTCAACAATCCATCTTCTGCTTATACTGTAATAATGGCATTCCATGAGACTACATTTCTTTTAGGCATTTTGTCAAACAGTTCACGTACCTTGTCTATGCTTCCACATTTTGCATACATGTCTACCAGAGCAGTAGCAACTATAACATCTGACAAAATTAACCTATTGTTTACGCTTTGATGGATGTCCATACCCTGTTCCAAAGCTCCCACTTGGCACAGGCAGGGAGGATGCTGACAAAGGTTGCGGAGTTTGGCTTTACATCTGCCAATTGCATTTGCTTGAAAGTTTCTAAAAGCTTTTCAACAAATCCAATCTCAGACTGAGATTCGTTTCATGGTGGTGGGTCAGTTGGAAACACTGGCGGTAAGGATGATATTGGGAAACAACGTGTACAATCTGCTGTTCCCAGGTGTAGTGGTTGAAAGATTACCATTTGTTCTTGACATTACCGACAAGGAGCAAGATTGGCACAGTCTCGTGGAGCTCTCTCTTTTTTAGGTGGCATGGCTCTTATGGTTTTCGTCTGAGGGACATACAGCTCTGTTTTTCTCGACATAGGGTAGTTTTGCCCTAGTGCGGCTTGTTTTGCCCAGCGGTCTTTGGGAATCACAGCTATGGTGTGGCTCTGTTTTGATCAATATAGCTTTGTGCCCTAGTACAGCTTATTTTGCCCGTAGGTCTTTGGAAATCACAGTTGATAGAGGTAAATCTCTACTGTAGGGTAGGGGGATGGGAGATGTATGCTCGGATGGGCCCTACGTGCCGATACACACAAGCATGGGAGGGATATGTCTGAATCGATGAAGGGTTTTGGTATGTCCAATGTACGATAAACGATGTAAATCTTTTTGACAATTATCTCATGGCTAGAAGGATAGATGGTGCATTGGGGGACAGGACTAGCTCACTTAAATGCTTGAGGTGACCCATTTTTTAGGATCACAAAATGAATGCAGGTGTAGGAAGTATGAAAAAAAAAACTCAGGAGGCATGAATTAGACTGGCAAAGGTAGATTAGTGGGGAAGGATAGAAAAATATTACCGAGAGGAAAACTTTTTATAGGTAAATTTATTCCTCTTTGTTTATAGGCATTACATTTTGAGTTTTTAAGGATGTATAATGAGTTATTTCTATAATAGATCCTTTTGTGTTACATGCCATAATTGTATGCAGGCATCTTGCGGTTAATATCCATTAATTTGTATGCACCAAGGTTGAATAAATGGGACCTTATAGGGTTTAGAATCTAAAAATTATTCATTCACTCTTTGAATGTTAGGAGGTGGTTTGAATAAGGATGTTTAAATGGGGTATGGAATTTTTTTTGACAAAATACCTGAAATTCTTAAGTGGATCATAGCAAATGCCCTGCAATTAGTTTACTCTTAAACAAAGTTGAAGTAGGTAGAGAAACCTTTAAGAAATTCTCACCATTCTCTTGCTTAGCTTGTCTAACTTGGAGCTAGGACAAAGGGTTTTCTTTCTAACTAGTATAATCCATCCTATCTTGATAAGAGCCAAAATAATCTAGTTTTGTTTTTCCTCCAATTTATGCACTTTTCTACAGAATATCTTGTTGCTTGTTAAAACCTTTGATTTTACTAAGTAAAATGTGCTTGAAACCTAGTAAAACTACAAGGAGATCCATAAATAAATGGAAAGATTTGGGTGATAGGAAATATTAAAATATGAGCTTATATGAAGTATAGTTTGATAATCCAAATACTTATTAAGTTTATTGTATTGAATTGTTGAGTACTAGCAACATGATAGTTAAAGCTCATTTAAAATCGGTACCAATCATACAGAAGAATTATTTGCAATTAATTGACTTATGTTTTGAGCTCATGAAAGGATGATACTAGTAAGATACTTTCACCTAGCTCACACCTTGCTCTCCTATACTATGGTTATGCATGAATAAGATGAAGTATGTATCAAATCCCCACTCCATGAGTTTTTCATTTTTAAGTGTTAATAACTATCACTTAATGAATGATCTTCTTCAACCACCTTTGATTGTAAATAGAGCTTAAAAGATAATATTAGTAAGATCTAAAGCATCGTTGTTTTAAAATGGTAAAGATTCCACCTATAGGATTAAAAGTGTGTATCTAGTTAATTAGGTCTACTTTGGGATTGAGTGCCTTGTCTTACCTAAACTACCCTTAGAGTTTTAGCTATCACATTAGGCCAAGAAAGGCTTATGTTTCTCTAGCATGGGGTGAGAAACCATGCTTGAAGTATGTTCAAGCCTTAAACTAGCTAGGCTACTATAATTCAAGATTAGATTATACCTATGAATGATGCTTAACTTCATGGTGATAACGATATGGATGGTCCAAAAGTACTCCTAAACAAGAAAAGTGAGAAAGGGAAAACTTCTACTTATGACATGAGGTGGTAGGACAACTCAATTATGAGCCTATAGTTTCAATCTTCTTGTAGCTTGATGCCAACTGGAGCCAAAGGCCAAGTGCCACCTGCTTTTTATCATCCAAATGCTTAAGGGTTGAGATTATGGCCAAGTAACCCTTGAGGGAAGGATGTATGATGATCTCATATATGCACTGAGTGGTTATAAGACCACATGTTAGAACCAAGTCTAGTATAGGTGTAGTTAGTCAGCTTCCATTAGTACCGTGTAGGTGACAAATGCTAGGAACTAACCATTGTACATTAAGGATTAGTTGATTTTCACTAGTAGCATGAAGGTGAAGTATGCCAAGAACTATCCATAGCTCATACAAGAGTGGGTTCTGGTTGTCACAAGTATCGTACATGTGACAGATGCTAGGAGTAGCTGGTTTTCACCAAAAATACAAAGGTGATAGGTGCCAAGAGCTACCCTTGGTATGATAAGGTCTAGCTGGCCTTCACTATTTCCATGCAGGTGAGTGCTAGGTGCTAACCCATACCAAGATAGTCAGACTTCACTAGTGGTATGGAGGTGAAAGATGTATGGATCCTTTGAATCAAAAGGTTGAATGAATTGTGAAGTTCTTTGTTGCCAATAGTGTTTGATTGTACAATTTCCCCAACTAATGATGGTGGCAAGTATTATGGGATGCTTGCTAGCCATCCTAGCTAGTAGTAATCTGGGAAAAGTATGGACCCTTGATGGAGTATAGAATGCATGGTACTCCTTTCCTTCCAATTGGGTTGTATTTAAGGATGGGTAAGTGTTTGCAAGACCGGTATTAGGATGAGATATGCTAAAGAAACAAGTTCAATTCTATTAATCAATGGAAGGTATAACTAATTGGTCTGACCATATTGATACATCTCTCTCTTTGGTATGTATAAGTGGATATCCCTAGGTAAAAGTGTTGTAGGATGAGTCAACCTTCATGTGTTGCCCCTTAAGGGGTCAATAATGGCAACCACACTAACTTAATATACTTAGGCACCATGGACCCTTGGCATTGAAATACTCTCTTGGATGGAACATACAAGCCCCTTGGTTGGGGTGGATAGGGTATCTTATTCACATGGTCAGGATATTTTGCACCTTTACCTCAGGAACTACTAGATACTAGAAACCATGCAACAATGTTGTAGAATGCTATAATCTCTAGCCTCTTATACTAAACCAAGTACTCTTGTTTACTTATTCATGTTTTAATCATTATGATTAAGAAATATGATATTTACTTGATGTTATAACAGGGAGCGGTGAAGGGGGCTAACCTTTGAAACCATGAGCAATGATGACACAAACTATGACTGTTGATCTATGTTTGAAATATGTTATTTTAGGTATGTTTGCAATGCTAGGCTAGAATGCTTAGCAGTATAAGCTCTAGTGGACTCTACTCATAGGAAGTACAATGCTATGTTTATTATTAATGTTGTGTATATCAAACCAAGGCTGTAATAGAGCTCGAAACGATTCCCTAGGGGTCAGAGGTACATGAATTCCATTGTCAAGCTACTTTACTAAGATGCATAGGTGGGGCTAGGATCCTAGACCTACAAAGGCCATAGATGGATCATTGTGAGAAGGCTTTAGAAAGAAATCAGCTATTGTCATAAATATTTACTATGTGTTGTATATTAAGAACTCTTGCATATTGCTTAATCTTGCTAACTGAAGGAAATTGTTTTGTTATGAAGCCAATGTAGTGTACAATCTAACCATGATCAAGTTGCTAACTAGTTTAGCCATGTGAGATTAGTAATCTTGTATGTGGGTGGAAATACTTATATTCTAGAATTGTTTATAAAACAAAACAAAACGAAAAATTGTGATAACCATGGAGGTTCTTACACTTCACCATTAATAGAAAAAATGTTACATTCATACCTATCCTAAATTCAATGCATGAGCTTTTATAATTTATATCAATTTTAGAATAGGTTAGAATTTCATGGGTGTGATATATATTCTAAAGTTCATATAAATATTAACTCTCAAAACCCATCTAAAAAATATTGCACCATTAATTATAGATTTGTTCCTCTATAAAAAATAGTACCTAGTCTTCTAGAAACATTCCAAGTCACCCCTACGCTTCATGTTGAGGGAATTGTTATCTAAGAGAAACATCCATCCATGTGATCATTCTTTCTATTAGAAAACTAGTTGGGGATCTTGAATTATCTAGGATTTGCCGTTATTACCATTTGATTTTCCAATTCTTGTGTTGATAGCTATCCAACCCTATCAAATCCAAAGACATCTTGAAACTTTACCATTCAAAAGAGATAAACCCTAGAAAATGTCCCATCACAAACTATAGGGAAAAGACCCACATAACCCCACCCACCACAGTTCTTAAGAAATTATTTACCTTGTAAAGGCTCACATTACCATTTTGCCAAAATTTGAATCAAGAAAATCCAAAAACATTAGCTATAGAATTATGTAAGACTAGAAACCCTAAAATGAATACAAGATCAAAAAGTATAAAATAAAACCAAACTTTTGGTCATGTCAACATTGGCCTTTTTGTAACAATGTTAGCAAAACGATGGCTAATACGCTTAATAGAAAAATAAACATTATCTTTTGTCACCCATCAACACTTGTATTCAAAACAAGAAGCATGTGTCGAAAGTCTACTTTCAATATATCCAACTATTAAGCAAAAATATTCAAATACAAAAAAACCCTAATTAGTAATCAGTCTAAGATACTTATGTCTCCACATACAAAGGTATTCACAACAAACTACTCAAATAAAAAGCCCTAAATTCTTCTCCATGATACTATCAACAAAAACACTCAAAATATAAGACTTGTTATCAAGACAAAAATAAAACTTAAAACAATTTTGTTTAGATGACAATTTCATCTCGGTCCAAAAATAGCTTGCAAAGTTTTTTTAAAGACAAAATATGGGGAGTTACATTATTTTTATTATACAAACTTTAAGATAATTATATTATTTGTATTTTTGTACCACAGAAATTTGGACAGCCAAAATTTTAAGAGTTCGCAAGAAAGTTCATATAAAAAGGACGTATCGGCCAAACAAGCAAATATCATGCAAGAGTTTCTATGTTCCAATTTTAAACGGATTCTGTCGGTTTCTAATATCCTATCAATCATCAAAAAGCCACAAGATTACATTCTCTTACCCACAACTTTCGTTGGTGATATAAAAGGTTTAAATGATTCTAATGAATTGAAAGATTATTGTACAAAATCAAACAGTTTCATAGAAATTGCTAAGGATGTTAGTTTGGAAATCATGACAGCATTGTTACGCAACAATCACAATACAAGAGCTGCAGTCCCTGACTAAAATTGCATGGTGCATTGCATATAAATTATTGAAATCAATTGCTTTACAACAAAAGCTTGATCTGTTTAAGGAGAATGGGGAATGGTGAATTAGGGGTTGTAGATCGAGGCACTAAAGCAGCTGTAGATGGATGTACTAAATTGTTTGCCACCATCCTTGCCAATAGGAAGAGATGAATAAATACAAGAAACCATGTCCAGATTATCCACACTCTATAATTGAGCCTGTAGAAGGCTTTCACCATAAGGCAAGGTTTTATTGTTAGAAAACCTATTAAAACAGAGCATCTTTAGTGATGCAAGCAATAGCTTTGCGAGTGCAAACCATCTCAGATCTTCAACTTTAAGAATGGCAAAAAAAAGTCTGCATAGCTTCAAATGCATTTCAAAGTCATTCATTCAAATCAGCATAGTCCTTATGTTGTGATCAATCTACAAAGGCTACTCAAATGATGGAAACAATTGTAATCAGAGGCCAAAAAAAAGTTTAAAAAGCGAACCAGAATTCCTAAGAATGTATACTGATCCTTACCAAATTACAAATTTATGTGTATGGTAAACGATGCCAATGGAAAGAACTAGAAGAAGTGAAAAGGACATTGTATAATGATTGATACTAGCCATCATAAAAGTTTGTACTTGAAGAAAGATTAGGAGCTGTTATCTATGAGGTGAAGAAACCAGATTGAATTCGTTCACCCTTGCCTTTGAAATTCAAATAAAAGATAGCCTTCCATGAACAAGCATAAGATCTGTTAGAAAGTATTAAATTAGGCTTTGTTGTAGTCTTGGTCTGCACTGTTTATGGAGATATTGTAGAGTTTTGGATTTGCTACCTCGAAGCTCCTTCAATCTCATGCTCTGACCATCTGCAATCAATTAGCTGGACTCAACAAATATTAACAGAAATTGTGGAAAAAATATGGAACTTCTTGTAGTTTAAGTTGATGTGAAATCTTACAGAAATACGAGTGATTTTCAAAACAATAATATGGCAATCACTTGGCATTGTAATTTTACTAGGCTATGTAGAAAGTCTGAATACAAATCTGCCCATTCCTCACCAAGAGGCAATTTGCATGTATTGTATGCACAATTCTTCATAATAACCTTATCAAGGTGTGTGCAAAGTGCAAAAATTTGGTGGATGGTCTTAAAATTTTGGCATCTCCTAGAAAGTTATGATTGTAGCTTTACCAAAGACATGACTATTCTTATGAGGCATCAAGAGATTGTGTCACCTAACTCATCAAATAGGTGTCCAACTTGATCAGTTAACCATTGCTAGCATACAACCAGCCTTTACCAAAACAAGAGGTTTGTAGCAGGGTATGGTCCTGGACATCTGGAGAGAGGATTTTTTAAAGTTTTATAGGACAGAGGGACATGGGACATGTCTGAGGATGGCAAAATTATTCCCAAAATCTGTGGACAAATATTAAAAATGATATAAAATTAAACATTAAAATTTAAAAACTGGAAAAATAAAATACAATGAAAATTGCTTTCCCCATTTTTGCCGATGGTTTTTAAGATAGGGGACACCCAGGTACATACTGCAATGACCTAAATTTGATGGTCGATCCTGCCTGCCAAGCAAACTTTCTGCAACAGTTATTCAAATGCTACCCTGTGTCTCCTGGACTTTTAGTTTTTATTCCAAAAAAAACTACTAATTTACTAAATCTAAAATGAAAATATTATAGACTGAATATATACAATTGCAAATCTTTCAGATTTTTTTTGATGGGTGCCTAAAATCTTGCCTTTCATGTGATATAAATTTCCTTTGTCATTTAGGGCAAAAATGCATTATGTCCCCATTCCGTATACCATGCAATTGCCAGCAATTTCAATTTGGCCCGGAGGGCACAAACATATGGTTATCAAGTATGGCAGAGAAGATCCCCAGGCTACAACAAGAAGGGATGCCCTCCTGTGAGTAGATGAAAAAGCACTTGCAAAATATATACGACAGCCTCCATTACTGAAAAAGGTGTAGCGAAAGATTTTTATTGTCGATTTGTCCCACCCAGTGGATAAACAGAGCACATTTGCTAATAATCTCCAATTTTAGAGATAATGATATAATAACATTGGAAAACCCAAAAAAAATCATGGGAAATAGGGTAGAGGAAAGGAGTCGCCTTTCACCAGTTGACGGCACAGATGCTGAAGAAAACCCCTGGCAATATTTTCGTAGTCTTCAAAACTAACACCCAAATCCCTTCTACCCATTAATCTAATCTCAGTTCACATCAAAACTAGAGAGACAATCTCAAGAGCAATTCTATACGGGGTCAAAATATCTGAATTGCCAAAACTAACAAGAGTCAAGGAACTAAAAACAAAATGGAATAATATTTAATCTGCTCTTGAGCGCTTAAATTTGACGGTCAACCTTGTTTGTCAAATCATTTTTTATGACAGCTATCTATTTAATGGTGTCCTTAAAATATAATGACAAATTTTAATATAAGTAAATTATATAAAAACTAAATATATATATCATCATAATCTCATATAAATTTTCACAGTTTGTCCAAAATCTCTCTTTTCATGACACAAACTTTTCTGTCAAATTTAGGTCCGGCTCTCCTATACCATAAGATAATAATATTAATCAAATACCAAAACTCTACAAACATATTATACATATTGTACTGAAATAAAACTACGAACATGGACATTCAAATAATTTGGAGATGATTGAATTGTGGGCTCCTATATTCGTCTGTATTTGAAAATGTGAGGTTAATCCGCTACTTCGTATTAACGTTTTAGTTTCTACGTAATGCACGGAATGTGTTGACAATGCAGGCTAATGAAGGGTATAGGAATTTGTGTAAGTAAAAATGAGATAAAAGGTTAAATATATACCTAGAAATAAGGTTGTAAATAAAATAAAATATAAAAGATGTTAATATATAATTGTATTAAGATATTTTATCAAAATAAATCCAATTAAGATATTTTATCAAAATAAATTTAAAATTAAATAGAAATTAATATAGGTATACAAATTTCACCATTACAAATATAAAAGATTTTATGAACCAAAACATGAAAATATATAGAATAACTTTTTTTTAAAATATTTCAATTCATTTTACAAATGTTCTATACAAATTCTTTATGATCATTAACATGCAATCAATACAAGCCCCTTTCTAACAATCACACTAGAAATTTATAATAGAAGATCAAGAGTCACAACTTAGAAATCTATCTTTCACAACCCAACAAAAAACAATTATTCCATCCAAATAAACCAAAACTAAATGAGAATTGACACGTGTATACAAATTTCACCATTACAAATATATAAGCTTCTATGAGCCAAAACATGATTTTTACTTTCAAATATTGCGATTCATTTTACAACTATTATGCTCATATTGCAACAACATGAGACCAATACAAATTCATTAAGATCATAACATGCAATCAATACAAGCCCCTTTCTAACAATCACACTAGAAATTTATAATAGAAGATCAAGAGTCACAACTTAGAAATCTTTCTTTCACAACCCCACAAAAAAACAATTATTCCATCCCAATAAACCAAAACTAAATGAGAATTGGCATGGGTATACAAATTTCACCATTACAAATATATAAGGTCCTATGAACCAAAACATGATTTTTTTTTCAAATATTGCAATTCATTTTACAAATATTATGCTCATATTGCAACAACATGAGACCAATACAAATTCTTCATGATCATTAACATGCAATCAATACAAACCCCTTTCTAACAATCACACTAGAAATTTATAATAGAAGATCAAGAGTCAACTTAGAAATCTATCTTTCACAACCCCACAAAAAAACAATTATTCCATCGGAATAAACCAAAACTAAATGAGAATTGGCATGGGTATACAAATTACACCATCACAAATATATAAGGTCCTATGAACCAAAACATGATTTTTTTTTTTTCAAATATTGCAATTCATTTTACAAATATTGCAACAACATGAGACCAATACAAATTCTTTATGATCATTAACATGCAGTCAATACAAACCCCTTTCTAACAATCACACTAGAAGATCAAGAGTCAACTTAGAAATCTATCTTTCACAACCACACAAAAAAATAATTATTCCATTGGAATAAACCAAAACTAAATGACAATTGGCATGGGTATACAAATTTCACCATTACAAATATATAAGCTTCTATGAGCCAAAACATGATTTTTTTTTTTCAAATATTGCAATTCATTTACAACTATTATGCTCATATTGCAACAACATGAGACCAATACAAATTCTTTAATATCATTAACATGTAATCAATGCAAACCCCTTTCTAACAATCACACTAGAAATTTATAATAGAAGATCAAGAGTCAACTTAGAAATCTATCTTTCACAACCACACAAAAGAACAATTATTCCATCTGAATAAACCAAAACTAAATGAGAATTGGCATGGGTATACAAATTTCACCATTATAAATATATAAGGTCCTATGAACCAAAACATGATTTTTTTCCAAATATTGCAATTCATTTTACAAATATTCTGCTCATATTGCAACAACATGAAACCAATACAAATTCTTTGTTGATCATTAACATACAATCAATACAAACCCCTTTTTAACAACCACACTAAAAACTTATAATAAAAGACCAAAAACCATAATAGAAAATCTACCTTTCACAACCATACAAAAAAACAACAATAGATAACCAGAAGCCACAGCTTAATATCCTACATAAAATACCCTTTAAAAAACTTGAACCTAACCTTCACAACAAAGAAATCAATACTTCAAACCAATTAAACTCTACCTCTTCTAACCAATTAAACTCTACCTCTTCTAGCAACAGAAAATCAATTCTGAAGCGCGGATGGTCCATAAAGCTTTTTGGAACGGTGAACACCACTCCATCAACAATACACCCGCCTTCTTTTATTCTGCTGCATCGGAAGAAGTTCATATATTTCGCTATGGCTTACACAGCCCGGAAAGTGCATAGCTCGTCATTAAAACCACTGCAGAGATGACAGTGCAGAGAAAAAAGATTACAATATCTTTCCAATGCTCCCTCCAACGCGAAAAATATAACTTCAGATTCTTATAGAACGACTGAGGCTCTTCGCTCTGGACCTCCATGAACTGACTAATGCCTTCTCCTGAAATCAATAGGACAGTTCCAGCAGCAACAGTGGCGGAAATAATGAAAACCGCCCACCAATTCTGGCAGATGAGGGCGTTGTTCTTCACTTCTCCGGACAGTAGCGCTACCATCAGCGTAGTTTGAATTCCCACGCAGCATATAACGTATTCTCGCAGAGACGAGGCCATGGATGCTTCAAAAGAATACCTTCACAATCTTCGGCTAGTCTCCCAGTTCTATAAGAAAGTTGTGTCAGCAAAAGGATCTACGGTGGACACAAAGTTCACCTATTTTGGATGAAAGGATCTACGGTGGACACAAAGGTCACCTACTCTTCGATGAAAGGATCTACGGTGGACACAAAGTTCACCTATTTTGGATGAAAGGATCTACGGTGGACATAATTTTCAAAAGGATCTACGGTGGACACAAAGGTCACCTACTCTTCGATGAAACGATCTACGGTGGACATAATTTTCAAAAGGATCTACGGTGGACACAATGTTCACACACTTTTGGATGAAAGGATCTACGGGGGACATAATTTTCACACTTGCGGATGAATGTCTAGATCTTTGGCCAAAGATTTAGAGTGGACATAATTTTCAGACTTGCGGATGAATGTCTAGATCTTTGGCCAAAGATCTACGGTGGACATAATTCACACACTTGCAGATGAATGTCCATTGGCCAGCCAAAGATATACAGTTGACAATTTTTTTATAAAACCGGGCGGCCAGCCGAAGGTTCCCCACTTGTACACGTCATTGAATTGTTTTTATATATCCTAGGTGTATTTAAAATTGAAGCGCTAAGTATGAACGTGTGACATCAATTGAGCTCACTTTGTTACAAGCAAGGAAATACGTTTGTGTTTTAGGTTTCAGATTTTGCTGTATTGGGTTTGTGTTTTGTAGCAAGGAAATACTTTTTAAAGGACCTTATCAAAAAATTTATATATTGAAGCTAACATGCCTTTAAGTTTTAGGTATTTTTAAAATATAAATAAAATTTTAAAAAAAATATCATATGGAAGGGTATATATATATAATTTAAAGGGTAATTTTGAATTCATGATAATTCACAAAAAATTGTTTCATAAATAAGGTTGATTGTCAAAGTTAAGCCTTGGGCGCACTCTAATCACTATGAACACTCTTACCACTTTAGTTATGTGGAATGAATTTTTAATACACGACTTTTTAATAAATGATCAATTGACATGTTCAATTGCTATTCAAGTTGAAAAACATGTCAAAGGTGTAAATGGTACAACTATATATATTATGCAAAAACACATTAACTAGTAATTATTTTCATTTCATGATTTTTAATTTGCAATTGTCCAATTTCTAATTTGAACCGAAATTAATTTGGTTTGATGATTTTTAATTTGGATTGTTATGTTATAGGTAATCCCCTAAAGTTGCAAGGTTTTAAATAGTTTGGAAAGCCATTTTGGAGCCTAGGTTGGCTCATTTTGCGTCAATTATTCTTTAATAAGGTTTATCTTTGAGGTCTACATTGGTGTATTTAGAAGTTGTAATTCCCAAGTGTTTATTATGTGGGTATTTGGAGAGCCTTAAACATTATAATATAAAATTTAAGCCACTTTAAAACTTACATTACATTAATGAAATTAGAGATAAAAAATACGAAATGTTGGAAATAGAAGAATAATGAGTTACAAAATAGGAAAACTAAAACAATAGGGAACTTAGAAAGTGAACCCAAAAGCTCTCCAACACAAAAGCTAGTGTGCCCACACTATAGTTCAAGATGGGTGTTGTCGTCATCGTTCTACCTTGTAGTCTAGGGATGGTAGAAAATAAAAGTACCTTCCTAGAATATGATTTTCTTACACACTAGAAGGCAAAGGCACATGAAAAAATATTTTAGAACCTAATAGAAATATAAAAAACTAATCAAAGCTAACCAATTTAAATGGAATAATGATAAAGAAGAAAGTGATGCAAATCAGAATGTTGTAGAGTGCTCTAAAAGATTGGAGGAGAAGTTGGAACTTGTAGGAAGGGGAAGATTGTTGAACACCTGGAATACTTGGGGGGGGGGGTGAATTAGTATTCTTTTAAGCCATTCAAACATTGAACATCCAATCCATTTAGCATAATTTCTTGCAGTAAATGAAATAAAACATAAAGCATTAACCAACCACACATAACACATGAACACCAAGATTTTTACAATGGAAAACCAAAACGGGAAAAACCACGATGAGGATTAGCTCACAATATATTATAATAAAGCAACCAGTTAAGGTTGATACAATTGGTGGATTCACTGTCTAAGAATGCTCACTGCAGGTGGCTCACTGCCAAAGGACTCACTATCCTGAAAGAAAGAGATAGAGCAAGAGTTGTATCTCATTGCCAAAATTGAACTATTACAATTGCATCTAACTTATGCATAAATTATAGTTCCAATGAAGCTCAAATTCCATAATCAAAACTCTTCACACTGATCTAAAATATCACACTGCTCTTCTCTGCATTTGCTCAATTCGCATTCACAAGCACTTGTCGCATCACTCGAATCATTCATATTATGTTCTTCTACATTAAACATTGAAAACAATCTTCTTTAAATATCTTCTTCACCCAAAACATCAACTAGGTCATCCTAATTGGATGTAATGTGTAAAATATGCAATATAGGACTTGTTGTCCCCAAACCTTCACACACACACTTCACGCCAAGATTCAAACTTTGAAACAAATTGAAATAGGTTGGCATGGACCTAAAATAGCTCCCACACAATGGATCAAAACATATTTGCCTTCCGTAAATCACTCAACTGATTGGTTCGGCATCGATGAAGACCTAATTCAAAAATTTACCAACTGTACATTCACATCATGATGTACGGACCTCCACAAATCATGAAAACTAGAATATGCCATCTATTGATACCCATGAACATCTCTTTTGAACTACAAGGCAAGAAACTTATCTATGGAGGAATGTAGACTCATTTGCTCACATGCACTGTATCAGAAACAATTGTAAACTATCAGGTTAAACTTCTATCATTCACAACTTTCACATCGGAGATCACAAATAGATTAAATTTTAGAATTGGATACTCCAAAAAACTAACAAACACATATTAGAATCGTAGAGCCAAATCTTCAACAACGGATCAATGCAGACCAAATTACCAGAGCTCTGTAACTCAGAAATGGCAGAACTGACACTTAGCCAAATTTCATCATAGGGTTCTTTACCAGATCAAACCTTCTTATGAATTAGTCTTCTATAGAGGATCAAACCCTCTTGCAAAATTATCAATTATCCAAAGTGATCTATATCTTACCAAAATGCAATGTTGAACAATGTTGACATCAATGAAAACACTGCAATGTATGACTCTATGCTCATGTTGCCAATAATAGCATCAATGACATCTCCTCATTCTTCCAACAATCTAGCCCTTTGTCATTAATGGCAACATGCCAAAACATTACTCCAAAATAATCTCCCCCTTTGACATCAACGGCAAAGGGTGTATATACCAGACTTCATTTATCGGATCTTCCCCTGTCAGATATGTCCAGGTATATACAATCTTAAATATTGAACTGAATTCCTCTGAGAAGCATATGTACAAATTGAAAAATTGACTTGACTCCCCCTAAGTCATGTATCAGAGCTGGAACCAAAGATTTTATCCTAAAAATTGCTCTATATAATCCGCATATATACAAAGAATCTGAATTTGAAAGTTGAAAATGTATTAAAAAAAGTAGAAAGTGTTATCACCTGAATGAAGTAGGTGCCTGTAACTTCTGTAACTGAGATTGCCATTCCTGTTTTCTTTTGTCCCAAGCTTGCTTGGTGTAACATCCAAATCCGAAAAGACAAGAAAACTAAGTTTTCACAACGGTAATTTTTTTTTTCTTCAAGGTAATCAAATACAAAATAAACTTATCTATAATCCAATACAACATTTTTCATTCTATCATAAACATGATCTCATTTTCATAAAACTGAAAGAAATGATATACATTAAAAACTTTGTTTTCTAACAAATGAAATTTTCTTGAAACAACAAATATTGGAAACATACCATTAACATGCATCTCGATTGTCGACCCATCACATTCAAGACTCGACAATCCTCATTATTTGGAAGAGAAAGTATCTTCAAGGAGCTTAACCTCCAACCACAGACCGTCGGTCTCCCGTACTCCTTCCTAATCAGAAGTGGCCCTACCCTACTCAAGAGGATAGACTTAGGATAACCATCGGTGTTTGCCATCTGAGCTCTGGTGTTGTAACCTATGTGTCTTGTTATCATGCAGATCCCTAGATACCCTCTAGTCATGCACGACACTCCATAAGAAACGCCATCCAGTTATGGTGAACGTTTGATGCACTTGAGGATAGTACACCACCTTGGCCAAAGGATTTGTTTTTAATTAGCATTCTAAGAACGCATGAACTTGGTTCACCCACCCTACTCGACTTGAACTAATCGAAATCCTACAATTTCCTATTTGTATAATTTGAAATAATTGACGACCTTGATGACCTCAAGGGTTTAGGATTTCCTCCTGTAATAGTGCATGGCGCAATATTTACTCTAATCCCGAGTTCAGAGTTTCATAAACTCATATTCATATAAAAACATTGTTTAATAATGCCCACTCCTAAGTGGTTTCACACTTGTTTACTCGGTTTCCATGTTTGCACAACACACTCGAGTATCTAAAACAATTTCTCGTTATCCCAGAATTCAAGGGTTCTAGACTCTTAAGGTCTACAAAACATTACTAGAGTTGTCGCATGCAATGTAATCTGAATTCAATATGCGGGTTTCCCACTCTACTTGCTTGATACAAACCCATGACGATTTTCGACCAACGCGAAAACATTAACTCTCTATTCTCCTTTCCAAGTCAATTAATTTCGCATAAGTCATTGAGGTAAGAATCGTAAAATAAAATAATAAAAGATTTGGATTCTTTCTTACGACTTTAGAGATGACTAAACACATATTCGACCTCTACTAAAGATATAAGATGGATGAGACATCAGCTGTTTACTACTACATTTTCCAGCTGTCAAACACACTAGATTTTATGTCAAAACATGCTTAAAAACTGTGGTTTTGACTCCTACACAACATGCACGTGGAGCAACGTGTTTTCTCACTGTGGAGCTATCGTTCAAAAGCTCCAAGGGCAGTTTTAAGTTTAATACTACTATGTTAAAGGAAACTCTTTGAACATATGTCATTGCCAATCATTCAAGGAAGGTAATTTACATTTTGTATCACGTAGAGTTTGTTCCTAAATGCATGTACATTAGAGAACTGTGTTTCTTTTATTATATGGTGTCGCTCATGACAATAAATGCTACAGTTCCTGAGTTCACAAATTCTAGAAGACAACAATACTTCTATTTCTGAGTTTATGAATCTCAAAACACAGTAATGATTTCATTTAATGATCAACTTCATACAGAACTCATAGTAGAGGACAATGTCATCATATTTGATTGATTGAACGTATTTATTCATGCACAGCTAAGACACATTTACAGATCTACGCTGAGAAAAAGGAAAGTATGGGAAATAAACCTGTCGAAGGACTGAAGTTTGCTGTGGCTAGTTCCACGTACTCCTCTAGCAAAATGTGCCTCCTCTGAACTCCTAAACACAATCTCCTATCCCAATCTCTGCCTGACCACCACTCAAAGCGAAAACCAGCTCCCACCATTTTCTTCTCTGCCGATTACTACTCAAGACAATGACAGCTTCCCTTTTACTCTCGTCTCTCTCCTTCTATACTGTGCAAAACTACTCCCTCACTGCCCCTTAGCAACCTCTAAACTCTCCTCTCGCAAACTCTCCCAAAAACTCCCCACACTTCTACGATGCAGGAGTAAGTAACTCCCTTTTTCTCTGCCGTGTTCCACTTGAATGCAACAGCGATGCCCACTAAACACTCTTCCTTCACACAGCGACTGACTTCCTTTTACTCTTCTCCCCGTCAATAGAGTCTCTCCTCAGCTTCTACACTCCCCGTCCATATCCCATTCCGCAGTTACTTCCTTTCTTCAAGATCTCACGACGGCCTTCTCCTATTTTCCTTTTCCACTCACCATCGAATATGCCTTCCTTCTAGTCTCCATCCCACTCTTCTAACTACCACCTAGCCTAACTTCCCTATAGCGTAGGAAACTCTCTGCGGTTTTCCTCATATTCTACACAACCACTAACTCCGATGCCTTCGCACCCACCTTAATGATGGGGCATCTGCCATAATCTACGGTTTCTCGCAACTCAACCGCCCATCCTCCTCTCTCTCGCGCTATGGTGAGAGTGGTTAAAACATTAAAAGACCACCGAAACATGCTAAACTCAGGGAAGTTGTTTAAATGAGTATAACCGACTTCAATACTTACTACGACCACAAGAAAGATTAAAGTTCCTTCGGTGATGTGGCTTGCCAAAGGACATAACAACTCCGTCCTTACTAGAACAAAAAGGCATCAACCTTCCAAGACCAACTTAAAGATTGAATTGAGGAGTTAAAGCTCGATAGGGCGGTGGTTACGAAATGGTTTGAGCATCGTTGGGGTCGAGAAGGAAAGAGAGACAAAGACTATCTAATTAAGAAAACTCAAGGTTAGATTGACAACAAATCACGGTCAAAGCTAGAAGAAAAGACTCACGCTAAACGACGACCATAAAAAAAATTATTTCACGCTATGGCTTCAAATCGACATTCGTCGACCTACAAGAAAGGAATAAATTCACAACACAAGTTCGACGCGTTTTACGACAATCACGACGGATTGATCGTAACGCAAACGAGTTTCTTACATCGTTAGACGCACAAAGCCGACTTCTCGCATCTTTCGACTACGAGACATGATTTACAATTTTGCCACAAGAAGGTTCATTAAATACTTATAAATGAAAATAATAAACGTCTAAATAAGTCGACTTGCTATGGTGGACTTACGACGACATCGACGACTCCAAGATTCTATATGACGACTTTCGACTAGGATGTTATACTTTATCCTCTGATGTCGACATCTAGTTAACTAACCCAACCGACAACCAAGACTAAAATGACGGTTCCAAGGTTTATCTACCTGTTTGGCGTTCTCATTAACAAACACCCATGGTTAATTTCCAGAGTCTATACTCTCTTAAAGATACTTTCTCTTCCCGTCGATCACGGTCCACCTGTTCCTGCAACGACAATCTCACACACAATTTTGTGGTCAAAGCACCTACATTCCAAATCACATCATAATATATCCAAAACATCATTTCACTTAACATAAAGGACATTTAGTCTACAATATCACATTGATCGTAATCAATAGATTCCAAATTTTCATATAACAACTTTGTAAAATAAATTGTCAGTTTCCATGTCGTCCACAACATATTAAATTACTGAAATTTGCAAGAAAGTAAATAGCATAATTGTTTCCAAAAAGAGGGATGTAACATATCCTTCCCCTTTAAAAATCATCGTCCCCATTGATTAAGTTTATCAAGCAAAATTTAAACTTAAAACAAACTTTTTATAATGTAACATTAATGTCTTTAAAAAGTTTTGGAAATCTTTGGTAAATGTCTTTGTAGTCTTCCCAAGTGGCGCTATCCTCGCCATATTGGTCCCACTGAATCTTGCATTGCAAAACTTCTCGATTACGTAAACAAAGTTTACGCATTTCGAGCACCTTGAGTGGCTCGATCACAACCACCCCGGTTCTTGCATCTGTAAGGAATTCCAGTTAAGGATGTGGTTATTACCTACAAAATATTTCTTTAAATACGAAACATGAAAAACATTATGCATCTTAGACAAGGCTGGAGGTAGAGCAACTTTGTAGGCAACCGGATTGATAATCTCAAGAACTTCGAAAGGTCTGACATAACGAGGAGCCAATTTCTAAGATTTACCAAATTTTATAGAACTCTTTTGGGGTTTCACTCGCAATGGCACTTTCTCGCCAACAGAGAAGTGTCTAGGCACTCGTTTGTGATCTGCATAACTCTTTTGCCTGTCATTGGCTTCTACCAACCTCTTCCTAATCACTTTAACTTTTTATTCCATATCAGCAAGCATTTCAGGTCCAATGCTTATCCTATCTTCCAGCTTATCCCAGCTTATAGGAGTTCTGCATTTCCTTCCATATAATGCTTCAAATGGCGCCATCTTAATGGCAGAATGATAGGAGTTGTTATAGGCAAATTCGACAAGAGGTAGATATTCCTCCCATTTGTATTGCTGATCCATGCAATACATTCTCAAAAGGTCTTCTAATACCTGATTCACTCTTTCTGTCTGTCCATCAGTTTTGGGATGATAAGCAGTACTTACATTCAATTTAGTTCCTAATGCAGAAAATAAGGTTTGCCAAAACCGTGAAGTTATCCGAGTATCTCTATCAGATATTATCTTTTCAGGTACCCCATGCAGTTTGAAAATTTCTTGAACAAATTTTCGAGCCAAAAGATGTGCTCCATCTGTTAAGTTTCCAGGTATGAAATGTGCGACCTTGGTTAGTTTATCCACAACAACCAATATTGCATCATGCCTATTCTTAGACATTGGTAACCCCTGGACAAAATCCATACTAATAACTTGCCATTTCCATTCCGGAATATCATGTGGGTACAACAACCCAGTAGGATGTTGGTGTTCTGCCTTAACTCTTTGACACTCCAAACAACTAGCTACAAACTTTGCAGCATCGCTTTTCATTCCTTTCCAGAAATATAGTAGCTTTACATCCGCTAACAGTTTAGTTACACCAGGGTGTCCAGAGTAAGGAGCACAGTGCACTTCCTTCCACACAAGGTTTCTAAGTTCTACTAAATCAGGAACATAAATTCTTCCCTTGAATCTCAGCAATCCATTGGATTCGAAACTGAATCCGTCATATCTTGGGTCCTTAGGGTTTGAGTGCAAAGCCTGTTTCACTTGTTCATAATATTCATCTCCAGATAAGTTTTGCAATACTAAGTCTTTAAAGTTAGCATGAATGGAGATTATAGAGGCTCTGTGCCTTCTTCTGCTTAGGGCATCAGCGACTTGGTTTTCCTTGCCTTTGATATAAGAAATTTCAAAGTCATAATTTGATATTAATTCCAACCATCTCCTTTGCCTTGCATTGAGATTAGGTTGTGTGAATATGTAGCGAAGGCTTTGGTGATCAGATTTTAAAATAAAAGTCCTTCCCAACAAATAATGTCGCCACATCTGAAGGGCGTGAACCACTGCTGCCATCTCTAGGTCATGAGGAGCGTAGTTCTACTCATAATTTTTTAGCTTCCTTGACTCATAGGCTACTACCCTGCCATCTTGCATAAGCACACCTCCCAATCCTTCCCCCGAGGCATCAGTGATAACCTCAAACTCTCCCTCAGGATCAGGAACTTACAGAATTGGAGCGGTTGTTAATTTTTCTTTTAACAAGTCAAAAGCCTTTTGACATTCATCCGTCTAAACAAACCTTTTTCCTTTTCTCTACAAAGAGGTAATTGGGCTAGCAATGCTTGAGAAATTCAACACAAATTTCCTGTAATACCCTGCCAATCCCATGAAACTTTGTACCTCTGACACATTGGTAGGTTCAGGCCATTCAATAATAGCTTTTATTTTGGCCGGATCAACTGATATCCCATCGGCTGATATTATGTGCCCCAAATACTGTACTTCTTTCTGAAAGAAGGTGCACTTTGAGAGTTTCACATACAATTTGTGTTCTCTTAATCGTTGCAAGACTATTTGAAGATGTCGTGCATGCTCCTCTTCATCTTTGGAATAGATCAGAATATCGTCAATGAAAACTAGCACAAACTTATCAAGACAATCTCTGAAAACACTATTCATGAGATTCATGAAAGCAGCAGGTGCGTTGGTCAATCCAAACGGCAGCACCGTAAACTCATAATGACCATACCTCGTTCTAAAAGCTGTCTTGGGAATGTCTTCATCTTTCAACCTTAACTGATGGTATCCAGATCTCAGATCTATCTTGGAAAAGACCGATGCGCCACGCATTTGGTCAAATAGATCATCAATTCGTGGCAAGGGATACTTGTTCTTTATAGTTGCCTTGTTAAGCATCCTATAGTCTATACACAGCCTGAGAGTTCCATCTTTCTTTTTGACAAAGATAACCGAGGCTCCCCACGGTGATACACTTGGCCTAATCAAATTCTTAGACAAAAGCTCCTGCAACTGAGCTTTTAATTCCATAAGTTCAGTGGTAGTCATACGATACGGAGCTTTAGAGATTGGCGCCGATCCTGGTTTAATATCTATGCCAAAGTCAAATATTCTCTTCGGAGGCAAGCCTAGTAACTCCTCGAGAAATACATCCCTGAAGTTGCATAGATATGGATATCTTTCCTCAAATGATTGTTTCTCCGAGGTTTCCTCTACTAGGTCCATCTTAACTGCAAAAAGTTGACATCCTTTTCGCCTAGCCCGTTTTAGTTGTTTTGATGAAATGGATCTAACCTTTATTTCCCTTTGTATTCCTTGGAGATTTACTGTTTTGCCCGTCTCATCCAGACACTCAATGGTTTTATGAAAGCAATCTACTTTGGCTCGATGTTTCCACAACCAGTTCATTCCTAGGATGACATCGTAGGACCCTAAAGGTGCTATGTACAAATTTGCCTCCATGGTGAAGTTAGAAACATCAATCCTAGCTTCGAACAAACATTGCTCTACCTGAGCCTTTGAGTTATTTGCATACTCTACTGTCCAAGGTTTTGACATAAAACCAGCTTTTCTAGAATATTTACTTAGGACTCTATGTGACACAAAATTTTCTGTTGCACCAGTATCAAATAGAATAGAAATAGGAACTCCAAATAAGGTACTTGTCATCTCAATAGGAGTGATCTGATACTCCGCTTGCCGATTGTCAAGAGCGGCATGAATCCTTTGCTGAAAGGCTTCCTATTGTGAAGGAAGCTCCGTGTTCCTAGGCCTCCCATTCAGCTTCTTGTTGGGGCAACGGTTGGCATAATGATCTCCTCCACAAGAAAAGCATCCTCCTATAGGTCCTCGCTTCTCAGATGGCCTACTTGCAGAATCACCATTCTTCTTAAAATTTACATTTCTCTTAAGATCTTTGCCTCTTCGCTCATTACCAAATCCTCCTTGATTCTTTCAATTCCCTTATCAAACCTCCTGTTTCCATATCCCTTATCATTTTTCCTTTTATAGGACTGATCGTTGTAGTTCTTATCAAACTTCTTGCGTTTCTTATCACGGTAAGCAGAGATAGATTTGATTTTCTGCTCCTGTTTAATTGCCTTTTCATAAACTTGATCCATTGTGCTTGGACCATGCACCTCCACCTCACCGCCGATCTGAGGATTGAGTCCCATGATGAATTTTCTAATTCGGAACCTTTCATCCTTTTGGTATTGAGGGACATACTTCAGCAGTCTAGTGAATTTTTCTGCGTACTCGACCACAGGTAGTTCACCTTGCCTGAGGTTTTGGAAATCTGTCAACTTCTGATCAAAATACAATTGAGGTAACCACCGTTTTCGAAATAGTTCAACGAACTCATCCCATGTCACCTTCAAGGGACTTAATTCCAGCTCCATTTTCTTATTCATCCACCAAGTGGACGCTTCTCCAGATAGCTGATAGGCTCCCCAACCGTTAACCATGCTTCTACTACATCTCTGGTTTTCGTTCCATCGAACTTTGGAGGGTTAACCTTCTTCATATCCTTAGATAACTCTAATGCAAGTTTATCCTTGGTTTTTCTTTGGGCTTCACTATTGTCAGGGTGTTCACTTGACGTGCCATTTTCCCAATGCTTACTCTTGCTTGTGTAATGTGAGTTCTCGTTTCCACCCTCTGTGTTGCCAGTTTCATCCATTTTCTTTTCTAGTTTGTTCAACCTTTCCTTGGTTTTAGTGAGCATGTTAAGAATCCTATCCAACTTGTCAGTGGAGTTTTCTCGAGAGTTATGACCTTCTTGATCCTCCCCCTTATTAAACTCTGATTGGTCCATGCTAATTTAGTCTCACACCTGTTTAAACATATACTAATCAGTTTTACACTTATTATATTAAATATCATTAAAAGAACACAACAATTGATCATAATCATAATTGTTCTCAAACCAAAAATTTGTCTTTATTCATTTTACAAAATTGTTTCAACATCATTAGAGATAGACAAATCTCATGTTTCTACTCAGTGTTATCTAGTGGAGTGTAACCTTCGGATTCATTGTCTGACACATAATCACGAGGTGTATACCCCTCAGACTCACTATCAGAAGATAGCTCAATAATCTCAGCTCTAGGTACTACACGAGGATCCCTAGTGATCATGGGTATACTACTAGGTACACTTTCAGGTACATTAATAGGTACACTATCAGTTACAATCCAGGAGCAGCGGTTGATCATGGTTCAAGCCGCCATCGCTGCTCCCTCTAGGAGTTCTCTCCTCACTCGCTTAAGTCGTGACATTGCATTGGCTAAGGTTTCCACATCATCAAGTCAAATGTCATTTTCGTCAGTAGTTTTCTCTATGGTCTTGATCATCGCAAGCCGTTTCTACTTAGCTTGCAGATAACGCTTCTTACCTGCGAACGATTTTCTTGCGGTTTTCTTGGTGTATACCATCCTGGCACAATAAACCAAATCATTAGCTACCCGCATAATGATGATTTCCTAATCAGGTTAGTGGACTCATTAGCCCTAGTGCTGAACCTGGTTAGCTCTGATACCATATGTAACATCCAAATCCGAAAAGACAAGAAAACTAAGTTTTCACAACGGTAAATTTTTTTTTTTCTTCAAGGTAATCAAATACAAAATAAACTTATCTATAATCCAATACAACATTTTTCATTCTATCATAAACATGATCTCATTTTCATAAAACTGAAAGAAATGATATACATTAAACACTTTGTTTTCTAACAAATGAAATTTTCTTGAAACAACATATATTGGAAACATACCATTAACATGCATCTTGATTGTCGACCCATCACATTCAAGACTTGGCAATCCTCATTATTTGGAAGAGAAAGTATCTTCAAGGAGCTTAACCTCCAACCACAGACCGTCGGTCTCCTGCACTCCTTCCTAACCGGAAGTGGCCCTACCCTACTCAAGAGGATAGACTTAGGATAACCATCGGTGTTTGCCATCTGAGCTCTGGTGTTGTAACCTATGTGTCTTGTTATCATGCAGATCCCTAGATACCCTCTAGTCATGCACGACACTCCATAAGAAACGCCATCCAGTTACAGTGAATGTTCGATGCACTTGAGGATAGTACACCACCTTGGCCAAAGGATTTGTTTTTAATTAGCGTTCTAAGAACGCATGAACTTGGTTCACCCACCCTACTCGACTTGAACTGATTGAAATCCTACAGTTTCCTATTTGTATAATTTGAAATAATTGACGACCTTGATGACCTCAAGGGTTTAGGATTTCCTCCTGTAATAGCGCATGGCACAATATTTACTCTAATCCTGAGTTCAGAGTTTCATAAACTCAAATTCATATAAAAACATTGTTTAATAACGCCCACTCCTAAGTGGTTTCACACTTGTTTACTCGGTTTCCATGTTTGCACAACACACTCGAGTATCTAAAACAATTTCCCGTTATCCCAAAATTCAAGGGTTCTAGACTCTTAAGGTCTACAAAACATTACTAGAGTTGTCGCATGCAACGTAATCTGAATTCAATATGCGGGTTTCCCACTCTACTTGCTTGATACAAACCCATGACGATTTTCGACCAACGCGAAAACATTAACTCCCTATTCTCCTTTCCAAGTCAATTAATTTCACATAAGTCATTGAGGTAAGGATCGTAAAATAAAATAATAAAAGATTTGGATTCTTTCTTACGACTTTAGAGATGACTAAACACATATTCGACCTCTACTAAAGATATAAGATGAATGAGACATCAGCTGTTTACAACTACATTTTCTAGCTGTCAAACACACTAGATTTTATGTCAAAACATGCTTAAAAACTATGGTTTTGACTCCTACACAACATGCACGTGGAGCAACGTGTTTTCTCGCTGTGGAGCTATCATTCAAAAGCTCCAAGGGCAGTTTTAAGTTTAATACTACTATCTTAAAGGAAACTCTTTGAACATACATCATTGCCAATCATTCAAGGAAGGTAATTTACATTTTGTATCACATAGAGTTTGTTTCTAAATGCATGTACGTTAGAGAACTGTGTTTCTTTTATTATACGGTGTCGTTCATGACAAGAAATGCTATAGTTCCTGAGTTCACAAATTTTAGAAGATAGCAATACTTCTATTTCTGAGTTTATGAATCTCAAAACACAGTAATGATTTCATTTAATGATCAACTTCATACAGAACTCATAGTAGAGGACAATGTCATCATATTTGATTGATTGAACGTATTTATTCATGCACAGCTAAGATACATTTATAGATCTATGCTGAGAAAAAGGAAAGTATGGGAAATAAACCTGTCGAAGGACTGAAGTTTGTTGTGGCTAGTTCCACGTACTCCTCTAGCAAAACGTGCTTCCTCCGGACTCCTAAACACAATCTCCTATCCCAATCTCTACCTGACCACCACTCAAAGCGAAAACCAGCTCCCACCGTTTTCTTCTCTGCCGATTACTACTCAAGACAATGATAGCTTCCCTTTTACTCTCGTCTCTCTCCTTCTATACTGTGCGAAACTACTCCCTCACTACCCCTTAGCAACCTCTAAACTCTCCTCTCGCAAACTCTCCCAAAAACTCCCCACACTTCTACAATGCAGGAGTAAGTAACTCCCTTTTTCTCTGCCATGTTCCACTTGGTTGCAACAGCGATGCCCACTAAACACTCTTCCTTCACACAGCGACTAACTTCCTTTTACTCTTCTCCTCGTCGATAGAGTCTCTCCTCAGCTTCTACACTCCTTGTCCATATCCCATTCCGCAGTTACTTCCTTTCTTCAAGATCTCACGACGGCCTTCTCCTGTTTTCCTTTTCCACTCGCCATCGAATATGCCTTCCTTCTAGTCTCCATCCCACTCTTCTAACTACCACCTAGCCTAACTTCCCTACAGCGTAGGAAACTCTCTGCGGTTTTCCTCATATTCTACACAACCACTAACTCCGATGCCTTCGCACCCACCTTAATGATGGGGCATCTGCCATAATCTGTGGTTTCTCGCAACTCAACCGCCCATCCTCCTCTCTCTCGCGCTATGGTGAGAGTGGTTAAAACATTAAAAGACCACCGAAACATGCCTAAACTCAGGGAAGTTGTTTAACTGAGTATAACCGACTTCAATACTTACTATGACCACAAGAAGTTAAACCGACTTCAATACTTACTACGACCACAAGAAAGATTAAAGTTCCTTCGGTGATGTGGCTTGCCAAAGGACATAACAACTCCGTCCTTACTAGAACAAAAAGGCATCAACCTTCCAAGACCAACTTAAAGATTGAATTGAGGAGTTAAAGCTCGACAGGGCGGTGGTTACGAAATGGTTTGAGCATCGTTGGGGTCGAGAAGGAAAGAGAGACAAAGACTATCTAATTAAGAAAACTCAAGGTTAGATTGACAACAAATCACGGTCAAAGCTAGAAGAAAAGACTCACACTAAACGACGACCATAAAAAAAATTATTTCACGCTATGGCTTCAAATCGACATTCGTCGACCTACAAGAAAGGAATAAATTCACAACACAAGTTCGACGAATTTTACGACAATCACGACGGATTGATCGTAACGCAAACGAGTTTCTTATATCGTTAGACGCACAAAGCCGACTTCTCGCATCTTTCGACTACGAGACATGATTTACAATTTCACCACAAGAAGGTTCATTAAATACTTATAAACGAAAATAATAAATGTCTAAATAAGTTGACTTGCTATGATGGACTTACGACGACATCGACGACTCCAAGATTCTATATGACGACTTTCGACTAGGATGTTATACTTTATCCTCTGACGTCGACATCTAGTTAACTAACCCAACCGACAACCAAGACTAAAATGATGGTTCCAAGGTTTATCTACCTGTTTGGCGTTCTCATTAACAAACACCCATGGTTAATTTCCAGAGTCTATACTCTCTCTCAAAGATACTTTCTCTTCCCGTCGATCATGGTCCACCTGTTCCTGCAACGACAATCTCACACACAATTTTGTGGTCAAAGCACCTACATTCCAAATCACATCATAATATATCCAAAACATCATTTCACTTAACATAAAGGACATTTAGTCTACAATATCACATTGATCATAATCAATAGATTCCAAATTTTCATATAACAACTTTGTAAAATAAATTGTCAGTTTCCATGTCGTCCACAACATATTAAATTACTAAAATTTGCAAGAAAGTAAATAGCATAATTGTTTCCAAAAAGAGGGATGTAACACTTGGCTTCTTCAAGTATTCTGCATTGAGTTTCAAACTCCATCATAAACACTTCTCCTTCTTCTAGAGTGCTTGGTACACCTGATTTATTTGTGAAGCTTTAGTTGCACTCAATAGAGCTCTAAAAACAATCACAAATTTGGGATTCACCAAATCTCTTATTTCTCCAAAATGCAAAATAGTATTTTCTTTTTGGGCCTGTAGTTGAAAGAATTTCTTATGCAAATCTTCAATTGCATTCCTTGTATTCCCATCAAGGTCAAGTGCCAGATCATAGGCACTAGAGGC
Organism: Cunninghamia lanceolata; assembly: GCA_027924645.1. Lineage (NCBI taxonomy): Eukaryota > Viridiplantae > Streptophyta > Pinopsida > Cupressales > Cupressaceae > Cunninghamia > Cunninghamia lanceolata. Next base: position 80,939 of record BSBN01001616.1, on the reverse strand, counting down.
ATTATTGATCTAGGACTCAATGGAGTCCATCTCTTTCCTGATGCTCTGTGTGTCTCCAGGCCACTTCATGCCAAATTGAAAGAGAGCCTGTGCCTCACCTACAAAGTTTTCTGCATCCTTCAATTTTTCTTGAAACTTTTTATGTGCACTAGCACATTTCTTAGTAATCTCCCTCATCCTCTTCTCATTTATTCTCTTTTCCACCTCATCTTTAATTTGTCCTTTAAGATTGGAGGCATATTATTTAAAAGTCATTTAAAACTTTTAAATTTTTAATATCGGATAGAGATGTATCAATGTTTGCACCTAGTATAATTTCTTACAAAGTATTCATAGCCTCAACCATTAACACTTCACTCTTCTAGTGAGTCTCTATAACTTCTTTCCGAGTAGATGCATGAAATACATCTCCCAACTGTAGTTTCTGGAGAGAAGAGATTTTATCCAGATATATGCTTCCTTGTTGCATTGGTAATTGGAGCACTTGTGATGAAACAAGTTGGAAGTCAAGTTGTATACCCAATAAGTTCTTCAAAGAGTCTCTGGAGGATCCAGAGGATACCACAACTTTCTCTTTCAATTCTTTCTCCACATCTTCACTAGATTTTTCTAGATTTTCTTCCTTATTCTCTGCATCTCCGGATACATCCTTGTCTTTATCTTTCTCTTCATTGTTTTTTTATTTTTTATTCTTCTCTACTTCAACATTTGCTCCATCATCTTTCTTATTAGTATTCTCTACCTTTGCAGAGTTCTCAATATTGCTTGGAGGATTGGCATCTAGTGCCGGAGGAGTGGATGTATTTTCCTTTTCTGTTTCCTCATTGGTGGCAGTCTCTTCTTCAATATTTTCCTCTGCTTCTTTTTATGTCTGAGCAATTTCTCTTAACACCAGAGGAATATTATCCTGAGAATGTATGATTTATGTTTCATGCTCATGTTGAGAATCAATATTCTGGACCTCTTCTCCAGTGACAACTTTCAGAATAGAGTCTTTTGAGAACATTCCATATTTTTGAGCAATTTCAAAAAATTTCTCAACTGACTCTTTTTGCAATTTCTCAAAATCATTTTTGTCTTTACTCATTAGGGTAGTTACCCTTTGTTTGACCCTAAATTCAGTTGAGTAAAGTTGAGCCAATGTGGCTTGGTTCTCCGTAGACAAAGAAATACCAACTTTTTCAAGAGCATACTCTTTTATATTTCCCTCTACCTGAATGGCTTCTTGTCTTTTGTCCAACAGGACATTCTAAAGTTTTGCAGGGATTTGATCTTCAATGTTTTTCATATCTACTTCTAATACGATGATATATTTCACAATGGCCTCAATAATGGTGGCGTTATCTACTTCATCAACCTCATTATAGAGGGCAACAGTCTCTCCTAGTGCTTCAAGCTCTGGCCTGTTGTACTTGCTCCTTGGGGATTCCCATTCTTTCCACATAGTCATCAACCATTCTATCAACCTTCTTCCTTATAACAAGCTTTTTCTGCTCCAAATGTACCTCCATGGATTTCTCTTCAAATGTGCCAAACCTATCTTTGGATGTGTCCTTAAGGATTTTCAACAGAACATCAGCCAAACCATAAATTTCTTGCTCACTAACTTCATATCAAATTACAGGGATCCATCCATACTAACCTTGCTTCCACAGCTTCCATCATGAATTCATCTATAGAAACTAGAAAGGTGATATCACTTTGATATTTCTATACCATTTTTGTGGGTATCCTCTCTCGTTTCTGCATCTTCTTCTAGAACACTGCAAAGAATACAGTAAGATCATCATCTTGTGCTTTAGCATCACTAAGACTTCTCATGAAGTCTACAATCTGATGTACCATAGGTCTCCCTTGAATCCATCTTACATTTTGTGTTATGGGAAGTTCTTGTAGGAAATAGAAGAGTAGGCAAATAACAAGGGTTCCAAATTTGAATGGACACTTCTTCTCTTTTGTTTACTTTAGATTCTCTAACAATTGTTGCCTTAACAACTCACAAAGATCATAATATGCTTCTTTCTTAACCACCTCATATGCCACATTGATTTCGGTGGTAGAAAATGAGTTTTCCTTGTTAGTAAAATAGATTTTATAACCTATCATCATCATTGCATATCTCATAGTGGGATTCTGGATGGGATTTATAGTGAGATCTGTCTTATCAAACATTGCACCTGTCAACTCCATTACAATTTAATTTTTGATGGATTTCAACACAAGAATAGGTTTGGTGGAGCAAAGACCTATAACTTATCTAATTACTTCCTTATTTATCATTCTCGACATATCTAACCATACAAACTTGTCATGAAATCTTCTCAGAGCAATCCTGACCCATTTGTCATCAAAGTAAAAGTTTGGGAACCATTGCCATACATCAAGCTTCTTCGCAACTAGGTTTTGATATTCAAGCTTTAGGGAAAAATTATCTCCAGTAAGTTCTTTTACCCAAATGTCTCCTAACTTTCTATGATTAAATTCTTCAATCTTGCCATGAATGTAAACCCTGATGTCCTTAGTTGGCAAAACCCCAAAAGCAATAGATGAAAATGTGCCTAGTGGGTCATCTTTTATTGATATAGCAGGGTATTTCTTGAACTTAGGTTGTGGTTTCTCGCTGACCTATATGACCCTTAGAGTAGCCATTTGTTAAAGAAATCAAATGATTCAAAATCAAATTTCTCTGAGAAATTAGGGCTAATCAGAGAATACCTTTCCTTCACTTGTAGAAACTAGGGTTTGAATGCACCGAATCACAAATCACCTTAATTTCTTCTTCACTTGAAAACTTGATTACAAGATGAATTTTGGTTGAATGCAATTGCTTATAAAATCCCTTTCCATAACCTAATTCATCATAAATGCTTCATCAGATAAAGCTATCATACTTTTCTCTATATACACCTGGCCATTTTCAAATGCTCCGCAAACTTCCATATTATGAGATTTTCTATCGTAATTTTCTTCAATAGTTCAAGCATATTGACCTACACCATATATCCTTGTACTAAAGCATCAACACCTTTTCTTTGGCAGGGGATGAAAGATTTTCATTAAAGCTCCCCCTGAGCCAAAGCTCTCAACTTAATTTATGGAGGAAACTTCTGTACCAGATGTAATTACAAATATATCCTTAACCTTTGTTTCTTCCTTATTTCTCTAGATCTTTTCCATTTCCTTCTTTATTTCTATAGGATCAATCTTTTGCACTGGTTCATTCCTCTCAACCGGTTTATCCTTCTTCATGTTTCTGCTTCTACAAAACTTAGAAATGTGTCCAAGCCTACTACAATTGTAGCATATAACATTTTTCAGACCAATATTCCTTTCATTCATTGTAGATATGCATTAATTAGCTTTATGCCCAAATTTATTGCATGTATAACAATAGCCTTTAAAAGATTGAACCATTCTACCATTGTTATAGCCATTCATCATTTGACTTCTGCATTCACTAGCTCTATGACCAAATCTCTTGCATGTAAAACATTGACCAAAGAAAGATGGAATGTTTTGATTCATTCTTCTTCTACATTCTATTGCCTTGTGACCAAATTTATTGCAAGAATGACAAAAACCATTGAAATATGGGTACCTTTGTGCATTTGGTTGTTTGACTAGTGGTCTTCTAGCTTCATTTCTTTGATTCTAGAGTTGTTTGCCATTGTTCTTATTTTCAGCATTCGATGTTTGACCTAATTTTGAACTTTCACCCTTTTCAAATCCTAAACCCTCTTTATCATTAGGACCTTTCTAATTTGCAATCATTTCATCAAGCTTTGTAGTACTCATCTTGAATTTGTCTTCATGACTCCTTGTTTTCTCCAGATCAGATTTTAGATTCACAACTTCTTGTTCAAGCCTTGTACATTCTTCAGATTTGCTTTTCACCACTACATTAAGACATTCCTCAATTTTTTTCATTTCGTTAACTTGTACCTTTAGACTAGCAGTGGTTTCATTTGTCTACTTCAATTATTCACTAACTTCCTTATGTCTTTCTCTAAACTTCTTGATTTGCTCTTTCAATTTTTTGATGTATTCATTTGCTTCCTTGACAACTTCCTTCAGTTCTCTAATTTCACCTTCAGTTCTTTCAAGATCTTCAAGGGCAGCGTTGAGTTCTCCTACTTTTTCAAGCATATAGTCTTCTCTAGTGAATTCAATAGCAGATATCTCTTCCAGAGGAATAGGTAATCTTCTAACTGCCATGTGTTTAATGTCCAAGATCTTCCTTGAGCAGTTAGGCTTCTTCCAAACGATTGGCTCTGATACCAATTGTTGAACACTTGGAATACTAAGAGGGGGGATGAATCAATATTCTTTTAAGCTATTCAAACATTGAACATCTAATCCATTTAGCATAATTTCTTGCAGTAAATGAAATAAAACATAAAGCATGAACTAACCACACATAACACATGAACACCAAGATTTTATGTGGAAAACCCAAAACAGGAAAAACCACGGTGAAGATTAGCTCACAATATATTATAATAAAGTAATCAGTAAAGGTTGATATAATTGGTGGACTCACTATCCAAGAATGCTCATTATAGGTGGCTCACTACCAAAGGACTCATTGTCCTAAAAGAAAGAGATAAAGGAAGAGTTGAGGTTCACTTGCAGAATTGAAAATATTACAAGTGCATCTAACTTATGCATGAATTACAATTCCAATGAAGCTCGAATTACATAATCAAAACTCTTCACACTGATCTGAAATATCACACTGCTCTACTCTACATTTGCTCAATTTGCATTCACAAGCACTTGTCACATCACTCGGATCATTCATATTTCATTCTTCTACATTAAACACTGAAAATAATCTTCTTTAAATATCTGCTTCACCCACAACATCAATTAGGTCAGCCTAATTAGATGTAACATGCAAAATATGCAATCTAGGACTTGTCGTCCCCAAACCTTCACACACACGCTTCGTGCCAAGATTCAAACTTTGAAACAAATTGAAATAGGTCAGCATGGACCTAAAATAGCTCCCACACAATAGATCAAAACATATTCACCTTCTGTAAATCACTCAACTAATTGGGTCAGCACCGATGAAGAACTAATTCAAAAATTTGCCAATTATACATTCACATCCTGACGTGTGGACCTCCACAAATCATGAAAACTGGAATATACCATCTATTGACACCCATGTTTGAACTAAAAGGAAAGAAACTTATCTGCAGAGGAATGCAGACTCATTTGGTCACATGCTTTATATCGGAAACAACTGTAAACTGTTAAGTCAAACTTCTGTCATTCACAACTTTCACATCGAAGATCACAAACAGATAAAATTCAAGAATTAGATACTCCAAACAACCAACAAACACATATTAGAATCATAGAGCCATATCTTCAATAGCGGATCAATGCAGACCAAATTACCAAAGATCTATAACTTAGAAATGCCAAAATTGACACTTAGCCAAATTTCATCATAGGGTTCTTTACCAGATCAAACCTTCTTGCAAATTAGTCTTTTATAGAGGATCAAACCCTCTTGCAAAATTATCAATTATCCAAAATGATTTGTACCTTACCAAAATGCAATGTTGAACAATGTTGACATCAATGACAACACTGCAATGTATGAATGTATGTTCATGTTGCCTATAGCAGCATTAATGACATCTCCTCATTCTTCCAACAAAGATTGCATATGAACTAGTCATGGAGGATGTGAGAGCCAAGAGATATTCCAACTTGCATGTCAAATGTCCAACTTATAAATGGAATTAGAAAGATGATTCTTGGAGGTTTACATGTTCGAACTAGGCATTAGTTACAAATAGAAAGCATAAAAATGCCTCTATTTTGAGTGTCAAATGTAGCCTGTATGACCATACTGTCAAGGATGCTAGCATGCATGTGTAGACATCCACACAATTGTGCTATAGTCCAAGAAGAAACAAATGGGAAACTTCACAAAATGCTCAAAATGAATAGAAAAATTAAAAAACACTACACAAAACATATATGCACAAAACCTGGCAAGATTAGGAACTAAGCTAGCAAAGGGGGCTAAAATAATTCTTAAAACATACTATAAGAATGGACACTAAAATGAGGACAATTTACAGTGTTCAAATTGTATAGTATATAATTTTTTACCTTACATTTTTCCCCAGTTTAGTGGGTTGATGTCACTAGGTGATATTAGCTACGCAAATGTGTAGAAATAAAAATAGAAAAATAAATAACATTGTGAGGATGCATGAAAAGGTATGCAATAGCCTTCGGATGAGGAATGTATGAACCCATACTAGGATTTCCAAAACAAACACATTAAACAAACAAAACTTGTAACACAAAAGTGTTAAAAAATATAAAAGCCATAACATAAAGATGTCAGAAAACATAACACCTAAAAAAAAATTAGGTTAGAACATCACAAACATGTATATGAAAAAGAAAAATAATTTACATAATGAAACCACCAAAGAGAAAATCTTATATAGTGAGAAGAGTACATTGAGTAGAATGTTTGGTTCAAGAAGAATAGATTAATACATATATATAGAGAGAAAACAATATAATCGGCACAAGATGAAGATGCATGATTCAAGGTCTAGTTTACTCTATCACTAGGAATCATTAAAATGATTTGGAAATATTAATCACTTGTACTAGTTTACTCTATTGCTAGGTGATTCAAATGTTTTGATGGAATTCAAGCTCACTTGGACTAGCATTCTTTGTTTCTATGTGAACCATGCATAAATATAATACCAGGGATTGCATGTGCTAGCATACTCATTTCTAGTAAATCCTACTAAGGGTTTCCATATCTAAGTGTACTCTATACTTGGGACCACAAATTGTAGATTCTAGGAAAGCATGTCAAAATGTGTAAATGGTAGATGTATTCCTCCTTAAAATAATTTCATATATGAAGCATATGAAATTAATTTTAAGGTAGATGAAACATGATAGAAAAATAAGAAGGTTCATAGGAAGGATGTATGCAGGATGTATTCCCCCAATTTTGATGATATGTTCCCCAAAGAATAGGAAAAATAAATTTTGCTTGTCTAAGAAGAGTATAGGTGAGGACAACAAAAATGAAGTTGGTTGTGTTGTTACCAAAGATAAGGAAAGATGGTTGCACTAAAATTGTGTTACCATAGAATAGAAACACACAAAGAAAGAAAGATATATGTGCCACATAATAGGTACCAACATGATTGAGGGAATAGATGTGTGAGTGGCATCAACCAATGATAGAGGTGAAGTCATCTTCTAACTCAATGAAATTTGCCTCACAAGGAGAATGGAGAAGAGAGTTATCCAAGTAGCAAGGTGTGGTAGAAGTGAATACAAAATTTATAGAATAAATGTCAGCAATAGACTAAAATAACTTCTTATTAGAAGGGAGAAGTGCATTGAAGTTATAGAAAAAATATGTACATGGTTGGTATAGGAGAGGCCTCACAAGTGATAGTGGAATTAGTCCCATCTACCAATGGAGTAGTGTCATTAAGAGAAGGTCATGAGAGGTGTGTATCATAAAAAATAGTGATAACACCCTCATCAAAAAGATCTTGAATTTTAGAATTTAAAGGACAAAAACAATTGGTAGAGTGGTCAGTCATCCTATGGTTTTTACATGAAATAAGGGATGACTGACCATTCTTAGTAGGATGTCTAAATTAGATAGGTGGAAGGACCTTATAAGTCTGTATTCTAAGAGAATGGATAATACACGCTTAGGAGGGTCAATAAAATGTGTATAGGACCTCTAGGCTTAGGTTTGGATGGATAAAAGGAAGGTTAGGTAGGTGGAGAAAAGTCACAAGGGGGATCCATGGTGGAGGTCTTGAAGAGGGTTCTTCATATTTGAGGTGTTGATGCTCTAAGAGGATTTGGTCAACTTTAATGGAAAAAAAACTAAATCAGAAAGAGAATAAAATTGCTAAAAAATCATTGCATGTTGGATATGTGGTAGTAATTTCTCATAGAAAAGATGTAGGAGGAAGTCATCAAGAGGTTGAAACCCACATCAAAAAACAAGGAAAATAAGTGAGAAGCAAAGCCATGAAAAATCTCATGAACATCTTGTTTGCATTGAGCCAAGTGTGTAAGAGAAAATTTGGGTTCCATGTTATATACAAAAAATGAGAGACAAATGCATGAGCAACATTAGAGGAGGAGTGTAGGGAACTTATAGGCAAGGTACAAAAATAGTCTAATGTGATATTTGTCAAGGTGCTAGGAAGTGATTTGGTCAAGACATCTAATGTATGAGTCAATCATACTATGGAGAACTATTTCACAAGGTGCAAGGGATCACCATGGCCATTGTATTTATCAAAATAAAGATTCCCCATACCAACAAGAAATGGGTAGGTGAGAAATTTAGGAGGCAAAGGAGAGGTGATCTATGTAGGTGTAGATGCAACAATAGGAGTAATGTTATGAGGAGGCAACACACAAGAAATAAATGGTGATGCCTCCAAAAGAGAAAGTGGTATAGAAGAGGTAGTATGCAAAGGTGTAAAAAATATAATGTTAAGTATCTAGATCTAAAAGATATGGCTCAAATTTAGGAGAGGAAATAGTAGATAAATAATCATGAGAAGGATGCTCAATATCTATCATAGGAGGAATTTTGACCAATGTGATGCAAAGGAAGCGATGAATGATGCTAGCATGAGTGATGAATGAAGTTTGAAAAATGAAAAGGAGGGTAAGAACAAGAGAAAAGACCATATTGGCAAGAGAAATGATCAATATAAGCATGAATCTCATCATCACTTGAAGAAGAGTCATCAAAGGCATGAAAATAAAAATTATTGATTAAATTTTGAGATTCATGTGGTGAAGGAATACCATCACTTTTAAAAATAGGATAAGCATGGGTGCTGAGGGAATAGAAGGAGGCCTTTGTTGCAAGTATGTTCTCATCGATGTTGTCATCGATGTCAACATGCTTGTGTTGTCATTGGTGTCAACTGTCTTCTAATATTGCTGATTGTTGCTTGATTGAGTTGTCATGTTAAAGTGATTTGAATGAGTTATAGAGGTGTTGATGATGTTAGAATATTGTTCCTATTGCTTGGTTTCCAAGCACTTTTGAGAAAATTTGCTCTCCAAAGGAAACAATGTGTTGCCTAGTATTCTAGCTTACAGAATACTGTCTGAGTTTTTGCACAACATTTCTTCTATGTTGAAGACTGGAGTGTGATATTTGGATATGTTTTAGAGAAGTGTTTGAAGATTCTAAATCTATAATTTGATGGTTCAGATCACTGTGCAGTGGAAGTTATGCTCACCAATTTGAAGACTATAATTGACAGAGTTTTTGGGTTGTGCAGAGGTGTTTGGGAGAAAGTATTTTGCTCTGCATTTCTCCACAAAGTGGTTTCAAGGGTTGCGGTTCTAGATATATGTTTATAAGGTCCTTAGCTATCTTCATTCCAAAGGATTTGTTATTTGGTGCTCCAAAATGTAGTTTTAATGAGTAGAAGAGCTTGGTAGTGTTGGTTGTGAGCAGTCTGTGATCTCTCTTTAGGTGAGATTTGTTATAGTTGGATTTGTTGGCTCCTAAGTGATTTCATGTTGTTCATGGATGTCTCAAATCACTTTGAAGGATTTTTCTTGGTCCACAAGCCATTATTGAGTTCTTGGAAGCGTGTGCCTAAGTATTCTTGGTGTTTGCACAAGTTTGGACGACTTGGGTGCTAACACTCTTTGTGGATGTGCTTCGTGGATTATGGCAGTGTGTTGAAGCATGTGAAGATGTACTTAAGTTTGAGCTAAGACATGAAGTGTTCTACCTTCATTCATTTTCTTCAAAAGAATGTTTAGGTCCAGACAAATTTGAATTGTGTATGTTTTTCGATCTTGAAGACTGTTCCAAAGGTTGTAGAATGTGTTTCTGAACTTGATGTATGTTCCAAGGTTGATGATTGATATAAATAAGTGTAAAGAATTCATGTGAATTTGAAAAAAAATGTGAAGATGAGGATGGTTGTGTTGTAAGGATGCGAAGGAGATATATATTGTGCTTCAATGGCATTGAACTCAGGCATGTGGTAGATGATATTATATCAGTTCATGGCAGTGAGCCCTATTGGCAGTGCCTTTTGCAGTGAGCATTTCTTTGGACAGTGAGTTCTTGGGCAGTGAGCCCTTTGTAGTGAACCTCTTTGTAATTTAGTATTGATATTACTTTATATTGTGAGCTAATCCTCACCGTGGTTTTCCCCTTTTAGGGTTTTTCCACGTAAATCTAGTGTTTCATGTTTATGGTGTTGATGTGTTTAAGTTTATGTTATATGCCTTTATGATTGATCACACTAACAGATTAATGGATAAATAAGTGGTTATTGATTTGTTATTAGTGAGGGTTCAAAGTTTTGGCTACAAATGATTCACCCCCACTCTCTTAGTTATCTTGTGTATTCCAACAATTGGTATCAGAGCCAAGTTCCTTTGAAGAAATCTTAAACATGGTGCAGTCACGGTTAGGAGGGTCATCAAAGAGAACTATCTAGACCGTGCCTCTAGAATAAACACAACGAAAACAACTCAAAGATATGAAACCAATGTAGATTCAGCCATTTAGTATATCATAGAATTCAAATAAAAATTTGCCGATAACATGTGGGCTTACAATTAGGGCTCACAAGCCTGATTATAGAATATCAAAATATACACATGATATAGCTTTGAAGCTCCTTCTCACAAAATCCAAACTATCAACTTCTAAATTATCGATTACTATGATCACTACTTTCCTAGGCATTTATTACATCATTATATATGATATCTGAAACATAAGATTCCTCCGAGTTGGCTAAGGAAGATCAGAAACTCCAATGAAGAGTTGTAACATGTGTACATGGATAGGTTGGGCCTAAATGAATAGAATTCCTCTGCAGATGAATGTAATGATGTATGGATCTTAGGGAAGGTTGGCCACAAACCCAAGTACATGGAACAATGTATCATTAAGCTTTGAAGGTTGTGAAATTCTCCGCAAGAACTTTCCTTCAGCTGATTGTCTTAGACTGTCAGGATGCTTTGTTATGAGAAAACAATTGATCTTTTGACATCGATAAATTTTTGGTAACTCATCCAAATGCTCCAGGATTTAGATATGTCACACATGAATGAATCTAGATGCTAAGTCCAACACTGCAAGATTTGGAATGCAACTGCGGTAGAATGCGGACCAAAATACAAAAATTGCTACTAATTAAACTGCCTGAACTAAACCAAAAAATGAAAAGAAACAAACTAAAATGCAAACAAACTGAAATATCAATGTTTTTGGTTGATGCAAGATTGTTCTTGAACTAGGGATGCTCTTGCATTAGACATCTAGGGTTATTGAAAAAGTGAGCCCCTCACTTTGTTGGGGTTAGAGGAAAACTTAGACGGTCCACCTCAACCTGAGAAATCTATGATGAATCTTTTGTCAGTCTGCCTTTCCACTTCACGAGGTATTCTTTATTGTCTTCCTCTAGTGCTATGTCCAACTCAGTTGTCCAAGATGTCTTCAATTTGCTCCAGTACTTGTTGTGGTAACCGTTGCTTCAAGTCTTCTTCCATGCTATCACTAAACTCTGCTTCATGATACTAATATAGGTCTACAATATTGAAAATAGGTGATATACCCAATGTCTTTGGTAACTCCATTTCATATGCATTCCCTGAATCAAATTTCCTGAGTATCCTACAAGGTCCAAACTTCTTCATCTTCAACTTGTTATATGTTCCAACTGGAAATCTTTCTTTTCTCAAATATACCATCACTTCATCTCCTACTGCAAATTATTTATGTCTTCTTATCTCGTCTACTTGTTCTTTATATTTTCTATTCATCTCCTCCAAATGCTTCTTCACCTGATTATGTATTATCTCCATATGTCCTACAAATTCTTTTGTTTCTACACTTCTCTTGTCTTCCAAACTGATATCTCTCAACTCTGCTACTCCTCTAGGGTTTACTCTAGTAACAATCTAAAAAGGTGTTCTTACAGTACTCTGATTCACTGAATTATTGTATGCAAACTCTTCTTGTGAAAGAATCAAATCCCAACTTCCTACCTTCTCTCCAACCAACCACATTAATAGGTTTCCCAAACTCCTATTCACTACCTTTGTTTGTCCATTGGTTTGTGGATGAAATGTTGGACTAAATTTCAAATCTGTCTTCATCTTCTTCCAAAGTGTCTTCTAAAAGTATCCAAGAAATCTGGTATCTCTATCTGAAGTTATGCTCTCAGGTAATCCATGCAATCTCACAATCTCCTTAAAAAATAGGTTAGCTACATGCACTGCATCAGTTGTCTTCTTACAAGGTATGAAATGTGCCATCTTTGAAAATATGTCAACCACTACAAATTTTGAATCATGTCCTTTCTGTGTCTTAGGCAATCCCATTACAAAATCCATGCTGATGTCTTCCCAAGGTCTCTCTAGTACTGTCAAAGGTTTGTACAATCTAGTATTCTGACTAGTCCCTTTTGCAACTTGACAAACTCTACAACTCTACACAAATTTCCTAACATCCTTATGTATCTAAGGCCAAAAGTAGTTTTCACTCACCAAAGCCACTGTCTTGTCAATGCCAAAATGTCCTGCCAATCCACCATTGTGTTTCTCTTTGATCAAATTATCTCTCATTGAACTTCTAGGTATGCATAACTAGTTTCCTTTGAACAACATGTCTTCCTAAATGAAATAATCCAACCACTTACTCTTATCTGTCACAACAAGTTCCTTACATGCTTTCCAATGTTTTGCAAAATCAAGATCTTCTTTAGATAGGTTCTTCAATTCATCAAATCCCAACACTTCAATTCTCATCTCTATCAACAAGTTTCTCCTCCTAAATGCATTTGCAACTTTGTTTGATTTTTCACTCCTATGCTTCAACACAAAGGTATAACTCTGCATGAACTCTACCCATCTCATATGTCTCTAATTCAACTTTCCTTGACTATTCAAATATTGCAAAGCTTGATGATCTGTATACAACACAAACTCCTTAGGCAACAAGTAATGTCTCCACTTCTTCAATGCTTGAATTATGGCATAGAAATCTTGATCATAAACTGAATATCTTCTTCTTGCATCATTCAACTCTTCACTAAAATATGCTACAAGTCTACCTTCTTGACTTAACACTGCTCCAATTACATTCCCACTTGCATCACAATCAACTTGAAATACCTTATTGAAATCTGGTAATGCTAAAATAGGTTGCTCTGTCACTTTCCTCTTCAAAAACTCAAAACTCTTATTTTCTCCTAATGTCCACTTGAAATCTTTTCTGTCACCTCTCATTGTCTCTGTCATAGGGTTACAAACTGAACTAAAATTTTTTATGAACTTCCAGTAGAAACTAGCCAATCCATGAAATGATCTGACTTCCTGAATGCTCTCCGGTGTAGGCCATTCAACAATTGCTCTCACTTTCTCAGGGTCCATCTTCAATCCTTCTGTAGAAATCACAAATCCCAAATATACCAATTCTTCCTTCGTGAAACTATATTTCTTAAGGTCTATTAGCAATTTCTCTTCTTGTAGTCTCTGCAATACTTGTCTAAGGTGTTGCAAATGTTCTTTTGTCTTACTAAAAATTAGAATGTCATTCAGGTATATAATAACAAAATTACCCAAGAATTTCTTCAAGACTTCATTCATCAATCTCGTTAAAGTACTAGGTGCATTTGTCAATCCAAAAGGCATCACTAACCACTCATACAATCCTTCATTTGTCTTGAAAGTAGTCTTCCATTCATCTCCTTCTCTGATTTTGATCTGATGGTATCCACTCTTCAAATCTACCTTTGTGAAATATTTTTCTCCACTCAAATAGTCCATGATATCATCCATCCTAGGTAAAGGAAATCTATACTTAACTATGATCTTGTTGATTGCTCTAGAGTCTGTACACATTCTCCATTCTCCATCTTTCTTAGGTGCTAACATTGTAGGTACTACACAAGGACTCAAACTTTCTATGATCAAACCTTTTCTCAACAACTCCCATATCTATCTATTCAACTCTTCATTCTTTGTCTGTGTCATTCTGTGTGTTGCTTTGTGAGGCAAACTAGCTCCAGGTATAAGATCCATGTGATGACTAATCCCTCTGATTGGTGGTAATCCTTCAGGTACATTGTTTGATATGATGTCTTCATACTCTGTCAGTAATTCAGTTATCTCCTCTAGTTGTGATTCTTCAGTCTCCTTCAATGCTTCAGGCTTCTGAGGAATCAAAGCATAACACATGTTCTCATGTCTCAAGCAATCCAAAAATTTCCTTCCATCTACCAAACAGATTCTAGAATTCCCACATACTTCATTCTTAGGATCATCTTCCAAAGGAATCAAAGTAATTCTCTTTCCATTTGATGTTATAGTGTATGTATTCTTTCTTCCATCATGTATAGCTTTCCTATCATACTGCCAAGGTCTACCCAACAAGATATGACAAACATCCATAGGCATAATATCACATAGTACTTCATCATGATATGATCCAATATGAAAATTCACCAAACATTGTTCACTCACCAGTACCTTATGATCATCCTGAATCCATGTTATCTGATAGGGCTTAGGGTGTCTTAATCTTTCCAACTTTAGCTTAGTCACCATCTGCTCTAAAACTAGGTTATCTAAACTACCACTATCAATAACAACTTTACAACTTTTGCTTCTGATTTGCATGTAGTTATGAACAAACTTTTCCTCTGTGGTGGTTCCTCATTTGTCTATGGTTGAAATAGTGCTCTCCTCATCACAAGTGATTCTCCTTTCTCAGGTTTACCAATTGAACAGGGGTCACCTAGTTCAATAGGTTCTTCCACATAGGCTGCTCTTCCACTGTTCTCTATCCTCTTGCTTGTACTCCCCTGATTACATTCAAATGCTCTATGTCCTTCATCTCCACACTCAAAACAAGTTCCTTTGAATGTTCTCCTATTAGGTTCTCTTCCTTCTCTTCTGTATTCTTCACTCTAGTATGGACTAGGGTTTCCTCTGCGGTAAAAATTTCTTTGGTATGCATTGTTATCTCTGTCCTCCTTCTTGAATGTGTTCTCTTGTCTATTCTACTCCAGAATTGACCTATCTCCTCCAAAAAATGTTCTGCCTCTCTAAACTTTACCTCTACCTCTTTGTTTCTGATCATGCCTCTTATTCAACTTTCAAAGAAAATTGGTATGCTTCTTCCAGTGTTGTCATCCTCACCAAACTCAGTTCTTCTTGAATGTTCAATCTCAATCCATTGATGTATCTAGCCACTTTCTCCTTGCTTGCTTCACTGTGTCCTATCCTTATGATCATCTTATGAAATTCTTCAGTATACTCCATAGATTTCTCCTTTTGTCTTAGGTTTTGCAATTTCTTCAACAGTTCCAACTCATAGTCAATAGGTATAAACTTATTCTTCAATTTGGTCACCATCCTATCCCATTTTGTAATCTTTTCTTTTCCTCTTCTATTTCTATCCAATTAAACTTCTTTCCACCATATAGCAGCATGTCCTTTCAACTTTATCTTTGCAAATTTCACCTTCTCTGGATCTTCAACTTCTTCATACTCAAAGTATTCTTCCATGTCATTTATCCAGTCAATCAACTCTTCAGGGTTCAAATTGCCAGTGTAATTAGGTATATCAACTCTAGGTCTCTTTGCAATCTTTGAAATAGCTCGCAACATCTTGACTTGATCTGATTCTTCTTCTTCATCACCTCCTAGGCTTCACCAATTTGATCAATAGATTGAAATTCCTCTTCATCATCACTTTCAACATTAGGTCTAGGTGTCAATCCTTTTCGCCTATCTTCCTCGATAGCATCCAATCGAATTCTCATCATTTTCATCATTTCCATCATCTCATCCATCCTATCAGCCATTTTTCCAACATTAGGGATTCTTCTTGGTGGCATATTCCTAGGATCAAGTGTAAACTACCTCAAGTTCAGTGATTAGGATTTACAAGGTGACAACTACCTCACAATTACCGATCGGTTTCAACACAAGTAACCTGTCTTAGATCGGTGATCTATCCACAGCAAGATCTTACAGAATTCCTTCATCAACTTTACTCAATTCACTCCCAAAGATTCAAAATTTCTCTCTGATACCACCTGGTGCAATCACGATTAGGAGGGTCCTTAAAGAGAACTATATAGACAATGTAGCTAGAGTAAACACAATGGAAATAAATTAAAGATATGAAACCAATGCAGATTCAATCATTCAGTATATCATAGAATTCAAATACAAATTGGCCGGCAACATGCAGGCTTACAATTAGGGCTCACATGCCTGATTACAGAATATTAGAATATACACATGATATAGCTTTGAAGCTCCTTCGTACAAAATCCAAACTATCAACTTCTAAATTATCGATTACTATGCTCACTACTTTCCTAGGCATCTATTACAACATTATATATGATATCCAGAACATAAGATTGTTGGTAATAGTCTGGACAACTAAGAGGGGGGGTGAATTAGTTGTCCCTAAACTTTAACCTTTTCTAAACTTTTCAAATCTTCTTTACAATCAGATTAATGATGAAAACAATTAAGCATAAATCAACACATGAGCATAAACAACATGAACACACAACACCAGAATTTTGACGTGGAAAACCCGGTTAAGGGAAAAACCATGGTGGGGGTCAACCCACAAAAATGTGTACCCTGTTAAAAGTACTTAAGAAAATAGAAGGCACATGCCTTCGAGTGCACTGCCCAGAGCTCACTGCTTAAGAAGAGGCTTACTACCTATAAGAAATTATGATTTACACAGAGATAATGAACTGAGAAATAGCATCTACATTCATGCCTGAATTAGTCCCTTTGAAGGTTCAAAAACTTCTACTCCTATCTTCAAATTCTTCTTCACTGACTCCACTCTATACTTCCTTCACTCCTCTTCTTCTCTACTCTGCTTTTTGATCCTTTCTTCGGATTTAACTCATTTATTCAAGGATGCTTTTCAACAACTCTTCAACAAGTATTTATATGCTTCATCAACCTTGGAATGATCAACAAGGTCAACTAAACTTGATTCAGATCATTACATTGTCAGCCAAACACAATTGAGACTTGAATCTTCCTGTACAACCATGCCACGCTTCATAAAATGCTTTTAGATCATCCACAACATGCCAGGGACATTTGGTCAGCCAAGACTGGGAAGAACATCAACCTCAAAGAAGAAATCTTTAATCAACAAGCTCAAACTTCAATGCAGACCTCCAACATAGTAGCCACACGATCCATCTAGACCTCCACAAGAACATTGAAATCACCAATAACATTCACTCTAAACGAAATTACCAGAATCATTTGTATCTTCCTCCGGAACCTCAAGAACACTATTTGCCATGACTGTCAAACTAGAAAGATAGCTTATGGACCTCCAAACCATGAACCACTGGAGTTGATACACACTGACTTCCCAAACATGCCTTTAGATTCATAGACCATAATATTTCACTACGGAGCAATCCAGACCAACTTACTGTCACACTGTCTCTTATGAATACTACAAAATTTGGTTATACTCAGATGGCCATAACTTCTTCAAATCTTCATGCGGACTTCTCAAATCTTAACTGGAGCAACCTCTGACAATCCTCTACACAGCCATATGGTCTGCATGCATTGATTGTCATTAATTTTCTCAATATCCTCAACAGTCTGGCCTTCCATATAGACAACAAAATAGGATATAGTTGACACCAATGGAAACAAGGATAGTTGACATCGATGACAACACCACTTAGGCACATATTTGCAACAATCTCTCCCTTTGTCATTGATGGCAACATATGATGTGAAAAAGTAAATTTAACCATCAAGACAAGAACTTCTTCCCCTTTCTCTTCTCACTTCTGCAACTACTTTCTTTACTACTCCCCCTTACATCAGCAACTAGTTTTTCACATGACTTCTCTCCCCCTTTGACATAAATGGAAAAGGGTACATATTTGCTATCTTTTCTCCCTTTTTGCTTCAGATTGATCCCAAAATTTGCATACTGACTACTCCCCTTTGAGTAGTACCTTGTTAATCATCAATCCAAATCACAAGATATGAATGTGAATTCCACCGAATTGATGCACCTTAGTGCATCTTAGTTCCGATCAGAAGGGATAATAACCCTTAACTTTTCTATGAGATACTCAAAAGTATCCTTGGGAAGAAGCTTAGTGAAGATATCCACAATATGATCTTTGGAAGACAAACTCCAACTTGACTTCATTCTCGTTAACTTTCTCTCTTAAGAAATAAAACTTGATAGATATATGTTATTGGATTCAAGACAGACAACTGAGAGGGGGGGGTGAATCAGTTGTCCAAACCTTGCTTCTAATTCAAACACTTAAATCCTCTTTGTTATTTAATAGCATGTCAATTAATCACTCATGAAAGCATAAAGCATAAACACCAGAGCAGATACACATCAACACATGAGACACCAAGATTTTGACATGGAAAACCCGGTTAAGGGAAAAACCACGGGGTGATTAACCCAAGGATTATTCTCTGTTAGAAGAATAAGAAAAATAGATGGCACATGCCAATTAGGGCTCACTAGTTAAGCTCACTGCTCACAAGAGGCACACTGCCTACAAGAGACACACTGTCCACAAAGTAACAAGTATCACAAACTTGAACTGGAGATTGACATCTTTACCATGCCTGGATCAGTTCCATTTAAGCCCGAAGACCTCTGCTCTGCCTTTCGCTATTTCACTATACCACACTCATCCGCTCCAAGACACTCTTCAAAATGAATTCACAATCCCTTATTTATAAAAGGCATCGACTTAGGAACAATCATCTAAGTCGTCAAACACCTATAAGATCATTCGCAAGACGTGTAATACATCCGGTCGGCTTGTCTTAGGAAGAACACCAATATCCGTGGTTATTCTTCAAATGCAAACTCAAACTTCAATGCGGACCACCAATAAGAATTATACACGATCCAAAGATCACCAAAACCTTTCCTGAGTCATCAAGAGCATCCGCACTTTATCAGCTTACTGGAATTCTTTTCTTCTTCATCCAGAACTTCAAGAACACGGTTTGTCATCACTGTCATAATGAAAAAGGTGCTTCTGGACCTCCAACCCATGAACAAATCTAGTTGTCACTTCACACGGACTTCTTCAACACTCTCTCCAATCCGTAGAATGAGATAATGCAATTCTAGAGCTCACCGGACCAATCTATGACACTCTGTCATCACTAAACATCTGTCAGAACCGGTTCTACTAGAGCAGTCATAACTTCTTCAGATTGTTATGCGGACCTCTGAAAACTTGACTGGATCATTTAAAGACTCATATCTGTAAACCCTTTAAACTGCATCCTTTGATATTCATCTTATCTTGAACTTTGACCTTAATGTCATCACTGTTCTTCACTGTTCCTGATTGAGACTAATTTCCTCAATATCCTCAGCACATAGCTCATCCAATCCTTCTCATTAATGCAATATGAGTATGTTGACATCAATGACAACACTGGTTATCCTCATACTTGCAACAATCTCCCCCTTTGTCATTGATGGCAACATACGATGTGAGAAACCATTAAGACAAGAACTTCTCCTTTCTGTCACAGCTCCCCCTATCAGCAACAACTCTTCACATGTCTTCTCTTTCTTTACTGCTTCCCTTTGATCAACCACTTTTTTTTCACATGTCTTCTCTCACCCTTTGACATCAATGGCAAAGGGCTCATACTTGCAACTTTAACACATCAGAATCATACCAGCTGCTCCCCCTGAGTAGCAACTCCCCATCACCAATCTAGATCACAAGATATGACTATGGTATCCACCAGACTAATGCACATCAGTGCATCCTAGTTCATCACCGGAGGGGCAATGACCTCTAACTTCTCCCTGAGATACTCAAAAGAGTCCTTGGGAAGAGGTTTAGTAAAGATATCTGCAATCTGATCCTTGGAGGGCACATACTCCAATCTGACTTCATCCTTGTTCACTTGCTCTCTCAGAAAGTGAAACTTGATAGATATGTGCTTGGTCTTAGAATGCAACACCGGATTCTTAGAAATATTTATTGCACTTGAATTACCACAAAAAATTGTGATAGGCTCCTCATATTCTACTTTAATGTCTCTTAGCATCTGCTTCATCCATAAGATTTGAGTGCAACTACTTGCTGTTGCAATGTATTCTGCTTCAGTTGTAGATAGAGATATTGCCTCTTGTTTCTTGCTTAGCCAAGAAACCAATCTTTTTTCCCAAAAGAATGCTCCACCACTAGTACTCTTCTGGTCATCCACATCTCCTGCCCAATCTGCATGTGTATATGCATGAAGAGAGAAATCATGATCTCTAGGGTACCATAGACCATACTCAACTGTCCCCTTTAGATATCTAAAAATCCTCTTGATTGCCATAACATGAGATTCTCTAGGATCAGCTTGGAATCTAGCAACAAGACCAACAGCCTGCATAATATCTGGTCTAGTTTGAGTGAGATCAACAGTCCTCCAATTATTGACCTATATTTTGTCTGATCCACCTTGGGAGAGTCATCATCTTTGCTCAACTTACATTTGGTTGTCATTGGAGTGTTAATTGGCTTTGAGTCTTCCATCCCAAATTTCCTCAACAATTCTTTCACATATTTTGACTGAGGGATAAAGATTCCTTTCTTTGTCTGAGTAATTTGCAGACCCAAGAAGAAATGCATTTCACCGAGCATTGACATTTCAAACTCACTTTTCATTTGATTTGCAAAGGTTTTACACATACTGTCTCTTCCTCCAAAAATGATATCATCAACAAATACTTCAACAATTAAGATATTTTCATGATCAATTTTGAAATACAAATTACTGTCAGCAGTACCTTTATTGAAACCAATCTTCAAGAGATGCTTGTCTAATCTTTCATACCAGGCTCTTGGGGCTTGCTTCAGTCCATACAGTGCCTTTTTTAATTTATAGACCATGTCACTATGATCAGACAATTGAAATCCATCCGGTTGCTCAATGTACACTTCTTCTTCCAAATTTCCATTTAGGAAGGCAGATTTGACATCCATCTAATACACCTTAAAATCCTTAAAGGCAGCAAATGCAAGAAATAATCTAATTGCTTCAATTCTTGCCACTGGAGAAAAAGTTTCTTCAAAATCAACTCCTTCTATTTGAGAGTAACCTTTGCAAACTAATCTGGCCTTGTTTCTGATTACTTCACCGACTTCATTCAATTTGTTCCGGAAGACCCATTTGGTTCCAATCACATTTTTGTTTCTTGGTCTGGGAACAAGATCCCAAGTGTGATTCTTCTCAATTTGCATCAGTTCTTCCTCCATTGCCTTAGTCCAGTTTTCATCATTACAGGCTTCATTTATTGTCTTAGGTTCAATATTTGAAATCAGACAACATTCATCTAAATTTTGAGCAAATTTATTTCTAGTTTACACACCTTTGCTTTTGTCACCTATGATCTGATCTTTAGAGTGGTTCAGTCTTACATACCTTGGAATTTTCAGAGTTTCTTGCACTATTATTTCTTGATCAGGTTCATTCAGACCAACCTCTTCTTCCTGATTTACCGGATCAGTCTGAATCTGACTTTTAGAGGAGGATTGAGCTCCTTGAACCAGAGAACCATTCTGATCATCGTCATCATATTCATAAAACCTTGAGGGCTTCTCAATTCCTTCATCAACCTTCACATTTGTACTTTCTATCATCGTTCTCAGTCTGTTATTGTAACACCGGTATGCTTTGCTTTGAGAGGAGTAACCCAAGAAAATTTCTTCATCACTTCTAGCGTCAAACTTTCCTAGATCTTCATCTCTTTTAATGTAACATTTGCTACCAAATACTCTGAAATATCTCACAGTAGGAGTGATACCAAACCAAAGTTCATACGGAGTCTTACTGGTATTGCTTCTTATTTG
This sequence comes from Cunninghamia lanceolata, assembly GCA_027924645.1. Classification (NCBI taxonomy): domain Eukaryota; kingdom Viridiplantae; phylum Streptophyta; class Pinopsida; order Cupressales; family Cupressaceae; genus Cunninghamia; species Cunninghamia lanceolata. The sequence continues at coordinate 58,977 of BSBN01001616.1, read as the reverse complement.
AACTCGATTGAGAGTATAGATTGCAGTGCTGACAGCTTCTCTCCAAAACATCTGGGGAACATTTGCTTCCATCATCATTGTCCTGGATGCTTCCTGGATGGTCCAGTTCTTTCTCTCTACTACTCCATTCTACTGTGGAGTCCTAGGAGAAGATAACTCTCTTTATACCATGCTTCTCACAAAAGTCTATGAATTCACCGGATGTGAATTCACCACCTCTATCAGACCTCAGACATTTCAGTTTTAATCTGGTTTGATTCTCTACCATAGCCTTGAAGATTTTGAACTTCTCAAAAGCTTCTAATTTCTCTTTCAGAAAGGTAACCCACATCATCCAGGAATGGTCATCAATCAGTAACATGAAATATCTATCACCTTGCATACTCTTGATTCTTGTTGGACCACATAGATTAGTATGAATTAATTCCAATAATCTAGTAGAGGACTGATCCTTGCTTTTGAATGAGACTTTGCTCTGTTTACCCAGCTGACATTCTTTGCACAAACTATTTGTAGGTTTTACCAATTTTGGAAGATCTCTTACAACCTGAGTATTGCTTATCTTGATAATATTATCAAAATTTACATGACACATCCTTCTATGCCATAACCAACTCTGATCAACTTGAACAAACAGACAACTTTTATTAGAACCAACTAGATGGAAGATATTACCTTTTGTTTGAGTACTGGATGCAATCTCAATTCCGGAGCTTTCAAAGATCCTGCATCTTCCATTCTTGAACCAGAGATCATAACCTTTGTCCACCAACTGTCCAACACTAAGAAGATTGTGCTTCAATCCTTCAACATACAGTACATTACCAGTTTTGCTCTTTCCATCAAAAGAAATAGTTCCCCTACCTCTGATTCTACCAACAAAATTATCACCAAACTTTACCATTCCTCCTTCATACCTTTCCAAGTCTAGGAACTTGTTTTTGTCACCTGTCATATGGTGAGAGCATCCACTGTCAATAACCCAATCATCCTTTTCTTCAACTTGGGCAGCCAAAGTTCTTTCTACAACCTTATGATTGACAGATTTAGAGGATATTGGATCTTCTTCCTTGATGGCAATAAACACCCATTCATTTCCAGATTTGTTTCCTATTTCTGATTCATCATCTGTTACTCCTTCATTATCATCATCTTCATGAACATAATAACAATTCTTTTGGAACCTTTGTCTGTTAGAATCTGACCTTGTAGATTTTTCCGGACATCTTGAGGCAAAATGACCAATCTTATTGCAGTTGAAGCACTTAAAGGGTAATTTTCCTTCATACTTACCAGATCCTCTTGGCAGTCTTTTTGCAATGAGGGCTTCAAGTTGAGTTGTTTCTCTTCTTCCTCTTCCATGTCTCTTCTTGCTTGGTCATACCATGACAGCTTCCTTGAAGAGTTTTCTCCCAGATCAAATCTTTGTTTACCTTTCACTGAGGCACTGGCTTTGAATGCAAATTCAATTTTGGGGGGATCATCTCCAAACTCAGTCATTTCAAATGCAGCCAGTTTGCCAGCCAATTGGTCTCTTGTGATAGTTGTATGGGCTTTGAATTCATCAATGGCAGCAACCTTGATTTTGTAGACAACAGGAAGGGATCTGAGAATTTTACCAACAATCTCATTTTCATCAAAACTCCACCAGCATTCCTAATTCCACACACCAGCTCATTTACTCTTGGCATAAAGGTGGTAATAGTTTCATCATCTCTCATCTTGAGTCTTTCAAATTTCCCTTTGAAACTCTGCAACCTTGCACTCTTAACATACTCATCTCCTTCATGTAGAAGTTCTAGTTTAATCCAGATCTCATAGGTAGTTGGTAGGTCAATAACATTTGAGAGCTCAGAGTCAGTTAATGCGCTTAGAAGAGCCTCTTTGGTCCGTAGATTGTTTTCAGCATCTGTGATTTCATTTATAGTTGTCGGACCACCCTGTGGAAGTACATATGCATTAGTCACCATGGACCAGTACGCCTTTCCCATACACTGCAAGTGACATTTCATGCGACCTTTCCAAAGAGAGAAGTTGGTTCCATCAAACTTTAGACTATCCTTCTTGTATGATGACATCTTGGATCTCCTCAAGTGGTTAAGCTCCTTTTAGAGGAACTTAGCTCTGATACCAATTGTTGGATTCAGGACAGACAATTGAGAGGGGGGTGAATTAGTTGTCCAAAACTTGCTTCTAATTCAAACATTTAAATCCTCTTTGTTATTTAATAGCATGTCAATTAATCACTCATGAAAGCATAAAGCATAAACACCAGAGTAGATACACATTAACACATGAGACACCAAGATTTTGACGTAGAAAACCCAGTTAAGGGAAAAACCACGGGGTGATTAACCCAAGGATTATTCTCTGTTAGAAGAATAAGAAAAATAGATGGCACATGCCAATTAGGGCTCACTGCCCGAGCTCACTGCTCACAAGAGGCACACTGCCTACAAGAGATACACTGTCTACAAAGTAACAAGTATCACAAACTTGAATTAGAGATTGACATCTTTACCATGCCTGGATCAGTTCCATTTAAGCCCGAAGACCTCTGCTCTGCCTTTCGCTCTTTCGCTATACCACACTCATCCGCTCCAAGACACTCTTCAAAATGAATTCACAATCCCTTATTTATACAAGGCATTAACTTAGGAACAATCATCTACGTCAGCAAACACCTATAAGAATTATACACGATCCAAAGATCACCAAAACCTTTCCTGAGTCATCAAGAGCATCAGCACTTTATCAGCTTACTAGAATTCTTTTCTTCTTCATCCAGAACTTCAAGAACACGGTCTGTCATCACTGTCATAATGAAAAAAGTGCTTCCGGACCTCCAACCCATGAACAAATCTAGTTGTCACTTCACACGGACTTCTTCAACACTCTCTCCAATCCGTAGAATGAGATAATGCAATTCTAGAGCTCACCGGACCAATCTGTGACACTCTGTCACCATTGAACATTTGTCAGAACCGGTTCTACTAGAGCAGTCATAACTTCTTCAGATCGTTATGCGGACCTCTGAAAACTTGACTGGATCATTTAAAGACTCATATTTGCAAATGCTTTAAACTGCATCCTCTGATATTCAACTTATTTTGAACTTTTACCTTAATGTCATCACTATTCTTCACTGTTCCTGATTGAGACTAATTTCCTCAATATCCTCAGTACACAACTCATCCAATCCTTCTCATTAATGCAATATGAGTATGTTGACATCAATGACAACACTGGTTATCCTCATACTTGCAACATATGCTTTGTCTTTGAATACAATACCAGATTTTTTGAAATGCTTATAGCACTTGAATTACCACAGAAAATGGTGACTGGCTCCTCAAACACAATTATGATGTTCTTCAACATTTGCTTCATCCACAGAACTTGAGAACAATTATTTGCTGCTGCTATATACTTTGCCTCTGTAGTAGATAGAGAAATTGCCTCTTGTTTTTTGCTCATCCAAGAGACCAATCTTCTTCCCAAGAAGAATGCACCACCACTAGTACTTTTTCTATCATCCACATCTCCTGCCTAATCAACATCTGTATATGCATGAAGAGTGAAGTCATTGTCCTTTGGATACCACAGTCCATAATCAATTGTCCCCTTGATATATCTAAATTTTTTTTTGACTACCACAACATGGGATTCTTTTAGACCAGCTTGAAATCTGACAAGTCCAACTGCATTCATGATGTCAAGTCTGGTCTGATTCAGATAAAGCAATCCTCCAATCATTGATCTTTACCTTTTCTAATTTACCTTGGGGGAGTCATCATCTTTTCTTAGCTTGCATCCAGTTACCATAGGTGTACCTACTAGCTTTGAATCTTCCATTCTAAATTTCTTTAACAATTCTTTCACATACTTGGATTGAGATATGAAGATACCTTTACCTATTTGAACAATTTGCAGACCCAGGAAGAAATTCATCTCACCAAACATTGACATCTCAAACTCACTTTTCATCTGATCAGCAAATGCTTTGCACATGCATTCATTTCCACCAAAAATGATATATCAACAAAGACCTCAAAAATTAGAATGTCCTCATGATTTATCTTGAAGTATAGATTACTATCAACAATACCTTTGCTAAATCCTAGCTTAAGCAAATGCTTATCCAATTTGGCATACCAGGCTCTTAGAGCTTGCTTGAGTCCATACAAGTCTTTTCTCAGTCTACAAACCATATCTCTATGATCAGACAACTGAAATCCTTCCAGTTGTTCAATGTAGATTTCTTCTTCCAAATCTCCATTTAGAAATGTTGATTTGACATCCATCTAATAAACTTTAAAATATTTGAAAGCAACAAAAGCAAGAAATAATCTAACTGCCTCTATCCTTGCCACCGAAGCAAAAATTTCTTCAAAATCAATTCCTTCCACTTGAGAATAACCTTTACATAGCAACCTTGCCTTGTTTCTTACAACCTCACCATCTTCATTTAGTTTATTTCGGAAGACCCATTCAGTTCCAATCACATTTTTGTCCTTAGGTCTAGGAACAAGATCCCAAGTGTGATTCTTTTCAATTTGCATTAGTTCTTCTTCCATTGCCTTAACCCAGTTTTCATCATTGCAAGCTTCACTTACTGATTTAGGTTCAATCTTTGAAATCAAACAAATCTCTTCTTGATCTTCAGTAACTCTTCTCCTAGTTTGAACACCTCTATTTTTATCTCCTATGATTCGATCTTCAGGATGATTCATTCTTACATACCTGGGGGTTTTGGAAATTGTTTAAACTTCTATTTCTTGAACTTGTTTCTCATCTTCTACACTAATCTCTTGAGTTACTGGAGTTACCGGATCAATCTAAATCTGGGTCTGGATTTGAACTTGTCTTTCTTGACTTTAACTTTCATCTTGATCATCTGAATCATATCCGTAGTACCTGGAATGTCCTTCTTTGCTTTCATCAACTTTAACATTAGCACTTTCAACAATCTTTTTCAACCTTTTGTTGAAGCACCGGTAAGCCTTACTTTGAGTTGAGTATCCCAAAAATATTCCTTCATCACTTCTTGCCTCAAACTTGACTAAATCCTCATCTCTTTTGACATAACATTTACTACCAAAAACTCTGAGATATCTCACAGTAGGAGGATGACCAAACCATAGTTCATATGGAGTCTTACTAGAATTTCCTTTGATCTGCACCTAGTTAAGAGTGTAGATAGTAGTACTCACAACTTCCCTCCAATAAATTTGAGGAACATTTGTTTCCATCATCATGGTCTTGGCAGCTTCTTGAATGGTCAAGTTCTTCATTTTCACAACTCCATTTTGCTGAGGAGTCCTAGGAGTAGATAACTGTCTTTTTATTCCATGCTTTTCACAAAAAGCATCAAACTCACCGGAAGTGAATTCTCCACCTCTGTCAGATCTCAGACACTTCAATTTCCCACCAATCTCATTTTCAACCATCATCTTGAACACCTTAAACTTATCAAGAGCTTCTAATTTTTGTTTTAGGAAAGTTACCCACATCATCCAGGAGTAGTCATCAATCAGCACCATGAAATATATGTCTCCTTGCACACTCCTAATTCTAGCAAGACCACAAAGATCTGTATATACCAGTTCCAATCTTCCACTTGAACCTTGTTCCTTACTTTTGAATGAAATTTTGTTATGTTTACCCAATTGACATTCTCTACATATGCTATCAGGTTTCACAAGTCTTGGAAGATCTCTTACAGCTTAAATGGAACTTATTTTGACAATGTTATCAAAATTTACATGACACATCCTCCTATGCCATAACCAACTTTGATATGTCTGAGCAATCAAACAAATTTTTCCAGAGCTACTTAAATGAAAGATGTTACCTCTCGTTTGAGTACCAGATGCAATTTTAGTTCCAGAGCTCTCTAAGATTCTGCATTTTCCATCCTTGAATCGAAGATCATAACCTTTGTCAACCAACTATCCAACACTGAGAAGATTATGTTTCAATCCTTCCACATACAAAACATCATTGGTGCAATTCTTACCATCAAAAGAGATGGATCCTTTGCCATGGATTCTACCAGCTGAGTTGTCTCCAAATTTCATAAGCCCACCTTCATATTTTTCAAAACTCACAAACTTACTCTTGTCACCAGTCATATGATGAGAACATCCACTATCAATCACCCATTCATCCTTTTCAACAACCGAAGCAGCCAAGGTACTTTCCAAATTTACATAGCTAGCAGATTCAGTAGACATTGGATCTTTTTCTTTAATAGCAATGAACACCCAATCACCTTCTCCATGATCAGATTCATCATCTGTGACTCCTCCTTCTCTAGCTTCTTGGACATAGTAGCAACTCTTTTGACTTTTGTATCTGTTAAGGTTTGGTTTTGAAAACCTCTCCAGACACCTTGAGGCAAAATGACCAATCTTATTACAAGCAAAAGATTTGAGTGGCAACTTTCCTTCATACTTACCGGATCCTCTTGGCATTCATTTGGAAATGAGAGCTTCAAGATTTGCAGTCTCAATTTCATCATCTTCTAGATCCTTCCTTATCTTGATAAATTTGTTTGTTCTTCCTGAAGAACTTTCACCTGGATCATATCTTTGCTTTCGATATACATTGGCCTTGAATGCAGATTTAGACTTAGGGAGAGAATCACCAAACTCACTCATTTCAAATGCTGAAAGCTTACCAACTAATTGATCCCTTGTGACTGTTGTTACTATCTTGATTTCTTCAACGGCTATAGACTTGTGCTTGTAAGCTGTAGGTAAGGATCTGAGCACTTTGGCAACAATTTCTGATTCATCCAATACTCCACCCGCATTTCTAATACCGGTCACAAGTTCATTTACTTTCTACATGTAGGAAGTGATGTTTTCATCTTCACTCATTACCAATCTTTCATATTTACCCTTTAGGCTTTGTAGCTTGGCACATTTAACACATTTGTCACCTTCATACAGATTTTCCAATTTAATCTAGATTTCATGAGCAGTTTGCAAATCCAAGACATTTGCCAATTCGGTATCAGACAGGGCACTCAACAATGCTTCTTTGGCTCAAGTGTTGTGTTCAGCATCTTTGAGTTCATCTATATTTGAAGGTCCATTCTTCAGAATCTTATACACATTCTTGGTTATTGACCAAAAGACATCACCCATACATTCCAAATGACACTGCATGAGTACCTTCCAGAGGGAGTAATTTGTTCCATCAAATCTTAGACTTTCCTTCTTGTAAAATGACATCTTGGATCTTCTCAAGTGGTCAAGCTTCTTTTAGAGGTACTTGGCTATGATACCAATTGTTGATTATAGTCCGGACAACTGAGAGGGGGGGTGAATCAGTTGTCCCTAAACTTTAACCTTTTCTAAACTTTTTAAATCTTCTTTACAATTAGATTAATGATGAAAACAATTAAGCATAAATCAACACATGAGCAGAAACAACATGAACACACAACACCAAAATTTTGACATGGAAAACTTGGTTAAGGGAAAAACCATGGTAGGGGTTAACCCCAAAAAAAGTGTACCCTATTAAAGGTACTTAATAAAATAGAAGGCACATGCCTTCGGGTGCACTGCCTAGAGCTCACTGCCTATAAGAAATTATGATTTGCTCAGAGATAATAAACTGAGAAATAACATCTACATTCATTCCTGAATCAGTCCCTTTGAAGGCTCAAAAAATTTTGCTGCTATCTTCAAATTCTTCTTCACTGACTCTTCACTCTATACTTCCTTCACTCTTCTTCTCTGCTCTGCTTTTTGATCCTTTCTTCAGATTTAACTCATTTATTCAAGGATTCTTTTCAACAACTCTTCAACAAGTATTTATATGCTTCATCAACCTTGGAATGATCAACAAGGTCAGCTAAACTTGACATGGATCATTACACTATCAGCCAAACACAACTGAGACTTGAGTCTTCCTCTACAACCATGCCACGCTTCATAAAATGCTCTTAGACCATCTGCAACATGCCAGGAACATCCGGTCGGCCAAGACTAGGAAGAACATCAACCTCAAAGAAGAAATCTTCAATCAACAAGCTCAAACTTCAATGCAGACCTCCAACATAGTAGCCACATGATCTAGAGACCTCTGCAAGAACATTGAAATCACTAATAACATTCACTCTAAACCAAATTACCAGAGTCATTTGTATCTTCCTCTGGAACCTCAAGAACACTATCTGCCATGATTGTCAAACTAGAAAGATAGCTTGCAAACCTCCAAACCACAAACCACTGGAGTTGATGATACAAACTGACTTCCTGAACATGCCTTCAGATCTGCAGACCATAATATTTCACTGCAGAGCAATCTGAACCAACTTACTATCACACTGTCTCTTCTGAATAGTGTAAAATCTAGTTCTACTCAGATGGCCATAACTTCTTCAAATCTTCATGCAGACTTCTCAAATCTTAATTGGAGCAACCTCTGACAATCCTCTACATAGCCATATGGTTTGCATGCATTGATTATCATTAATTTTCTCAATATCCTCAACAGTCCGGCCTTCTATACAGTCAGCAAAATAGGATATAGTTGACACCAATGGCAACAAGGATATGTTGACATTAATGACAACACCACTTAGGCACATATTTGCAACAAAGATTCCTCCGCATCAGCTAAGGAAGATCAAAAACTCCAATGAAGAGCTATAATGTGTGTACACTGATAGGTCTAACCTAAATTAATATAATTCTTTTGCAGATGAATGGAATGATGTGTAGATCTCAGGGAAGGTCGGCCATGAACCCAAGTACATGGAATGATGTTTCATTAAGATATGAAGGTTGTGAAATGCTCTATAGGACCTTTCCTTCAACGGATTGTCTGAGATTGTCAGGATGCTCTATTCTGAGAAAATAGTTGATCTTCTGATAATGATAACTTTCTGGTAACTAATACAAATGCTCTAGGATTCGAATATTTCACACATGAATGAATCTAAATGCTAAGTATAGCTTCACAAGATTTGGAATGTAACTACGGTAGAATGATGACTAAAATACAAAAACTGCTACTGACTGAACTGCCTGAATTGAACTAAAAAATGAAAAGAAGCAAACTAAAATGCAAACAAACTAAAATGTCAATATTTTTGGTTGATGCAAGATTGCTCTTGAGCTAGGGATGATCCTACATCAAAATAGCTTGAGGTAGATCTTGGATGGTGTACAAGAAGAATGCTTCCCTATTTGATAGATCTTCAAAAGATGGATGCATGTCTGTCAGTAGTGAAGAACTCAAGGTTGCTCTTGAAGACCCAGAAAGGACTAAAAAGGAAAACCTAGAGATCTGAAGGAAAACATCAAGGAAGCAGATGAGTACATCAGAAAGTTGAGGGAGCAAGTCAAGAAGTTCAAAGAAAAGCATAAGGAGATTAGTGAATAATTGAGATCAGCAAATGAAACCCTGAATGGCCTACAAGTGCAAGTTGAAGAAAAAGCAAAAGTAGAAGAATATCTACATCAAATGGTGACAGGAAAATTTGAAGAATGTGCAAAGCTTGAAAAAGAAATTGTGAACTTGAAGTCAGATTTGGAGAAGGCAAAGAGCTATGAAGAAAAGTTCAAGATAAGTTCTGCAAAACTTGATGAGATGATTGCTAGTCGGAAGAGCCCTGATGACAAAGAAGGCTTGGGATTTGAGAAAGGTGAAAGTTCCAAATCAGGTCAATTAGTGAATACTAAGAACAAGAAGGACAAAGGAAAGAAGATTTAGAATTGAAGGTATGGACCTAGAAAACCACCAGTTAGGCAACAAATTCTCAAAGATACCCATCTTTTAATGGTTATTGTTATTCATGCAATAAGTTTGGTCATAAGGCTACTCAATGTAGGAGTAGAATGAATTAAAATGTTCCATCTTTCTCTAGTCAGTGCTTTACATGCAAGAAAGTTGGTCATAGAGCTATTGAATGCAGAAGTAAAATGAGTTAGAACTCTATTAAGTGTTTTGCATGCAATAAAATGGGACATATAGCAAATAAGTGCAGGATTCAAAGGATGAATGGCTATAACAATGGTAGAATAACTCAATCCTTCAAAGGCTACTGTTATACATGCAATAGATTTGGACATAAAGCTAATCAATGCAGATCTAGAATGAGTGAAAGCAATACTGGTCAGGGAAATGTTGTGTGCTACAATTGCAATAGTTTTGGACATATCTCTAAGTTCTACAGAAGAAAAAGTATGAAGAAGGATAATCTGGTAGAGAAGAATGAACTAGTACAAAAAGTTGATTTGGAAAAGACTAAGAAGGAGATGAATAAGATTTGGATAAAGAAGTAACAAAGGTGTATGATGAACTTGTATCAACATCTAGTGTAGATGTTTCCTCTAGGAACTGAGATGAGAGCTTTGGCTCAGGGGGAGTTTTAATGGAAATCTTTTCTCCCCTACCAAAGGAATGGTGCTGACAAAGTAAAGTATTAACAACAAAGACTCAAGATAGGTAGAAGACTATGACTGAAATGAATAAAGGTAAAGTTATGTAGATTAGCCTAGTTGTGCAAGAAAACTTGATCAGGTAAGAAGACATGTTATGAATTTTGGATAAGAATCTATATGGAAAATGCAAGCTACAATGTTCTGATAATTTGGTCCACATTGGTTTGCTATTGAAGATATTACTCTATGGTTCTGGCATATGGTTATTAATCATTGGATACATCTACATACAAAATCTTGTCTGATTTTGATGATTAAATTGAAAGAAAAGAGTAATAGAGTTTGGCTTAACAAAACATAGTTGTTTTCAATATAGATGAGTGTGCATGTTGATTGAAGGTATTTGAGGATCTACAGATGAACTTAGAGGTGAACATGGATATGAATCAGATGAGTCTCCAAGTAGTGATGAAGAAAAGGCAAAAGAAAAGGAAGTACATGTTGAAGAACAAGAAGCTCTAGAAAGAATCCCTAAAACTCCCAAGTTTGTGCAGAAGCATCACTCTGAAGATCGGATCATTGATGATAAGAACAAAGGTGTTTTGACATGAAGGAAAGCTGTTGAAGAATAGGTAAATCTCTATTTACTTTCAAAGGTTTAACCTAAGATAATTATTGAAGCATGTAAAAATGTACATTGGGTCAAGGCAATGAAAGAAGAACTGATTCAAGTTGAAAAGAGCAAGACTTAGAACTTGTCCTCAGGCCTGTAGATAAGAATGTGATTGGAACAAAGTGGGTTTTGTTGGCAACTTGGTAAACATCCCAAAAGAGAGACACTATTGGTATGATAGTAAACAATTGTGCATGCTGTTTGAAGATGTTTTCATTGATGGAAACAAGGAAAGGAATAATGTTGAGACAAAGTTTTTGGTCCGGTGAAAAAGACTTAGTCCTTTTTGACTAAGTAGAGAAGATAGTAATAGAGTAGCAATATAATGGATGGCATTGGTCTGCAATTGAAGATTAGTTAATGCAGTTTTGGTATGTTGTTTGTAGTCCTTTGATGGTCTTATTTCCAAGTTTTTAGCTTCTGATAAGTACCAGAAGCATACATGCAAACATACTAAGTCTGAAAGAACATAATACATTGTGATTTAGAGTGGAACACTCATTTATTTTGGTCCGTATTCCTCCACTGTTGCATATCTTGTTATGTGGTTTTGAGGTGTTGTAAACACATGTATGAAGTATCTAAATCTAGAGTTGCAAGTTCTAAGTTCCACCAGAAAGATAGTTAGGAGTGCCTAAGTATCGCTATTTGGTCTGACAAAACTTGATTGTGACAGAGCATGTGTTCTTGTGGTCTGCATCCTACCGCAAAAGAATATTTTTCTTTACAATTATAGAGGTATGATCTATGATATGTGGAGATTCTTTGATATGGATTTGAGCAAGTCTTGTGGTCCGTAGTGGAAGATATAGTCTAACAGTTAAATTGAACTAGTGACAGTCTGTGGTTAAGGCCGACATAACAATATAATGTGTGTGCGGTAAGTTTTGTTGTTTGGAATCTTATTTAAGTGATTATATGGATGAAGCCAACATATGCAAATATGATTCAAGTGTTATTTTCATCCACTGTGTATTTTGGTAAGTGATTTTGGCCGACAAGTTACGACTACATGCTACATGTTAGTATGCCGACCTAATGTGTAAATTTCAAATATTGTGGATATATATGTGATCAAATTCACTGTTTGGGTGGTATAAGTGTGAATGTGATTATAGATTCAAGGTGTGAAGTATCATAAGGGCGACAAGAGTAGAAGAAGATAGATTTTGTTTGATGTAGAAATAGAACATTAAAATAGGATAGTCAAAGATGATGAATTTTGAAATAGTATTTCTGACCTTCATTAGAACTGTAACCATGCATGTGTAGATGCAATCAAAGCAGTTCAAATTGGCAGTGAGCCACCCTTCTTCTTTCTTTCTTTCTTTAGGTAGTGAGCCTTCTTGTAGTGAGCACTTCTTTTGGACAGTGAGCCTCTATTGTATTTTGGTATTGTTCCTACATAATATATTGTGAGTTAACACTCACCATGGTTTTTCCTAGTTTTGGGTTTTCCATAAAAAAATCTTGGTGTTTATGTGTGATGGTTTGTGGTTGTTTCTTCTATGTTTAATTTGATTTGTTATTGTATGTGGTAAATGGATTAATAGTTTAATAAGTAAGAAGTTTAATAGAGTATTGATTCACCCCCCCTCTCAGTACTTTGGGTGTTCAACAATTGGTATCAAAGCCTGGTTCCTTGGAAGAAATCTAACAGCTTGAGGAAGATCTTGGAGATTGAACACATGGTAGGTAAAAAACATCCAACTTCTCCTAGAGAAATTGATGTAACTAAAACTGAAGAAGAATGCATGCTTGTCAATGAAGAAGAACTCAAGCTTGCACTTGCAGATCTTGAAAAGGTTGAAATAGAAATACAGATTTGAAAGATAATGTCAAGGAAGCAGATGAGTGCATCAAAAAATTGAGGGAGCAAGTCAAGAAGGTCAAAGAAAAATATAAGGAGGTTAGTGAATATTTGATATCTGCAAATGACACCTTGAGTAATCTAAAAGTGGAAGTTGTAAAAGGAGCAAAAGTAGAAGAGGACCTAAATCAACTGATGAAAAGTAAAACTAAAGACTGTACAAAGATTAAACAAGAAGTTGTGGATCTAAAAGCTGATTTGAAACATGCATGGATTCAAGAAGATAAATTTAGAGTGAGTGTTGGACAACTTGATAGAATACTTTCTAGTCAGAAGAGTTCTAATGATAAAGAAGGCTTGGGATTTGAGAAAGGTGAGAGTTCCAAAACCGGTCAAGAAAAGAATGTTGAGATCAAGAAGGATAAAGGAAAATAGATTGAGAATCAAAGGAATAGACCTAGAAGACCACCGGTCAGGCAACCAAATGCTCAAAGGTACCCTTCTTTCAATGGTTATTGTAATACATGCAATAAGTTTGGTCATAAGGCTATTCATTGTAGGAGCAGAGTGAATCAAAATATTCCATCATTCTCTGGTCAGTGTTTCACTTGCAATAAAGTAGGTCACAAGTCTAATGATTGTAGAAGTTAGATAAGGAATGGTTATAAAAAGAGAAGGAATGCTCAAACCTTCAAAGGTAACTGCTTTATTTGTAAGAGGTTTGGTCATAAAGCTAGTGAATGCATAAGTTAGATAAGGAACAACCATAACAATGGAAGGAATGCTTAATCTTTCAATGGGAATTGCTATGCATGCAATAGATTTGGACACAAGGCTAACCAATGTAGATCAAGGATGAATGAAAGAAATGATGGATAGAGAAATGTTGTATGCTTCAATTGCAACATGCCCAAACATATTGCAAGATTCTGTAGAAGCAAAAATATGAAGAAGGCTAATCAGGCATAAATGAAGAAACTGGTACAAAAGGCAGATCTAGCAGAGATCAAGAAGGATATGAATCAAATTTGGGTTAAGAAAGAGGTGTAGGAAGTCAAGGATGAGTCCACACCAGATTCTAGTGCTGGGACTTCTTACAGGAAGTAAATTGAGATCTCTAACTCAGGGGGAGCTTAATACAAAATCCTACTCCCCTAGCCAGAAATGTGGTGCTGATATCCGTCACAAAGATATGAGTTATAAGACTGAATGATAGATCTTATGAAGAAGATTCTGGTAGAAAAGAATCTAATGTGGTAAATTGCAGAGTAATCTTGATCGACTAGGGACAACAGAGAAAGGGTTTGATAGCTTTTTTGAACGAAGCATTTCTTATGATTAAATCTTGATGAAAAGAGAATATAAGGGATCCATTTGAAAGAAAAATCACTTTGCATTCAAACTTTCATGTGACTAAAGTGATCTAAGAAGTGAGCCAAATAAAATTCAAGCGTTCAGTGAAGAAACCCTAACAGAGGCAAAAGGTATTTATAGCTCTCTTTTTGAAAATTTTCTTGTTTTGAGTTTGTAAAGATGGCTACCCCTCAAATAGTTGAGATAATAGAGAGGCCCCATCCTAAATTCAAGAAACATCCCTTTAAATCATTAATGATTGATCTAGAAGGTGCATTTTCTGAGGTTCCACATGGTGTTATGCATACAGAAGATGTTAGGGCATACATACATGCAAACCTAGAGGAATATGATCACATGAAATTAGGAAAATTATACTTGGATGAGCTAACTACTATTAATATTGTGTTGAAAGAAGAATACAATGTTTTGCATGAGAAAAACTTGGATACCTGGTTAGATTTTCTGATATTCTTAGATGATGTGTGGGTTAGATATTTTTTGAGAAAAATTCATGATGAATTCCTTTGGCTTGATGTGCCCCACATGATAAGAAAGGAAGATTTCAAAGCAGTAACTGGAATGAGCTCTACCAGAAAGGTCCCAACCTTGAAAACCATGAAGAACAATATTGTAATGTAGTTAACTGGTGTGAAATTTGATAAGAGGGCACTAACTGTGAATAACATTACAGATACAATAGTTAGATTTGCATTGATTGTTATTGGGTACAAGGTCCATTTCTCCAATAGGGAGAATTTCAATGTCTACAACAACCATATACACAACATATGATATGGTCAAGAATAACACAAACTATGACCTACGTGAGTTTCTCGAAGAAAAACTAATGGAGAACCTGAAAAGAACAAAGAAAATGAAATATCCCTTTAAGTATGGAACTCTGATTATTTGTTTGTTCTTCTATTTTCTAAGAGAGTTACCTGATATGGAGAATATAGGTTGGCTTGATCATGCACTTGTAGTTGCTCAAATTAGAAATCATTTGCATAGCTTGGGAAATGCTGACAAATAAAATACAGCTTTATGGGGTTACTTCAAGAATTTCCAAAAGAAAACGCAAGCTAGGGCTAGGATCCCTGAAATAGTTGTGAAGAAGTATGAAAAGGATATTGTGTTCATGGTGGACAAGGACAAATGCCTCATGGAGGCTATAGAATTTAGAATTGTATGGGTCCCATCTATTGGATACACAGTTTTGAAGGAAGTGTTAACTAGTTTGGCAGATCTTATATTGAGCAAACCAAAAGACCCCAAGGAGGAAAGGTTTGGTACATTTGAGGAACTATCTCTCAAAGTTCATATGGAGCAAAAAAAACCAGAGATAAAGAAGAATGCAAGGAAAATGGTAGATGAGTTTGTCAAAAGCCAAGGATTCACAGATGAAGAAATAAGTGAAGCAAGAGCAAAGGTAGAGGCATCAAAGGTTACAATTGCTCCAGAAGGGAAAACATCAAAATCTCTAGAGAAGAAGGAAGAGGAGAAAATTGAAAAAGACAAGCTTGCATCTGGCCCTACAAGAAGAACAAGAGCCTCCACATCTGTAGATGCTTCAAAGAGTTCTAGACCCTCTATTGCAAAGACAAAAGTTGCAAGTGCTGAGAAAGAGACACTTGAGAAAGAAAAGACTAAGCCTGAAAAACAAGTACTAGTAAAGAAAACTATAGAGAAGAAGAAAAGAAAGAAAACAAAGGCAACACAAAGAGTGTATGTGAACTTGGGTGAAGGAGAAGAAGAAGAGGAAATAGAGACAGATGAGGAGATTGAAGGAAAATGAGCAAGAATAGAGGAAACCACTCCTAGTAAAAAGGAGAAGCCCTCAAGAAAGACCAAGAAGAAGGAAGATGAGAAGACTGAAAGTGAAGCAACACTATACTTGGAAACCTTAGTTAATGCATTTGCTCAACATGAAAGTTTGAAACCAATGCTAAAACATATGATGAAAGATCTAATGCAAACAAGGTAATTATTTAAATAGGAGTTGTTAGATATTTGGATATGTTTAGCAAAGCTTTAATTAAAATATTAGATCAATTATTGGATAGCCTAGCTAACATCATGATAGTAATGAAGTAAGGGGCTATGGCCAAAGATGTTGAGATAAGAGAATATGTCCTATTGGGTCTTTGCCCAGATATAATAAATGAAGAAAAAGATAAAGTCACAAAGATACTCAATGATAAATTTAGAACAAAGAGAAGAGTTAATACACTTATGGCCGGTGACACTAAGTTACTAGTAAAAGAAACAAAGGAGGTAACCCTGAGTGTGTTGCATGAATTTCAAATCACAACTATTGTAGACAGTGATGGGAAATAGCAAGTTAACAATGTTGATGCTTCTAATGATGCTCTGGAAGTAAATGTTGAGAAGAGCATGGACAAAGGCACAATCACTCCTCCAGAGAGTTTAGGAAAGGTTGAAGAAATGAAAGAAATTGAAGAAGAGAAGAAGTCTAAAGAAGCAATGATGACATCTAGTGAAAAGGCATTTGAGGAACAAGAAGAGTAGAGAGAAGAGGAAAATGAACAAATGATGGACATTCTTGATCTAGAACCAGAAAGAAATGAACAAGAGCACAGTCAAGAACATCCTCTGAGTCAAGCTACTGAAATGTCTCAAGAAGAAATAAAAAGGGACATTGCTGATTCATTAAGGGAATTTTTTTATTAAAATAGAAAGAAGCACAAATTTAGACACATCTAAACTCAAGGTCAAATAAAATTGGCAACTATGTCTCCCCTGCAGAAATTGAAGTTGGGTACAATGTTCCAAGCAACTGCCCAAGAAGAAATAATAAAGCCTCAAATGGAAGACAGTGAGTTGCTTGGTGAAGTAATAAACATTTTTGAGAAGATCATGCCCAGAGTTCAGAGAGATAGAACACTCACTCCTACAACACAAATGAAAAAGCTCATGGAGTCTATGAATTCCCATTTTGAATCCTTTGAGAAAGTTGTTTGTTAAAAATGTAAGAGTTGAAATAGACAGTAAGAGATTAATTGAGATAAAAGGTAAAATTTCTCAAGATAAAATTTTGTTAGATATAAGTGTAGAATATGCACAGTTATCCCTTAAAGAAGCTAGTGAATTGTATCAATTTTGTCTTACATGGCTGGACAAGACTAATGAGATAAAAGATAAAATAGATAGATGGGAAGCTCAAATAATGAAGATATCCATAACTTATGACCCAACAAAAGATGTTATTGGCAATCAAAGGGCATAAGTTGAAACTATTCATTCTAATATACATATTTTGTAGACCCAGACGGATATCATAAAGCATAGAATGAGTTAGCTCCAAGAGGTAGCAAGTTTCAAAATTGCATCCCTAACCAAGTTAATAGCAGCAGCAGACAAGACAAGGCAAATCACTGAAGCTCTTGATATAGTGAAGAAAGAAAAAGATCTGGTGTCCTAGATTAATGGTCACATACTCATTTTGAGTGATGCTAAGATCAATTGGGATGAAGAAATGGTGCAACTGAAAATAATCTATAAAGATGTTCTCCTAGAACAACAATAAGTATTTTTTCGATTTCACTTGTATATATGTTGAAAGTAGAAAAACAATTTTGAAAATTTGGCAACTTGCATATATCTTTGTATCATATACCTTTGCCATTGATGTCAAAGGGGGAGAAGAAATGAAGCATGTAAAAAAAAATTGAAAAATAATAAAAGAAACATGAAGACAGGGGGAGTAGTGTATAAAGAGAAAGGGGGGGTTGTAATAGTTTTTCACATCAAGTGTTTCCATCAATGCCAAAAGAGGAGATTGTTGGTAACTTGGCAAACGTCCCAAGAGAGAGACACTACTCACCTATGATGGTAACAGATTGTGCATGATGTTTGAAGATGTTGTCATTGATGGCAACAAGGAAAGGAATAAGGTTGAGACAAAGTTTTTGGTCAGGTGAAAAAGACTTAGTTATTTTTTACTAAGTACATAAGATAGTGACAGAGTAGTAGTATAATGGATGACATTGGTACACAATTGAATATTGTTTGTAGTCCTTTGATGGTCCTATTTCCAAATTTTTAGCTCCTGATAAGTACAAGAAGCATACACACAAATAGACTAAGTCTGGAAGAACAAAATACATTATGATTCAGAGCAGAACACTCATTTGTTTTGGTCCACATTCCTCTACTGTTGCATATCTATTATGTGGTTTTTAGGTGTTGTAAAGACATGTATGAAGTATCCAAATCTAGAGCTACAAGTTCTGAGTTCCACCAAAAAGATAGTTATGGGTGCCTAAGTATCGCTGCTTGGTTTGACAAAACTTGACTGTGACAGAGCATGTGTTCTTGTAGTCCGTATTGTACCGTAAAAGAATATTTTGCTTTGTGGTTCTGGAGGTATGATCTAAGATAGGTGGAGAGTCTCTGATATGGATTTGAGCAAGTCTTGTGGTCTGTAGTGGAAGATGCAGTCTGACAGTTGAATTGAACTAGTGATAGTTTGTGGTTAAGGCCGACATGACAGTATAATGTGTGTGTGGTAAGTTTTGTTGTTTGGAATCTTATTCTAAGTGATTATATGGATGGAGCTGACATATGTGAATATGATTCAAGTGTTGTTTTGATCCACTGTGTATTTTGGTAAATGCTTTTGGCCAACAAGTTATGACTACACGCTACATCTTAGAATGTCGACCTAATGTGTAAATTTCAAATATTGCATATATATGTGATCAAATTCAATGTTTGGTGGTGTAAGTGCAAATGTGATTATAGATTCAAGGTGTGAAGTATCATAAGGGTGACAAGAGTAGAAGAAAAGAGATTTTGTTTGATGTAGAAGCAGAACAGTGAAATAAGGCAATCAAAGATGAAGAGTTTTGAGACAATATTTCTAAGCTTCATTGGAACTGTAACCATGCATGTGTAGATGCAATCAAAGTAGTTCAAATTGGTAGTGAGCCACCCTTCTTCTTTCTTTGTTTCTTTCTTTCTTTAGGCAGTGAGCCTTCTTGCAGTGAGCACTTCTTTTGGGTAGTGAGCCCTAAGGCAGTGAATCTCTATTGTAATTTGGTATTGTTCCTACATAATATATTGTGAGCTAATACTCACCGTGGTTTTTCCTAGTTTTGGGTTTTCCACAAAAAAATCCTGGCATTCATGTGTGATGGTTTATGGTTGTTTCTTCTATGTTTAATTTGTTTTGTTATTGCATGCAGTAAATGGATTACTAGTTTAATAAGTAAGAGGTTTAATAGAGTACTGATACACCCCCTCTCAGTACTTTGGGTGTTCAACAGGTTTACAGACACAAATTGAATGAGAATGGAGAAGTGGTAAAGAACAAGGCAAAACATGTGTATAAAGGCTACTCACAAGTGGAAGGAATAAACTATAGGGAAACTTATGCTCCAGTGGCAAGATTGAGGTCCATTAGGATGTTTTTGATTTTTACAGCACATAAGGATTTCAAAATATATCAAATGGATGTGAAGACTGCTTTCTTGAATGGTAGAAGACATTGTTTTATCCTTGACTAATGATGGCTATCTCCGAGGAGGAGCAGGTAGCAATGACTAATGATAAGGGGAGCCTGTAGGAGAAATTTTGTAGATAGATGAGTGTTTATCTAAGGAAATTGTTAGCTATATATGTTGTCTTTGGTATAAGTTGCATTATTTTCATAAGCTATCATGAAGGTTGATAAAATATGTGATGTTATGTTCCCAAAGAAGAAGAAAAGTTTTTGGTTGGATGTCATACCCTAATTTGTGTAGATTCAAGTCCAAAGTTTTAAAGACAAGATATGTTACTCTGGAAGTGTTAGTTTTTGAAGGTCCTAAGGTCTTCTGAAATAAGAGTAAGATTTGATACAGTTTGATGGGAACTCCTAAGGGGGAGTATTCAGAGTAGTTGAGAACAGTGGAAGTAGTGTTTGAAGGGGGAGAAAGTTCATGTGAAAAACAAAGGGAGAGTAAGATGTATAAAAGAAAGGGGGAGAATGAGATTAGAACAGAATTGTGTCATGATGGTTTTTCACATCATATGTTGCCATCAATGACAAAGGGGGAGATTTTTGCAAGTGTGTACTAATCATTGTTGTCATTGATGTCAACATGCTTGTGTTGTCATTGGTGTCAAATGTGTCTTCTGATATTGTTGATTGTTGCTTGATTGAGTTGTCATGTTAAAGTGATTTGAATACCTTATAAAGGTGTTGATGATGTTAGCATATTGTTCCTATTGTTGGGTTTCCAAGTGCTTTTGAGAAAATTTGTTCTTTAGAGGAAACAGTGTGTTGCAGAGTATTCTGGCTTGCAAAATACTATCTAAGTTTTTGCTCCACATTTCTTCTATGTTAAAGAATGGAGTGTGAGATTTGGATATGTTTTAGAGAAGTGTTTGAAGATACTAAATCCATTATTTTATGGTTTGGATCACTGTGTAGTGGAAGTTGTGTTCACCAATTTGAAGATTGTAATTGACAGAGTTTCTGGGTTGTGTAGAGGTGTTTGGGAGAAAGTAATTTGCTCCACATTTATCTGCAAAGTGGTTTCAAGGGTTGTGGTTCTAGAGATATGTTTATAAGGTCCTTAGCTATCTTCATTCCAAAGGATTTGTGATTTGGTGCTCCAGAATGTAGTTTTCATGAGTAAGAGAGCTTAGTAGTGTTGGTTGTGAGTAGTATGTGATCTGTCTTTAGATGAGATTTGTTGTAGATGGATTTGTTGGCTCCTAGGTGATTTCATGTTGTTCATGGATGTCTCTAGATCATGTTGAAGTATTGTGCTTGGTCCACAAGCTATGATTGAGTTCTTGGAAGCGTGTGCCTAAGTATTCTTGGTGTTTGCACAAGTTTGGCTGACTTGGGTGCTACCACTCTTTGTAGATGTTCTTCATGGATTGTGGAAGTGTGTTGAAGCATGTGAAGATGTATTTAGGTCCGATCTAAGTCGTGAAGTGTTCTACCTTCTTTGATTTTCTTCATAAGAATGTTTAGGTCTAGACCTAATTTGAATTGTGTATGTTTGCCGACCTTGAAGACTATTCCAAAGGTTGCATAGTGTGTTGTCGACCTTGATGTATGTTCCAAGGTTGATTATTGATATAAATAAGTGTAAAGAATTTGTGTGAATGTGCAAAAAATGTGAAGATGAGGATGTTTGTGTTGTAGGCTGCGAAGGAGATATATATTGTGCTTCAATGGAACTAAACTCAGGCATGTGGTAGATGCTATTATATTAGTTCATAGCAGTAAGCCCTATTGGCAGCGAGCCTTTTGTAGTGAGCATTTCCTTGGATAATGAGTCCTTGGGCAGTGAGCCTCTTTGTAATTCAATATTGATGTTACTTTACATTGTGAGCTAATCCTCACAATGGTCTTTCCCTTTTAATGTTTTCCATGTAAATATGGTGTTTCATGTGTTTATGGTGTTGATGTGTTTAAGTTTCTGTTATATGCATTTGTAATTAATTACACTTACAGATTAATGGATAAATAAGTGGTTGTTGATTTGAATATTAGTGAGGGTTCAAAGCTTTGGCTACAACTGATTCACCCACTTGTCAATTGTCTTATGCATTCTGAAAGCCTTAACATCCTACAAGAGATCCAGAGAGTTTGAACATGTAGCCAATGAGGCATGGAAGTGGGAAAAGACATGCTACAATCATGAACTACAGAAAAGGTAGTGGAAGTAGAAGAAGAATTCTCAATCGGATGAGAAGTGGAATAAAAGGCAATATAATGAGTATCCATATCATTTATCTTATACAATGTACTATCATGATAGGTCATAGAGATAAATGTAGTAATGTCAGGTAACATAGAAGGGAAGACATGAATGAGATTTATTAAGGAAAATTATTACAAAATCAGTTAAGGATGTCATATATGGAGCATGTATATTTATCTACATTATAGATGAAGGTTATATCAAAAAAACATATGGATAGCATTCAATAAAGCAAGATAATAACTCATAGCTCATAGCATATGCATGTAAAGGATCCCAAGTGAAAGAACTAGAAGGATCCATTGGAAAATGTGGGAGATAGAAAATTAGTGAAGAAACGTGTTGACAAGCTAGACAAACGTTGTTATTTTTCTCCTTTAGGGCTATGGAATGGGGTTTGGGGAAATGTCCCCAAAATTTTGAGGAAAGAACTTTATTTTATTTTATTTTTGGCAAAAAATGGATGGAGAAAGAAATGGTTTGTGTGTTTAAGTGTCAAGTTCACCAAAATGTAATTTAAATTTTAACTTGCTTTAAAATTTTACTGTACATTAATGAAATTATAAATGAAAAAATATGAAATGCTGGAAATAGCATAATACATTGTATAAATGAGTTAGAGAACAAGAAAATTAAAATAACAAGAAACTTGGAAAGCGAACCTAGAAGTTCTTGGGTATGGATGCTAGTATGCTTGTGTTGTAGTCTAGGATGCATGTTGTTATCCTAGTTCCAAGTTCTAGTCTTTGGATCATAGAAATAAATGTTTCTTCTCAAAATATTATATGCTTACACACTAGAAGGGAAAAGCACATAGAAAAATAATTTAGAAACTAATAGAAAATTTTAAAAAATACCAAAAACTAATCTAAGGTAATCAATTTAAATGGAATAATGATAAACAAGAAAGTGATGCAAACCTTCGTTGCAAATTGTGTCTTCAAAATAACCTATTTGTAGGACTAAAAATGTTTGTGACTACAAAGGATCTTGCCAAAATGGTCAAGCCCCTAGTTTGGTCTTTTAACCTCCACTAGCAATCAATAGAATGAGGGAATAATGGATTAAGTGTGTGTGCTTAGCCTATGTGCATCTAAGACTAAGAACAACCTACTAGAGTAATCTAAAGTATTGAAATTTAGGTATATAAAAGATTAATACTCTGGTCTCCATGGTAATGGATAGTTCCAATTCATAGTCCATTGGTATGAATTGCTTTTTTAATTTTATGACCATCTTATCCTATTTTAATATTCTTTCCTTTCCCCTCCTATTTCTTTCTAATTATATTTCCTTCCACCAAACACAATGTCCCTTTAGCTTGGTCTTCACAAAACTAACCCTCTTGGGGTTTTCAATTTCCTCATTCAAAATACTCATCTAGCTCATTTATCCAATCAATCAGTTCTTCAAGGTTAAAATCATTGTAGTAGTTAGAAATCTCCATCCTAGGTCTCTTACAAATCTTAGAAATGGCCTTTGACACTTTCACCTATTCTGATTCTTCTTCTTGATCTTCCAGATCTTACACATCTTCTTTGGCATCTTCATCCATATTGCTTTCATCATCATCCCTTGGGATTCAACCTCTTTTTCTATCTTTCTCTAAATCTTCCAATTGGATTTTGTTCTCCCTTACCTCATCCAACTTTCCAACAATGTTAGCAACAACTTTTTCTCTTCACAACGACATCTATAATGTGCCATACCTGTTTGTATTTTTAAAAGATCTTTTTATGTGTTATTTTATTTTTTAGAGGCATTCTTATAAACTAGACAAAAGATGCAGAAGGGGTTTTTAGTTTTCCTGCGGATGTGTGTTGTTGGAGCATACAATATATAGCATAGAATGGAAACCCAAAAAAGATACAATAAATACGAAGGAAATAACAGATACCCATATCATAAATAGGCCAAATATGAATTGCTGTAACATACCCATGTTCATATTTGCAACTTGGTACATGTGCTAAGCCTGAACCAATAACTGGGTATAGCCAGAATCACTCCAAAATCAATACAAATAATGACCAATGGATTTACAATGAAGTACTCAAGGCCTAAGACCCTAAAGGCCTCCAAAGGGGTAGATAAATCTGTTGTAAGCACAAGAAAATGAGTGCTAAAGTACCCACATCCTCTATATGAAGTTGTATGACCAAGGGTAGTGAGAAATCTGCAACAAGGATGGCTGGGATCTCCTCAAAATACTTCTGAAATGACCTACACCTGATCAAATAAGCTGAATGACCAAGCAAGGATGAATGTCATGCTAAGAAATAGTCCAAACCCCCCTCTAAATGGTACGGCCTGGCTGCACTATGGTATGGCCAGCAAGTGTATTGTGCAACAATCTCAAAACATCTTCAAACTCACCTCAAATCTGCCATTGAATCCTTTATCTTTAGTTGAACATTAACAATCTGCAGTAAATATAGAAATATGCCCAGAAATCTCATCAAACAAACTCCAATTTAGCACAACTGTGAACACTGGGTGTATTCACCTCTAAT
Organism: Cunninghamia lanceolata; assembly: GCA_027924645.1. NCBI lineage: Eukaryota > Viridiplantae > Streptophyta > Pinopsida > Cupressales > Cupressaceae > Cunninghamia > Cunninghamia lanceolata. Next base: position 34,495 of record BSBN01001616.1, on the reverse strand, counting down.
GACACCTTTGGGTGATCTTCCACACCTGTAGAATGCCATTACTTAGGGAGGTTTCCATCTCTAAGAGCCTCTAGTTTGAATCCTCAAACCCTTCTCAAGAATAAACCCTAGAAGAGCTCAATAAGAGAAAATATCATCAACATAGCATAACAAATGATTTTTCTTTTCCTTCTTTTATTTCCCCATGATGGCGTTGGCCTTTTAGGATGGAATTTGTATTTTAAAATTACTTTTTAATCCCTCTTGGGATGGGTACCCAAGTCCTCCTTAAGTGACCTTTTAACATTTGCCTTTTTCCTAAGTCACTGCTTAAAATTTATAAAGTCCCTTTAGATAAATATTATAACTTTCAGACTTTAAAATAAATGCCTAGATGATGCTGAAATGCCATTATCTATAGCTCGCTAAAAAGGTCTTGATGAGATGAACACAATCCCACTCTGAAAATCCTAATCCGACACCAAACTTGAACTTACTAAAAATAGTAAGTAATGACCAAGAGCAAATAGAGCCAACTCAGACGGTGCCAATTGGATCCATTGACCTTGAACCATAACTCCACCACAAGCAAACACCTCCATAGCCAAACCAACCACGGTTCCCTAACCAAACTATTAGTCTACGAGAACCCAATGATAGACTAACATTGAAACTAGAAAGGGGACATTACAGTCCACCCTCCCTAAGATTGCTTGCCTCAAGCAATCTCAGATCAGGATGCTCCAATATCCGCTCATTTTCCCAAGTAGCATCCTCCACTAGCAGGTTCTTCCATTTTACCAAGTACTCTTTGATAGTCCTCCTCCTCAAAGTACGTTCACTGGTGTCAATTATTGCCTCGGGTACCAAAATCAACTTCCCCTCTTCATCAAGAGGAGGTAACTCTGCTGATAGTGTCACATTATGCCCCAACACTTTCTTAAGGTGAGATACATGAAGGGTAAGTGCAAGAAGATGAGTTCCGTTTTTGGCCAAAAAGTGGAAGTGTTTTTCCTATTTTTCAAATTTTTTCGTACTTGGAGTGACAATTTGAAGCACTTGCACAAAATATTAAGATGATGTAAAAACAAGAAATGTAACATTTTATTTCTAGTTTTCAAATATGTATTTTTTTCTAATACCCAGATGATGCAAGTTAGTTTTTTATTGGATATACAAAAAGTGGTTTTTTAAAAGTCCCTTATTTTTTGCAAAAGCATGCATGTGTACGGCCAACATAATTTAACCTAAATTAATGTATTTTTCTAATTCCTTTTGTGGAAAGATTCTTAAGATATTGAATTTTGGTCAGGATATTTTTTTGTAATTTTTTGATAAATATTTTTTTAGTAATTTTTTAATGGGCCTAATTAGTGTTTTTTAAAACCCCTCGTGTACAACCAACATAATTTGAGCTAAACTAATCAATTCACTAAAAAAAAAAAATCCATCATGTAGAGAATGATGTCTAGTTTGGTCAGACATAATTTTTTTTCAAGAAACTTTCAAAATCTAAAGTTATTAAAAAAATAGTAACCCGTGTTATTTCAAGTTTATGAGTTAGTTTGTTTGGAAAATAAATAATAAATAGAAAATTATGTTCAATAGCAAAAAAAATTACATATTTGAAAACTAGACTTTGAGATCTATAATGGGTTTTAATTTCGTTAAAATATTCTAAAAAAAGTCGTCAGCCATAGTGGTGAAACTAGTTTTTTCTCTTGATGTTTTCATGGTCTCCTAGTTGCAGGTCCAAAGCTACGGCTTGGGTTTCCAAGCCTAAAATGGGTTTGAAATTTCAAAATTTTATAAACAGGTGCCCATTATAAAAATAACGGGTGCCTGTTATAAAAATAACGGGTACCCGTTTCTAAAAAATAAAAAATTTAGCAATAGGCATGTTAAAAAAACTTTTTGAAAATGGGTACCCGTTTTCAAATTTTTTTTTTTTTGGTTTTTATATGCATTTTTTTAAATTTTTTTGAAAATGGGTACCCGTTATGAAATGAGTACCCATTTCAAATAGGTACCCGTTTTGCTTCGGGTGCCCGATCCTAAACGGGTACCTGTTCCAAGCAGCATTTTTTATCTACGAGAGACTTCCATGAACTGTATACTCATCTTTGTGCTTTCACCCTGAAACACATTGTGTACCCTGCTACCTACTGGAAATTCTAACTCATAAGCCACTTCTCCAATCTTCTTGGGGATCTTGAAAGGTCCATAGTACCGTGGCTTAAGCTTCTTTGCCCCACTCTTCTTGAGAGTGGACTGCCTATAGGCCTACAACATTAAGTATACTATGTCACTGACCTCAAATTATCGCTTAGTTCTCTACTGATCTGCATACTATTTCTATTGATTTTGAGCTTTCTGTATATTCTCCTTCAAGGATCTTATGATATCCTGACTCTCCTGAAGAAGGTCTTTGGCCTTAGGCACTCTGCTATCACTAAACAGTAAATCAACAAAGCTTGGTGCCTCATACACATACAAAGCCATGAAGGGTGACATATGGATGGACATGTGATAAGTGGAATTATAGCAATACTCTTCCATGTGAAGCCACTTAATCCATGCCTTTTGCTGCCTTGCTACATAATTCTAGAGGTATCCTTCAACCCATTTATTGATAATCTCTGTCGGGCCATCTATTTGTGGGTGGTAGCTCATGTTGGGGGTGAGATCTGTTCCTGTCAACCTAAAGATCTCTTGCCAAAAATTGCTAAGGAACCTGCTGTCCCTATCCCTGACAATGCTCTGTGGCAACCCATGAAGACGATATACCTCTCTAAAGAACAACTCTACAACTTGGGCTATAGTGAAGGTGGTAGGAATAGCAAAGAAGTGTGCATACTTCATCATACTGTCCAGTACCACATAAATCCAATCCCTGCCTTGGACTTTAGGTAGGCCTGTGATAAAGTCCATAGAAATGCTATCCCATTTCCTCCTAAGAATGGGCAAGGGTTGCAATAGTCCTCCTGGGAAAGAGTGCTCCTATTTGTTTTGTTGGCATATCAGACACTCTCTCACATACTACATGACTTTTGTTTTGAGGCCCTTCCAAGTGAACCTCTCTCTGACCTGCATGTAAGCTTTGAAGTACCCTAGATGCCCTGCCATAAGCAAGTCATGGAATGCCCTCAAAACCTCTGCTTCATCTCTGATCCTGGCATTAAGAAGATCATGTCCTTGTAAATGATTAGATCATTTACCACTATGTACCTATCATCTCTAATAGTGCCATCAATTATCCTAGTAGCCCATTTATCCTTAACATATTATGCTGATATCATATCCCTCCAATCATTTGAGATAGCATCTAATGCACACAAATGGGGCCTCCTGGTTAAAGTGTCAGCAACAATATTTTTCTTGCCTTTGACATAAACAATGTCAGAGTCGTAGGCCTGAAGCTTGCTGACCCACTTCTGCTACCTCTCATTTAGGTCCTTCTGACTAAGGAAATGTTTCAGACTGTTGTGATCTATCTTTACTACAAATTTGAAGCCCACAAGATACTGTCTAAATTTAGCCAACACATGCATGATAGCTAACATCTCCTTGTCATATATACTATAGCTTTGTTCCACACCCCTCAACTTCCTGATCTCAAATGCTATGGGGTGTTTATCCTGCATTATTACCGCACCAATGCCTTCCCTTGAGACATCACACTGAAGCTCAAAAGGTTTGTTGAAATCTAGAATCGCTAACATAGGACATGTACTCATAATCTCCTTAAACCTGTCGAAGCACTCTTGTGTACCTCCTATCCAACTGAATGCATCCTTTCGAGTCAAGTCTATGAGGGGTGCTGCCGACTGTGAAAATGCCTTCATGAATATGCGGTAATACCCACAAAGACCAAGGAATCCCTTCAATCGAGAGAGATTCTTTGGTGGTGGCCAATCCACATTTGCTCGAATCTTCTCCGGGTCTACCTTTACACTACCAACACTAATGATATGACCCAAGTACAACAACTCAGTCATCTCGAACCCACACTTTGACATTTTTGCATACAATGACTTCCTCACTAAAATGCTCAAAACAATGTCAATGTGCTTAAGATGTTCCTCCCATGTCCTGCTATAAATCAATATATCATCAAAGAATATCAGCACAAATCTCCTTAATTGCTCTCTAAACACCCTATTCATATAAGATTGGAAGGTGGTTGGTGCATTGGCCAATCCAAATGGCATGACCAGGAACTCAAAGTGCCCATAGTGGCACCTAAAATCTATCTTCTCCACATCCTCATCCTTGACCCGTATCTGGTGGTAACCTGATCTCAAGTCTATTTTGGAGAAGTAACAGGCCCCATGCAGCTCATCAATCTAGGGTACAGGGTACCTATTTTTAATGGTCTTCTTGTTGCGCTCCCTATAGTCAATACACATTTTGAGAGTCCCATCCTTTTTCTTTACTAAGACCACTAATGATGTGAGTGGGCTTTTGCTAGGCCTGATGTGACCCATCTCGAGAAGCTCTTTGATAGCCTTCTCGATTTCATCTTTGTATCTCTTCAGGTGCATGTAAGGTGTAGTAATCACTAGCTTGGCACCCTCCTCCAACTTAATCATGTACTCAATACCCCTATCAGGGGGTTTGCCTCGTGGCATGTCACTAAACACTTTGGTGTGTTTAGTCAAGAGAGCCTGTATGTCAAGTGGATACTCCCGCTTCTGTTGTTTTGAAACTATAGGCATAACTAGTACCTCTGTTGCCCACTGTACTTGATCATGACGAATTAATCTCTCCATCCACTTGAGAGAAACCACTCTCAACCCACCATTTGAAATACCCTTGAGCACATGTCAAACTCCATTCACCTCAAACTTCATCTCCATGGTCCTCAAGTTGAGTGTGAACTCTTTGATATCAGGCAACCACTTCATACCCAACACAACATCCATATCAACCATGCTAAATACATAAAACTCTAACTAGCAAGTATAGTTATTTAGCTGGATAGCTAGATTTGGTATCCTCCTAGTATAGGTGAGTATAAATCCATCTACTACCTTCACCTAAAATCTTTCAAATTCTTTAGTCTTCAACCCCCTCTTCACAACCAAGCCCTTGTCTATGAAGTTATGAGTGGCACATGTGTCAAGTAGTGTGATACATCGTTGTCCACCCAGGGTGATCCCCCAATAGTGGGTTACACTTTTTTGCTAAACTTGACATTGAAATGAACATTTTGAACTAAATCTTCACTTTCTAACACCTATAGCCACTAAACCAATAGGAATTTGAAGATGATGTGAACTAGTGATTTGTGAGATTTTGTCTATAGATTCTAAAAATATATTTTTTAAAAAAATTAGGCTTAAATTGTAAAAAAATTTGCATCTCTTTTGATAACTAGTTTTTAATAGTAAACAACATTTTTTAAAGTGATGTGTATTCCATAACACATAACTTTTTTTCTACAAAGGATAAAATTTTGATTCTTTTGAATTTAGATTGGTAACATTGATATCTAGGGCATGCATTTGGTTTCATAATGTTTTGTTGAATGTTTTTTATAATTAAGTTTTGAAGTCAAACCAATTATAATTTAGACATAGGTGTATTCCATAAAACATAACTTTTTTTGTATATATCGAAATTCATTTTTTTTTTGTTGAAACAAGGACATCAATACCTAGGGCATACATATTTTTTAGATTTTTTTTCACTAATTTACTATTTTTCCATGTGTGTAGAAGAGAGAACTTGATGTTCGGTGAAAAACCTATGTTTAGAAAAACCAAAAAAAATCATAATAAAATCAAAATATATCAAAACTATACTCGTTGGAAAGCTCATTTCGAGGACTGCGATCCTTCAAGTTGGTTTGGCAAAGGTGAATCCATTTGGACCTTCAACTGGGCTTCAGAAGCTGAAATTTTGCAAAAGAAAGGAGAAGGGAAGGAGGGAAGGTGTCTAGTAGCGAAGACCCCTGTGAACAAAGATGGGTGATGTCCTTCATTCGAAGTAAAGACTCCTTCGAACAAAGGTCTTAACATGGTGTGTAAATCCCCGTAACGACCACCTTCGTTCGAAGGTGCCTTAAATTAAAAAATATTATTCTTTTTTAATGGCTAACTTTCATTCGAAGGCTTGCTGACATGTTTTTTTTTAATGTTTTAATTTTTGGTATTGCATATAAATAGGATGTTTTTTTTTCATTTTTACAAATCAATGTAACAAGATAAATTCACATTTTTGTTCTGCAGGGGATGAGGAAATCTTTGAGAGAAGAATTTTCAAGTCATATTTCACAAAGAAGGAGATGGGAAACAAAAAGACAAGACAAAATAAGACTACACAAAAGTATTCTGCAGAAACTATAGAAAGATTGTAAAAATATCATAAACAAAAACAAGGTATGCATATATTTTCTTTTCTATTTTTAATCTAGGTCATTTTATTTATGCTTAAATATATACATGTATTGATGAATCATGTAGTAGGATGTCATTTAATCTAGGTCACTTGATTTATGCTTAAATAAATATGCATTGATTTCATGTAGCTAGGATGTCATTTAGTTTAAGTCATTCCTCATTTGTGGCTATAAACCCCACCCCTCTACCTAGAAATAACTACCTACCTCTCTCTCTCTCTCTATCCACCACTCTCTCTCTCTCTCTTGTAAGTTGCCCACTCTCTTTACCTCTACCTCTCCCTCACTGGGGCCTCCGTAGCTATCTCTCTCCCTCTCTAACTCTCCATATCCCTCTCCCTATCTCCAACTCAACTTCATTATTTTTCTAAAGTGGTAACATATATTTCTATTATAATTTATTAAAAAATCCAAGTTCACTTTTCATTTTAGATTATTTCTTTTTATTTAAAAAGTCTTTTGTGTAAAAGTTATATTTAAAAAGCCATACTTCCTAATTTTAAAACAAACTCTTAGATCTAGTAGTTTATTTTTTATTTTTTTGAACGTGTATATATATAAAATAACATTTTACAATAGCTCCTTTTTTATTTTCTTTCTCTAAAATATATTTATAATTATTGTTAGCTTTTTTTATCCAATAAATTTTTATCATAATGTTTTTTAGTTTTTTTATTTTTGTGTTTTTATGATTTTTAATGCTAAATTAAGGAATCAAAGAAAAATTTTAAGAAAAGATTTGTTGAAATATCTTTAAAATGCTTTTTAGTTTTTCTTTTTCCTAAAGAATGAAAGCATTTTTTAGAAAACATAATAATTTCTACAATAGAACTTAAGAGTATAAATCAAAAAAACAAAAAGAATGTTTATTATTTAGAAAGATGATTGAGATAGAATAAGATATGTAGAGATAAATTAACCATCATGATTTAATCCATAGGATTTTAGAAAGTTTTATTTTATAAAATAATTTTTATTTTATTTTATTTTAATATGTATTTCCTTAATGTGTGATACAGAAACTAGAGCGAACGTTGTTGAAGAACACATAGTTGATATTATCCAAGAGGAGGCCCAAGTGCAAACAATGGATGTTGGAGAGGGGTCGGGATCACTTTCTTTGACTGGTATGGATGAGCAAATTAATCTAGCTAAAGAGGTGAAGAGAAAAAATTCTTATAGAAATTTAGATCATTTACTTAAAATGGATATTGATAAATTGAAACATTATGCTGGACAACCTAAACATACTGATAGGAGGTCAATGAATAAAACTGCAAAGGAAATAATTGCTCATTTTGATAATCTTGATACACTTGGGCAAACCCAATTGTTATCAACTGTACTTCTTAGTAAGGAGCTAAATGATCCATTACAATTGTTGGGTGTGGATTTGTCATTGAAAAAGGGGAAAGGTTCACAGCTAGAAAAATATATTGTTGAAAATGTTAAAGAAGGTTTGGCTTCCATTCAGAAACAATCTCGATCTGCAGATAAGTCCATTACAAGAAGAGTGATGTTGATAGGTATTGTAAGTGGAAGAAATTCCAAAAAAAGACAATTGTCTTCAATTTCATTTGACTTTGGTTTCAGTAGAAAGACAATAACAAAATATGTGAAAAGGAGAAAATTATTAGATGATAGTACCTCGAAAAGCAATTGGGCAATTATGTGTAGAGCTCCTCGACCTGACAGGATTCAAGATGTTGTTAGGAACTTGATCTGAACCTTTTGGAATGATAATACTCGTGCTTCATCAAATAGTAGAGATGTTATCAAACATAGAATTAGGCCCAATAGTTATGAACTACATATAAAACATTGGCTAGACATAACACAACATGAGATCTATGTGAACTTTTGTAAATCAAATCCTCATATAAAGATTGGGAAAACAATGTTTGAAAGGTTAAGGCCATATTATGTGAAGACAAAGAAGGTTTTTGAAACTTGTTGTTATTGTTATCATATTGAATTTGATCTCTACTATCAGGTGTTTCAAAAGATTAGAGAAGATAGTGATGGTTTTAGAAATGTACCTCCTAAATGGGTAAGTTAGTTCATAGAATCCATCTTATGTGATAAATCAGATGATGATAATGGAACTGGTCAAATAAACTGCATAAAAGGTCTTTGTGAAACATGTGGAAATTTGGCTAAAATACCTTTGAGAAATGAAGATATCAACCTAATGAAGTTGGTAAATTGCAAGAGTTACAAGTACATAAAGTTTCAAACAAAAAATGGGAAAGAATCCACAAGGTTGGATTATGTAGAAGAGGAGATATCTATTGGAACATTTATGGAAAATTTTCATAAATTGATACAACCATACATACATCATGTTTTTTTACTAAGTGGCAAGCACAACAGTTTCAAACATTAAGAGATACTTTCCCACCTGGAACAGTTTTATCAGTAGTCGACTTTGCGGAAAATTACTCTTTTGTACATAAAAAAGAGATTCAATCACAATATTACTTTTCAGAGAAGATCACTATTATGGTGCATGCACAATTGGATTTGGATGGTGTTGAAAGTACATTTGAAGCATGAGTCATCAAAAAAGAATATCACTTTTATATTAGTGATGATAAAGAGCATGACACACATTTTGTACAACATTGCTTTAAGAATTTTTTTGGATGTTTGGAAAGAAAGGGTGTATATTTTGAAAAGCATTTTGTATGGTCAGATGGATGTGCATCACAATTCAAATCATCAAGGCCATTTTATACACTATGTAGATATCATTGAAATGACAATATACCACATGTTTGGAGTTTCTTTGAGAGTGGGCATGGAAAGGGTGAACATGATGGTGCGGGAGCTTGCATCAAACATGCTCTAAGAAAACATCAAATGAATTATGAGGGAGATCGTATAAATGATGCACATGATGTTGTTGAATGGTGTAAGTCACATTTTACACCAAATGAGGTCGACACATCTTCAAGAACAAACTGATACATTCCACATAGAGTGTTTTGGGAGATATTAGGTATGTATTGTTTGAATTTATTTAATGTACTTTAAATATATATTCATATATGATATGTGTGCATGAGTTTGTTTATTTTAGTTTGAATTTAATTATTTCTATTATATTCATAATGTACAATATTTATAATAAATTTGTAGGTGTGGATAGAAGATCAATGCATAGATGCAAGAGGGTAGAGAAAACAAGATCTTTGCATTGTGTCATGAGTATAGATAGCCAGACATGGACGTTGTGCACTAGGGATTACTCTTGTTTTTGTTATGAGTGCATGTTGGGAGATTTTGAGAATTGTAAGAACCAACAACATGGATATGTCAGTGAATGAGAAAATGTGCCACTAGTTGTTACCAACACGTATGTCGAAGATGAGGATGAAAGCTTTGAAGACATTCCTTTGATTTCAACTGATTATAACCATATTTTAGGATTGATTTAAAAAGGTATGTGTGCACATATATATATATATATATTAATATAAGGTATCTCTAAATTTTTTAAGTTACAAATTTTGGACATGTAAATTTGGTGCAGAAGATGTTTTTGTAGTCATAGCAAAGGATGGAAAAATAGAAGATGTTAGTTATTATTTATTGTGTTGCACAGAAGAGAGGAAAAAGATAATAAATCCAGAAACAAGTGATGGAATGATGTTTCCCACAGGTTTAACTTTATTTAATATATTTTTAAATAAATTTGAATTTGTTACATATGTACATGTCAAGTACCTCAAGAGTGATTTAAACATTCAATTTTTATATTACAATTTATGTTATGTCTTACCAAGCAATCATAATGCTATACATGTTCATAGATCTACATAGGTTACATTTACCTTTCAAAAAAATGTTGTCTTATCACATAAAATGTTGTTTCCCACAGGTTCAATTGTAGTGCAAGGGACATATCTCAAACAAGTCATGATTGTTCAACATGGGATTCACTTTATTGATTATCAACCTAAGAACAAGGTATATCAGTATAGCCACCTAGTAATTGCTACCGGCCTATTTCTTCATACAGTTTCAAACACACGTGGACATTGTAAGTGGAGACTAGATAGTGATGATCATTAGAGAATATTAGATGCCATTGAAGAGCGAGCTGAACCACTTGATGTGGTATGAAAAATATGGATGAAGAACTTACAATTTTTAATGTTTTGAAGACCTAAATTCACTATCTAGATCTATGTTTGAATGTATTAATTGTTTTGCAATTTATGCAAGTTAAATTAATAGTTCTTTTGTTGAAAAAAATTTAAATTTCAACATGTGGTTCTTAATGTACAAATGATTTCTATTAGAAGTCATGTAGAGAATGCCCTAGATTCTTATTCAAGCATGCACGATATGAAAATTTTTGAATGCTTTTATTTAATGCTTTATATGCTCTTTGAATTGTGCTACAATGTACATGTACATACATGCAAGTTAGAGATGTCACAGTGTAAATTAAATTAAAATCAAAGTTTTCAACATCAATGCACAAATCATCACTACACAAGTGAAATTATCAACCTGTCATGTGATGACCTCACCATGATGGCCATACAAGAGGGTAGATTTGCCTCTAATCATGAGGAGTATCAAAGTTGTCTTAGTGAAGTACATGGCAATGGAAGTAATTCATTCGATTACCATTGAAAAGAAACTAGATCTATGAAGAGATTCTTGAAATTGAGGATGAATGGAAACCTGCTATTACAAAAGAAAAGGAGATAAATCTTCTTTTACCTCTATACAAGTGCCATAAAATTCCCTTTCTTGTTATGATGTTAGGTTAAAAATTTATCCTCAACTAATTTAGCCAACCTAAGAGTTTCCACAAATATGGTAGGATTAAACATTATGACTTTGGCATTGATGTCTTCCTTTAGGCCTTTACTAAAATAAATTTTGAATAGTTAACATCAAGGCCACTTGTCTATTTTAATAATTCTTTAAACATTGTTTGGTAATTGTGGATTATATGTGTTTGTCAAGAAGGATAGAGACATGCACTACTACTTCAAACCATGTGAAGACATTTTTATTAACATGCCTACATTTATAATTTTACCATATTTTTGAACAAATTTATGGTAATATCATGTGGGACCTAAAAATCCCAAGTGGTTTGGGCCAATTTTATATGTCCTTAATTTTCTTGGGATTGTTGGCAAGAGACACTGCAAGGCATGTCACGTGTTGTCATTGATAGCAACTAAGTCCATTCCACACATCCACAGTGCAATATCAGATCATACCGAAAGTCAGTTCCAAGATTTGTCAAGTCTAGATAGATAGGAATAGGGTATATGGTAGAGTTCAATATTTTGATCAGTGGATCTCTCAGTTAATCATTGTGTGTTGCAAATCTGAGGGAGTGTAGAGGAATGTCAAGACAATCTAAATCCAAGATTTCAGCCTCTAGTGACAAAGGGATTAAAAGTTATTAGCATCTGAGTACCGGGTCCTAATATGATAGAATAGTTATGTGAAGAACATGCCAACTTCTGTTAGATCCTTGTGCGGATCTAGTAGAAGTGTTTTGGTGAGTTGTGTATGGGATATAATGTTAGTGGCTGACATGTATGGTGACCTACAAGTGTTATTTCTGGTACGCATCAATATTGGTGTATGGATTCAGCCGACAGAACAGAGTACTTGTATTGTTTGTTAAGTTCTTCATAAGGCCGACAGAAAAGTGATTGAATTTCTTGAGGTGAATATATATAACCAATGGATTCAAGTGTATTGAAGGTTGTGTTTATGTGATGATGTTGTAGTGCAAAAAAGATAGATTAAAGAGTGAAAGAGAAGAGATCTAAGGTTTGGATTATGACAGAGCAGTAAACAGGGTAGAGTAAAGATGAAGTGTGTAAGATCAGTATTTTGTGCTTAACCAGAATTGAATTCTTGCATTGGAAGATGCTATTCATCAGTTCAACAATCTGTAATCATTCTTGTAGGTAGTGAGCCTCTTTTGAGAAGTGAGCTCTGGGTAGTGAGGCTGAAGGCATGTGCCTTCCCCTTTTGTAGTCCTTTTAATAGAGTATAATCTTTGTGGGTTAACCCCCACCATGGTTTTTCTCTTAACAAGGGTTCCACGTTAAAAATCTTGGTGTCAAGGGTGTTATTTGTGTTTTTGCTCATGTGTTATTCATTCTTGCTTATATCATTAATCTGTTAAGAAGTGGTAAAGAAGAATTAATTGCAACAAGTGTTAAAGTTTTAAAACAACTGATTCACCCCCCTCTTAGTTGTTAGCCCTAATTCCATCAATTAGTATCAGAGCGAAGTTCCTTTGAAAAAGTTTAACAGCTTGAGGAAAATCTGGGAAGGCAATAAAATGGATGAATACAACCTCTAGGAACAACTTAAAATCACTTTAGAAGATCTTGATCAGTCTAGAGCAGAAGTTAGAGAACTGCAAGAGAACCTTAAAGATGTTGAAGACTTCATTGAGACTTTAAAAGAAAAATTGAGCAAATCCAATGAAAAGAGGAAGGAGCAACTTCTTTAACTAGAAATCACAATGAAAACAATAACAAGGATAAAGCCCTGAAAGAGAAGACAAAGGAATGCGAGAAGTTAGCTAAAGAAGTTGTTGTCCTAAAACATGAGATGGAATCCGGGGTGATGAGGCTAACCAAGGAAATTGAAGAAAGGAAGAAGACTGAAGAAAAACTGAATCAATCTCTGAAAGAAAGAATAGAAGAATGCTATAGATTGGACAGAATTGCTAGTCATCTAGAGTCTGAACTACATGAAAGCAGAGACAATGAGGAAGAGCTTGAAAGGCAAATTGTCATTCTCAAACATGGCCTAGAAGTTACAAATGAATACAAAGAGAAGTTCAAGATAAGCTAAACTTGAAGTGCTACTTGAGAGTCAGAAGAAGGCTGATGATAAGCATGGTCTTGGGTATGATAAAGGTGAAAGCTCCAGATCCGGACAAAGAAGTTCTCAATCAAGGAATAGGAGAAATGGACCTAGAAGACCTCCTGTAAGACAGCCTAATGTTCAAAGGTATCCATCTTTCAATGGAAATTGTTTCAAGTGCAATAAATTTGGTCATAGAGCTACTTAATGTAGAAGTAGAGTAAATCAAAATAGTCCATCCTTCTCCAGTCAATGCTTCAATTGTAAGAGATATGGTCATAGATCCAATGAATGCAGAAGTAAGATCATGAAAAACTCAATCAATAGAGAAAATGGCAATTCTTTCAATGGCAAATTCTTTGCATGCAATAGATTTGGACATATGGCTAATTAGTGCAGATCAAGAGGAAATCAATCAAATGGACAAAGAAATGTTGTGTGCTTCAATTGTAACCAATCCAGTCATTTTGTAAGATTCTGTAAAAGCAAGACTAATGAAAGAAGAGGTCTGATAAACAGAAAACTAGATGAGCATAGACAAGATAAAAGCAAGGGAAAAATTGATGTGAATGAGATCCAAAATGAAATGATAAAGACATGGGTCAAGAAAAGTGTTATGAACAATAGTAATGGGTCTGCAATAGAATCCGGTGCTGACAATTCCTCTGGGAATTGAATTAGGAGCTCTGGCTTAGGGGGAGAAGCATTAAAAATCAAATTTCCTCCAGCCAGTAAGTAGGTGCCTGAATTTGGCACAATGAGAGAAAATAATTCGGATTATTACAGATCATTTAAAAGGATTTCTGGAAGAAAAGAAGTGGATATGATGATTTGCGGAGTAATTGAAGGTCGTCTGTATGTAGAAACAATGTAACTGGATGTGTTAGGGCAGAGTATTTATTACAAAGGCAAATTAGGATTTGCGGAGTATAAAAAAGTTGTTCACTCTTCATTTGAATCACTTTGCATTCAAATAGAGGAAGAAGAATAGTGTCTGAGAAGAGATTTGAAGGATTTGAAGTGCGACCCGTGAATTTGCCCGCCAACCCTAATTTTGTGAAAAAGGTATTTATCTTGAAGCTTTGAACCTGTAATCTTTTGAAATGGCTACACCTTTGGTTGTTGATATTATTGAAAGGCCTTGACCCAAATTTAAAAAGCATCCACACAAATCAGTAGAAATTGACCCATTAGGTGCATTTTCAAGTGTTATGTATGGTGTGTTGTATGTTGAAGATATTAGGGTCTATATTCATGTGAACATAGATGAATTTGGGGACTCAAGGTATGTAGATTGTTTTGAGAGTCATCTCAAGGATGAAAATCACCACCTTAAACCCGAGTATAAGGCACTGCATGATAAACATTTCATTCAGATTATGGGGTTTCCAACATTCGATGAAGATGAGTGGGACCAGTATGTTTCAAGCCGAATGCATGATGAGTTTTTGTGGCTTTTGAAACCATTCAAAATTACAAAGGATGCTATTAGGATTGTGACTGGGTTGAATTCAATCGGTGGTTTACCCATGCTAAAATCAGTGAAGAACTAGATTGTAACTGATGCAACCGGTGCCAAATTCGATAAAAGGGAAATGACTATTAATGATATTATTGATCCGGATGTCAAGTTTGCTTCAATGGTAATTGGATACAAAATTTATCATTCCAGCAGGGAGAACTCGGTCTCCGAAATAGCCATATATGTTGCATACAAAATGTTAAAGGAAAATGCAGATTATGACTTGTGTGAATTATTGCAGAACCAACTAATTGAGAACTTGAACAAAATCAAGTAAGATAAGAAAAACACCTTTAAATATGGTACATTGGTTCTATGTTTATTCTTCTACTTTATGAATGAGGTACCTGGAGTAAAAGGTGTACACTGGACTGATGATGAACCAGTGGCTATTCAGATCAGAGATCATCCACGTAGCATTGGTGACTATAAAGCATAGAAAACTGCCATCTAGGGATACTTCAAGAATTTTTAGAATATGATGCATTCTAGAGAAA
Organism: Cunninghamia lanceolata; assembly: GCA_027924645.1. Classification (NCBI taxonomy): domain Eukaryota; kingdom Viridiplantae; phylum Streptophyta; class Pinopsida; order Cupressales; family Cupressaceae; genus Cunninghamia; species Cunninghamia lanceolata. The sequence continues at coordinate 19,227 of BSBN01001616.1, read as the reverse complement.
GAATCGCCAAATCATTTGTTGAGAAATACAAGAATGAAATATGGTTTATGGTTGACATTGATTAGTTCTTAATGGACGCAGTAGAACCCAGAACTGTTTGGATCATGCCCATGGAGTATGAGGTAGATGGAAAAATCTTGAATATGTATGCTCAACACCTTTTGACCAAGCCAAAAGACACAACAGTTGAAATATTTGGGACATATGAGGAACTAAGTGTAAAACTACATGATGAGCTCAGAAAACCTGAAACCAAAAGGAAAGTAAGAAAAGAAGTTGAGTAGTTGGCTGAGAATCTAGGCCTCACAAAGGAAGCTGTGAGACAATTCAAGGAAAGAACTGAAAAGGCAGAGAAGAAGAAGCATGATAAGAAACAAGGAAGTGTTCTAGTAGAATCCTCCTCCACATCAAGGACTACTAGAAGCTTTGTTGCTGCCCCTGTTTCCCCAAAACCTGCAAATCCTGAGAAACTGGAAGGAAAATCATTTGGAAAATAGTGAAAACTAAGGCCACCTGAACATATAAATGCATGGAAAATGATGAAGAAGAAACTGATTCTGATATTGAGATCAAAGAGTTGAAGGCCTTAGGTACAAATACAACCAAGGTAACTAAGGAAAAACCCTCTAGAAGTAAAAGGGAAAACAAGAGGCAAAAGACTGAAATATTTGCTGACAAGCCTACTCTCTCTGTGGATGACATCATCAAATCATTCACTGTAGATGGGAATTTAAGGCCAATGACTGAATTCTTTGATTATTATAGTGATGTTGATAAGAGGGTCCTAGAGGAAGCAATTGTCAAATATCTGAACATCTACAATAAGGCTTTGATTGAAATAACTTCTGAAATTCCAAGAAGTCTAGCAGATATTTTGGAGTTAAGAAAAGAAAATGCAAAAGGTAAAGACATTGAAATTAGGGAGCATGTGTTGATAAATCTATGCCCTCAGATTACTCCAAATCAGATGAACATGATATTCAAGGAAGTGAAGGACGACTTCAGGAGCAAGAAAATAATGAATAAACTCATGCTTGGTGAAACAGATGAGATAGTCAAAGATAATCAGGATATTCTCCTGAATTCATTGACAAGACACAATCTTCCTATTGTTGAGGAAGATACTATTGATGAAATTGACTCCTCAATTCTAGATGTTGAAGAATTGAAAATCAATGAGCAGCAAACTGAATTAGATGACTCCTCTGTTCTGGGAAAGGAAACCATGAACAAGGAAGATGAAAAGATGATAGATGAAATTGATGATGTAGGAAGTATTCTAACTCCTCTGGATCATTTTGACAAAGAAGATATAGAGATGAATACAGAAGTAGATGATCAAATTGAAGATGATTCATTGAAAATTGAAGAGCATGAAATAGAAAAGGTTAAGAACCAAGAAGAAGAAGTCAAGGGTAAGGAAGATAAAGTAGAAGAAGATGGTGCAAATGTTAATGCACCCAAACAAAATAGTCCTGATACTGACACTGAGAAAACTCAAGGAAAGGAAGGTGGTCTAGAAATTGTGGCAAGAGACACTATAGATGTAGTGAAGAGTTTCTTAAGTAAAGAAATGCTAGAGGTTGATGAACCAAAATTGATTCAAGGACCAATCAACCTAGATACTCTCTCTCCGGTCCAAATGATGAAGATAGCATCTTTCACACAAGCCAAGGCAAGAGAAAAGATATTGAAATCTCACATAGAGGACAGTGAGTTGTTAGGCCTTGCATCTCGTATATTGGAGAAGATAATGCCAACTTTCTAGAAGAATCCATCTGATTCTCCCTCCAAAAATCTGAAGAGCCTTGTAAATTTTGTAAGTACACACTTTGAGTCCTTTGAGAAGTTTGCAGAGATTAAAATCTGGAATGAATTTTTGGATAAGAGATTTAGTGAGCTAAAGGGCCTAACAAGGAATGATAGAAAGATACTTGTGTTAGAAACAGTCCGGACAACTGAGAGGGGGGTGAATTAGTTGTCCCTATATTTTTACTTTTAGAAACTTCTTTATAACCAGATCAATGATGATAACATTAAAGCATTAATCAACACATGAACAGAAACAATATGAACACACAACACCATAATTTTGACATGGAAAAATTGGTTAAGGGAAAAACCACGGCGGGGGTTAACCCACAAAAAATGTGTACCTTGTTAAAAGTACTTAAGAAAATAGAAGGCACATGCCTTCAAGCACACTGTCTAGAGCTCACTGCTCAAGAAAAGGCTCACTACCTAAAGGAAATTGTGATTGACACAGAGAAAATGAATTGAGAAATAGCATCTATGATCATGCCTGAATCAGTCCCTTTGAAGGCTTAACAACTTCTGTTCTTATCCATAAATTCTTCTTTACTGACTCTTTACTATATTCTTCCTTTGCTCCTCTTCTACTCTACTCTGCTTTTGACCCTTCCTTTTGATTTAACTCATTTTTCAAGGATTCTTTTTGACAACTCCTTAACAAGTATTTATACACTTCATCAACCTTGGAATAATCAACAAGATCAGCTAATCTCAACCCAGATCTTCACACTGTTAGCCAAATACAATTGAGACTTGAATCAACACGCCATACTCTAGAGAATTTCTTTTAGAACATCTGCACCATGCTTGAATCTTCCTATCGGCCAGGACTGGGAAGAACAATGACATCAAGAAGAAAATATTTGCCAACAAGCTCAAACTTCAATGCAAACCTTCAACACAGCAGCTACACGATCTAGAGACCTCCACAAGCATAATGAATTCAATAGAAACAACTGCACTCTTCCACATCACCAGCACCTCTTACACCTTCATCCGAAACCTCAAGAACACTATCTGCTATGACTGTCAAACTAGAAAGATTGCTTGTGGACCTCCAAACCATGAACCACTCGAGTTGAGGGAACACACCACCATTCCAGACATGCCTCTAGATCCGCAGATCATAGAGTACTAATACTAGACCAATCCGGACTAGCTTCTTGCCACTCTGTCAACACTGAACAACTGCAAGAGCTTGTTCTACTCAGAAGTCCAAAACTTCACCAAAACTTTATGTAGACCTCCCAATTCTTAATTGGAGCAACCTCTTACAATCCTCTACACAACTGTATGATCTGCATGTATTAAGTGTCTATAATTTTCTCAATATCCTCAGCAATCCAGTCCTCTATACAGACATCAGTATAGGATATAGTTGACACTAATGGCAACAAGGATATGTTGACATCAATGACAACACCACTTTAGGCACATATTTGTAACAATCTCCCCCTTTGTCATTGATGGCAACATATGATGTGAAAAACTAAATTCAACCATCAAGATAGAAACTTCTCCCCCTTTCCTTTTTGACTTCTGCAATTTCTTCCTTTACTACTCCCCCTTACACCAGCAACTAGTTTTTCACATGACTTCTCTCCCCCTTTGACATTAATGGCAAAGGACACATATTTTCTATCTTTTCTCCCTCTTTGCTTTAGACTGATCTCAAAATTTGCATACTGACTACTCCCCCTTTGAGTAGTACCTCCTTAACATCAATTCAAATCATAGGATATGAATGTGAATTCCACCGGATTGATGCACTTTAGTGCATCTTAGTTCTGATCAAGAGGGGTAATAACCCCTAACTTCTCTCTGAGATACTCAAAAGTATCCTTGGGAAGAGGCTTAGTGAAAATATCCACAATTTGATCCTTTGAAGACACAAATTTCATTCTCATTTACCTTCTCTCTCAAGAAATGAAACTTGATGGATATATGCTTTTTCTTTGAATGCAACACCAGATTCTTTGAGATACTTATAGCACTTGAATTGTCACAGAAAATTGTGACTGGCTCCTCAAACACAACTTTGATATCCTTCAACATTTGCTTCATCCATAGAACTTGAGAATAATTATTTGCTGCTATTATGTACTCTGCCTCTGCAGTGGACAAAGAAATTGCCTCTTGTTTTTTACTCATCTAAGATACCAATCTTCTTCCCAAGAAGAATGTACCACTACTAGTACTTTTCATGTCATCAACATCTCCTACCCAATCAGCATCTGTATATGCATGAAGAGTGAAATCATTGTCCTTTGGATACCACAAACCATAATCAATTGTCCCTTTGAGATATCTGAAGATTCTTTTGACTGCCATAACATGGGATTCTTTTGGATCAACTTGAAATCTGGCAACAAGTCCAACTGCATTCATGATATCTAGTCTGGTTTGAGTTAGATAAAGCAATCCTCCAATTATTGACCTGTACCTTTTCTAATTTGCCTTGGGAGAATCATCATCTTTGGTCAACTTACATCTAGTTGCCATAGGAGTACTTACTGGTTTTGAGTCTTCCATTCGAAACTTCTTCAACAATTCTTTCACATACTTGGACTGAGATATGAAGATACCTTTATCTATTTGAACAATTTGCAAACCTAGGAAGAAGTTCATCTCACCAAACATTGACATCTCAAACTCACTTTTCATATGATCAACAAATGTTTTGCACATGCAATCATTTCCACCAAATATGATATCATCCACAAAGACTTCAACAATTAGAATATCCTCATGAAGAATCTTGAAGTATAGATTACTATCAGCAGTTCTTTTGCTAAATCTTAGCTTAAGCAGATGCTTATCCAATCTAGCATACCAGGCTCTTGGAGCTTGCTTGAGACCATACAGGACTTTTCTCAATCTACAAACCATATCTCCCTGATCAGACAATTGAAACCCTTCTGATTGTTCAATGTAGACTTCTTCCTCCAAATCTCCATTTAGAAATGTTGATTTGACATCCATCCGATAGCCTTTAAAATCTTTGAAAGTGGTAAAAGCAAGAAATAATCTGACTACCTCTATTCTTGCCACCGGAGCAAAGGTTTCTTCAAAATCAATTCCTTCCACTTGAGAGTAGCCTTTGCATACCAACCTTGCCTTGTTCCTTACAACCTCACCTTCTTCATTCAGCTTATTCCGGAAGACCCATTTAGTTCCAATCACATTTTTGTCCTCAGGTCTAGGAACAAGATCCCAAGTGTGATTCTTTTCAATTTGCATCAATTCTTCTTCCATTGCCTTCACCTAATTTTCATCATTGAAAGCTTCATTTACTGATTTAGGTTCAATCTTTGAAATCAAACAAATCTCTTCTTGATCTTCAACAACTCTTCTCCTAGATCGAACACCTCTACTTTTGTCTCCTATGATTTGATCTTCAGGATGATTCATTCTTGCATACCTAGGAGTTTTGGGGATTGATTGAACTTCTACTTCTTGAACTTGTTCTTCATCTACTGCACTAATCTCTTGATTTACTGGGGTTACCAGATCAATCTGAATTTGGGCCTAGATTTGAACTTGTCTTCTTTGATTTTGACTTTCATCTTGATCATCTAAATCATATTTGCAATACCTGGAGTGTCCTTTGCTTTCATCAACCTTAACATTAGCACTTTCAATAGTCTTTTTTAATCTTTTGTTGAAGCACTAGTAGGCCTTACTTTGAGTGGAGTATCCCAAAAATATTCCTTCATCACTTCTTGCTTCAAACTTGCTTAAATCCTCATCTATTTTGATATAACATTTACTACCAAAGACTTAGAAGTATCTCACAATAGGAGGATGACCAAACCATAGTTCATAGGGAGTCTTACTAGAATTTCCTTTGATCTGCACCCAGTTAAGAGTGTAGACAACAGTACTCATAGCTTCTTTCTAATAAAATTGAGGAACATTTGTTTTCATCATCATGGTCCTGGAAGCTTCTTGAATGGTCTGGTTCTTCCTTTCCATGACTCCATTTTGCTGAGAAGTCCTAGGAGCTAATAACTATCTTTTTATTCCATGCTTTTCATAGAAAGCATCAAACTCACTGGAAGTGAATTCTCCACCTCTGTCAGATCTCAGACACTTCAATTTCCCACCAATCTCATTCTCAACCATCATCTTGAACACCTTAAACTTATCAAGAGCTTCTAATTTTTCTTTTAGGAAAGTTACCCACATCATCTGGGAGTAATCATTAATCAACAACATGAAATATCTGTCTCCTTGCACACTCCTAATTCTGGCAGGACCACAGAGATCAGTATGTACTAGTTCCAATCTCTCACTTGAACCTTGTTCCTTACTTTTGAATGAAATTTTGTTCTGTTTACCCAATTGACATTCTCTACATATGCTATCTAGTTTCACAAGTCTTGGAAGATCTCTTACAGCTTGAGTGGAACTTTTTTTGACAATGTTATCAAAATTCACATGACACATCCTCCTATGCCATAACCAACTTTGATCTGTTTAAGCAATCAAACAACTTTTTCCTGAACTTCTTAAATGAAAGATGTTACCTTTAGTTTGAGTACCAGATGCAATTTTAGTTTTGGAGCTTTCCAAGATTCTGCATTTTCCATCCTTGAACCAAAGATCATAGCCCTTATCAACCAACTGTCCAACACTAAGAAGATTGTGTTTCAGTCCTTCCACATACAGAACATCATTGGTGCTGTTCTTACCATCAAAAGAGATGGATCCTCTGTTAGGAATTCTACCAGCTGAGTTGTCTCCAAATTTCACAAATCCTCCTTCATAATTTGCAAAACTCAAAAACTTAATCTTGTCACTAGTCATATGATGAGTGCATCCACTATCAATCACCCATTTATCCTTTTCAACAACCTGAGCAACCAAGGCACTTTCCACATTAGCATAGCTAGAAGATTTAGTAGATTTTGGATCTTCTTCTTTATAGGAATGAACACCCAATCATTTTCACCATGATCAGATTCATCATATGTGACTCCTTCTTCTCCAGCTTCTTGGACATAGTAGTAATTCTTTTGATTTCTGTATCTATTAGGGTTTGGTTTTGAAAACTTCTCTAAACATCTTGAAGCAAAATGACCAATCTTATTACAAGCAAAACATTTGAGTGGCAACTTTCCTTCATACTTACCGGATCCTCTTAGCATCCGTTTAGCAATGAGAGCTTCAAGATCTGCAGTCTCATTTTCATCATCTTCAAGATCCTTCCTTGTATTGTTAAATCTACTTGATTTTCTTGAAGAACTTTCACCTGGATCATATTTTTGCTTTCTATGCACAGTGGCCTTGAATGTGAATTTAGACTTAGGAAGAGAGTCACCAAATTCACTTAATTCAAAAGCTGAAATTTTTCCAATCAAGTGTTCTCTTGTAACATCAGTAATAGTCCTGATCTCTTCTATAGTAGCAACCTTGTGTTTGTATGAATTTGGCAAAGATCTAAGCACTTTTTCCACAATCTATGATTCTTCCAAAATTTTGTCAGCACACCTGATCCCACACATAAGTTCGTTTATCTTTTGCATGTAGATTGTGATGTTTTCATCTTCACTTATCCTTAGATTTTCAAACTTTCCTCTCAGACTTGTAGTTTGGCACATTTGACATATTTATCTCCTTCATATAGATTCTCCAACTTCCAGATTTCATGAGCAGTTTTCATTCCAAAAACATTTGTCATTTCTAAATCAGTTAGGGCACTCAATAAGGCTTCTTTAGCTCGAAGGTTGTTTTCAACATCCTTGATTTCATCTAGAGTTGAAGGGCCTTTCTCCAAAGGTTCATACTTGTCTTTGGTTATTAACCAATAGACATCACCCATGCATTGTAAATGGCATTCCATGCGGCTCTTCCAAATAGTGTAATTTGTTCCATCGAATCTTGGACTATCCTTCTTATAAGTCAACATCCTAGATCTCCTTGAGTGGTTAAGCTCCCTTTTAGAGGAACTTGGCTCTGATACCAATTGTTAGAAATAGTTTAGACAACTGAGAGGGGGGGGGGGTGAATTAGTTGTCCCTATATTTTTACTTTTAGAAACTTCTTTACAACCAGATCAATGATGATAACATTAAAGCATTAATCAACACATGAACAGAAACAATATGAACACACAACACCAAAATTTTGATGTGGAAAACCCGGTTAAGGGAAAAACCACGGTGGGGGTTAACCCACAAAAAATATGTACCTTGTTAAAAGTACTTAAGAAAATAGAAGGCACATGCCTTCGGGCACACTGCCCAGAGCTCGCTGCTCAAGAAAAGGCTCACTGCCTAAAGGAAATTGTGATTGACATAGAGAAAATGAACTGAGAAATAGCATCTATGATCATGCATGAATCATTCCCTTTGAAGGCTCAACAACTTTTGCTCTTATCCATAAATTCTTCTTTACTGAATATTTACTCTATTCTTCCTTTGCTCCTCTTCTGCTCTGCTTTGCTCTTGATCCTTGCTTTTGATTTAACTCATTTTTTAAGGATGCTTTTTGACAACTCCTTAACAAGTATTTATACACTTCATCAACCTTGGAATAATCAACAAGGCTGGCTAATCTCAACTTGGATCTTCACACTATTAGCCAAATACAATTGAGACTTGAATCAACACGCCATACTCCAAAGCATTGCTTTTAGCACATTCGCAACATGCTTGAATCTTCATGTCGGCCCAGATTGGGAAGAACAACGACATCAAGAAGAAAATCTTTGCCAACAAGCTCAAACTTCAATGAGGACCTTCAACATAGCAGCTACATGATCCAGAGACCTCCACAAGCGCAACAAATTCAACAGAAACAACTGCAGTCTTCCACGTCACCATAATCTATTACACCTTCATCCAAAACCTCAAGAACACTATCTGCCATGACTGTCAAACTAGAAAGATTGCTTGTGGACCTCCAAACCATGAACCACTCAAGTTGAGGGGACACACCACCATCCTAGACATGCCTCTAGATCCATAGATCATAGAGTGCTAATACCGGACCAATCCGGACTAGCTTCTTGCCACTCTATCAACACTGAACAACTGTAAGAGCTTGTTCTACTCAGAAGTCCATAACTTCACCAAAACTTTATACGGACCTCCCAATTCTTAACTGGAGCAACCTCTTACAATCCTCTACACAAATGTATGATCCACATGTATTAATTGTCTATAATTTTCTCAATATCCTCAACAATCCGGTCCTCTATATAGACAACAATATAGGATAGAGTTGACACTAATGGCAACAAGGATATGTTGACATCAATGAAAACACCACTTTAGGCACATTTTTGGAACAACTTGATATCATATAAAGAGTATTAAAAATACTCTTAATGATGGAGGTGATGTATACAAATTTTGTCTATCTTGGCCCAAAGTTATTGAGGATATTGAGAAGAAGATAAAGGAGTGGGAACAAAGATTGTTGAATCTATCTCAGAATTTTGATCCTCTAACAGTTTCTTCGATAAGTCAGGAGTGTCAAGCAATTAGCTTGACTGATGAAATAAAGAAGCTTGTTAAAGAAAAGAGCAATATTGTGGAGAGAATGTGTGAGCTCTGAGGATTGATTGCCCCCAAGTTAGAAACAATGTTTACTGCTTTATCAGAAGCTCAAGTTGTAGTTCGGACAGGTGATCCTTCAGATCTAAAGAAGGTAGAAACACAAGCATTCCTACTAAGTGGACACATCTCAATTTTGGATGGCATAAAAAGAAGTTGGGCCTCTGAACTTATGCAGTTGAAAAATAGTTTTGTGGATATTCTTAAGTTCATGTAAATATAATACATGGATTATTTGTACATATGTGGCCTTGTATATAGATTTCTTGTGTAAATTTTGGTTTGTTGATCTCACCCTTTGCCATTGATGTCAAAGGGGGAGTCAGAGATAGTGAAAAATGAAAGAAAATGAAGAATCCATCAAAGGGGAGCAGTGGAAGAATATATAAGTGTACACAGTAGTGGGAGTCAGTCATGACACTTAGTCATTTTTCACTAAGTGTTTCCATCAATGCCAAAGGGGGAGATTGTTGTCAAGAGACACTACAAGGCATGTCATGTGTTGTCATTGATGGCAACTAAGTCCATTCCACACATCCGCAGTGCAGTATCAGATCATACAGGAAGTCAGTTCCAAGATTTGTCAAGTCTAGATAGACAAGAACAGGGTATATGGCAGAGTTTAGTATTTTGGTCAGCAAATCTCTCCAGTTAATCATTGTGTGTTGCAAATCTGAGGGAGTGTAGAGGAATGTTAGGACAATCTAAATCCAAGATTTTAGCCTCTGATGACAAAGGGATTTAAAGTTATGAGCATCTGAGTATCAGGTCCTAAAATGACAAAACAGTTCTGTGAAGAACATGCCGACTTGTGTTAGATCCTTGTGCGGATCTAGTAGAAGTATTTTGGTGAGTTACATATGGGATATAATGTTAGTGGCCAACATGTATGGTGACCTGCAAGTGTTATTTCTGGTACGCATCAATATTGGTGTATGGATTTAGCTGACAGAATAGAGTACTTGTATTATTTGTTAAGCTCTTCATAAGGCTGACAGAAAAGTGATTGAATTTTTGGAGGTGAATATATATAACTGATGGATTCGAGTGTATTGAAGGTTGTGGTTGTGTAATGATGTTGTAGTGTGAAAAAGGTAGATTAAAGAGTGAAAGAGAAGAGATCTAAGGTCTGGATTATGGAAAAGCAGTAAACAGGGTAGAGTAAAGATGAAGTGTGTAAGATCAATATTATGTGCTTAATTAAAACTAAATTCTTGCATTGGAAGATGCTATTCATCAGTTCAAACAATATATAATCCTTTGTAATCATTCTTGTAGGCAGTGAGCCTCTTTCGAGCAGTGAGCTCTGGGCAGTAAGCCCGAAGGCATGTGCCTTCCCCTTTTGTAATACTTTTAACAGAGTATAATCTTTGTGGGTTAACCCCCACCGTGGTTTTTCCCTTAACCGGGTTTCCACGTTAAAAATCTTGGTGTCAAGGGTGTTATTTATGTTTTTGTTCATGTGTTATTCATTCTTACTTATATCATTAATCTGTTAATAAGTGGTAAAGAAGAATTAATTGCAACAAGTATTAAAGTTTTAAAACAACAAATTCATCCCCCCCCCCTCTCAGTTGTTAGCCCAAATTCCATTAGGGATCAACCTTAATATCTTCAATGTAGACAATATGGCCAAGATACTCCACCTTCATTGTATCAAAAGAAGATTTGGAGCACTTTGCAAATAACTAATTTGTGGATAGAAGTTTTAGGATCTAGTCCAAGTGTGTGAGATGTTCTTTCCATGTCCTATTGTATATTAGAATGTGATTAAAAAAGACCAATATGAATTTCCAAAGGAGTGATAAAAATATGGTTATGAAAGATTAAAAAAGATCATTTTGTGAATCCTAGGTTGTTTGTTTAAGCTTAATGTGTTTAACACTAACGTAGGTCCAATTTCCATACACTAGTAAATAAAAGCTAATATGATATACTACTAATTTTCTTGACATGATAGTCAATGAGACTTCAAGTCTATAGCTTAAATCAACTAGTGTTGAGAGATAAAAAAATTAAACTTGTAAATTAGTAAAAGACAAGAAAGAATAAGATTACTTGTCCATGGATAATTTGAAGACTAATGATGTATTGATGTGACTATTGAGGAAGACTAGAGATCCTTACCAAATTTGTGTTGGTAGTGAGCTGCCCCCTTGTCAGTGAGGCATTCAACACTGACCTTGGGATTTGTGACATGGCAGTGAGCCTCCCGTGGATCTGGGTTAAGTCTGGCATTTGTAGCGAGCATTGACAGCTCGAGCTTTTGGCGCAACGGCAAACGATTCCAACAATTTGGTATCAGAGCCATGGGTCACGGGTTCGAATCCCTCGGGTTGTGTTGAGGGGGGGATTGTTGGCAGTGAGCTACCCCCTTGTTAGTGAGGCATTCAATGCTGACCTTGGGATTCGTGACATGGTAGTGAGCCTCCCGTGGATCTGGGTTAAGTCTGGCATTTGTAGCGAGCGTTGGCAGCTCGAGCTTTTGGTGCAACAGCAAATGATTCCAATAATTTGGTGTCTCTATGAGTTTTGGTGGACACCAATGTCCAACTTGGATGCTTTATTCAAACAAATTTGTAGCTAGAAATCAATCCAATATTTGGGTGTGAAAAAAAGTTTAGAAGTGGCTAGAAATCAATCCAATATGTGGGAAAATGATTAGAAACATGATAAATGATCCTATAAAACACTTACATGAATGAGCACTAAATTGGGTGTAGAAAATGTAATGTGAAAGTTATATAAAGTAGGCAATTATTGAGCTTACAAGTTCATTAGACTTTGGAAAGTGGATGGATCATTTTCGAGGCCAAATGAAATCACAAAAAAATTATGATGGTCTTCATGAGTGCATGATATTTCTAAACTTAAGGTTATTTATACTTTCACTAGTTACACATTGTTTTTGTATGTTAACTTGTAATCTTTTCTTCATGTTTTTCTTGCCCATTTGGCTATACATAAATGGAATTAAGACTTTATGCTTAGATTGTTATAAGTAATGAGAAGAATAATTTTAAAATGTTTTTTGTTTATTCACTTGTTATTGCATAATGTTTTTATGTTCAATATGGAATTAATTCCTCATACTTTTAGGTTAAAAGTGCACAAAGGAACTCCCCTCATAAATGTAGAGGAAAATTTTTATTCCAAAAATGATTCTTCCAATTGTTGTGAATGTTTTTTGTGATTTGAAATTGTATTTCTAAAATTACAACCTATTTTGCATCTATTGATTGCACCAACTAAGTATGTATTTTAAGTCTTTCCTTCTCCCCTTCATTTACAAGGAACTTGTGGAAGGATACTATATTACACATCAATTATTGAATCCATAGCCAAACTTAGACCTTAGTTAATTCTAATAGGTATGCCATTACCTAGAATATTAGATACTTGATTTTGGTCACGGCCACAACATAATAGTCATTTGGTAGCCAATTATTAAGTGGAACCTATAATTGATTAGTAGGCATAATCCACCAATGTCAATATGTCTAACACAAGGAAGTCTATCATTTATCCAACAAATTCAACCTTACATCAAGGAATTAATTACCAATGTCATTGTATTTAACATGCTTTTAGCTCAACCAACTACTCATAACAACTAACTTAACCAAAAGAGTTTGTATCAATCAATAAGCTAGAATATTAGTTAACACAAGATTTATAATCTTTCGACATATCATAATATTTCTATGATATCAATCAAATATCACCATATAATCACTAAGTTAGGAGATGATATTAGGGCGATATCATATTTTCATGAACTCATTAAAGGTAATAACATTGCATTCCACTTAGTGACTATGCCATCAATGAACTATCCTTAGAATAACATAATTTTCACTTAAATGAACTATGAACCAAGATATAACATAATAGGATCAAAATTAAATTGACAACTAGCAATTTTATAAACAAAAGTATACCCTTAGAAACATAGTTAAATGCATTTGAAATTTTATTCAACTTATTTTTAGATCATCACTATAGTTTTAATTTCACATATAAATACTTCTCATGACAAAAAAAATCTATAGAAGTATGAGTAATAGAGATCAACTACCTTGGATTATAATCATAACAATTTTGAAGGAAATAAGCAAGGAATGCTAAGGAAAGAAATAAAATATACAAAACATTGCATGCTAATTTCTTTTTAACAAATCCACACCATAAATTGGGTTCTATTCAATGTGATAATTGTATTTGTATATACCATTGTTAGATAGTGATAGCATAAAATAAAAAACACAAAAGAATGGTACTAAGGGCTAGACCACAAACTAGTGTAGATAGAAATGTAGATTGAAACATGTAGATCTAGAGAAATGTCTGAAAACACATGTAGATAGAAAAGTCCTCAAACATACATATAAATGTCCACAAACACACATGTGCAAATGTATCTATAGAAATGTCCATGTAAACATGTACAGATAGAAATGTCTGAAAACAAATATATCTAGAGAAATATTTGGAGAAACATGTCTAGGAAGTGCTACCAATAGCCTGGTCATCATGTCAGCTGCGAGTTGAGCGACCCGAGTCTGAGTGAGCATCCTGCTTTGATGGATGCACTGAGCCCTGGAGATAGTACAACACATGTATGGTATAAAAGTGTACAAATTATGTTAAAATTTTAGAATAATGTTAAATATATATGTGTGTAACATACACACGTTACAAATTATATGCATTTACACATGTAAGTTGTAATGATTTAAAAATTTAAAACTCACCTATCCACTAACATTACTGTCATCAGCTAAATCACACCTGCATACACGGTTCATCCCCAAACTAGGTGTAACATGAGCTAACCCCTACTATATATATATATTAAATTATAAATGTACAACATTAGGACTCTATCTAGCAAAGTAATTTAACTTAATTTAATTTAATTTCAAGTTTAAATCATGCGTGCGGTGCACATATGCATGTACATACCTATGTATCAGGTGTTGTAGGATGATCTGCTGCAATGATTGTATCCAATGTCTCCTTGGCTAGCTCAAGTAAAGAAGAGTGAAGTAGACTATGTAAGTGAGTTGGCATCAAAGAGCCTGAATGTAGAAGCATATCCACAAAACTTGATGATCCCCTCTGCAACTACAACTCCTCAAGTGAATCAAGAGAGGGCTAGGATGTCTGATGCTCAACATGAGGGATAGGGTGTGTCTGGCTTTGCAGCAGCCAAATGATCTGTGGGTGGATCAGGATGTGGAGTACTCCAAGCACCTAATGAAAAGGTCTCACAGCCTGACTGGATTGTGACCCACTTTGTGAATGGCAAGCTCTACCCACATGTCCTCTAACCTTGTGTAAAGGGAAACAAAGCTCTGATGCAATAAAAGCATATGACTCCAATAGGTCCTCAAAAAGATAATTCATTGTAGTCCGAAGCATGTGGTCTCCTATCAGACCATCTATGTCTACAAGTGATGGGACACCCACGATAGCATAAGGATCAGTAGCATGATCCAATGGTCTAGATCATCCAAGATGACTCATCAAATATCTTCCCACATGATCAGAAGATATAATATATGTGGCAGCTACAATATCACCAACATTGTCAATTACTTCCCTTTAGGAAGTAATGAGAACCTGATCAGCAATAGGGGCCAGAGCTGGGGAGATAGCAGGCATCCTCTCCCCAACCAAGGCCCTATAAACTAGAGCCTATAGATCTGGTTGACAATAGGCATCTCTATCAGTAACCCTACCCCTCCCCTGACCAAAATATGTTGGCAAATCCAAGTAGTTGACCTTGAGGCCCATATGAACCTCTCCATATAACTGTTGTGCAAAATATAAAGGAATTTGGTTGTTATTGTGATAACACCATGAGAAGAAAGAATACATGGATATATCAATGCGGCCATAAGAGGGTCTACACATCTAGTGACTCAGTAGCCCCTCACATTAGGCTTACCAACATAATATGGGAAACATTGGGATTTGATAGTCTCTTTCGAGATAGTAAGTTGAACAGAAGCAAGAGAAACATCACCAGTAACCTCTTGCCGCATCTGGGCAAGAATAGCAGCAAGAGTATCACCCAAATAAGCACGAGTATCTCTTAGACTCTGTCTAATGCACTGCAAGCTAAATAAAATTGATTAACATGTCTCCCTATAAACCCCAATTGTGTTGGGGTCAGAAATAACACCTATCAATTTTTGAATCTCAGTATCTATATGCGTAAAATATAGAAGGTTCAAGTCTAGGTGGTGGTGCATGTGCCATGATATATATATCAAACTAAATTTCGTGCACAAAAATAAATTACTTATTCCAATGTACATGTGTGCACATCTTTAACTTACTATGTATCTAAATTAATTTTTAAATTTAACATGGAAGGCAGGAACATACATTCTAGTTCACTAAGTGAAAAAAATTAAAATTTACATGTTTGAAATGTAAGTGATAACATGAAAAGCAAGTACAATAACTTAAAGGACCACTTTAAGAAGGAAAGAGTGATGGAACCAGTTGATCACAAGATGAAATTCAAGTTGAACAGAGAATCAAGATCACTGCTAATCAAAAGAGAAGATAAAATGAATGATTTGGAGTCATGAACTTCCTATCATTACTATGGGACTTGCAGTACTTACAATTTAACCTTATTTATAGGTATCTATAGTTGCATTAGGATGGCCATGTTGAACCAGTTCTCTACACTTGATGGTCCTGATATGTCTCACCAACATCATTGATCTAGTGTCTACTTTGGAAGTTGTGGAATAAATACATATCTTGACATACACACCTACATCAGAGTAGATAGGGATGTTGTGTTACATGCTTGAGCCTATCAATTCATACAATTTCTTTCTTCTGACTTGTTGAGCTCGCTTATCCCTGGTGATTTAAGCTCATCTATCAATGTATACAATTTCTTCTCTCATGTAAGTGTGTATGTTGACGTTGTGGACACAACTTCCAAAGTAGACACTAGTTATCACTGATGTTGGTGAGACATATCAGTCATCTTGTAGATAATTGGTTCAACATGGCCATCCTAATGCAACTATAGCTCCGTATAAATAAGGTTAAATTGTAAGTATAATTCAACACATAATTGTCTATTTCAAACAATTTAATTTTACATGTAGACTATGTCATCTACTATTTTTTTTTTGAAAATATGTACTTGTACAAAACTTTATTTATACCTCTAGATAGTTGCATTAGGATGGCCATGTTGAACCAATTCTCTACACTTGATGACTGATATGTCTCACTGGTAACATTATAACATGTGATATAGTGTCTACTTTGGACTATGGAACAAATATATCAACATACACATCCTACATCAGAGTAGATAGGGATGTTGTGTTGCTCTCGCCTATATCAACATACAATTTCTTCTCTGATGTAGGTGTGTATGTTGACATGTTGTTCCACAACTTCTAAAGTAGACACTAGTTATCACTGGTGTTGGTGAGACATATCAGTCATCTTGTAGAGAATTGGTTAAACATGGCCATCCTAATGCAACTATAGCTTGGTATAAATAAGGTTTTGTAAGTTTTGTATAATTTGAAACACATAATTGTCTATTTCAAACAATTTAATTTTACGTACATCTAGACTGTGTTGAATCTAATAATTTTTTTAATAAATATGTACATTTTTATGCAAGCAGATATATATTTTAGCACATATATGTTTTAATCTAGAAATTTATATTTACCTATGTTAACCTTTCAATAACACATATACATGTGTAATAGAAGAACTATAATTAAATAAATGAAGTACAAATTTCCAATAGCATTATCATATTCCAACATGTTTTAAATAGTTAAACAAGAGGGAATATTTCATTTCTAAAATGCATGGATGATTCTTTTCCTTTTCAAAGCAGAGAGAGAGAGAGAGAGAGAGAGAGAGAGAGAGAGAGAGAGAGAGAGAGAGAGAGAGAGAGAGAGAGAGAGAGAGAGAGAGAGAGAGAGAGAGAGAGAGAGAGAGAGAGAGAGAGAGAGAGAGAGAGAGAGAGAGAGAGAGGAGAGAGAGAGAGAGAGAGAGAGAGAGAGAGAGATTTTAACTTTTCCAAATCTACACGTGTAAATATCACATGTATCAATGTCATAAAAATGAATACCATGTGTGTAATAAAACATTTAAGTCATTCCTACTCCATACACTTATATCTTTCTTTGTGAACACACTTAGGTCAAGGGAGACAAAGATAAAAAGATTTATTTTGAAATCAATATAGCACATAGGTTCAACAATTAAAGATATAAAATAATGAACATTAAACACTAAGATGTTATGGATACAACCTTGATGACTATACAATATACATTCATATATTTCCATGGTAACTCAATATGATTTATAGCATATCCAACTTACAAGAAACATCACAAAAAATACATAAATACATGTAAACTACAAAAATTTGTGTCACTATCCAAATAATGCTTCTTGGTATACTAGGCAATACCTAACAAGCTCATTGAAATTTATAAGATAGAAGTATGTGAAGCATCAATTGTCTATTCACATGGTATAAAATATGGCATCTTGGATATCATTTATACTAAGTTATAAGCAATAAATATCTATATAGTGTTGACTCCCTCATGATTCCCAAAATAAATTGATGTTAATTTATCATTCCATGAATTATCTAGTATGTGTAAGAGATTATAGAATCCATAATATTGAATTCCCCTTTACCAAACCAATAAACTTGACATTTCTATATGTAGGGCCTTTGTATTTTAGCTCTCATTTATGACCAATAATTTCTTCCTCAAAAGCACGCCAAAATTGATATTATGTTAAAAATAAAATTTCATCCTTTTACATCTTATAACTTTAACTCTCATCTATGTGATCTCTCAATGCAAAGTTCTCTTTCTTAACATATCTGCTATGTAGTTGTATTTACTACTCCAAAAATTCAACACAAATTTTTGGTAACTCTATAAAAATTTTAAACCATTTTATGTGCTTCTAGTTCACAATTTACATTGATTCTTGATAAATTACAGTGCCTAATGACCAATATACAAAAAAAAAAACCTTATTTGGCAACAATTTTAATACATCCACTTATTCAATTTGCATATATATTTAATTGCATAAATTTATAATCATAAATTGAATATTTGTTCTTTATGTCATTTAGCTTTCCAATAAAGTGCATGACCACTAGTCCCCCCTCTTGGCTTAACATTGCTATAGTTGTTTTATTACTATATTAATCTAATGAATTATTTGAGAATGAAAATGTGATTTAGTGTGGTCACCCTCAATATAATTGAAAGATGTGTCACTATACACTCATAATCAATGTCTAATAATGGTCTAGATAAGCATGAAGGCACAAAAAAGTGTGTGTGTAATGGTGTGATTATCAAATCACATGTATAGCTAAATAGCCCCCGATGGGAAAAATAGCACAATAGAGCTTGTGAGTGGAGAGATAAGATGTCCATGATATTAAATTATATAGCTCAATAAAGACATGTAAGATGTGAAAGGAGGGAAAACATGATGTCCCCTATTGCAAATGATTGTGGCAATAAGAGTACAATATGTTGGGGGAAGGCATTATATGCCCCCGATCTAATGTGGTAATTCTAAAAATGTGATATGTCAATGTAGGCTCAATATAACATAAGATTTAAAATCATGGTATGGAATATAGAATCAAAGTATAAGTTTTAGATAAAACAAGGTAAGCTTAATAAGTGACTCTAGGAGTGTGATATAACAATCTAAGATCAGTGTAAAGGCTCTAATAAACAAGATATATATAACAATATAAGATCAACAAAGACATAAGAAATAGGTAAAAGACTAA